>JAJOZX010001692.1:0-667500 GCA_023014485.1 Bathynomus jamesi
TCAACCTTAGTAGGCCAACCAACTGAGCAAAATGGATGACCCTAGACAGAATAGGGTCTGATTTTGTCCACTGCTCTATTTGTACTGCAGATACTGGAGTGGATTCCAAAAACTCCACCAAGTGAACCCATTCTGTAGGTATAGGTACACAATCATTTGGATTTTCTAAGGGCAACCTACTTAGCGCATCAGCCGTACCTAGAAGTTTACCTGACCGATGTACTAAGTCAAATTTATAGGCTTGTAGAATCAGTGCCCATCGTTGAATCCTACCTGAGGCCATAACTGGAATATTTTTATTAGGTGAAAATAAACCTAAAAGAGGCTTATGGTCAGTAATTAGTTTAAATTCATGACCCCATAGATAGAAATGAAATTTTTTTACTGCAAATACTAAGGCTAATGCTTCACGTTCCACTTGTGCATATCGTCTTTCCGTCTCAGTTAGTGTTCTAGAAGCAAAACAGATAGGCCTATCTACACCATCAATGTGGTGAGATAACACTGCCCCAATTCCATAAGAACTGCTGTCTGCTGAAACTACGAGAGGAAGTTTAGGATCATAATGCACTAGGAGAGTGGACTTTAGTAGTACGTCCTTGGAAGCCTCAAATGCTTCCTTTTGAGTTTTCTCCCATCTCCACTGTTCCCCAGATCGTAATAGCTTATTTAGGGGTTCAAGGAAAGTCGATGCATTAGGCAAAAATTTCCTATAAAAATTTAGGAGACCTAAATAAGCTTGTAACTGTGTGATGTTTTGTGGAGGTGGTGCCTTTTCTATTGCTTCTAGTTTATCCACCGTTGGATGAATGCCTGAGGCATCTATGCGGAACCCTAAATATGAAACCTCGTTAGTGACCCATGAACACTTTTCTCTCTTTAGCTTAAGTCCAACATCCCGGAGTCTTTTTAGAACCGTGGTTAATCTAGTTAGGTGTTCTTTTTTAGTCGAACCTGAAATGAGGACATCATCTAGAAAGCAAAGTACCCCTGGAATGTGACCTAGAACTTGGTCCATTGTCCTCTGAAAAATACCTGGAGCCGATGCTATTCCATAGCATAGCCTATTGTACTTATATAGGCCTCGGTGCGTATTTATGATAGTTAATTCTTTAGAGTTTTCATCTAAACTTAGTTGAGCATAGGCTTGGGACATATCGAGTTTTGTGAAATATTTTCCCCCAGCAAGAGAGCTAAATAATTCATCAGGCTTTGGTATAGGATAGCAATCTAGAAGGACGGCTCTATTTGCTGTTAAACGGTAATCCCCGCATAACCGCACGGACTTGTCCGGTTTTAGTACAGGAACTACTGGGGCAGCCCACTTAGCGTGTGTGACTGGTTCAATAATTTTATCTTTTAGCAGCCTGTCAATTTCTAAATCTACCTTCTCCCGCAGTGCATGCGCAATTGAATGAGCCTTACAAAATTTCGGAGTTACATTAGGATCTACTTCTATGCAGACCTGATGGCCTTTTAGGTTCCTACTTCAGGCCCAAAAATAGAAGAAAACTCCCTTAACAATGAGTCTATGTCAGATGGATATGAAAGTGTATGCACATCTGCCTGACCCCTTGGCAAGATTTTGTCAATTGGCATTTCCAAAGCATCAATCCAATCACGGCCTAGTAGAGTAGGCCCTTGCTCATCCACCACTAAAAGGGTTAAGGGATGAGACAAAGTTTTCTGGTTAAGTGTAACTGTGACGTATGCTTCTCCACAAATAGGTATTTGTATGTCACCGTACTTCTTCAAAATCGTTTTAGATGCATGTAGTTTAGGTGTGTTTTTGAAAATCTTATCAAAAACTACCCTGGACATGACGTCCGGGCAGCACCCGTATCCAATTCTGGAGGAACTGTAATTCCATCTAGGCCTACGTCTACAATATATGGGCCTGTATTTTTCCCACTTTGCTGCTCATAGAATAGGTACTCCACTCCAATGTTCGAAGTATTTCCCTTTTGAGGATTTATACTAGAAATGTTAAATTAGAATTTTCACCCTTTGTTTTCTTTGAATAACACACTTTAGCTATGTGGCCTATTTTACTACAGTTTCGGCAAACTGCTTCTTTAAAAGGGCAATCTTTCTTCCAATGGTGTTTTCCACACCCTGTACATGGCTTGGAAGGCTTAGTAGAATTAGTAGGCTTAGTCATATTCGCCTCATACCTTTTATTTGCCTGTCTAGTAGGCTCGTTAGGTCTGCCAGGCCTAGAAGATTTAAAGCTATTTACGTGTTGGGCTTTACTACTATGATTTCCAAAAGCTCTAACATCTTTAGCAGCTGCTTCTCTAGCCGTAGCTATTTCTACAGCCTGACTAAAAGTTAGGTCCTGTATGGCTAATAGGGCTCTCTGGTAGACTCCTCTTTGAGACCCATTACAAACCTATCTCTTAGCATTTCATCTAATTTGTCCCCAAATTTACACGTACGGCTGCTATGGCTTTTTATTCCTGCAACAAACTCTGCAATGCTTTCATTTCCCGTCTGATGCCTTGAATAAAATTTGAAACGTTCATAGATGAGAACTACTCGGGGTTTGTAGTGATCGGTTAGGGCCTGTACCAATTCCTTATAGGTGCAAGTTTCTGGTGCTTTAGGAGAAACTAGGTCCATAACTAAACCAAACGTTTTAGGGCCTATTATAGTTAAAAAGGTAGGTACTTTCTTAGCATCCGGAATGGAATTTGCCTCGAAAAACAACCTCACCCTAGTGGCATAAGCTTCGAAGTCCTCCCCATTGTCTTCGTAGGGGCTTATATGGCCAATCACCGACATGCTAGAGCAAAACCGAATTAGACCAACTCACGTGAAGTAGGTTAGGTTAGGTTTAAATTTGGTCTAGTTACTGAATAGTGAATTTTATTAGAGTTAGGGCTGAATAGTGAATTGTATTAGAGTTAGGGCTGAGTAAGAATTAGTTTTAGAGTTAGGGCTGAGTAGGAATTAGTTTTAGAATTAGGGCGGCGGGACCTACGCTATAGTACGGTAGCTTCCCCACACAAACAAACCAAATCGGACGACCCACTAGTCTGCATCCAATTTTCCAAACAACCACTTGAACCCAATAAGCCAAATTAACCCAATAAGCCAAATTAACCCAATGAGCCAATTTAACCCAATGAACAAATTTAACCAAATGAGCCAATCCCATCCTCGTCGCCAAATGTGATAGCGTGGGGTAGACACCCCAGTTAGGTTACTTAGGTTCTAGCAAACAATCAAAAGCACTTACCGGTGCGTTGAATTAGGTATTCCTTGAAGCCTACCGTTTTATTCCTGTGTCCCACAACAGCCTACCTAACTCTCTCTTACATTACCAATTTAGAAGCTATAGACATTACCCCTAACTATACTTAAGTACGAACAACTTCCTACCCGATTTGTTACCTTAGATTCATCACCTAATTTTACTCAGCACCCAAGATTAGGTCAGATAGGAAAAAACATGTCTAGGCCAGACCAAAGCAATACGAACAGCCCGTTGGTTCGTTTATATCTTCGTCCTGCCATTCAGCTTAGATTTAGTGATATTTACTCTTTAGTGACTTTTAGACTATATACATATATATACATACACGTCACCTCAGTTTTATATTTTCTTTTTTTTAGAAATGCCTCCACCAATTTTTATTTATTTTCTTTTGGCATTACTGAGTGTGATGGCAGCTGCCCCCACCTTTCCGCAAGCTGCTGTGACGTTCAACCTTCTTTTTGCAATTGCAATTCTTCTTTAATATTTGGCTAAGTCCCTCTTCCACCCCCAGCTTGTAATAATATGCTGGTCAACTGAATGTTTTGAGATTTTTTCTTCTGAAAGCATCTTGATTTGTCTAGCAGGTCTTGTAGAGATCTAAACATGTTCATAATGTCTTGCTTTGACTTGAAAACTGGCAACAATTCTTTGTGATCAATCCTAGCATGAACAAAACCATCTCCTCTCTCTTGCCCATACACTGCATGAGCTGCAGCTGAAACTTCCTGGACTGCTCTTTCATAGCTTTGAGTGTGAACTGAGAAGTTCTCAACTTCAAGTAGAGACCTGAGAAGCTCCTCAACTTCTCCTCTTGACATCTTACAAGTGAAGAGTGGCTCATACAGTTTCTCCTTATCCCAATTAATCAGAGTAATTGGAGAAGTGGCATCAAAATTCAGTTTAGTGTTTCTATGAGTTCTCAGACTCATGTCTCCATACTCAGACTTACCTCTGATCTTCTTGATCATCTCAACCCCCCCATGCCCTCTCCTCCTCATCCTCACTGCACAGGAGAGAGGTAATGAGGTTCTCACTGTGAGTGAGTGATTATGATCCTGACTTCAGAGGTCTGGCTTCTCAGCAGTCCCAGAGCGGTCACAATATGGTGAGGTCCATACCTCATGTGGTGCTTCACCTTGATCTCAAAATACATCTTGAAGTAGAAGTCCAGGCAGAACTTCAGCAGCACCTCCAGCTTCTTCAACACCTCCCCCTTCAGCAGGGTTGGCAAAAACCCAGCATAAACCCAACTGCCCAGCAAAAAACCAGTTGGGTTTTGCTGGGTTTTTGCCAACCCTGCCCTTCAGACCATGCTGCTCAACCACAGCATCAACAGAGCCTCACCTGTAGTCAGCCAGCGTGTCTGATTCAGTGGGCCACACTTCAGACCAGCAACTTCCTTGCTCAAATCTCCTGTCTTGAGAGCTTTGATCAGTAGGTAGCAGTTCTTCTGGTCAGTGCTAAGGTTCTGTATAATGTCTTCTGGCAGTTCAATTATATCTTCTCCTGGCAGAGCCTTGAAGCTAAAGTTGACAGGTATGTCAGTGATCTCCAAAAGTTTTCCTATTGGGCCACTGAACCCAGACTTGTGCGTGTAGGCACCATCAAGCTTGATGATCATGTGCCTGAGGCTGAGTTCATTAATATGCAACTGGCATATCAGCCAGTGACACTTGTGACCTAGCAGTCTCTCCAAGTGAGTGATGGCTCCTCCATCAGGTCCTGTGTTTGTGTTGGTGGAGTCACCACCAAGGACCACAATAGTATCTTTAGCACCATGAGCACTAATCCACTCGAACAGAGCCTGAGCTATATTCAGTGCAAGTTTCTCATTTCCTTCAGGTTCTGGTGTACAATGGAAGAGATACTTCCCCTCAGGTTCCCAGGTAACACTATAGTGCTCTTCAGTTGTAATATCAGGATGGAAGCGGCCAGTTTCTTCATTGTACCTCATGATCTTTGTCTTCTTATCTCGTTTTCCATCAGAGAAAATTCCCTTGATCTCCTCTCCCTCTGTCCTTTTCTCCAGGGCCTCCACCAAGGCACCTATTACAGACTCCTTGCCCTTCCACATCTTCATCCTGTCAACAGCTAGATATGCCTTATCAGTAGATAGATGGCCAGCTTTGATGAGATCTTTCAAGAAACCAGTTGCAATTGCTGCTGCAGGAGTGTT
Source organism: Bathynomus jamesi (assembly GCA_023014485.1). Classification (NCBI taxonomy): domain Eukaryota; kingdom Metazoa; phylum Arthropoda; class Malacostraca; order Isopoda; family Cirolanidae; genus Bathynomus; species Bathynomus jamesi. Next base: position 5,439 of record JAJOZX010001692.1, read on the forward strand.
TGCCACCTTGAATCTGACTGCAGCCGCAGCAGTGCTTGAGATATCCATGTAGTTCCTCCTGGCAGAGGTGGAGACTTTGCCAGTGTTGACAATAGAGCTTGTGCCTGGTGCAGTACTGGAAAAATCTGTCAGCAGTAGGAGCTGCTCTGCCTGGAGACTCTTGCAAGGAAGTCACCTCATCTTCATCATCACCACCATCATCAGCTCTAAGCAGTAGCTCTTTTTCTTCCTCTTTTCTGTTTCTCTTTTCAGCTGCCTTCTGTTCTTCCTCCTCCCTCTTAGCAGCCTTCACCTGCTTCACTGTTTCCTTCACATCAACAGATGCCATCTGGAAGCCAGAAACTTCTGAGGTTTTGATCCTCTGGTAATGGAGCCACTCTAGCTCTAGCTTTGGAATTTTCTGAGGCAGAGGACAGTCACAGTTGACATGAACTTTAGCAGCACAGCCAGATGCTTCAGTTCCACAGAGAGTGATATCATGTCTGCAGGTTGTTCTGTCAAACAATGTATCAAGTTCAGATATTCTCTTCTCTCTCTTTGCAGCCTTCACTCTGCCATTCACTAGGTCAATCATTTCATTCCACCTGACAAGAATCTTCCTGGCAATGGATCTTTCTTGAATGATCACAGGAGGAGTGAACTTGGCATTGCTTTTGCGCCACTGTGCCAGTACCAGTGATGCCAAGCAGAGCTGGGCACTTGCGGCATATTTTGCGGTACTGCGGTACTACCGCAAACCGGTACCGCATAACGCAGTACAGCAAAGGATCGCTGAAAGTACCGCAGTACCGCTACCGCATTCAAATTTCCGCGTACCGGTTTGGTAGTGCGGTAGTACCGCAGTACCGCAAAATATGCCGCAAGTGCCCAGCTCTGATGCCAAGTCCTTAGCCAAATCTGGCAATGGATCTTTCTTGAATGATCACAGGAGGAGTGAACTTGGCATTGCTTTTGCGCCACTGTGCCAGTACCAGTGATGCCAAGCAGAGCTGGGCACTTGCGGCATATTTTGCGGTACTGCGGTACTACCGGTACCGCATAACGCAGTACAGCAAAGGATCGCTGAAAGTACCGCAGTACCGCTACCGCATTCAAATTTCCGCGTGTCGGTTTGGTAGTGCGGTAGTACCGCAGTACCGCAAAATATGCCGCAAGTGTCCAGCTCTGATGCCAAGTCCTTAGCCAAATCTTGCAGAGGGTACTGAGCTCTCTTCATATCATCCAGAAGCAGCTTCTCTTCCTGGAGGAGGTTTCCTCTCTGAAACACAGCTCTCCAGGTTGGAACTTCTGTGGGAAATAACTGCTTGCCTGGACCCACCAGATCACTCAGCTTTGAACCAGAACTTTTTCTGGTCTTTCATCCTTGCTTAGCCATGGTGGCTACACAATCTTCACCAAGCTTTGTATCTGAAACATAGAAAATTATCACAGTGAAACTCTAGTAGCCTATAACAGCTGTTAAATGATTTTGTTTGGTAAGAAACCGTTCTGTTACATTTGTACTACAGTGCATGTCCTGCACAGCTGTTCTGTACATAACCAGAAAACGAAAAAGTGGAAATTTGAAGACTTAAACGTGATTTTTAGCAAAAGTTCAAGAAAACAAACCCCTCCTAAAATTTAATTTTACATAGGAATACATACTGCCAATCTTGAAATTCGCGCTTCAATGAGCATGATACACCCTACTGACCAGCCCCCTGCGACCGTTCTTTGGTGACCATTTGTTGGTGCTTTGCTGTACTGCTCGTAGGTAAGAGAGATTTACTGCCCAGCTGGCTGCCAGACCAGCGGAGAATCTCGGGCGTAGCTGCTGGGTCTGGTGGGATATCCCTTGAACACTGAATTCCAAGAGTCTGGCCGTTTGTGAGTGGCTAGTAAGACATAGGAAGGAGCTGCATCTCGCTGTCGCTCCTGGCAGGAAATCCGTGACGCGAGTGTTTGTCAGTTGGTAGCTGCGACACGTCAGGGACTGTCGGGCCCTGTGGAAACCTTTGGTCAGTGCAGCAGTAGCGAGAGTAGTAGTTTTCTGGAAGGGATGAACGTCACTGGCAGATAGGTGGATGCGGCTTGCGCGGGAAGAATTCACCGACCCCCTAAATTTTTATGTACTGGTCAGAAATTTTTAGATAGTTTTCATTGCTAGAACGCGCTATCTTATTCAGTGTATTTGGAGTTAGAAAAAATAAGTTATAATGACTGGACCGTAAAAACTGAAGGCTGTGCGCGAAGTGCAGAGTGAACTAGTGGGTGACGAACTTCAAAGAAGCTTGCTTCGAGAAGATACAATCACTCCAGCATGTGCCGCTTTTACGAACTCGTGCAGTTATACGAGAAGCTGGAGGAGAGAATCCGGCGGCTCGAGTCGTCCAGATCGGCTGTTGAAGGCGCGGCGATCGCTGCCGCGCTGCGCCCCCCACCCTGGCACTTATTGATAGGATAGCCGCCCTGGAAAGGTGGTCCAGCGGCGGACTGGACAGAGCTCGAGACCGCGGAGAAAGGGTAGATGTGCAACCGGGAACCGGGGTGCAAAATCAGTGTCGGGAATCGCCAGCGACCTACGTGGAATGCGCAGAACCGCGACGCAAGGTGGAGGGAGGGGAGGGCGCAAGGAAGGGGCCGATAGAGAAGGGTGGGAAGGGGCCGATAAAGGAAAAAGGTGGGAAGGGGCCTACTGATGGCCCAAAGAAGCCGAAGGATGTAGCTGTCGGTCGGGGCGGGTCGGGTGCTGTAAGTGCGGCTGGGTCTACGGGTGGCGACGGGTATCGAAAGGTCTCGGGCAATAAGGCTGCGAAGCGAAGCCTGAGACCCCAGTTGCCGCTGTCAGGACCTACAACCGCTTTAGTCTCCTGTGCGCGAAGGAGAAAGACATCGTTTTGATTGGGGACTCAGATCAGGGGGCCAGGCGAAGTACTTTGTTTCTGCAAACCGGGACAGGAGGAAGGTAAGGTGCTTACCCGGGCAGGGAACGGCGCACTTAAGGAAGGAGTAAGAGAAGCTGCGCGTGGCTGGCCGGAGGACTGCGATCGTTGTCTACGCTGGTGGTAACGATCTGTTCCTCAAAGGTAGTAGGGTAAGTTCGACGGAAGGGATCATCACCGAGATCGTGTGTCTTGCGGATGATCTAAAGCTTAAAACAGACAGGGGAATGATGATGGGTATTTTACCGTGGATGAATGCCAGTGACCACGCGCTCAGTAAAGTCATTGGCATCAATGAGAGGGTGCCAGACTTACTGTATGCGTCCCACTGGGCGTGAGGTTTGTTGACGCGTTTTCGGGTAGGTGGGACCTTTATCAGAGAGATGGTGTCCACCTCAATGACAAGGATAAAGGTGTGCTGGGCGCACTGCTCGACCGACACCTATACCGTGTGGTGAGGTCAAGCCCGGCGATTGATGAGGGGCTACCACCGGTTTGGGCGGGTGGGATGATCTTGAGCAGCTGGCGGACGTACCTTCAACTGAAGGGTGCATCCATGTACAGGTGGGTGACCCTCCCCGTTGGAGGGGGTTCGGGCTCCTGCGAACGTTGCCCCCTCGTTGGTGAGGGGCTCTTCAACTCCCGACAGCCCTGGCTATTCGGGAAACCGATCGTGCTAGGGGGCGGTCAGAATAGGGAAGGCTCCTTCCGTGCAGTGCTTTTTAATGCTAGATCGATTAGGAATAAGTTTTGCAAGCTACGGGTGCTTTTAGCATCAGAATACCAGGATATCGTTGCTATCACCGAGTCCTAGATTCATACTGAACTTAGGAACTGCATTGGGGAATTCGAGATTCCTGGGTATAGAATGTTTCACAAGAATCGCATGGGGAGGGGCGAGGGGTACTACTACTAATATACGTGAGGGACACGTTGAGTCAGGTTGACTGCCAGTTCCGATCGGAACGGCAACTGCTTGCCGTCGATCTGAACATGATAGGGACGAACTATAGGTTAATCTTGGTGTACAGACCTCCGCATCTCCTCCTCGAGGAGGATACAGCCCCTGTACACCGAACTCCGTAGCCTGCTAGAGGACAGGGTGTGTGTGTAGTTTTAGGAGACTTCAACTGTCGCGGCATAAAGTGGGAAGACAGGACTGCTGATGCGGAGAGGAGGAGGCTAGTTGACTTTGCTGATGAGAACTTCCTGACTCAGTGGGTCAATGGGCCTACACGAGGCGAAAGCGTTTTAGACTTAGTATTCACAACCGAAGACAACCTCTTCACTGGCCTCACCGTTGACGAATCTTTGGGCGGGAGTGATCACGGTCTGATTAGGTTCTATGTCTGCGTCCCTCGGGTGAAGCGTAGTAACTCGCGAGGCGGTAAGTTCGATCTACGGCGGACGGACTTTGTTGGCCTCTGAGATATCGTAGGTGAGATGGGGTTAGAGGTCGGTGGCGATGTTGAGGGAGTGTGAAGTCCATTCCGGGACCAGTTTGATGCTGCAGTGTGCTGCCATACCCTCAAAACCGGTCAGCCCTGCTTCAACGCAGCCAAAGTGGTTCAGTCGAGACATCGCTTCGGCTATCCGAAATAGGAAAGCTGCGTATAGGGGGGCGAAAGCCAATCGTTCCCACGAGAACACTGAAGCGTATTTCCGCCTGTGCAGGGAAGTTAAGGCGAAGGTTAGGCTAGCTAAACATAACGAAGAACTCCGGGTGGCAAGGCGAACCCTACGGAATTCTTCAGTTATGTTAATAGTAGAAAGCCCATTAGAAGTATGATAAGCCCGTTACCCCTTTGAGGACCACGGGACATATTTGTCCCAACGGAAATAATATAAATTATACAATGATGTAACGTTTCTACAAATACATCTACATGTTTATACAGGTATCGTTTAGTTGCCGAAAAATTAACCCAAAAATGGGTCATTTAAATGACTATAGTTACTAATATCTAATTGTAAATAACAATAAAACAAACTTTTAAGTTCAAAGAAACGTATACTGGTCGTCAAAGGGTTAAAGGACCTCAACGCGAACATCGCTAATATGCTTAATGAGTACTTTGCCGGAGTGTTCACCAGGGAAGACACCCGCGTCGTCCCCGAACCAGGCGTCAGGCACGAAGGTGCTAGCCTGGATAGTGTTCGGTGTACCACGACATGTTGCTGATAGAATGGACAAACTGAACTCATTTAAAGCTCCTGGGCCGGACCAGTTCCTCCCCAGGGTCTTGCGGGAAGTGCGCGACCAAGTGGCTCCCCACTTGGCTACAATCTTCAACAAATCGTTGGAGACGGGCCAGATGCCTGGTCACTGGAGGGATGCCAACGTGACCCCTATCCTCTAACAAACCGTGAACACACTTTTTGAGTATCCCAGTTGCTGAATTATCGTATTCACACTTCCTTCACTAATTCCTAGCTCCAGTGATAGCTCCTTGGATGTGACGCGCCGATTTGATCGAATGATGCTGTTAGCACGTTGCACAGTGTGAGATGTCACAGCCGATGCCGGGCCACCGCTGCGTGGTTCATCATCGAGGCTGGCTCTCCCTCCCTCTCCGACAATCTCGCACGTTTAGCCCATCGTCCAACTGTGCTTCGATCAACATCATCATCTCCGTAAACGTTTTGTAGACGTTTGTGAATATTTCCAACTGTTTCCTTCTCTGCGGTTAAGAACTCGATAACAACTCTGTTTACGACGCACATCACTGTCAAACGCCATTTTCGAAACTGTGTTAACCATCGGTTTTATACAAGAGCGTTTAAAAGCGGTTTTATACAAGGAGGGGAGGTTCAAACTGGAAAAATCCGTTTATGTGAAGCGCAGAAAGTTGAAACTTACTGCCCAAAAAACATTTAAGCCCCATGGCCTATTATTTAGCTAAGAAAAAGGGTGGGGTAAAATATATTGAGTGCCCTAGTATGTTGTTAAACCGAATAAACTATAAATATCAGTATTTGTAGGTATGACAGGACAACGCCTTCAAATTGAAACTACTACTAATAATAATGCATTGCATCTAAACGACATCAAATTGATAAAATATTACAAAAGTAGCTAACTTTATTTCATACAAATATTCACATAAAACAAACAAGTATAAAGATATATTTGTCACAATTTGTTGAGCAAGCTCCCAGGCCGAAGAGTGTACTGTCGGCAAAGTTTATGCCAAATTCGCCAGTTAACGCCAAGCGCAGCATTTTTCCTAAGAACTGTTGTAGAATATTATACACTGACGTTGTATAGATTCTATGTCAGGTCGATCGCGCCAATGAGTAATGCAATGCAAAAAAAATCTTTATATTTTACCCATTTATTTATTCAGTATGAAGCCTCTGATCTCCCGGGCCCCTCAGCTTCCTGGGCCCCTCATCTACCCTGCCTCCGGATCAACTGTCCCTTCTGTCCCCCCATGCTTGGGCCCTGGTTAACGGTCCGACAGGGGGTAATAGCAAATTAGATCTCCTATTCACGAACAAAGATGACTTGGTCTCTAACCTGACTATTGGTGAAAGTTTGAGTAACAGCGATCACAATTTGATGAGGGCTACATCTAAGACAATTTTTGTGGCTGGGTTAAAATATTTTTTTTTTTGTATTTGATCACAAATAACAAATAAAATCAAATGTGTATGTTGATGCATATATACTCATATATATGTTCTTATTTTATTTTAGTAGGTGGGTGAAATCTTTCTGTACATGGGCAACTGCAGTGCCCACCCAGGTACAAATACAAAAAAAAAAACCTATTTTAACCCACCCACTAAAATTGTCTTAGAAGTAGCCCTGTTTGACTTCAGGGTTCCAATTAGGGTTTCTTTCCTGGGATCCTGGGATCCAGGCTGTTTTTATTGGATTTGAAAATCCCAGGAATTAGACAAATATTCCAGGAAATCCCAGAATTTTAAAATTTATTTTTTATTGATTTAATTGTTTTTCTTTTGTTATTAGAAGGCTCTTGGGTAGAATTAAAGAAAACTGCATAATATTTACCATATTTTATTCTACTTTTCTGCTTTCTTAAATGAACACCTACTAGCATTAGCAACTTAGAGCAATTTAAAAGTGGGCCCGTATGCCAAAAACTGGCCGAGGGATGTCGCTTTCATAATTGATGAGCTAAGTCAACAAAGATCAGGATTTGCCAAGAAAATGAAAAACTCTTTAATACAGAGGATTAGTGAGAGAAGAAATACTACTTTGGTTGGGGTGATTCAGTATTTAAACGCTGAGAAAAAATATGAAAATTGTGCAGCTACTCCTGGCTTGCCTACTTTACCAAAGAAGGGATCCTTATTTGAATCTGCAGAGATGACATTGTCAAGGCTTTTCAATGAAGACGAATCACAATCTAGCTCTTCACATTCAGATGAGGAAAGTCAGGAAATTGCACAATCCATGACACTGGCAGATAAATTAGAAGCAGCAATACAATCAAAGAGAAAAACTATGCATCGTTCAACTTTTTCATGTCAAGATCAGAGTTTAAGCAAGCATTTGAAGCAAGAACCGCAGTTATTCGAGACAGTAGGGAACAGAACTCTAAACATCATGAATTTATTTGATGCACTGAAAACCATTCCGCCAACCTCTGTTGAATCAGAAAGAGCCTTTTCTGCAGCAGGTTTATTTATCACCAAGTTGAGAACTCGTCTTAGTGATAGAAGTATCGATTGTTTAGGTTTTTTAAGAAGCTATTTTAAAAATGTTGATTGACTCTAAATATTTTAAGATAAAAGGAAATTATTTTTTCTAATGGTTTATTTTATTTTTATTTTTTTGTATTGGCTAAATATTGAAGATAAAATATGTTGAGATAAAAGGTATAAATTTTTTTTTTTTGAATGAAGTTTCTTTTTCTTTTTTATTTGCAAATACACTTAATTATAATTAAAGGAATATAATATTTTAGACTTTTATTTGTTCCCTGCAGATGAACAGCATGATAAATATTATGTTTAATAACTAATAAATAGTTACCACTGATTGGTAAACTCAATTCAAGTATTACAATGCAAAAGTGGTCATCTAGGCATAAGTAATTGGTTATCCCAATTCTAAAAGGGTATTTTATCACTGAACAACAAAAAAATTACCGTTCTCTTAAATATACAACCATTCCCTGGATTTCCCGGGATCCCGGAAATTGGCTTCATTTTTCCGGGAATTCCGGGGATTTCCCGGGATGAAGAAAGCTGCATATTAGGAGAAACCCTAATTCCAATTAATACACAAGAAAAGACTCGCGAAAGACTGGGTTTCTCCAGAGTAAATTTTGAAAGTTTCCGAAGTAGTTTAGACACACTTGAAATGCTAATAAGTGAGGATGTCAGTGACACCTGGACCTCATATAGGGATCAATTTAGAATATTACAGGACACTTTTATGGCAACTAAAATAGTTTCCTTGTCAACGAAGACTCTGTAGTGGTTTAACAACGAAATTAGCAGTGCTCTTACGAAGAGAAGTAGAGCCTACAAACTACTAAAGTCGCATTTCAACCAGACTAATTCATGAAACTATATAAACCTACGTCGCAGGGTTAAGTCCTTAATTAGGTCAGCTAAACGTGATGAAGCTAGAGTTGCCTCACTGTAAAGTTAACCCTAAAGATTTTTTTGCCCATGTTAAAAGCAGAAAGCCAATTAAAAATTCTGTAGGTCCCCTAAAAGATAAAAATGGCATATTGAAATTAAGTGATAAAGATCCAGCTAATACGTTAAATTTTTCCATAATATGCATACTCTATACGATGCAAGTAGGGCAATAGATATAGTGTATCTCGACTTTCAAAAAGCCTTTGACAAAGTCCCTCACGCGAGATTGATGGCTAAAGTTAGAGAACTAGAAATCACCGGCTCGTTTCCAACTAGATTAAAGATTGGTTAAAAGATAAAAAAAATGGAGTGCCTTCGGAGTGGGCACCTGTCACCATTGGTGTCCCACAGGCTTTTGTTCTGGGTCCTTTACTTTTTATCATCTATATTAACAATATAGACGTCGGGCTCCTAAGTATAATTTCCAATTTTGCAGACTATACGAAATTAGGAAGTAGTGTAGGTAATGAGGAGGGCGTAAGAACGCTTCAAAATAATCATGGCAGGTTGGGCGAATGGTTTGCTACTTGGCAGATGCCATTCAACTTTGAGAAATGTAAGGTAAGGCATATCGGTTACAAAACCCCGAATGCCGATTGATTACTCTCTTGGGAAGGAACTTTACTGAGACCATTGGCAGCAAAGCCTATGGGGGCGGAGTTCTTATTCAAATCCGTTTTTTTTTTTTAAAGAAACTAGAAACAATGTGAGAGGAAATGCATGCAGACTATATACGAGTAAGAAGCAAAGCGATAAGAGTGTTAGGAAATACTTTTTCTCTGAAAGAGTAGTAGACAGTTGGAATCAACTCCAAGTATTATAAACTCGGATAATGTAAATTAATTTAAGAGAAGATATGATAACAGAAAAATGTTAGAGAGACAAGTAACCAGACCCGAGCAATAAAGTACCAATAGGTGCAATTTATTCACATATTACTAATAAGTTCTAGTTCTACCATTAAGTTTTTTCTTTATGACTATAACTTTCTCCTGGGCTGGAGTGTAGTGTTGTGGGAGCGCACGGGAGCGCCGCTTTCGTACCTCCATTCATCCAAATTTTATTTATTATTTGTTTTTAGTTGATACTTGGAAGTTGGAAACAGACTGAAGTGAAAGCACTGGCTTCTAATTGTGATTTCTAATATTCTAAATGTCCAAAGCGTCCCTCACAGCCTTCGCTTCATGATTCGTGTGAGGCGGCTATAGGACACCTGACCACTTATCTTTCTGCTATATCTGATTAGGGCAGAGAAAACATTGTGGCTTTCACTGCCTCAAAAACTCGGTTCCTCCATCTGCCTACTCGCCACAATCTTTCACACGATTATTCCCCTGTTGATGATTCTATAATCAATCCTTCCCTTTTTATTAAAATTATTTTTGCGCCGCAGTGCTGGATGCCAATCTAGTATTTGGGCGCTGGTGACCCTGGCATTTAATTAATTATTTACGTAAAGGTCTATAATAATAAATTAGACCCTTACAATTGGTCACTCCGGGGTCACCAATTCCTGTGGTGCAAGGCACTACACCCCTACCTTCAACAACACAAATCAATCCTTCCTCGTCTTTTAACATTCTTGGCGTTTCCTTTTCTCGTGATTCTTCCTGGGAAGGTAACATATACTCCCTTTCTAAAACAGCTTGTAAGAGGTTAGGTGTGCTGTACCGCCTCCGCGGTTTCTTCACCCCCATTCAGTTGCTGTCGCTGTACAGGGGTCTTGTTCGCCCCTGTATGGAGTATGCTTCTCATGTGTGGGGTGGTTCAACCCACAGCCGTACTTGACCGGGTGGAATCAAAGGCTTTTCGTATCATCAATTCCCGCCTCTTAATGACTGTTTTCAATCTCACTCTCCTCAATCTCTATTTACTATCGCTATCATAACGGATATTGCTCTCCTGAACTCTCTAACTGCATGCCTCATCCTTTAAGGAGAGCACGCAGTACCAGACTTTCTACACTTTCTCGTTCCTTTTCTGTCCAACTATCTAATGCAAGGGTTAATCAGTATTTTCACTTTCATCTACTCAGCCGGTGAACTCTGGAACAATCTTCCTCACTCCATCTTTTCACTTGTCTATTTCCTCCCATCTTTCAAACGCAGAGTGCCTAGGCATCTCGAAAACCCCGGACCTTGATTTTGGCTTCTTCTATTGGAGGAGCGCTTTTGCGGGCATTATTATTAGAAAGTAATTTAACCAGATCAGTGAGTCTCAACTGAGACACTCATAGGGCTGCCCAGTAAGTGAAGTAACGTGAATTTTATTATATTAAATTTCCTTTAAATATGATTTGTAATTGCAAAAATTGGGTGTTAATTATTACCCCTCGATGTACTACTGGAAAATTCGTGTATTCAACTTTTCGCTCATTCTGGGGAGTAACCTGATTAACTGATGTACTGGTACAAGGAAATAATAGCAGAATTTAAAATTATGTACCAACATGCCGGTATTTCCCTGGAGCTCCTGCACCTTAAAATTTGCCACTACACCCCTGCTCCTGGGTCCTTGAAAAATTTCCTTATAATAAAAACAATGATATATTGTATAGTATTAAACAAGGAGGAGTGTATATGCAAGATGAAATGGCCCCAATCAGGGCCGGCTCAAGGCCCGGCTAACCGGGCAGTTGCCCGGGACGCAATGTGCTGGTGGGCGCCAAAAAAAGGAGAAAAAACTTAATGGAAAGAAATCCAAAATATAAAAATCGTCTGACATGCAGTCAAACTGTTTAGGAGTGTGTCATAAATGTCTTACAACAAATTCTTAACAATTATAATAGTATACGTGTTTGTATGTATATTCAATCAGGTCTTTCCAAGAATAAGCTGAAGTCGCCACAATCGGCTGTTTTCCAAGTATTCGAATTTTATGAAAAACAAGCCTTTATTCAGAGGAAATATTGCCCGCGGGAAGAACGAAAATTTCTCGACTGCTGATTAGTCCATGCACCATGGCTTCTCCGCAATGTATTGTAGGAAACACCATGACAAAAATTATTAAAATGGTAAAAAGTCTTGAGGGTGCCGAAATTCAATCTGCCTGGGGTGCTGACAATGACAAGACTTAGGACTATTTAAAATTACGCTCTTCCTCATAAATTATATTCCTTTTGAGTTTATGAGGTTATATATCATACCTCTTAAAATAAATGTGAACATTCTTTACAGCATTCTACCACCTGTTTCTCACCTTTTTAATAAAAAGAATAGAAGACTTGTTAAATGATCAAGAAAATAAATATTTTGGCCAAATTAGCAACCATTCTATGGTTAATATTTAAACAGTGTTGATGGTCTCTCAGTAACTTCAGCTTCGATTTGTGTGGAGGACATGAGTATCAACCGCACATATGTGAGAAATAACCAGACAGCACGAATTCCTTGTGGTTACTGGGAAAAGTTGCAAGCTGGTACAAGTATAAAGTTTCAGAGACAAGACATATAGGCATGTGGAGAGATCTTATTCTGCAAATGAAGTGAAACTTATTGAAATTGAAAGAGAGAATTAATGATGATCCTGAAAAATATCTCTGACATGCTTCTAAAACACAGTCCACCGTAGCCTTTATTTTTTACCTGAAACGTCACTGTCAAACCTTCATTGCACTGAGATACCAAACCTCTACTGTATAGTGAAGTATCGAGGATAAACCTTTTATTTAAAATAATAATGACTTAGAATATATATGTATGGAGAGAGAGATATGTGCTTTAGCTCTGTGTAAATGACTTACCAGGTGCTATGTTGAAATGAACCCTAAAAGTATCTCATTATTAAGCTACTGTTAACGGGGGATGTTCAACTATAACAAGGCCTTCGGGAGCGGTCAGACCAGTCAGACTTTGGACTGACGAATATTCAGCTAAGCCGTAGGTCTTGTTCCTGGGTTCCGCTATTTTATTGGTCAAGCTTTTTAAAAAATATATACTTCCACTTGCTCTAGGCCTGTGTGGGCTGAGCTAGTTATCTTTCTCATAGACTGTCAAATTCAAATTTAGTGTCAACTTAATCGCAAGAGTGATAAGGTAAGTAAGAGAGAATTTCAGGCCTTTACAAAGGGCAGATTTTTTAATATCACAGAGAACTTTAGAAGAATAATTAAAGATGAGATCATTAGCTGCTAGATTATTAATTGTATTATATCCTAATTTTTGGAGTTTCCTGTCTTGAACAAAATTCATCCTTGCAATTTACATTTCAAATTACCCGTCTGAATGACGTTCAAAAGATGTATTGAATCTATACCAGACACCAGAGACTTAAAATTGCAAGTAGACTGACTAAGATCCCTATTGCATTCATCACTAAGCCTTTTCTTAAATTTAATCTATGCATCTAGTAATCTGATTCCTGGCTTCTTCAGGTTCAAACTTAGTAACTTTCCTTTACAAAAAAGTGAAACCTGTAGGAACTGTCAAAAACAATTACTAGATGGAGAAATTAAAGGCCTGAAATTCTCTCTTACTCCAAAGAAGCTTTATTTTTACGATCATTTCCTCAACTTTGAGTTATTTTTTAAGGACCTCTTTAAACATTCATACTTTAACCCACATAGTAAAGGTTTTAACTTTTTATCTAATAATTTACATAATTTAGCTTTTACTTCATTTTATGCTTTTAATCCTTATGGCAGTAGACCTAATATGGAGGTGGAAGAGTTTAAGTCTAAGAAATCTGGGTGCTGGTTAAGTATGCGGTCTACCATCTGAGTTTTGACAGAATATAAACTAACGAAAATATCACGACTTAACCTAACCAATTATCAAGGGCGTACAGTTGATCTATTATTAATTATAACATTGTTTGTTTCTGGAATAGTATTTACTATTTACTAATAGATCAACTGTACGCCCTTGATAATTGGTTATTTTAAGTCGTGATATTTTCGTTAGTTTTAACGAAAATATTCTGTCAAAACTCAGATGGTAGACCGCATACTTAACCAGCACCGAAATCTGTCTTCGGACAAGTCATTGGTGGTTACAAGACCAGACAAAGGTAATGGCATTGTCCTTTTGGACAGGATTGTTTATGTCGATAAAATGTTAGATATTTTAAATGATGTAACTAGATTTTCTAAAGTAACGTGACATTTTTGCTTTAATTTTAAAACAGGAAGATAAAATTAATATGTATCTTAGAAAACTTAAATCTAATAATATAATGTCAGACACAGTTTTTTCCAAATTATTTGTTTCTGGATCCAGCCCAGGGATTATGTATGGACTTCCTAAAATACACAAACCAAATTGTCCACTTAGGCCAATTTTATCGGCACTATGAACTTTTAATTATAATCTTTCAAAATTCTTGGTCCCCATACTATCACCTATTACTTATAATTTGTATACAGCACGGGATTCTTTTTCTTTCTTCAGAGAAATTACCTCATTAAATAATAATATAATTCGTACACAATGGCTAGCTTCGATGTAAAATCTCTATTTACCAATGTACCTGTTGCAGAAACTATTGATATATGTATTGACAATCTTTTTAATAATACTGATACGGGAGAGGGTTTTAATAGAGGTAAATTGAAAGAGCTACTAAAATTTTCCATGAAGGACCTTATATTTATATTCAACGGTAAATATTTTAAACAGACTGAAGGTGTTCAAATGGGTCTGTGTTTTTGGACATTAAAATAATAAAAACTAATTCCTCTTTTAAAACTTCCGTTTACCGAAAGCCAACATTCACCAGTCTCACTACGAACTTTTCTTCCTTTATCCCTTTAGGTTTCAAACGAAATTTAATTACGACTCTGACTAATAGAGCGTTCAATATCTGTTCAGATTATTTTAAACTACACGATGAACTAGATTTCATCCCAAAACTTCTCACCAAGAATAATTTCCCTTCTAGATTGGTGGAGACTACAATAGGCAGAACCCTAAATAGGTAAACCCACAACTAGAGACATAATTACAGTTCCCAAAGATATCGTGTATTCAGAGATGGGCACGATCTTGATCTTCAAGATCAGATCGTGATCTTGAAGATCAAGATCGTGATATGATCTTGATCTTGAAGATCACTTTTATTATGGTGATCTTGATCTTGATCTAAGATCACTTTATTTCTTGTGATCTTGATCTTGAAGATCACTTTAGACTTCAAGATCACTTTTAATTTCAGATTCTTAAATATGCCGCTATGCGAATGTCATTTGTTTTTTGTCCAAGCGACATCTGGTGGCAACTTTGTTCAACACCGACTGTTTATGTTTTCTGTTAGTTGGGTGACTTGCGTCATGCGTGGGCTCATGGAAGGTGTAGTTGCTGTGGAATTTAGGCTCGTAAAAAGTGTAATTTACTGTGCAATTATGTTAAAAGTGTTCTATTAATATATTATTATATATAGGCATAAAATATAGCCTATAGGTCCGTATTCATAATAAATTAATTCTAAACATATTTTATTTACAGATTGAATTTTTTAATAATGAGTGCAATTTTACAACTTCAACAGGCTCCCAAGGGAACCAAATATTCTAGGTTGTCACCAGAACAGTATTCAATATATTTAGATAACAATGTTGGTAATAAGGATCAATCTGTGCTATTGAACGGAAAATATTTTCAAATTGTCGAAAAAACTGGAAACAGTATCAAAGTTATTTGTAGGCAGTGTACAAAGAAAACTACAATTCTGTCTGCTGGCCTCGACTCAACAAGCAATCTTCTGAGGCACCTCAGGGTTAGTACTACTTAGTAACTAAGTAGTAAGTAGCAACATTAACATAATGGTTCAAGTCATATTTTAAGTGACTGGTGCCATACAAGACTAATGCTACATTTACATAGACGTCCATTTGAATATATTGTGCACTTCAGATATTAATAGATTATGGACTAGTAACTACATTAAAAACTGCCGATATCCAACTATAATAAAACGTCAGGTGTATCTGTCTTTCTCTCTGTCTGATCCATGTCTGTAATTTCTCCTATTTAGTTACTGAAGGACGAAATTCGGCTTTCAATTTAACATAGGATAAAAATGCACTGATCATGGTGAAAATAATTTTAGTTAAAGATAACAAAATTTTAGAATCTTGTTAAGTATTAATTTCAACTAGAAGTTTGATACTCTGATAAATATTATACAGGGTGTCAGTGGCGGATTTAGGGGGGGGCCGAGTAGGCCATGGCCTACGGCCCCGCGCCTGTGAGGGCCCCGCGCCCTCACATATAATTATAATGTTGGATTCCACTATAAATAATACAATTGATTAATGATTAGTGATAATTATGGTATCACTCTCTTTGCTGGCGGGAGTTTAGTTCTATTCAGGCCGCTGTGGAGTGCACATGTGAGTGTGTTTAGTGGTAAGTAATGGTAAAAGTCGTATCTCGAAAAAGTCGCCAGTCAATAAATGGGGATGGGGGAGTTTTAGTCAGCTTTATAATAACATAAATAAGTTGAAAAATGTTAAATTAATGTAATTAATTTTTTTATATGAAACGTACTTAGGCTAGGTTAGGTCAGTTTAGCTTAGATTTCATAATAAATACATTTTATACATATTTAAGGAAAAAGTCGCCACTGGTGGGGGCTGGCGACTTTTCCCATAAAGCGACTTTTTCACCCGAACAACTGTTTAGTGTCTGTATTTAATTAATTAATTAAACTGTATTAATTAATACTAAACCGAGGGTCAAGTGTAAATAGTTTGTTTTTTATGTTTTTATGTTTCAGGATAAGGCAGTGAGGCTGCACTGAGGCACAATGGAGAAATCAACAAGTCGTGATCGTGATCAAGGGAGGAAGTATAAAGCTGGCTCTGTTAAACAAGAAAAGGCAGACGTAAACCAAAGAGTAAAAAAACTACCAAAAATAACTCAATGGTTGACATATCCAACAGTATCTGAATCTGCAAAATCACAAACTCAAACTGAATCCGGTCAAACTGAATCTGAATCAGTAGAGACACCAATTACGCCTGAAACAACTGGAGAAGCCACAACTAGTACTGAACCTAGTGTAGTTAGCGCAATTGAACCTGAACACAGTGACAGTGAGGAGACACAAGAGGAAGTGAAAGTTATGAATACCGGTACTGAACAAGGATTTGAAACGGATCTTGGATTATGGCCTAAAATAATTACTGAAAATGTGTGTGACTATTGGTTGAAAAAGGGAAGCGCAGAATGTCGACACTGTGATGGTGACTTCAAAGAGTCAGCTGTGAAAGAGCTAAACAGAACCCGTCATTGTACAAAGACATTATTCACTCGAACTCATTCATTATCTGGCCAAGAAATTAATCTTAAATGGCTCTGTTACTCTAAAACAACTGGTAAAGTGTATTGTTTTGCTTGCAAGCTTATGTCAAAGGTGGAAAGCTCATTCACAACTGGCTTCAATGGTTGGAAGAACGCTAGGTATGTCATAGAATCTCACAGTAGGTCAGATCAGCACAGGAAAAGTATGGTCGAAATGATATATCGAAAGACTGCGGGTGCCCGTATTGACTCTAATCTAGTACAACAATATGAAAGTGAATGCGAGTACTGGCAAGCAGTATTGAGGAGGTGTGTAGATGTTTTAAAGCTACTTTGCGAACGCGGGCTAGCCATTCGAGGTAAAGATGAAGTAATTGGATCAGTACACAATGGAAACTATCTTGGGATTCTAGAGCTGCTGAGCATATACGACAGTTTCTTGGCAGCACATATCAAGAAACACGCAAACAAAGGTTGTGGTCATACTTCCTACTTGTCCCATGTCATTTCTGAGGAAGTCATTGGAATAATGGCAGAAAAGGCTATGTCCTCAATAACAGATGAAGTAAAAACAGCAAAGTACTTCTCAATTTCTGTTGACTCCACACCTGATATTTCACACATGGATCAACTTACTTTTACAATCCGCTATGTACTGCCTACTACAGGTCCAGTTGAAAGGTTTTTGCAGTTTATTCCCATGCTAAGCCACACTGGCAGAGATATTGCTACAACTGTTCTTGATTTTCTTAAAGAGAAGAACATTCCAGTTATCGACTGCCGAGGACAGTCCTATGACAATGCCAGCAACATGTCTGGTAAATATCTGGGGACCCAACAGATAATCAAGAATGAGTGTACATACCATGTATGGCTCATTCCTTAAACTTGGTGGCTAAGTGTGCTGCAGAAAGCTGTCCTGCTGCAGTGTCATTGTTTGCTCTGGTACAAAATATGTACTCCTTTCTTGTTGCATCTACTTATCGTTGGAGGAGACACCGTGAGGTACTAGAGACTAATAAAGATAAGAAGTTGAAAGTTGATAAAATACTTTCAGACACTCGTTGGTCAGCACGAGCAGATGCTGTAGCTGCTCTCAGTAGAGCACACAAAGAAACATAATTGTTCTGGAAGAGTTATTCTCAGATCAGAATCAGCCAGCTGAAACAAGAGCTGAAGCAAGTGGTCTTCTCAAAGGTTTGAAAAAACTTGAAACAGTGATTCTTCTTGAAGTTTGGGATACAGTATTGGAAAGGTTTCAGAGTAGCAGTATCCAGCTGCAAAAATCTGGGCTCTCCCTCAACACAGCTGTCACACTGCTAGAGTCTCTTTTACAATTTGCTAAAGACCTGAGATCCCAGTTCGATGACTTTGAAGCAAAAGCTATGGCTAAGTGTGATCCCTGTGATGTGACGAGTAATGATGCATACTACGCCGACACGCAGCGTATTAGGAAGCGCAAGCGTCACCACGATGAACTAGACTCCGCGGAGGATGTTATGCTGACAGGGAGAGACAAGTTTAGAGTGACTGCATTCTTGCCCATCATTGACAAGCTGTGCTGCCCTACAACAACGCATTGCTGCTTACAGCGACCTTCGAGAGAAATTTGGGTTTTTATCAGAAATCTCAAACAAAACGAACACTGAGCTTAAAGCATCTGCTGAAAAGCTTGTGTCTTCATATCCTAAGGACTTGGAGGCTGGATTGGAGTCGGAGCTTTTGCAGTTTGCACACCTTATGAAATCCATTCCAAGAGATTCACCTGAAAGTGCTCCTTCATCAGGTGGTGCAAAGGCTGCAAAAAGTCCTGAACTAGAAATGTATGAGATAATTCACAGACATGACATGGTAGAAACATTTGCTAATGTTGAAATTGTATTACGACTCTATCTCTGCATGTTTGTCACAAACTGCACTGGGGAGCAATCATTCTCCAAGATGAAACTAGTCAAGAATTATCTAAGAAACACCATGGGGCAGGACCGTTTGTCTTCACTCACCCTGTTGAGCATTGAGCATGAGAAATTAAGGGTGCTTGATTTTACTGATGTCATCAAACAGTTTGCAAGTAAGAAGGCTAGAAAAAAATCTTTTTTGACTGAGAAATAGTTAAGTGTACCGTACAAATTGCCTGCAATAAACCAAACCCACTCATTGCATCATTTGCATGTCAGTCAAGTGGTATTCTCTTTAGTTAATGGTGTATTATTATAGTTATTTTTTGTTAATGGTGTATTATTATAGTTATTTTTTATTGTTAAGCTTCAAAAAAACAAATGTGTAATGTTCAACTATGAAATGGTCATTTGGCTAATTAATTATCAATAAATTGAATATTGTTTAAAAAGTAAATTTATTTTAACGCTTCGCTCGCCCATTGATTTGAGGGCCCCGTAAGGTCACCACTGGGGGATGGGGGTGTAAATCTTCATTTCAGTTAATTAAGCTAGCTTTGCGTAGTTTGGGGCCCCGCACTCCAACCGGCCTAGGGCCCCGCGCACCTTAAATCCGCCACTGCAGGGTGTTCAAGAAGTCTCTCCGCATGATAATAATTTATTTTCTTGTGCAGAAACTACATTCGGATCTTTTGGGTGAATATGAATCGGAGAAGAAATCTCGCAAGCGTCCAGCTAAAGAAGAAGATGCCAGCGGCAGCAATGCTGGCCTGCCAAAATTGCCAAGCAGTCAACACTAAGCATGTTCCACATTTCCAAGCAAAAACCAGGACCACCAATATGCAAGGATATCCTTGAAAAGAAGATTCTCTCGCTTGTGGCTAATGGGCTCCTACCATTGAGCCTAGTTGAACTACATGAATTTAAGGATCTTCTTTCATGTTAGTATAACACAAATATTTTGCTATTTTTTCCATAGCTAATATCTGATTAAAATAATTAATCATATTATTTGTATGAACATTAGACTATCGCTAGCCTAGCTAAATATTTTGATATTTTTTCCATAGCTAATCTATTGTATTTGTTTTAATTTTTAAATATTTTTTTCAGACGTCAACCCGGCTGTTCAGGTGCCATCTAGACGCACCCTGGCTAGATCTCTTGCAACAACAACCAGTACAATGAAGGAAGACATACAAGCAAAACTGGCAGCAGTTGACCATGTGTGTGTTACATGCGACATATGGTCAACTAATCACCGCAGTTTCATGGGAGTCACTGCGCATTGGGTATGCTATTGATTTAGTGTATTATTTTTATATAATTGATAAATTGACCATTGGTGATAGACTGATAGTCTGATAGACTTATAGTATAATCTTTTCAATTATTCGACATGTGTTCCTCATTCATTAATTTGGTGAGTCTTCATTTTGCTGTGATTCACAGTAATTTCACACTAATTCACTGATTCTGTCATCTGTCATTGTGTCTGATTCACAGCAAAATGTGGAAGAGTCCATATTCACAGGCTGTGAATATGGACTCTTCCACATTTTGCTCTTATGGGATGGGTCACTGATGTGGTGGTATGGTAGGCGACTCATCGCTGAATTGCCTCCTTTATATCACATAGTTCTTCTCTTCAATGTTTGGTGGCGCAGTTTAGCTGGTGCGTGTCTAACCAATATTATTAAATTAAGCTTAAAAAAATGTTCATACAAACATTGATTTTATATTCTTACATTACAGATCAATGATGACTTGTCGCGAGGATCAGCTGCACTGGCATGCCGAAGATTTCGTGGAACACATAGCTTTGATAAAATTGCTGGAATATTGGACAGGATCAACTCGGAGCATGGTTTATCTTATAGAAAAGTTGTATCTACAGTCACCGACAATGCATCGAACATGGTGAAATGCTTTAAAGAGTTCGGTGTTCGTGTTCAGAATCGTACTGACGACATTGATGAAGATGATGCAGATGAAGATGATGATGAAAAAGATTCAGATGAAGAGGTTATCATCAGCAACTTTCCTGAACATTCAGGAGAGCATGGAGAGGAGTCAGTGAAACTATCATCCCATATTCGATGTGCCTCCCACACATTGAACTTGGTAGCAACAACTGATGCAGATAAAGGACTGAATTCACCTGGACTAAAGAAGATAAAGCATTCTGCAATGGGAAAATGTTCGGCGCTGTGGAATGCTGCTGGTAAACCCAAGTCAGCAGAAAAAATACAGGAAATAACTGGCGTCCAATTTAGGTACCCATGCGTCACCCGATGGAACTCAATGTACGACTCATTAAGCCAAATATATAAACATAAGAACGACGTGAATGTAGCTCTTGAAGAACTGAATCTACCCATCCTCAAAGACAATGAATTGGAATTTATTTCAGAATATTTGTCTGTTCTAAAACCAATTGCAGCAGCCCTCAACAAATTACAGGCAGAGAAAGAATGCTACTACGGTTGTCTTCTTCCAACAGTCCTAGTGACTCAAGATGCCCTCGCAAGATTGGAGCCTATCCAACCAAACGACCTGCGCTTGAGACACTGCATGCCATTACTGGCAGCAGTCGTCTCTGGCTTCAATGCCAGATTTGGTTATTTTTTGTCGTTGAGCCCCGAGGTAACTGATGCCGTTTTGGCCTCAGTATCTCATCCGTATTTCAAACTTAGATGGATATCATTGTTGCAAGGGCCTAATTTCGGCGATCATGAAGCAATCAAGTCTCAAGTAAAAGACAAGCTGCAAATGGCTGTAAGAAATTGTAATTCTGACAGCAATGGTAATAGTTCGGTGAACTCAGACTCATCATCTGAAGACGATTTCTTCAGAACTATGGACGGCTCATTCTCTGCTCCTAACAACAAGGAAGACTTGGAAGTCCTCAATTATTTGCAGGACACCAGTAAGGCACTCGACTCTTTAGATAGGTATCCTGCTATAAAGAAGATCTTCAAGAGGTATAACACCACGCTACCTTCCTCTGCACCAGTGGAACGGTTGTTTTCGTTTGCTGGCATGGTTCATAGCCCCAAACGAAGTCGTCTCTCGGATGGTAACTTTGAACAATTGGTTTTGCTGAAAGCAAATGTTTACAGCGGTTGAACATTAAATTAACACTCTTAACTTGCGGTTTTTACCCTTATATTGTCAGTAATTGCGTACTGCAGTAAAACTGTAAAATTAAATTCTATGTAAAAAATGTTTACTTATATATGCTGACCGATATGGGTTATGGACCTGGTGAAATGAGAATTGAGAAAAATAGAATTAAAAACTATATGTAGGTCATTTAATAGTTTTTTCTTTGCTGATAAGTTATGATAATACTAAGTTTTAAGTTTACCACCTGAAAAACTGAAAGGGGAATCGTCAATCCCCGTGGTTTAGATCAGGTGACATGGGTAGGATGCGATGCTTGTATTGCCTCAGCCCTCAGGGGAGTATTAGGAGTGATACTTTTCAGGAGTGATTAACAAAATAATTTGTTTTTGTTTACTCTACAAGAGTACAACTTTTTTCAATTCATATAAAAGTGATCTTAAAAAGTGATCTTGAAAAGTGATCTTCAAGATCACGATCTTGATCTTGATCTTCAAGATCACATTTTTCTGGTGATCTGATCTTGATCTTCAAGATCACATTTTTCTGGTGATCTGATCTTGATCTTCAAGATCACCAAAGTTGGTGATCTTGCCCATCTCTGCGTGTATTTCACTTTGCCTTATATGGGAACCTCAAGTTTTAACATTAGAAACAAACTTTTAAAACTACTCAAGGAATTCTACCCACAACTATGTATAAAAATTATATTCACCCGATCTAAATCGATTTATCACTTATTTAAATAGAAGGATGTTATTCCTACACTTCTTAAGTCATCCATAGTTTACCAATACAAGTGTGACCACTGTATGGGGTCATATATCGGTAAAACTAAGAGACAAAATCCTGTATTTACGAACATCTCGGTAAATCGGTCCGTACAAATTTACCTCTTGGCAAACCAACTAATTCTCTCATACCATACCCATTCACACAACATTAACCACCCAATTTCACAGTCTAGTTTCGCCGCTCTTGCTGCCGGAAGCTCTGACTTTAAGCTTAAAATTATGGAATCTTTATTCATTTATAAATTAAAACCAGACCTCAATTCTGATGAATCATCGGTAGATCTGCTATGTTTTAGTTGAGGTACTTGTGATTTTATTTATTTACCTTTTAGTTTTAATGCTTTTATATTTTTCCTAGCTACTTTTTATAATTGTAACTTTATTTTAATTTCATCTATTTACCTTTTAGTTTTAATGCTTTTACATTTTCTTAGCTACTTTTTATAATTTTAACTTTGTTACTTTAAATTGTTATTATTGATTAGTGTCTTCATGTTGATGCCTTTATTTTTCATGTATGTGTTTATGCTTTGTTTGTATGTTTCAGGGTTCCATCATTGTTTAGTGTTATGGATATTGGTCAATAAACGTAATACAAAAAAGTGGAATCTTATTTATGATGGAACTTTATACAAAACAATAGTGAATCTCAACGGGTCAACATGCCCGTGGTGAAATGTCCAATTGAGGGGTGCGCCATTGTAGCAGCACTCTCATAGGCACACTGCATTGTCCATTCCGTGTCTGCTGCCGGCGCCACGGCCCAAGTGGAGAAGGTGAAGAGACCAACAATATCTTCAGCCGGTACGAGCGAGGAAGGAATGGTCATACTTCACACGCGATGATGGACTATGTGGATGCCACCAAAATCAAGGGTCGTGACAAAGTGGTGCCTACTGGAGTGCTGCGATGAACCCCTTCGCAAAGGACCTCACACGATCAGCCGGTGGTAGTCTGACAGGGAGAAGTGAAAATGAGGTGCTCGCAGCCATAAAGAAACTCGCAGTCAGAGAAGAGAGCACCATGGTTGCTAGAGTGGCGCTGCACAACATGCGCCAAGACCGTGACGAAACCGTGCGTTCATTCGGCGCCCGACTCCGTGGCCAGGCAGGGGTATGCAAGTACATCACCAAATGCTCGAGCTGCGATGCGGATGTGAACTACACGGAGGCCATCTTGCGCGACGTCCTGACCCGCGGCATTGAGGACCCCGAGATTCAACTGGACCTACTCGGCAACACGAACCAGAACATGACATTAGAGCAGGTCTTCCAGTTCGTCGAGGCCAAAGAATCCGGCAAGCGCTCAGCATCACGTCTCCTCGACTCTCAGGGCGTCGAGGCTGCTAACAGCGCCTACAGACGGAACAAGAAGGACGCTCTGAAGGAGATGACAGTCGGCAACCATGAGGTGTGCTCATATTGCGGCAGGAAAGGGCACGGCAAAAGTGCCCCAGGCAGGGTCCGAAAGAAAGACTGCCCAGCCTATGGCCACACATGCAGCCACTGCAATCGTGAGAACCACTTTGAAGCAGTGTGTAGGAGCAAGCACAAACCATCAAGAGTCGAGATAGTAGCGAATTCACATGCAATATGCGAAGAAGGTGCTGTATTCGAGGCCCTCTGCTCGATTGCCACAACTGGCCGACGCCGCATCAGGAGAGTCATCGCCCTTGACCATCATCTTTATCATCGCCTTTCCGACACATGGATTAAGCAAGCCTCCAAACCTCAGCCATTCATAAACCTCACAGTGACAGCCGTCGATGAAGATTACGCTGCATTCGGATTCGAGCTAAAGGCCGCGCCCAAGATTGCTACACTCGGTGCGATGGCTGACACCGGCTGCCAGAGCTGTCTGGCAGGCATCAAAGTCATCCACCGCATAGGCCTCAAACAAGCCGACCTTATCCCCGTCACGATGAGAATGCACGCCGCCAACAACGGATGCATCAAAATACTCGGCGCCGTCATCCTGCGACTCTCTGGAAAGGACAAAACCGGTAAAGTGGTAACAACTCGTCAACTCACCTATGTCACGGACAACTCCGACAAGCTGTTCCTCAGCAAGGAGGCATGCATCGCGCTCGGCATGATCACCGACAACTTCCCGATGATCGGTGAGACGTCTTCGCATCGACTCGAGGCAACCTCGGCAGCCGACACCGCGAGCGATGAGGTGCCGGCGAGAGATAGTGCTATCAGCAGCGAGAGCGGTCAGACCAGCCCATGCGACTGCCCGATACGTCAAACACCGCCCCGGCCGCCATCACAACTACCGTTCCTGGCGACTGAGAAGAACCGCGACAGACTGCGGCAGTACTTGGTCGAATACTACAAGTCAAGCACATTTAACACGTGTGCGCATCAGCCGTTGCCAATGATGGAGGGCCCTCCATTGAAACTTATGGTGGACCCTCTAGCTGACCGGTGGCATATCACACCCCGGTACCCGTCCCTCTTCACTGGCAAGATGACGTCAAGCGTGGACTCGACCAAGACGTGAAATTGGGCGTAATCGAGCCAGTGCCGGTCGGTGACATGGTGTCACCGGATGGTGTGTGCGCCAAGAAGAACGGGAAGCCACGCCGCACGGTCGACTTCCAGCCCCTGAACATACATGCCACCCGCGAGACACACCATACTCAGTCACCGTTCCACCAGGCACGGTCGGTGCCCCATGGCAAGAAGAAGACCGTGTTCGATGCCTGGAACGGATACCACAGCGTGCCCCTCCGCGAGGAAGACCGTCACCTGACTACCTTCATCACTCCGTGGGGCAGGTACCGGTACCGCACGGCGCCCCAGGGCTATATCGCCTCTGGTGATGGCTATTCGAGACGTTACGACGAAATAGTATCCGACGTTCCAAACAAAACCAAGTGTATCGACGATACGCTGCTCTGGTCGGACGACCTGAGACAAAGTTTCTTCCAAGCAGTCAACTGGCTTGACATCTGCAGACACGGCATCACGCTGAACCCTGAGAAGTTTGTATTTGGACAAGACACTGTGGAGTTTGCTGGCTTCGAAATCACACTCGACAGAGTACGACCCTGCGAGAAGTATCTGCAGGCCATCCGTGACTTTCCTACACCAAAGAACATAACCGACATTCGCTCATGGTTTGGGCTAATTAACCAGGTGGCGTATGCTTTCGCTATGGCAAAGAGAATGATACCTTTTCGCCAACTCTTGAAGCCCGGCACGCCCTTCCGATGGGATGATCAACTCAACAATCTGTTTGAAGAGTCGAAGGTGGTGATCATCAGTGAGATCGAGGAGGGTGTAAGTATATTTGACAAAACAAAGCCGACCTGTCTTGCGACCGATTGGTCGAAGTCAGGGATCGGATTCTGGCTATCCCAGAAGCACTGTGAATGTCCTGGTGCTGAACCCTTTTGCTGCCGCACTGGTTGGATGGTCACCCTCGTTGGCAGTCGCTTCACCCACCCCGCCGAGTCACGCTACGCGCCGATCGAGGGGGAGGCTCTGGCAGTCGCTGACGCACTGGACAAGGCCAGGTACTTCGTCCTCGGCTGCGATGACCTCATCATCGCGGTTGACCACAAACCGCTGCTGAAGGTGTTTGGCGACAGGTCGCTGGAAGACTTACCGAATGCTCGACTGAGAAATCTGAAGGAGAAGACTCTCCGCTACAGATTTCGCATGATCCATGTACCTGGTGCGAGGCATCGCGCTGCTGACGCTACGTCCCGCCACCCCACCGGCGACCGCCAACCTGAAAAGATGCTCCTGGCAGACGACATCTCCGCTAGTAGCCAAGACGCTGTTGCTGATGATGACCTACCGTCGGCAGCTGCTCTGCGCCACTCATTCTTAGCTGGCATACGCACAGAGGGAACGGCTGCGTACAACGACGAAGCCCTCGACGACGAGGTTATGGCCTCCGCGATCTCAGCTCTGAACACGCTGCAGTCCGTTACCTGGGACCGGGTAAGATTGGCGACGAGCAGCGACCAACACATGACAGAGCTCGTCTCGATAATCGAGTCAGGCATGCCTGACTTCCGTCACGAGCTCCCACCCCCACTCAGAGAATATTACCAATTCCGAGAGGACCTGTACACGGTGGACGGCGTCGTCGTATTCAAAAACCGTGTTGTGATCCCTCCCTCTCTCCGGCAGGATGTACTGAACGCGCTCCACGCAGCCCACCAGGGCGTATCGTCGATGGTCGCGAGGGCTGAGGTGTCCGTGTTCTGGCCCGGCATCACCCCTGCTATCACTACCCTCAGGAACAGTTGCAACCATTGCAACCGTATGGCACCTTCGCAGCCCAGTGCTCCTCCAATTCCTCCGGTGTCCCCCGTCTACCCTTTCCAGTGCATCTGTGCCGATTATTTCCACTATAAAGGTACCAACTACCTGGTGATCGTCGACAGGTACTCAAACTGGCCGATTGTGGAGAGGACCACGGATGGCGCCAGAGGCCTCATCAACAGCCTGCGCAGGGTGTTCGTGACTTATGGCATCTGCGACGAACTGTCATCTGACGGCGGCCCTGAGTTCACATCCACGGCTACTCGTCACTTCCTGGGGAACTGGGGCGTACACCACCGTCTGGCTTCGGTAGCTTTTCCACATTCAAACTGCAGAGCCGAAGTTGGCGTGAAAACAGCGAAACGACTGATCACAGACAACACAGGACCGAACGGTGAGCTCGATACAGACGCTTTTCAGCGAGCCATGCTACAATACCGCAACACGCCTGACAAAGATACCAAGCTGTCTCCCGCTATGTGTGTGTTCGGCCGTCCGATCAAAGATTTCATCCCGATCGTGCCCGGCAGGTACAAGCCACACGATACCTGGCTCGGGACGTTGGCGGCGAGGGAGGATGCCTTGCGGAACAGGCACATGAGAGCCACTGAATACTGGTCCGAGCACACCAGACGGTTACCCCACTCGTGGTCGGAGACAGGGTCAGAATCCAGAACCAGATCGGCCCCAACCCCAGGAAATGGGACAAGACTGGCCTGGTAATAGAAGTGCGACAGTTCGATCAATACGTGGTGAAGGTTGACGGTTCAGGCAGAGTGACTCTGCGAAACAGAAAATTTCTGAGGAAATACGTGCCCGTCCAACCGCACAGACGCCGCCTCACCATCGGGGACGACTCCCACCTTCACCTCTCTGCCCGCAGTGCGCGACCTCACCCCCAAAACCACGCATGGACGACTCCCGCCTTCACCTCTCCAGCCCTGCGCCCGAATTGGAGCAGTGCGCAACCTCACCCCCGAAACCACGCTCCCCGTCCGCAGTCGAGCGATCATCCCCTACCGCCCACCAACCGGCTGGCAACGTAACCTCACCGACCAGCCCCACATCACTTCCACTGCACACCCCACCACGAGGCCTGCCCTCCAGACCAGCTGCGCACCCTCAGCAGTGCCCACCAACACCGTCCCTGGCACCCATTGAGCGCTTCCAGCAACGAGATTCCTCGCAACCTGCTGCTCCAGGTGTCCCGCTTCTCCAACCGATGCCCCTGCCGTCAGACGCTCCGGACGCGATAGGAAGACACCTTCATGGCAGAGCGATTACGATATGACGAACACGCTACATACTACATGAACAACCCCCTCTCGCCATCGACACCCATACCCTGTACCACACTACTACATATATAACAGTCTTTGTTCCCCTTTTTTTCACTATACTATATCAAAGACTCGGGGGGATAGAGAATATTCATTATTATTGATTAGTGTCTTCATGTTGATGCCTTTATTTTTCATGTATGTGTTTATGTTTTGTTTGTATGTTTCAGAGTTCCATCATTGTTTAGCGTTATGGATATTGGTCAATAAACGTAATAACAAAAAGTGGAATCTTATTTAGATCTGCTATGTTTTAGTTAAGGTACTTGTTATTTTATTTATTTATCTTTTAGTTTTAATGCTTTTATATTTTTCCTAGCTACTTTTTATAATTGTAACTTTATTTTAATTTCATCTATTTACCTTTTAGTTTTAATGATTTTATATTTTCTTAGCTACTTTTTATAATTTTAATTTTGTTACTTTAAATTGTTATTAAGCAGCTTACAATTGCAATTTGTATTTTGTATGTGAATTGGCCTTTTATTGTTTTAGCCCTGAAGATGGAATTAGTGCATTCCGAAAAGTTGGTACTAATTAAACCTTGAAGGATGTTTATTTTTTCTCTGGTGTTCCTGTTTATTATTAAACTGCGTTTTCTACGCCATCAATTAATAGGATATATATATATATATATATATATATATATATATATAACCTTACAACCTTACCTTACAAAGGTTCCGCGCGATGATTTCTCATTTCGCGAAGGTCAAGCTTGTCGCCCCTCCTCTCGAGTTGGCCTGGTGAAGTAGTGAGTTGGATTCTTGCGCTCTCCACCTCACATAGCCAGGTACGCCCGGCTCATCGGGGATTGTTCTGAGCCAGGCGTCTAGTCTTCTTTTGAAGATTTCCACCGCAACTCCCTTCGTGTTTCTTAGGTCTTTGGGCAACTGATTAAACAGTTTTGGTCCTCTCACTACAAAACTATTTTCTTTCAGGGTTAAGGATGTTCCTTGTCTCGCCTTCAATTTGGGAATACGACACAGTCTACCGCTTCTACTTTCCATCGTTGTTTGGGGAGTTATGGGATTCAGAGTAAGATTAGGGACTAGTTTCTCCATTATTTTCCAAGTGTAAATAATGGTGTATCTCTCTCTTCTCCTTTCCAGTGAATATAGGTCTAGTTCTCGTAACCTTTCCCAGTAATTTAGTTC
This sequence comes from Bathynomus jamesi, assembly GCA_023014485.1. Classification (NCBI taxonomy): domain Eukaryota; kingdom Metazoa; phylum Arthropoda; class Malacostraca; order Isopoda; family Cirolanidae; genus Bathynomus; species Bathynomus jamesi. The sequence continues at coordinate 34,820 of JAJOZX010001692.1, forward strand.
TTTGCACCCATTGATCTTGGCTGTGAAGCTTCTTTGGATCCCCTCCAGCTGTCTAATGTTTTTCTTTTTTATATGGGGAAGTTAGGACCGAGCAGTATTCTAATTTGGGTATGATCAGGTTTTCAGTAGAGGAATCATTACATTCCTATCCCTTCGTTTAAAGGTTCTCAATATCTGACCCGTTATTCTCTTTGCTCTGTTTACTGCAATCTTATTTGTGTTTCAAATTTCGCATCATCTGTCATTACAACCCCTAAATCTTTTGCTCTGGAATTTCTCTGAATTTCCTGTCCATTTGGGGTATAATAGTCCATGCACTTTAGGTCTTCTCTTTTTCCGTACCGTAATAGCTGAAATTTCTCGGTGTTAAACTTCATATTGTTGTCTTCAGTCCACTTGTAGATTTTGTTTATGTCAGTTTGTAAAGATCCTATGTCTTCTGGGTTTCTTATTTTTCTACTGATCTTTGTGTCATCCGCAAAGGATGTTACTGTGCTGTCTCTGGTAACGTCCTCATCTATGTCAGTTAGCATGATTATGAAGAGTAGTGGAGCTAATACTGTTCCTTGTGGTACTGAGCTGAGGACCTCTGATTCTGATGAAGATACTCCTTGTACTGTAACGACTTGCCTCCGCTCACTAAGGAAATTATATATCCATTTCCCTACTTTTCCTGTTATTCCCATATATTTCAGTTTATGTATTATGATTCCGTGGTCACACTTGTCGAACGCTTTAGCAAAGTCTGTGTATAGTACATCATAGTTTTCATTACTTTCAAGTGAATCAATAATGTTGTTGTAGTGTTCCATTAGTTGTGATAGGCATGATCTGCCTGATCGAAACCCGTGTTGGTTATCATTGAATTTTTTCTGAGTTTCCAAAAAGTCATAGATTTTCTGTCTAACTATTCTTTCAAATATTTTAGTGAGATGAGATGTAAGCGACACTGGCCTATAGTTTTTGGCCTGGGATCGATCTCCTCCTTTATATATTGGGACTATGTTCGCGCTCTTCAGGATGCCCGGTATTTCTCCCGTGTCTAATGATCGTCTCCATATCCAGTATAGGGGCTCAGCGATTGCATTCTTGCAGTTTTTGATCAGTGTGGCATTCCATTTATCCGGTCCTGCCGCTGAGTGTGTTTTTAGTTTCCCTATAGCTTGTGTAATATCATCCGTCGTGAAGTCGAAATCCGTTATACTTTCCCCTTGTGGTTCTTCTTCAAAGAACGCGTTTCTATCGCAAATCAATTTGTCAGTTTTTGGGATACTGAAAGATGATTCATACTGAGCTTTTAATATTTCAGATACTTCTGTTAGATCATCAGATAAATCACTGTTCTCATTTTTTAAAGGTCCGATAGTCGCTTGGTTTTTCGACTTTCTTTTTGCGAAATTATAGAAGTACTTTGAGTTAACCTTTATCGCTTCTATAGCGTCATCTTCTTCTTTTTCTGTATGCTTCTCGATTTGTTCCTGTATGACGACATCGATACTTTGTAGTTTATCATTTAATATTTTTCTGATGTTATTATCTTTACAATTACTTAATTTTGCAGTCACTCTTTTTCTCTTTCGGAACAATGCCCTCTTTTGTCTTTCGAACCTGCTTCTCTTTCCTCTTTGTTGTATCTTTGGGACATGTTTTTCCACAATTTCTAACGTCTTCTCCTCTAACGTCATATATATATATATATATATATATATATATATATATATATATACACACAGTGCGTTGGAGAAGTGTCTCCGCAGTGCTATGTTAAACGGATAGGAAATTGAAAAACTAGGTTTTCATTCAACCATGATTGTGATTTTATTACATAACCTTTTGATTTTACAGCATGTGTTGAAAGTGTTTTCCACCGTTTTGCAGGCACAGAGCAACTCGTCTATACTTGTTGTCAAACACTTTTTTAAAGTGTTGGTTGACTGCGGAGAGACTTTTCGAACGCACTGTGTATATATATATATAATATATATATATATATAATATATATATATATATATATATACTGTATACTTGATTGAAAGGTTTGTTCTTGGGGAGCCGTAGCTTAGCAAGGTATAAGAGGACGAAGAGATGGTACATGTTTATTTACAAACGTTTCGGAAATTTTCTTTTTCCATCATCAGTGCTAAAATTACAAGATTAGATAATAAAAAATGAATAAGTATAATGAACGGAAACTTGTACAATATATTTAAATAAACGTGTGATATTAATGGTGTGTTTATTGGGTATATTTAAGTAATTAAAATTAAAAATAAAATAATGTAAAATATAGGAGTCAAAATATAAAGTTAAATTGAGCAGAAGGTTGGGAATGATTGGTTGTTGGAAGGGGTCCATATTAGAAGAGTTGGAGCCAGACGGAGCGATGGTGGATTTCTTCTCAGTGGTAGGATATGACAGTTTATTTGGCAGTTTTTAAGTTAAAAGCAGAACTTATAGTCGTTGAGAGTTGGTTTAATACTGAGGATGTATAGGAACTCCAGAATGCGGAGGTCGGTTAGATGGTTGGTTGTGTTAATAATTTTGAAATTGGAGGGAAGAAGTGGGTGGTTGTGAAGGTGGCAGTGATCCCTTATTGCTAATTTGGAGGGTTTATTTCAGGGCTGCGATGTTCTGGTAGAAATACCGCGATGCTCGTCCACTCTTGTTTGATATTGGCGAATGGTGCTGCCAATATAGTTCGCTTTGCAGCGAACACAGTTGAAAACGTAGATGGTGGACGAAGCAAGGGGCTGAGGTGTTTTTTCTTTGTGGTTGAGGTATGATTTGATGCTATTATTGTTAGTGAAAACGAAGTGAAAGTTAATTTGGGAGTAAAGAGGGGTGAGTAGGAGGCGGAGTTCTGAAAGTATTTTGTGGCTAATGTGGTCGTAATAGGGAAAGGAAAAGTATTGTACGTCTTTTTTAACGGTGGGCACTTTAAGTGGGGATTGATAAATATTATTAGGAAAATTTCTGGTTAAAAATTTTAAAAGATGTTTTGGGAAGTTGTTAATGCTGAAATTATGAATGAATTCTATTTCATTGTAGAGGGATCAGTACGAAGTGCAAAGATGATAGGCACGGTGGATTAAAATTTTGATGCTGTTTATTTTATATGGCGAAGGGGTGTGGCTTAGGTAATTATTACCTAGGCCTGTGTATGTGGGTTTTCGATATATGGAGGTGCTGAATTTGTTTTGTTATTGTTATATCTAGGAAGGGTAGGGTGTTATGGGATTCGTCTTCTTTGGTGAACTTTATGTTTTTGTGTTGGGAATTAAGATAGTTAAGAAAAAGCGGGGCGTGGTTGGCATGTGAAAAAGGAGAAAGGTGTCGTCAACGAATCTTTTATATAGGTGTGGTTTACAGTGGGTAGGGCAATGGAGTAGCCAGTTATTTTCATGGTGACTGAGAAAAATGTTGGCTAAAGTGGCACTTAAGGGGGATCCCATAGCTAGTGAGACGGTTTTTTGATAAAGTTCTGATTAAAAAGAAATAAGTGTCTGTCAAAGCGGCAAGCGTTAGCAGTTTGGTGAGTTCTTGTTTCGTTAAATTAAGGATTGTGTTCAGATTGTTGGCAAATAGGTTGTTGATACAGATGTCGATGGCTTCTTTAATTGGAACGTTGGTGTAAAAGGGATACTATGTCGAAACTATGCATATGGAGGTTGTTTGAATTATTTATGGTCAGTATTTCTTTAGCGAATTCATAGGAATTGGTGACGGAATATTCGTTTTGGGTTAGGGGGGGTTAAGGTGGGAATTAGGAAATATAAGGTTATATTGAAAGTTTTAGTTTAAAAACAAGGAGACTGAAGTGAAGTGTGTGTACATACATATATTATATATATATATATTTTTTTTTTGTTTCAAAGTATGACCGCTCATGGCCACCAAAAGAAAGGTGGATAGCAGAGCGAACACAGGACGAAAATTAAGGAACAGCTAATGGAAATGAACAATAGACGGGGGAGGAGGAGGAGGAGAGGGGGAAGCAGAAAGATCATAGCGGAGTCACAGCCGGTAAAGAAGTCGGGAGCGAAAGAGGAAGGAGAACAACCCGGTTATCGAAAAGTAGGGACCTTCAGATAGAATAGCGCCAAGCCTATCAGAAGGCCCGACGCTCTCCAAAAAGGGAAAATACTCTGCGCGCAGCGCAGAGTAAAGCGGACACTCCACCAGGAGGTGGGCAACTGTAAGGAAAACGTTACAATTGGGACATCGGGGCACCCGATCCCCGGCCATCAAATAGCCATGGGTCAGGTGGGTGTGGCCAATACGGAGGCGGGCCAGAGCCACCTCCTTATGGCGCGACCGATGGAAGGAAGAGGCCCAACATCCCAATTTGGGTTTAATCTTGCAAAGTTTGTTATCTGTAGCGCCATCCCAGCGACTCTGCCACCGGGAGCGCAAAAACCTACGGAAGCCAGTGATATAATCGGAAAAGGGGAGGGAACGGGCAGCTCGATCGGCAGCCTCATTACCAGCCACGTTAACATGTGCTGGGACCCAGCAAAATACCATCTCCTTGCCACTGAAAGCGACAAGGGTATGGCACAGTAGCTGGATTCGTCGGACCAGTGGGTGCACAGGGTCAAAACACTCCAGGCCATCCAGGGCACTGCGGGAATCCGAATAGATGACAAACAACCCATCCTGATGCTCTTGCACTACCTCCAGAGGGCTCAGAATGGCATAGAGCTCCGCCGTGAAAACGGAAGCCTCATCAGGGAGACGGGTACGTCGGGGAGCAAGGGCAGACGACTGGGGAACAGCCGCGGCCCCAACGCCCCCCGACGACCTCGAGCCATCCGTGAAGACCGCAACACATGCAGAGTGACACGCCGCATGCTGAAGGAACAGAGACCGAAGCAAGGCAGAGTCAGAATCGGCCCTACGAACGGGCGCAACGCCCTACAGCACGCAGCAGGGGTGCTCTCCCAAGGTGCAACACCCTTGAAAGAGACCGGTATAACGGATGGAGGAGGAGTGCCCATACCATCAGGAGGGAGGTCACCGTGTCGGTGAAATACCAACCCCCATCCCGGCAGAACGCCCTCTCCACCACCTGGAACAGAGGAGAGTTGGGAAGACGGAGGATCCGGAGATAGTGCTTAGCAATGAGGAACGACCTCCGATCCCCCAAGGGAGGGATGTCGCACTCAACCTGCAGACTATCAACAGGAGAGGAGCGGAAGGCGCCAGATGACATGCGCAGTCCTCTAGAGAGGACCGGATCCAGTATCCGAAGGGCCGTACGGGAGGCGGAGCCATACACCCCACTCCCATAATCTAATTTTGACTGTACCAGGGACACGTACAAACGGAGGAGTGTCCGCCTATCCGCGCCCCATGTAGTATGCGACAGATGTCCCAGCAAATCCAGGGTACGTCTTGCAGACTCGCGCAGCCGGCGAAGGTGGGGAACCCAGCTCAAACGGCTGTCGAAAACCATACCCAGGAAACGCACTGACCGAACGAGGGCCAGAGGCTGACCCCCGAGTGTAAGATCAAAGGTCGGGACGGCGCCGGATCCCCGTCTCCTCGGCGGAAGGAAGGCCACACACGAAGTCTTCGGGGAAGACAGCGTAAGGCCCACCGACGACGCCCAGCGTTCAACCCGATTGACCGCGAGTTGGACTTTCCTCTCCACGAGGGGGGGACTCGTCCCCGCGGCATAGACAGCCAGATCGTCGGCATAGATGGAACATCGCACCGAGGGCGGAAGGGCTCCCGGTAGCACAGACATGACCAGGTTGAAGCACGAGACGCTTAAGACACACCACTGGGGCACCCCCTCCTCCTGAACATACAGGTCAGATAGGGCCGCCCCATTACGGACGCGGAAAGTGCGACGGCAGAGGAAGTTACGAAGAAATGTGGGCAAAAAGCCCACAAAACCAAGAGACTACAAACGGTCCATGACAACTCCCCGACGGGTCGTGTCATAGGCCTTTTGGACATCAAAAAAGACGGCCAGAACAAGATTCCGGCGGGAAAAGGCCTCCCGTACATCATGACCAAGGAGGAGAAGGGGGTCCAGAGTACCCCGAAATCGACGAAAGCCATACTGGGTCGGTGGGTATAACCCAAGCGACTCCAGTGTAAAGGAAAGTCGGACGGCCACCATCTTTTCAAGGAGCTTGCATAAGCAGCTCGTCAAGGCAATAGGCCGATAGCCCGCCACCTCCGCCGGATCCTTCCCCGGCTTAGGTATCGGGACCACAATCGCCTCCCTCCAACGGGAAGGGAACGACCCCTCAACCCACACCCGGTTGAAAATATCCAGCAAGAAGTGTAGGGCCATCGGGTGCAGATTCCAAAGAAAGTCATACGGAATGTCATCAGGGCCAGGGGCGGAAGAACGACGGGTTGCCAAGGCAGCCCGAAGTTCCCGCATCGTAAAGAGATGGTTATAGGGCTCGTTCCCAGGCGGCGGGAACGTAACCTTCGACAAAGGACGATCCGCAGCTGAAGGCGAACGGGAAACCGCAGCAAAAGCCCCAGCCAGCCGATCGGCCACAGCAGCAGGATCCGAAAGGAAGCAGTCCCCGTCCCGAAGGACAGGGCGACTAGCAGGGACCGGCTTCCCCTCGATACTACGTACCTTCCGCCACACAGTAGCAGAAGGGGTAGACGAGGAAATGCCGGACACAAAAGCACGCCAAGAGGCCCGACGGGCCAACTTGAGAGTCCGGCTGGCGAAAGCCTTCGCCCGCCGCATCTCAATCAAGTGGTCCGCGCGCCGGGTGCGGTGGAAGCGGCGCGACGCCCTCTTCCTCTCGCACACCGCCCGGTGACATGCTGGAGTCCACCACGGGACGCTACGCGTCCGCGGGTTACCTGAAGATCGAGGGATACAGTCCTCCGCGACGCCCATCAATACCCGCTCGAAGAACTCCAAGCTTTCATCCACAGAGCCAAAGCTCAACACCGAACGGGTAATGACGGAACGAGCTCTGAAGGATGGCCAGTCAGCCCGCGCAAGGCACCACCTCGGTCGAGACGAGACACCCGGCTGCGGTCCGACCGGCTCAAGACAGACTGGGTAATGATCACTACCATAAGAGTCCCCCAACACCTTCCACGAAAAATCGAGTAAGGCATCGAGGGACACCAAGGAGAGATCAATACAGGTAAATGAACCCGTGGGTTCGTGGAAGTAAGTAGGTTCACCAGCAACATTAGTCGACCGGACATCTCCCCAAGCCGGGTCGCGACTGTTAAAGTCCCCGAGGAGGAGAAACGGTCGAGGTAGTTGCAACACCAACTCGCGAACCGCGTCGCGAGAAGGAGGGTCATGAGGAGGAATATAAATCGAGCAGGCAGTGTACTGGCGATCTAAAAATAGCCGCACAGCCACAGCCTGCAAAGAAGTGCGAAGAGGCACACCTCGCGATGGTAACGAATGATGCACATAAATCGCCGCACCCCGCCGGCGTGTGTGCTCATCCGGGGTGCAAGGGAAACCAACATAGCCAGAGAGACGAGGGAGTCCCCCGCAGCCAGGATAGTCTCCTGGAGACAAACACAGGAAGGCCGCTCGCTCTTCAGCAGGGAAGCAAGGTTCTCCCAGTTAGCTAAAAGCCCCCTACAGTTCCAATGCAAAATGGAACTATAAGGGGAAGTGGCATTATAAGAGGCAGAGAAAACAGAGAAATAGCCACGGACCAAGCTGAGCAGCAAACTCAACGTCCGCAACCAGGGACGGAATCGGCTTCCCCGACTCACCCCGAACGGGGGGGTAGGGGCCACCGACCCCGCAGCTGCTTCACCCGTAGTAGAACGAGAGGTGGAGAGTGGAACAGGGAGTTCAGAGGGGGGCTCCCCTGGGGGGGGGACGACGAGACGGGCCCAGCCGAAACCCCCGACTCCCCACCAGAGGGGGACTGGGGAACCAGATGTTCGAGGGCTCGTCAAACCAGACAAGCACTGACGGGGGGGGGAGGAAAGGTCCACCACAGGTGGGAGAGGTAGATCCAGGAGAGAGACTCCATGAAGAAGGGCCAGGCTCCTCTCGACCGGGTCCACCATGGGAACAGCGTCAGTAATCGAGGGTGTCATGGGGCGGTGTACCTCAACCGACACCCGGACACTGGTCGGGGCACCGGGAGGTGACGCCTCACCAGCCCTCCGTATAGCGGGGGGAGTCCCGAGCGGATCAGGAGCGGCGCGCCGCTTCCCCTCCGGTGAAGAAGGGGAAGCAGGGCGAGCAGCGTCATGATCGGGTCTGGAGGACTCCGACTCCGACCACGGCGACGCTTCCTCCTCCCCTTCGGGGCATCACCGTCCCCACCCGAGAGACGAGTAGGCAAGGATCCAGACCCCAAGGCCGGAGAGAGAGAAGGGGCACTTGTAGGCAGGGAATCAGATGGGATGTCTGAAAGTGAGGCAGAGGAACAAGAAGGGCCCGCGGCGCCAGGAGGACCACCAAACCCCGGAACTTCCAGGGGGGGCACCACTCCGGTAGACGCCGGGGTAGCACGGGAGGGGCCCGAGGACCCGCCAGGGCCAAGAGCCGCAGCATAGGACAACCCCCGCCGCGGCTCCCGGTCACGGACCCTATCGCGCGCCTCCCGCGCACTAAGGAACTCGGTAGTCCTTAAGAACCGCACCTCGAATTCAAATTTGAAAACGGGGCAGTCCCGAGAGGAGGAAGGGTGGGGCCCCGAGCAGTTCGAGTACCGCGGGGGCTTCGTGCACGGGGTAGGGTGCGCAGGCCCACCGCAGCGGACACATAGCTTACCCTCACGGCGGCACGCAGAGCTAACATGGCCGAACCGGTTGCAGCCAAAGCAACGAACCGGGTCAGGCACATATGGTCGCACCGAAAACTCACACGACCGGCGATCACCCACGCCCCAGAACACCTGGGCCGGAGGCACAAGGGAGTCAAAGGTCAGGAGCAGACGAGCGGACGGGGTAAGAGCATCATCCCGGCGCGACGAAAAGCGGAAGACCTTCGTTACCCCCTGGGGGGCAAGATCCTCCTGCAACTCGCCAACCGGGATTGACAGCAGACGGGAAGCGAAAATGGTGTCCTGACAGCTATTCAATTGCGGATGGGGAGTCACAGAAACTCTGCAACCCAAGACATCCTGCAACTGTAGAAGGGACTCAGTCACCCCCGAAGAACGGGACTTCAAAAGAAGAGACCCATCCTTCAGAGGGCGGATATCATAACGACAGGGAACCCCCACCGTCTTAAGGCGCTGAAACACCCGTTCCGAGTTGCCCGGAAGGGAGCCAGCGGAAGGGCGGAGAACAAGGAACCTGTCCACCGGACAGAAATTGACAGCCGGGACAGGTCCATGTGTAACGGTAACCGGGAGTGGGCGAGAGAACAAGGGCCGCGAAGACCCCGCCCTACGGCCACCACGAGTCCGGCCACGAGAGCCAGACGCCGCAGAGGACGAGAGGGGGCCATACGGCTTGAAGGTCAATCCAGCGGAGGCAGAGGCCGCTGAACGACCAGAAGTAGTAGTCTTATCCAAATCCAAGTGCGGGCCAGAGTCGTCAACAGGAGGGGATTGAAGTTTAGAAATTGAACCCATAAACAATAGCTTTACAAAAACAGCCTCGGACCCAAGGCAATGCACCATCCGCCGCTGCATCATTCAAGGCGCAGGCCCAACGTCCCGGGTAGCCCGCCCCCCAACCTGACTGTCGTTTTAAAAACAGCAGATTGGCACTACGGAGATTTGTCCGTTAAGGGCCAAGCAAAGACCCAATCCAGACGCAGCAGCGGTCCGGGCGCCCGTACCGTCCCCAGAGCACGGCTCAGCCACGGAGCGATGTCCCCCGGCGGGTGCACCCGATGACCCCAAGACTGCAAAATACAAACAGGGGGGGGGACAGTGGCGGATTTAAGGTGCGCGGGGCCCTAGGCCGGTTGGAGTGCGGGGCCCCAAACTACGCAAAGCTAGCTTAATTAACTGAAATGAAGATTTACACCCCCATCCCCCAGTGGTGACCTTACGGGGCCCTCAAATCAATGGGCGAGCGAAGCGTTAAATAAATAAATTTACTTTTAAACAATATTCAATTTATTGATAATTAATTAGCCAAATGACCATTTCATAATTGAACATTACACATTTGTTTTTTTGAAGCTTAACAATAAAAAATAACTATAATAATACACCATTAACAAAAAATAACTATAATAATACACCATTAACTAAAGAGAATACCACTTGACTGACATGCAAATGATGCAATGAGTGGGTTTTGTTTATTGCAGGCAATTTGTACGGTACACTTAACTATTTCTCAGTCAAAAAAGATTTTTTTCTAGCCTTCTTACTTGCAAACTGTTTGATGACATCAGTAAAATCAAGCACCCTTAATTTCTCATGCTCAATGCTCAACAGGGTGAGTGAAGACAAACGGTCCTGCCCCATGGTGTTTCTTAGATAATTCTTGACTAGTTTCATCTTGGAGAATGATCGCTCCCCAGTGCAGTTTGTGACAAACATGCAGAGATAGAGTCGTAATACAATTTCAACATTAGCAAATGTTTCTACCATGTCATGTCTGTGAATTATCTCATACATTTCTAGTTCAGGACTTTTTGCAGCCTTTGCACCACCTGATGAAGGAGCACTTTCAGGTGAATCTCTTGGAATGGATTTCATAAGGGTGCAAACTGCAAAAGCTCCGACTCCAATCCAGCCTCCAAGTCCTTAGGATATGAAGACACAAGCTTTTCAGCAGATGCTTTAAGCTCAGTGTTCGTTTTGTTTGAGATTTCTGATAAAAACCCAAATTTCTCTCGAAGGTCGCTGTAAGCAGCAATGCGTTGTTGTAGGGCAGCACAGAGCTTGTCAATGATGGGCAAGAATGCAGTCACTCTAAACTTGTCTCTCCCTGTCAGCATAACATCCTCCGCGGAGTCTAGTTCATCGTGGTGACGCTTGCGCTTCCTAATACGCTGCGTCGGCGTAGTATGCATCATTACTCGTCACATCACAGGGATCACACTTAGCCATAGCTTTTGCTTCAAAAGTCATCGAACTGGGATCCTCAGGTCTTTAGCAAATTGTAAAAGAGACTCTAGCAGTGTGACAGCTGTGTTGAGGGAGAGCCCAGATTTTTGCAGCTGGATACTGCTACTCTGAAACCTTTCCAATACTGTATCCCAAACTTCAAGAAGAATCACTGTTTCAAGTTTTTTCAAACCTTTGAGAAGACCACTTGCTTCAGCTCTTGTTTCAGCTGGCTGATTCTGATCTGAGATAACTCTTCCAGAACATGATGTTTTCTTTGTGTGCTCTACTGAGAGCAGCTACAGCATCTGCTCGTGCTGACCAACGAGTGTCTGAAAGTATTTTATCAACTTTCAACTTCTTATCTTTATTAGTCTCTAGTACCTCACGGTGTCTCCTCCAACGATAAGTAGATGCAACAAGAAAGGAGTACATATTTTGTACCAGAGCAACAATGACACTGCAGCAGGACAGCTTCTGCAGCACACTTAGCCACCAAGTTTAAGGAATGAGCCATACATGGTATGTACTCAGCTTCACTACACTCATTCTTGATTATCTGTTGGGTCCCCAGTATATTTACCAGACATGTTGCTGGCATTGTCATAGGACTGTCCTCGGCAGTCGATAACTGGAATGTTCTTCTCTTTAGAAAATCAAGAACAGTTGTAGCAATATCTCTGCCAGTGTGGCTTAGCATGGGAATAAACTGCAAAACCTTTCAACTGGACCTGTAGTAGCAGTACATAGCGGATTGTAAAAGTAAGTTGATCCATGTGTGAAATATCAGGTGTGGAGTCAACAGAAATTGAAAGTACTTGCTGTTTTGTACTTCATCTGTTATGAGGACATAACCTTTTCTGCCATTATTCCAATGACTTCCTCAGAAATGACATGGGACAAGTAGGAAGTATGACCACTACCTTTGTTTGCGTGTTTCTTGATATGTGCTGCCAAGAAACTGTCGTATGTGCTCAGCAGCCTCTAGAATCCCAAGATAGTTTCCATTGTGTACTGATCCAATTACTTCATCTTTACTCGAATGGCTAGCCCCGCGTTCGCAAGTAGCTTTAAAACATCTACACACCTCCTGCAATACTGCTTGCCAGTACTCGCATTCACTTTCATATTGTTGTACTAGATTAGAGTCAATACGGGCACCCGCAGTCTTTCGATATCATTTCGACCATACTTTCCTGTGCTGATCTGACCTACTGTGAGATTCTATGACATACCTAGCGTTCTTCCAACCATTGAAGCCAGTTGTGAATGAGCTTTCCACCTTTGACATAAGCTTGCAGCAAAACAATACACTTTACCAGTTGTTTTAGAGTAACAGAGCCATTTAGATTAATTTCTTGGCCAGATAATGAATGAGTTCGAGTGAATAATGTCTTTGTACAATGACGGGTTCTGTTTAGCTCTTTCACAGCTGACTCTTTGAAGTCACCATCACAGTGTCGACATTCTGCGCTTCCCTTTTCAACCAATAGTCACACACATTTTCAGTAATTATTTAGCCATAATCCAAGATCCGTTTCAAATCCTTGTTCAGTACCGGTATTCATACTTTCACTTCCTCTTGTGTCTCCTCACTGTCACTGTGTTCAGGTTCAATTGCGCTAACTACACTAGGTTCAGTACTATTGTGGCTTCTCCAGTTGTTTCAGGCGTAATTGTGTCTCTACTGATTCCGATTCAGTTTGACCGGATTCAGTTTGAGTTTGTGATTTTGCAGATTCAGATACTGTTGGGATATGTCAACCATTGAGTTATTTTTGGTAGTTTTTTTACTCTTTGGTTTACGTCTGCCTTTTCTTGTCGTTTAACAGAGCCAGCTTTATACTTCCTCCCTTGATCACGATCACGACTTGTTGATTTCTCCATTGTGCCTCAGTGCAGCCTCACTGCCTTATCCTGAAACATAAAAACATAAAAAACAAACTATTTACACTTGACCCTCGGTTTAGTATTAATTAATACAGTTTAATTAATTAATTAAATACAGACACTAAACAGTTGTTCGGGTGAAAAAGTCGCTTTATGGGAAAAGTCGCCAGCCCCCACCAGTGGCGACTTTTTCCTTAAATATGTATAAAATGTATTTATTATGAAATCTAAGCTAAACTGACCTAACCTAGCCTAAGTACGTTTCATATAAAAAATTAATTACATTAATTTAACATTTTTCAACTTATTTATGTTATTATAAAGCTGACTAAAACTCCCCCATCCCCATTTATTGACTGGCGACTTTTTCGAGATACGACTTTTACCATTACTTACCACTAAACACACTCACATGTGCACTCCACAGCGGCCTGAATAGAACTAAACTCCCGCCAGCAAAGAGAGTGATACCATAATTATCACTAATCATTAATCAATTGTATTATTTATAGTGGAATCCAACATTATAATTATATGTGAGGGCGCGGGGCCGTAGGCCATGGCCTACTCGCCCCCCCCCCTAAATCCGCCACTGGGGGGGGATACTACAATTAACAGAGGCACAAGACCGAGTCAGGACAAAAGAAATTCCGGGAGACGGAAAAAAAAGGGGGAGCAAAAAGAAAGAAAAGGAAAAAACGAAAAAAAAAAAAACGCAAGTAGGTAACTTCGCCCACACCCCGCGAGGAGTTGAGGAAACCCCAACAACCCACGAGGTGTACGAGCCCCCTCGGCCCGGCAAGCCGGAGTACCTAATCGAGGGGGATATATATATATATATATATATATATACAGTATATATTAGGGTGTTCCACTTTTATCAAGTTGTGAATTTCACTACACTTTGCTCTTCCCCGTACACCTTATGATCTGTAAAGCATATGTTTCAAATTTGAAGCAAATTGAACACCATTTAGAGGTTGCACACTTATGTCACCTCTGATACCTTAGCCCTTTGTAACCAAATCTCGAGAACGTCCCAACTTCCAACATATTGTAATGTTTTCTTTTCTTTCACAGGTGTAAAAAGTGTTGAAAATGGAAAGAAAGAAGATCTGGCTGATTGAAAAGACTCCAGTCGAAGAGCTCTTAGGAGCAAGATTGCCATCCCGGGAGCAAGTCCTCCTCTGCTTTATGTACCATCACCTGGAACTGAAGGAAACAATCCCCCTTGCCATCAAGTCTACGAGTATCAAGCTTCAAGAAGTTTGGAAGAAGGCGAATATCCCCGTGAAGACAGAGGAGAACATTAGAGCTGCTATACTAAAGCTGTACAAAGAGTACCAAGACTTGGAGAAGAAGAAGTCGAGAGAGACGAACAAAGCCATTATGAAGCGTCAGGTGTGGAAGGGAGACCTTGCTGTCCTTTTCGACATCGCTTGTCAAGGTGTGATGAGTATGAGTTCAGTTCCGGAGAAGGACAAGGACAGAATGAGTTCTTCAATCCATGGCTGTCAAACGGAAAGGAGCAGCAGCTAAGAAACTTGAACATCAAAAACGAAAGCATGCTGAAGAAGCTGAAAAGATCTCCGAGAAAATGAAGCTGGATAGCACATCCTCTAGCTCAACGGCGACAACAGATGATGATGAAGATTTTGCTGCTCCATTGGCCTCTAAGTCACCTCGTCGTTCCAAGAACACACACTTGATCCAACACTCGGGCTACTTGGGATAGAGAACAACTCTCTATTCGACAAGCAAGCACTTCCTTCATTGCAACTGCTAAAAGTCTCGGACAAGATGTATCGCAGATTATTATTTCGCCATCAACTGTTCATCGAGCACGTGCCAAGTATCGAGAGAAAATGGCCAAACAACTTGAGGAGTCGATCTTCAAAGATCCACCTCTCTTAGTTCTGCACTGGGACAGCAAGCTACTACCCCAAGCTGCTGGCGGAAGCTCTAGAAGCTTGGAAGACAGAGTAGCTGTTGTGGTAACAGGGAAGGAGTTCGAGCATCTTCTTGGAGTGCCTGTTGCCCAGGATGGTACTGGTGAACAAATGCCTCGAGCCGTCATCCAGGAGCTGCAACGATTTGGAATTCAGGACCGCATCATTGGCCTCTCGTTTGACACTACGGCGTCCAATACCGGACTTCTGCAAGAGGCATATATGAGGATTGAACAATTCCTTGGTCGGTCGCTCTTGTGGTTGCCTTTCCGTCACCACATTTATGAGCTCATTTTGAAGGAGGTCTTTCATAAGTCCCTGGAGCCAACAAGTGGTCCTGAAATCTTGTTGTTTCGACGATTTCAGCAGCGTTGGGACTTTATTAACAAAAATTGTTTCAAAACCATGATCGATGAAGAAGAGTCAGCCACTAGGTACTTGGAAGATGAACGAATCAGGATGGTGAGTTATTTTCATGGAGTCATTGAAAGTTCATGTCACCCGAGAGAAGATTATGAGGAACTCCTCAAGCTGTCGCTCCTTTTCCTTGGAGGCTGGGGTGGAGCTGAGTTCTCCTTTAAGACTCCAGGAGCCCATCATCAAGCCAGGTGGATGGCGAAAGCTATGTGCTGAAAATGGTTTTGTTCCGGAGCAACTGGAACTCACCGACCGAGAGGTGAAGGGATTGCACGACGTGGCCCTTTTTACGTGTTTCATTTATGTCCGGTTCTGGCACGAGGCAGTGGTCAGTAGGTGGGCCCCGAAAAATGACCTAGACATGATTCAACTGTTGAGTTCATATCCGAACAAGGACCTGGGCCAGGCTGCCTTGAGAGTTGCCAAAAGGTATCTATGGTATCTCTCTGAGACTCTAGTCGGCTTGGCTTTCCTTGATGAACGGATATCGCCAAATGAGAAAGAGAAGATGTTCCAGGCCTTGAACAAATTTACGTCGAGGAAGGAACTCAAACGACTCGAGTGGAAAAACCTGACTTGAAGGCAAGGATCTGAGCAACTTCGTCACTCAAAGGACGAAGACATTCTTCGACAACTTCGGCGTCGGGGATGTCGACAACGTAGAGGAGTACACAAAAAATGACGGCTTGAAAGAGTCAGTCAACGCGCTGAAAGTCGTAAACGACACAGCGGAGAGGGGAATTGCGTTAATCAAGCATTTCAATGAATCAGTCAAGGACGAGGAGCAAAAACAATTCTTGTTGCGGATTGTTGATCATCATCGAAAGGAGGTGCCGAAGAGAACCAAGGCGGGAACGTCCTTGTATCAATTCAAAAATTGATTCGGATTTTCTGATACTAATACTAGTTTTTTATTTTCTGTGCTTCCAAGGGAGAATTCTTTTGTAACACTGAAGAAAATTTTGTATTATTAAATTGTATTATATTGTGTAATGTGTATTGATTTGAATTTTCCAATTTTATTATTGGAGTTTTTCATTTTCCGTGGTTCCAAGGGAGAATTTTTTCATAACGCTGAAGAAAATTGTTTATTATAAAAGGTTCAAATGTGTGCAACCCCTAAATATCACTTAATCGTTTTCAAAATTGGTGCACATCTTTCTTACATGAAAAGGAATAAAAGCACAAGCAAAGTGGAGGAAAATATTGACCTTTGATATTTTCCTCTGAGGTAACCACCCGGGTGGTTACCTCATTTTTTCATTTGTTTCGTTCTCTCTCTCTCTCTCGTCTTGCGCGGAATATCTCCTATACAAGCGTCGTTCTTTACGTTATTTATACTGCGTGTTCTTTGCAGTTGAATGTGTATATATATATATATATATATAATATATATATATATATATATATATATATATATATAATAGTCTAAAAGTCACTGAAAAGAAACTAAATGGCAACAAAAAGATAAACGCGAAGACGCGACTTGCCCAGTTATTGGGCTGACTTAAGCAGCATGTGTTTTTCTATCTGCAACAATCGTTGATTCAAAGTTATATTTGGTGATGAATCTAAAATGACTATTTGGTGATTAGATTAAGTTGTCTAATTATTATGTCATTTTGGGGTAATGTCTACCGTATGGCTTCTAAATTAGTAAATTAAGACTGAGTTGGTCGAGGTTGGTTGACGCTGGCACAAATGGTAGGCCCCGAAAAAAGATCTAAGTCAAAGTACCTGTAAGTACCTTTTAGGTTTATTTGCTAACCTAATACCTAACGGGATCTAACACCACGTTATTACAGACACTGTAATGTCTCTTTATACGAGTAATTCACTGGTCAGACCACAACTCAAATATTGTGCGTAGTTATGGTCTCGGTTTCTTAGGAACGATATCGTAGAAAGGTTGGAAAGGTACAAGCAAGGGCTACAAATTTGATCCCATCAATGAGAAAGCAAAACTACCAACGGAGATTGGAGCGCTTAAATCTGTTTACCTTATAAACAAGGTTGCGCGGTCAGCTTATTCAAGTTTTCAAGATGCTCAATGGAATAGAGAGAGTAGACGACAGGAATTTATTCTCATTTAATACCAATCTGACAAGAAATAATGGGTTTAAACTGGAACTACAGACATTTAGTACCTCTATCGGCGGCAGTTTCTTCTCCTATGAAATAGTTAATATCTGGAGCCAACTTCCCCTCAGCTGTCGTTTAAACCCAAAGTGTAAATATGTTTAAAAATAGGCTGGACAAAGTGCTGAATACTTTCGTGGTTTAATATTAAAACAACGTAACCCTGCAGGAGTTCGTCTTCATGGTTTCTGTGTGTGCATGCGTAATTATAGAGCTAGCTTATATATTCTGCATTTTCCTGTAAAATTTCGTTGGCAACTTTTCCAGGATCAATGTATTTTCTTCAACCTTTTTCCGTACCTGCATCTAGCAGGGAAGGTAATGAGAGAGCCTTATTTTCTATTGCTGCTAGAACAGTTGAAAGAAAAATGAACTAGTTTAATAATAGGAACCTCCCAGAGTGGACCGAAAGGTATTTGAGGCTCCGTCTTGTCCTTGTAATTCACCTCTCTTGTGATCGATCACCTTACGTGGGTCAACTAAACGCCTCTGGTGGGATCTGGATTCAATTTAGTTGTTTCCAAATCGAGCCTTTTGAAAGTTTGAAGAAAAATATCAAAGTTTGTCTTTCTGCTGATTATCACTTTTCACATTTAATTTACAAAAATTTTCTCTACAGTTCACTAGAAACAGTAACCATAATTTGCTGGGGCCAATTTTAAAAGAAAAAAAGAGAAACAAATTTACAGAATTTTGCAACACTTGAATCGCGCCCTAAGTACCACAAAGGTAATTTATGACATTTACAAAGAGAGAAGAACGAAATACATGTTATCGAAAAAGCAAAACCGTACTGTGCTCGCTGTATGTACATATGAATGCGCACATACGTAGTAACCATAATTATAATTTTAAAAAATATTAGTGTTCAAGTCAATTTCAGAAATAGCATCTATACATTTAAATACAAAAGAACAAAATGAGGACAAAAAACTTTGTCATTAACTCACGACAACAATGAACTAAGTGAACACCTGGTCGGGGAGTGCGGAAAATACGAGTCCTGAAAATACCACAAAAAAAAAAAATCTTTATTGCAATCATTCACAATTCATAGCCACTTAACCTAACATACAAGTACAATCTTAGGTATACACTGAACTTAATACAAAAATAAGGCCAACATAGCTACTTAACCTAGCATACTGGAATACTGTTTCATTAATTACCTGATAGTTTTACGTATATTGTTATTACATGAGACATCTTATAGCACTTATAAAACTTAATTATAACAATTATTATAACTTAATATGCATATATAATCTTTGATACATTACAAAAATAAGGTATTGTAAACCAGCAGTTGTCTGAACCAAGACTGCCATATAGGTGAGAGGTACACAGTATCTGAAGACAGGACATTGTACAAAAACACAGAGCTGTTTTAGACCCTAGTAATGAAATTATATATATTCTTCCGGATTAACATTTGGCTGGTAGGTAGGTTACGCGTAGTAAACATAAAACTGGCACTGCACCATTTTGGTTCCCTAAATAGCATACGAAAAATATTATTATATAAGCAACAGAGAGTTTATTCACAGCAGTTTTTGTATAGTTCCACCACATATGGGATGTATACAATGCAGTGTAGTGCCTTGCACCACGGGATTATCTTTTATTAATGAAAATTTGGCACAAATTGGCACGAATGAAATATTTTAAATCTAAATAAATAAATAAATACAAATTAAATGTCCAGTTAAACATGTCCAGTGATTAATTTTATTTTTAAACATCCAATGAATAGAAATTTAAATAAAAATTAAGTGTTCTTCTTCGAGTGAATTAATTCTGAAATATCTAGTGATAATTATCTACGGTAGTGATTAAACATTTAAATAAAAAAATAATTAGGTATATTAAGTGCCTTTCTAAATAAAAATTAAAGTGCAATTATTAAAGAAATTCAAAGCAAAGCAAATATAAAAATATATTTTGTGCCTTTCAAACAATTTAAATTTTGATGCATGGTGTGACTAGATTCGAGTTTACTTTTAAGGATTAATGCAAAAAACTTCAATTTTTTTTCTACGTGAAGGTCAAAATATGAAAATAAAACCCACTCTAATAGACAGAGTTTATTTCCACAACAGTTTCGATCCATCCTCTTCGGGTGGATACAGAAAAACGAATGAACCAAAACAAGAGGGAAAAACAATCCAGGGTTTTTATTTTCATATTTTAAGGATTCTTTTAGTTTGTTAATAAAATCGTTGAGCGAAAAAACGTATTGGCAACGACAACACAAGGGACGCCAAGTTTCTCGCCATCATATACAGTCAAAAAGCACGTACGCAAGCAAGCAAGCAAACCTTCTCCACGGTATGTTTCGTGTATTTCCAATGTACCGTGCTCGTAATATTTTTTACTATTGCATATCTGTATGCAATACCGCATACTGTGGACATTAGCAAGCTTTATACTGTTTGTGATTAGTACTGAAAGATTCATACTGTAAATTATCTTAGACTAAGCTAGGCCTATCTATGGGAAAGTCAAATTGTAATTTACTCTAGCCTAGCTGAGGCCTACCGTAGCCTTTGTTTTAGATAACTAACCTCAGCCTACTATATTGAAGAGGCATAGGCCTGCTCATTAATTTTCTTGTATACTTTACTTTATAAGCCTATTATGTTTCATGTTATTTTCTTAGCAGATGGCCTACTAATCGTTTGTGGCCTACATACTTTCTTAGATAGTTTCCCTGTTCAACTTAGCGCAATTCCATAATGAGCATTTATCATCCACAGGTTACTGGGCCTATGTATATTTTAATTATAATTTTTTGTCATTTTTATTATGTACCTATCTTTTTTTTCTGGAATATCACTTACAGTATTCTTGTCTGTCTTTGCAGACGAGGTTGTTATTGTGGCTATTAGTATTGGTTACATATTAGTATTAGTTACAGATTGTTATATATTAGCTAACTGGTACCATTAATTAATTTCGCATTTATATACGTTCAACCCTCGTAGTTACGGGTAAAAATCCTTTTGCATTTACCAATAATTGTTGCACAAAGCTTATTAATTGTTGTCAATAAAATACAAAATTCATATCGACAATTTTATAATCCTTCCTTCTTTCTTTGTTTTTATTAAAAACTATTTTTGCGCTTCAGTGCCGGATGCCAATCCAGTATTTGGGCGCTGGTGACCTTGGCATTTAATTAAGTATCCACGTAAGGCCTAATATAATCAGACACTTACAGCAGTACAGTAAGGTCTAAAAAGATAAGTTTTAATTGATTCTGAACACATACCAAATTTCCTTACAAGTATGTTACTCTGTAAATACAGCTTTTTACGATGCCTCTCAATATAAAGTTCATCTCGCAGCTCGTGAGTAATTACTTGACCTAAGTATTTACATGTGACTTTGACAGGTATAGTCTGACTATTCATTTCAAAAGACCCACACGATAAATGTTTCAGTAGATTACACCGAAAAATCAAAATACAAATCTTTGCCCCATTATAGGTGATGTCATTTTCTATACCATATTGTTCACATATCTCTAATAGTACTCTCAGCTCATGGGAAGAGGGTGACAGAAGAACAAGGTCATCGGCATATATTAATTTTTTTCCTTTCCAATGACACATCCAGTGCGTGCAGTTTTTAGTTCATTGGTAAAGTCATCCATGCATATACAGAAAAGATAGGGTGATAATATACCTCCTTTCCTAACACCATTAGTTACCTTAAAACCTGGTGATACAGTGCTTTTCCATCTTACAAACATGGTCTGCTCTGTATACCAGAATGCAAGTATCCTAAGTATATATTTAGGCACCCCTCAACACAAAAGTTTCTTGACAAGTTTGTGATGGTTAACTCTATTAAATGCTTTTGATGCATCCAGAAAACAGTAATATACATTGCTACTTGACGTCTTGTACTTTAGAACGGCTTCCTTTGCATATAAATACACATGTCAATACCATGTTTCACTCTAAAGCCAAAATGATTGTCATAAGTCTGCAAGTAAGTACTTATCCTATTATAAATGACATATTCTAACACTTTAGAAAGTATACTGGCAAGTGCTATTGGCCTATAATTATTCTTATCACAGATACTAGCACCCTTATTTTTAAAACTGGCAACAATACAACTGACAAAATGAACTGTGGCAAGTACCCAGTATCATACAGCTTGTGAAACACATTACAAGCATAGTATTATACGAGGGCTACAACATTTTAAATGTTCTGCTTGTATGTTATGTAGGCCACAACTTTTGTTATCATCTAACTTATGAATAGCCTGCCAGATTTCTGAGTCATTAATTAGTAGCTCCTCAGAGCGTTCTACATTTAGGCATATATTTATTCTATCCCCCCCCCCCGCCTCGAGACAGTTAAATAGGGTTTTATAATGATTTTTCCACAGTTCTGCAATGTTTTTTGCACCATGTATACCCTCTATTACATTTAGCAATATAAGATTACTATTGTTAATTTTACTAACCTTCCAGAATTCCCTACTGGAAGTATTGCTGTTATTTTATGTTTTATTGGGTTCAGAATCCCAGCTGAGCCGTGAACGGCTAAACTCTGAAGGGCAGAGCTGGGCAATAAATACATTGAATGTATTTAAATACTAAATACTAAATACATGGAGAAATGTATTTAAATACTAAATACTAAATACATTTTACGAATGTATTTAGATACTAAATACAAAATACATCAATTGTATTTAAATACATTTGTAAATACATTTTAAATACATACAAATTTTAACATATGCATTCACTAATTCACTAAGCCATGACACGCACACGATAAAGAAATCAACCGCTTTCAACTAAGAGTGGCACACAACTGATTGAACTGACACGTTGAAACATGAACCATGCTGTACTACACTGTCGACGCGTCGTACTGTGCTAGTACAGAACGTGTATTAAACCAGTAAAAGTATTTACATTTTTATATTTGAGTATTTAAATACATTGTATTTAAATACTCATTAAAGTATTTAAATACTGTATTTAAATACATGAAAAACAATGTATTTATAAATACAGTTCTAAATACACAAATGTATTTAAATACGTATTTAAATACAAATGTATTTAAATACTGCCCAGCTCTGCTGAAGGGCCAGTTCAACCTACAGCCCAAGTTAAGCTAGACTAAAAACTTACGGACTTAGAGGTCCTATTAGGTCCTACCTCAGGGTTGCTGACTTGATGTGGGCCTACCTTAGGCCTCAGTTGCATAAAATTAAGATAAAAAACAAAAGAGGCACTATTTATGGTCTTCTTTCTAAACCTGGCAACAACACAACCTGCACGATGCAACAATCTTGTATCTAAACAAACAAACTGAATTGCAAGAGAGCTCTCTACAAGACCACGCCCTGTAAGTGCCGCATTCAACAAACGAGTAGGAAGGATGCGCAGTGCCCCCAAAAAAATGATGCCACAAGAGCCCAAAAATGCTAGCTCTAAATTAAGTGAATTTTTCACCAACCTTATGAGGCTGTAATTCAAATGTTCATCTTGACTATCCGTGTTTTTGCTGATTTCTAAAGCATAGAGTTTTTGTATAGGTTCTTTAATTTTCCTCCTGAAGTCTTTACCAGTGCAGACCTAACTAAATTGCCTTTGCCAACAAACAACTCTTCAATTATGCCAAGCTTCCAGCATTGCCTTGGTCTTTCATCCCCAATCATTACCACTTCTCCCACCTTGATACAATTTGCATTGGAGCCCTTTACATTGACTGATGGGTAATAATTGAGTTCTGGCAAGTATTCTATCTGCCACCTCTTCCATAACTGATCTTGTAGCTCTTCAAAGTACTTGAACCTTCTGGTTAACTCTTATTGAGTGCTCTGGATAGGCTGTAAGTCTTCTAGCAAACTGGGGCTTGATGTTAATCGTTTACCACAAAGAAAATGATTTGGTGTCAATGGCTGTGCATCCTGCATACTGTTATAAGCAAAGGTGATAGGCCTACTGTTCACCATTGTTTCTACTTCACACAAAACAGTGAAGAATTCTTCTTTGCTCAAATAAGCATTAGCTAAAAGTTTCTTTAATGGACACGTTACACTTCTCACTAGCCTTTCCCAAAATCCTCCCCACCATGGTGCTCTCTCAACAATAAACTCCCACTGCACCCCATGGTGTGAAAAGTAGGATTGGAATCCCTCCTCTTTCAGCAAGGACCAAACTTGGAGTTCCTTTGCAGCCCTTCTGAAGGTTTTTGCATTATCCGATATGATTTTACTTGTGAAACCCCTTCTGTTCACAAACCTTTTAAAGGCCAAAAGAAATACATCACTACTTAAGTTGCTTACCAACTCCAAATGGATTGCTCTGGTGGTAGCACATGTGAAAAGACATATATAACCTTTGTTAGACTCCCCTTGCCCATACACATAGACTGGACCTGCAAAGTCTACTCCCACTACATCAAATGGGGCAGTATAGACACACCGTTCTCTTGGAAGTGGAGCCGCCTTTTCATAATAAGGCTTTGCACTCCAACACTTGCAAATCACATTTATGCAAGACCTTTTTTACTACTTGTCTAATTTTGGGAATCCAAAACTGTTGTCTGATCTCTATTATCACTTCTCTAACTCCAGCATGTAACAACTTATGATGAGTATCCCGGATCAAAAGTTCCACAAAGTGCCCCCCAGAAGGTAACAAAATTGGTCTTTTCTCCTCTGGAAGCCCAGAAAACTGTAGTCTACCTCCTACTCTCAATAAATCCTGATCCAAAAACACATCCAAACCCTTGAGAGCAGAATGTGTTGGAAGAACCTGTAATGGACGGCTGGTGAGCAATTCCCTCTCTTCACCAAATTTTTCCTTCTGCGCATATACCACCCAGTATTGTCTGGCTTGCTGAATCTCCTTACCGTTCAGAATTCCTTCCCTTCTTGTTTCTCCCTTAATGTTGTTTGTAAATCTATATACCCATGCTGTCACTCTTAACAACCTTTTCAGACTGCTAATGTCCTCAAGCCTCAATATGGGGTCCTGCTGCATAACTTGGCAACTGTTCACAGTGCATTTTCTCACCTCACTCACCCATGCTTCTTCAGCCTGGCATTCTCCTACAATAGGCTGATTAGAAGGCCAGTTTTCACTTCCAAGTTTTAGCCACTCTGGCCCATTCCACCACAAACTTGACTGTGCAAGATCTCTCGCCGAAATTCCTCGTGTTGGTAACTCAGCTGGGTTTTGGGTGCCTGGACAATGCTTCCATTGCTTTGGATGTGTGTGCTTGAATTTCCTCCACCCTATTGGCAACAAATGGTTTCCATTTCCTTGCCTGGCTTCTTAATCAGTGCCAAACTATAGTGGAGTCTGTCCAATAATAGCTTGGAATTTCATAAAGGGCCAAAGACTTTTGCACTGTAACTGCAAGCCGATTAGCAATAACTGCACCCATCAATTCGAACCTTGGAATAGAAAGCCTTTTCAAAAGTGTTACTCTGCTCTTTGCAACAACCAACCTGCAACTTACTTCCTCTTTGAATGTGCCTCTTATATAAATACAAGTTGCATAGGCTTCCTCACTTGCATCACAAAGGATGTGCAGCTCCAAATTGTCTGGACCATTGTTCAACTCTCCAAAGTACCATCTTGGGATTTCAATGTCTCCAAGATGTGCCAATTCTTTGCACAAATATTTCCACCTTACCACCATATGATCAGGTAACTCTTGGTCCCAACCAAGTCCAATTTCCCAGAGGCTCTGAAACCAAATTTTTTACTTTATCACAAATGGAGCCAGGAATCCAAGCGGATCAAAGACCTTCGAAACCAAACTAAGAGCTGTACGTTTTGTCCACCTTGTCTCATTCTCAGCCAGCTCTACTAAAGATTTCCTATTGAAGGTAAACAAATCCTCTCCTTGCTGCCAAACAATGCCTAGCACCTTTGTGTCTATTGCCTACAACTCCTTAATACCAGAATCCTCAATACTTTCTGCTGCATCAAGTCCTACACAGGACTGACTCATAAACTCTTGTAATTGAGAATGATTGGTCTGCCATTTTCTAAGCTCCATGCCAGCCTCCCTCATTATAGCTCTAGCCTCCATGAATATCTATTTAGCCATTTCTGTATTATCCACGGAACACAGCAAATCATCAACATAACAATTTTTCTTGTGTTCAATAGCGTTAGGATAGACTTCAGAATATTTCTTAAAATGGTACTGCATAGTAGCTGCCAACAGAAATGGACTAGAGCTGAGGCCAAACAACACTGACTTCATTTTATATGCTTGGACCTTAGGTTCATTTTCCAACAAGTCTTTCGTATCCACCCACAGATACCTTACTGCATCTCTGTCCTCTGGTTTTATCTTTATCCACAAAAAGGCTTGCTTCACATCTGCAGTCAATGCTACTCTACCAAACCTGAATCTCAGTAACAAGGAAAATAAATCTGCATTTAAATTTGGCCCAGCATCCAAACAGTCATTCAAGGACACACCACCTTTGTCCTTGGCTGAGCCATCAAAAACTACCCTCAGTTTGGTGGTAGTTTTGTCTCGCCGTACCACTGCATGATGTGGCAGATAATGTGCCTTCTGGCTCACCAGCTCACCTTGCACCCTTTCAGCATTGCCCTCCCTTACATAGCTTAGGATGGCCTCATTGTATTCAATTAACAACTCATGTTTTCTTAGCCTGTACAATGAAGTCTCCTTTTTGCCACTGGATTCAAGTTCCCAAAAGGCTTTCTTTCCAAACCATGGCTGTTCTCCTAAATCTTAACAAAAAGAACTTTAACCTCCATTTCATTACAATAGCTACCATACAGCATCCAGCCTAGCTTACTCTCTGTGATAACTTGGGGTTAGACACCCCGTTAGGTTATTAGGTTCCTAGACAACAACTAAAGACACTTACCGGTGCGTTGAATTTTATATTCCTTTTTGGGCCTACCATAGATTCCTGCGTCCCACACACAGCCTACCTAACTCTCTCTTACTTGTCTAATTTAGAAGCTATAGACATTACCCCTAACTATATTTAAGTACTGACAACTTTCTACCCCATTTGTCACCTTAGAAAGACCACCAAATAAACACTTAGCACCAACGATTAGGTCAGATAGGAAAGAGCATCCCTAGGCTAGCCCAAAACAATACGAACAGCCGCGTTGGTCCGTTTATGCCTTCCTATTGCCATTCAGCTTAGATTTAGTGATATTTCCCTTTTAGTGACTTTAGACTATATACATATATATACACACACGTCACCTCACTCCTCCCCTACAAGTTTAGTCTGTCAGGGGGATGAGGGACCCTAGACGACCTGCGGAGCGGGGTTGATGTAGTAGGATTAGGTGCAACCTGCATAGGCGTGCGAACTGAACCATTTTCCGGAGGATCGGTTCTCTCTTCAGGAAGACTCTGGTCATTCTGCAATTCACGTTCCCATATCTGGTCCTGATGGCGTTTAATAGAACGACCATCTTCTAGTTGGCACTTGAAGGAAACAGGGCCCGTTCTCTCCTGCACAGTTGCAGGAACCCATTTTGGTCCAGCCCCATAGATAGGTCTTTAGTTCTAGGTATTACCCCTAGGCACGGGTTGGGTCTTAGGATTACGTCAAAAACAATATTTTTTAATAATAAATTAAGAGAGATTTGTGTTGAGGAAAATGTACCTTTCGTAAAGCTGTGGTCCGAATTCAGTGATCCTAGCCTTTTTATAAAAGATTGGGTGCATTTTAATGAAATAGGGAATGCTAGGCTAGGTAGGTTAATAGACGAAAACGTGCGAAAGCTGTATCGGTCGAAGCCTTCTTTAAACGTTGTGGGTCCGGGGAACGCGGGCCCGACTTGAAAAATAGTTTAAAACGCGGGCCCGTGGTAAAAAATAACTTCAACGTCTTTTATTGTAACGCGCGTAGTATTAGAAATAAATTAAATGAATTTAAGGCGATAATTTATTCCGGCAACTACGATATAGTTGCTATCACTGAAACGGTTAAATACCGTGACTCGGGACTTGTTGGGGTAACTTGATATACCGGGTTTTAAACTCTTTACTAATGATAGGTTACATATGTTTGGTGGCGGCGTTTTGCTGTACATTCGTAATTCCCTTAGGGCTATCGAGGTTAAGTTAGATTTTCCGGCAGCAATTAATGCGATATGTATTGAAGTTAGGGCGCGTAGTATTAGTTTTAATTTTGTTGGTTTATAGACCTCCGGTTCAACCCCTCGATACAGATACTAGATTTTACTAACTTTTTGGTAATTTTATTGACAATCGGAATACTATAATTGCCGGAGACTTTAACTGCCCTAATGTTAATTACGAGAATTTTACTGGTAATGAGGAGGGTTTGAGATTGATTGAGTTTATGGAGGATAACTTTTTACGACAGATAGTTACCGAACCAACGCGCGGTGACAATATTTTAGATTTGGTGATGACGAACGGCGAGAATATAGTCGAAGGTTTAGAAGTAGGCGAGAGTTTAGGATGTAGTGATCATCAAATTCTTAGGTTTAAGTTGTCGATAGAAAACACTAAGGATAGTAACGTAATAGAAGCACCTGATTTTCGTAGGGCTAATTTTGATAGTTTTGAGGATAGGATGAGAGTAGTGGACTGGGATAACTTATTTATGGGTAAGTTTTAGGAATATTGAAAGGGAGTTTATTCCTCGTAGGCCCAAGCGCGCTAGAAATCATGGTAGGCCCAAGTGGTGGACTAGGGAAATAGGCGAGTTCATAAACGAGCGTAACAGAGGGTATAGACTTAATAAGCGCAATGGCACGGCAGTTAACTTTAATAGATATATCGAGCGTAGACGTCAGGTTAAAAGGTCAGTTAGGAATGCCAAGTGTAATTTAGAGATACTTATAGCTGCGGATAGTAAACATAATCCAAAAATGTTTTTTGAATACGTCAATAATCGTAAGCCGATAAAAGATAACATAGGCCCTCTAGTGGATGTTAACGGCGCTTTGGCTTCTGACGCTCAGGTGATGGCGGGTATTTTCAATAACTTTTTTGCGACAGTTTTTACCGTAGAAGACGTAAATAATGTCCCCGACGTGGACGATATCGTTCCATTTAGTAGCGAGACTATTTTGGATAAAATAACTGTTTACGAGGCTGAGATTGCGCATTATATCGATAGGCTAAAAGTTAGCAAGGCTCCAGGCCCTGACGCTTTTTATCCCAGGCATTTGAAAGAATTGAAAGACGTTATCGTGGGCCCCTTAACGAAGATTTTTAATCAGTCACTCGAAACGGGGATTATTCCTGAAGACTTCAAATTAGCTAACGTCACGCCCATTTTTAAAAAAGGCGACCGCACAGTAGCTAGCAATTATAGGCCCATTAGCTTAACGTCAATTGTCGGTAAACTTTTGGAATCCGTAGTTAGGGATCGTATCATCGATCATTTAGAAAGTAGAGATTTCATTAATAGTAGTCAGCATGGGTTTCGATGCCATAGATCTTGTTTAACTAATTTGTTAGAATTTTATAACGAAATAGTGCGCGAATACGATAGGCATAGAGCGGCTGACTTATTTATTTAGATTTTAAAAAGGCGTTCCATACAGTTCCGCATAGAAGATTAATTGCGAAGGTTAAAGCACACGGTATACGCGGTCAGGTAGCTAACTGGTTAAAGGAATGGCTTCGTGCTAGGAGACAGAGGGTCGTTGTTAATGGTAGTGAATCGGGGTGGTTGGATGTAGGTAGCGGTGTCCCACAGGGTTCAGTGTTAGGCCCATTGCTATTCGTAATTTACACTAACGACATAGATGTAGGATTGACTAGTAACGTGTCAAAATTCGCGGACGATACTAAAATAGGCGGTAAGGTTGTTAACGAGGACGATAGAAATAGGCTCCAAGACGATGTAAATAGGATTATGGAGTGGACGGATAAGTGGCAGATGCAATTTAACGTAGACAAATGTAAAGTTTTGCATGTAGGTTCTCGTAACAATAATTACACGTACACGATGGATGATAGAGTTAGCGAGCGTTGACGAGGAAGTAGATTTAGGCGTACGCGTATCTAAGGATTTAAAAGTTAGGAACCAGTGCCTGGAGTCTTGCGCAAAAGCTAATAGGATGTTAGGCTTCATAGCGCGTAATTTCAAATTTAAATCGAAGGATATTATATTGCCCCTTTACAAGTCCCTAGTCAGGCCTCATTTAGAATATGCCGTTCAGTTTTGGTGTCCGTATTTGCGTGAGGATATTGATAGGTTAGAAAGGGTTCAGCGTCATTGCGCAACAAGCCTTATGAAGATAGGATAAAAGAGTTAGACTTGCATTCACTCGAAACTAGGAGATTGAGGAGGGAGCTTATTGAAGTTTTCAAAATCGTTAATAACATCGATAACATAAATTTTGACAAACTGTTCACTTTCGATAATACAATACTCGTAATAACGGATTTAAGTTGCGTGGCAGACGTTTCATTACTAATATCGCTAAAAACTTCTTTACGTTTAAAGTAATTGATAAATGGAATAATCTTCCCGCGCCTGTCGTGAACTCTACCAGCGTTAATGTGTTTAAGAACCGTCTTGACAGACATTTTAAAAATATTAACGTTGTTTAAAATTTAAAAAAAAAAAAAATTAGCAACAGGAGCTCTCGGGGTGGTGGTCGAGGATGAGTCTGTTGACGATAAATGCCAGCTTGTGACATGCCAGCGTGTGATGCCAGCAATTCTTCTTCCGCAGCTTATTATCCCATCTTTACATGGGGTCGCTGTTTTTGGTTCGTCTTCTCCACTCTCATCTGTCGTATACCACGTCCTCCTCCAAGTCCTTCTCCTGATGTCCGCCACCACACAATCCCTCCATCTCGTCTTCGGTCTTCCTCTTCTTCTCCGTCCCTGCAACTCCATCTCCAGCACTCTGCGCCCTACATACTCCTCCTCTCTTCTCCTGACGTGTCCATACCACCTCAGCCTGGCCTCCTGCACCTTCTTAGATGCTTCCGCCACCTTCACTGTTCCTCTTATATGCTCATTTCTGACCCTATCCCTCCTCGTCACTCCACACATCCATCTCAACATCTTCATTTCGTTAATAAATAAAATTATTAATAAAATTATTAATAAAATTATTAAAAAAAAAAAAAATTAGACTAACACGAACTTAGATGTAGCTCGTAGCGTAAACTAACCCACTTTTTGTTTAACTTTACCTACTTTTTTCTTTTTCTTATCCTCTCCTTACTTTGCATGTCTGTAACTCTTTTCTTGCATGTTTGTAGTTTGCATGGTATGACAGTGAGTTAAGACTGTGTTTGCATTGTTTGTAAGCGTTCTTATTTTACTTCTTTTCATCTTTCACCCCTCTCCTATTTTCTCCGACTATTTTTCTGACTTGTCGGCAGTGGTTGGCGGATGATGATGGTGAGTCTTTTTTCTCTTTTTCTGAATGAATGTTAACCCACGAGTGATAGGTGTTGCATTAACCTCTTATTCTCTTCTCTTCTCTTAACCCACTACTCTTTCCTTTCTCTCGGGCTAACCTTAGAGTGGATCTTAGGGTCTTTGTTAGCCTTAGCTTCTGTAGATCTGTAGATAGTTGCGAATCATAACTGGGTCATTAGGTTGCGCTTCTATAACTCTCCCTTTTTTGGTGTCGTGGTACAACTTCTGTTTTTCCTGCTGGCGTAAAACTTGATTAAGTGCTATGGCAAAATGGGGTGCCGTATGTCTTTAAAATTACACTATCTGCATTCACATCTAGACTTTTTTCGTGATAACCTGGGCGATGTGAGTGAAGAACATGGCGAAAGATTCCATCAAGATATTCAAACGATGGAGAAAAGGTACTAGGGCCATTGGGATGCTTCCATGATGGGAGACTACGTATGGTCGCTGATCAGAAAGGATAAGAATGTTCATACGCGGAAGTCGCGTTTTTCAGTGCATTTTTAAGGAACGCACACTGCATAACGAGGCTTGTTATTCTCTTATCGGTTCTCCTCATGATATATATTATATCCTTTGCACCATTTTGGGTTTGTCAAACAATTTTGGCTCAATAAACATTAATTTCGAATAGGGTTTTTATTTTCAGAAAATATTTATGTTAGCCTTCTTTATATACTTTGCCAGAAAGTATATAAAGACAGAAAAATCACAATAAACAGAAAATTTTTCAAATTTTGTTACCCAGTGTTATTTAACAGAGCTGTGAATAGAAATGTAGTCGAGAGATGCATATAATCTTAAAGATTACTCTTGTAAAAATGTTTGCGCTTCTAACCCCAAGTGAGTAGCCAAATAAGTATAAACGTTTTTAAAATGAGGGTGAATTGGGCAATTTTTATTAAGTAATTTCAACGCAAAAATTTATCTTTATGAAATTATGTATTTAATTTATAATTTCTTAATTAATTAATATGCTTAAAAATTGCAATATTATAATCATGCAACTCGGACGGAGGATACTTTTGCAGCCAATCAAAGATGCTGGATGATGATGACGTAATAACTCATTTGCAAAT
Source organism: Bathynomus jamesi (assembly GCA_023014485.1). Lineage (NCBI taxonomy): Eukaryota > Metazoa > Arthropoda > Malacostraca > Isopoda > Cirolanidae > Bathynomus > Bathynomus jamesi. The sequence goes on from JAJOZX010001692.1 coordinate 66,706, forward strand.
AAAAAACTGATGGAATTTCATGTTCAAAGCATTCAAAGTTAATTAAAGTTGTATATTGTCATTATTATTGTTTTCAAACCTAATTATTATGTTGAGCGTAGAATTGTCGAATCTAGTCTTATAGGCTCTATACAGAATTTTAATCTATCTGATGGTGAATTCTCTTTTAACAAATTTATATGTAATAAAATTAAGAATTTTCTGACATTACCATCCAAAAATCCCCAGGCAACACAAATACATCCATCAGGTCAAAGCTGGGTTGGAAGGGTCACTTAACTATCCCCTGGTAAGGATGGGAAGGTTCAGTCAGCTAATTCCTGATAATTAACTTCCAGGTGTATATAATCTCTGTTCTCTGTTTATGCGGTTATTACCAATTGACAAGGGGTCGCGAGGAGCCGAAACTGTATTGGTGTTAAAGAAATAAAAATTAAGTCTTCCTGAAGTGTGTTTCCTTCTTCATACTTCGTCACGACAATGCGTTATTTTACATTATATATATATATATATATATATATATATATATATATATATATATATATATATATATATATATATATATATATGTTAAACACAGACCGTGCATGAAACAAGGAACTCTTCTGGGAAAATTAAATCCACTATAGTCCGAATAAGTAATGGTAAATGACAAATACCATAGTTTTTCTTTTTCATGATTTTAGCCCGACGTGGGCAACGGGTCTCTCGCAAAGAGATCCCATAAATATAGCTTCCCTCACCAGCTATATTTATGGGATCTCTTTGCGAGAGACCCGTTGCCCACGTCGGGCTAAAATCATGAAAAAGAAAAACTATGGTATTTGTCATTTACCATTACTTATTCGGACTATAGTGGATTTAATTTTCCCAGAAGAGTTCCTTGTTCCATGCACGGTCTGTGTTTAACATATAATTGTCTCAGGGAACCATTCTGAATTTGTATGTATAATATATATATATATATATATATATATATATATATATATATATATATATATATATATATATAGGGTGTCCCATAAGTCCGGCATCATAGGAAAATTCATATTTTTCTATTTCTACAAACCATAATTCATATTTTTCTCTTTCTACAAGCCATAATGTCTGTGAGCAAGGAAGAACGAATCCAGATAATTCTACTCATAGGAAATCGGAGTCAAAGAGGGCCGCTGCTAAATTTCAGACTGCATCCAGACCGCGAGCCAATAACAGAGAGTTGTGTTAGCAGACTTGTTGCAAAGTTTAAGGAAACAGGATCCATAGAAGATAAACCACGCAGTGGACCTTCAAGGAGTGTCGAAAAGTAGCATCCATCGCATTCTTCAGGCTCACAAATGGCATCTATATAAACTTCAGATCCTACAGAAATTAAGCGAAGATGATTCCGACTGGCGGATGGAATTTTGTGAATGGGCTACGGAACAATACATATTGAGCACGTTCTGTAAATAAAAGCTTTTGTTTTGTCTTTTTTTATTATTTTCCTATGATGCCGGACTTATGGGACACCCTGTGTATATATATATATATATATATATTATATATATATATATATATATATATTATATATATATATATATATATGGGAATGAATTCAGAATGGTTCCCTGAGGTATTTTTATGATACACACAGACCGTGCGTGGAACAAGGAACTCTTCTAGGAAAATTAAATCCACTATAGTCCGAATAAGTAATGGTAAATGACAAATACTATAGTTTTTCATTTTCATGATGTTAGCCGACGTGGGCAACTGGTCACTCGCAAAGTGGTCCCAAAAATATAGCTTCCCTCACCAGCTATCTGCAAAGCAGATAGGATCCAGCTTTGGGACAGGATCTAGGGTTTAAAGCAGCCTAGCCCAGCTACATTTAGAACCTCAATATAAGCAAAAGACTCGCTGTCTTCACGTCAGATTGAATACATCAAGAAAAAGGGGTAACTATTATATTTTTAGCCAAAAACCAAAACTTAAACCTCAACTGGCAGAATTGAGCGTCCACTTTTCAAGGCACATAACATGTCCGTTTCATGATGGGAATGAACTCAGTATGGTTCCCTGAGGTATTTTTATGATACACACAGACCGTGCGTGGAACAAGGAACTCTTCTGGGAAAATTAAATCCACTATAGTCCAAATAAGTAATGGTAATTGACAAACACTATAGTTTTTTTTCATGATGTTAGCCCGACGTGGGCGCACTATCACTGAATAGCACAAAAACTTTTAAGGTTTTTTTTCAGTGGACTGCACTTATTCACGGTAAAAAGTTACGAATACGAACAGTGAAACACCGCGATGCACTTCTGACTGACTGATGGCTCTACACTCAACGATATTGAAACATTTCATAGAGTATACAAAACATTACAATCGGCAAAGCCATACATGAAATAAGTCTCGTACACACACGCAAACATTGTTGGCAAGCAGTGTTTGTAAACAGTTTGCGGAAAGAATTGCTGGAACACAAACGGGCTGTAACTCGGAAACAAAGCGATTTCGGGCATATGTTTATGTAAACTTTTTTCATTGTTGAATCCATCCTGAAAGTGCGTCCCACATGTTATGAAACACCCTGTGTATATATAAGTAGAGGTCAGACAAAGAAATTCCTTTCCCTGCCGTTCTCAAACATCATGGAATCAAAACAAAAGCTATACACGTGGGCATGAAACAGGCCCACACAGAAAACACACATTTTGTGGTATTTCCCGAAACGACCACCAGAGGACGTCACCAAGGCCTATAAAATGCAGTTTCTTTCTCAAATCACCCTCGCTTGCCATTTTCTCGTTTTGGTCGTCACATCTCACTCTCAGCACCTTCGTTAGTAGCACCACTCGTTACGCCACCCGCTCTCCGGCCTTCACCGGAGAGCGGCCTGCTGTTCCTCCAAGGCTCCGGTCGAGCGTACACGAAGTCTATCATCAAGTAAGGCCCACTACAATTTCATCCTGCAAGAAACAACATCACTGCTGTAGGCGTTTCCCATTGGCCCCTTTTCAACAAGTCTACCGGCTCTCAACACTCATCCTCTCGTCGGTAAGGCCAGTCCGCCTGCAGAAGCAATCACCAGAAGCCCAGGCCCTCTACAGTCTCCAAAATCATCTACGGCGAAACACAATACGGTCAAACCTTCACGTAGGTCTTCAGTCCAGAGTTTTCCAGCATCGCGGTAAGCTTCTTGTCGGCCCTCACTCGGCCTACAGTGTTTTTGTTACGTTGTGCTTCCACAAGCTCTGCCTAATCACGTAGGCCCTAAAAGTGTTTCCATTATCGTGAAAACTAACTCTCTCGTTAAGTCCGCAGTAGGCCTATTAAAGTGTTGTACCAATACCGTAGTGTTGTATCGCCCTGTTATTGTGTTCTTTCATATAACTCATTTATTTTGCAACCGTTTGTTTATGTGCCCCTTTAATGCATTTCATTTTTCTGACCTAATCCATATACTGTGCCATACCGTACTTTCATTATTTCAGTTATCAATAGGCTTCATTATTTATTCTATGTTCACCTCTGCATATCTCATTAGCCTATCTGAATTAGTGTATTCACTTAACAATTTGACTGTATAACCATTCCTTATTGCTAAGAATCAGTCATCTTTAGCATAGTATAAGTGCCGTTATATACCGTAATTGTTAATCACTATAAATACCTTCATTGAACTGTTAATCGCTGTGAACAAATAATTTATTTATTTTCCTAATTAAACATAAAACAACAAAGTAATTTCTTTCTCCTTATTAAATACTGTTTGTTTGGGCTGTAACCCCCAAACTGGTTACCTTTAATTATTCATTTCAATTTTATTCAGTAATTATCGTAAGCCTACTTTCTTAGCCACATGAAATCGGTGATCCGCAGGCCACTAAATATATATGGGATAGAACTCAGAATGGTCCCCATATTTTTATGATACACACAGACCGTGCATGGAACGAGGAACTCTTCTGGGAAAATTAAATTCATTATAGTCCAAATTGAGGTTTACGTTGTTTTTTTTTTTGGGGGGGGGGGGGCTAAAAATACAATAGTTACCCCTTTTTCTTTGACGTATTCAATCAGAAGTGAATGCAACGAGTCTTTGCTTATACTGAGGTTCTAAATATAGTGGGCCTAGGCTCTTTAAACCCTAGATCCTATCCCAAAGCCACATCCTATCTGCTTTGCAGATAGCTGGTGAGGGAAGCTATATTTTTGGGGCCTCTTTGCGAGTGAACCGTGGCTCGCGTCGGGCTAACATCGTGAAAAAGAAAAAACTATAGTGTTTGTCATTTACCATTACTTATTCGGACTATAGTGGATTTAATTTCCCCAGAGGAATTCCTTGTTCTATGCACGGTCTGTGTATATATATATATATATATATATATATATATATATAATACTTTAACCTTTGGTTAGCTTCCGCCCGAATTGTTCATTCTGACGAAGGTCAAGCTTTTCACTCCACCTTAGATCTACAGTTTAACGTGGAATCCGAACCACGCCCCATCAGCAGCCCAGCGTCTTAACCACTAGGCCACCTAGGGTACCCATTTATCACCAACCACTTTCTTTGTTGTGGAAGGATGAACAGCTGGGTTTTGCTGCGCGCCGGCTGCCGTCGGGTCTCGAACCAGGGGCCGATGGATTCGTAGTCAGCGACGCTAACCACTACACCACCGAGGCGCATATATATATATATATATATATATATATATATATATATATATATAGAGAGAGAGAGAGAGAGAGAGAGAGAGAGAGAGAGAGAGAGAGAGAGTGTCCCATAAGTCCGGCATCATAAAATAATAAAAAAAGGCAAAACAAGAGCTTTTATTTACAGAACGTGCTCAATATGTCCTCCATTGTTTTCAATACACAAATGCAGACGTGATACCCAGTCAGCAAGCACACGGTGAATGATGTCAGGAGTAATGGTGTTACATGCCCCAATAATGCGCTGCCGCAAATGTTCAACACTCCTAATTTTCTCTGCGTATACCAGCGCTTTCAAGTGGCCCCAGAGATAAAAATCTAGTGGCGTGAGATCTGGGCTTCTAGCTGGCCATTCCACAGGCCCTCGACGTCCTATCCAATGACCAGGGAATTGTTGGTACAGGTATTCCTTTACTTGGATGCTGTAATGTGCAGCAGCGCCGTCTTGCTGGAACCATGTTGGGAAATTTCCTTCTTCGTTCAAGACACTGGGAAATGCTTCTTCCTTGAGCATACGTAGGTAGGTGCCTCCAGTGACATGTTCATCGAAAAAGAGGGGGGCCTATGATGCGATCCTTCCAAATGCCACACCATACCATCATCCGAGATGCACCTTGTTCCTTTGAAGAGGTATACCAGTGAGGGTTGTTTTGAGACCAGTAGCGGATGTTCTGTCGATTTACCTCACCATTTCCATAAAAAACAGCCTCGTCACTGAACAGAATGATGGACGGGAAATTGGCATCCCGAGCATATTGTTCCGTAGCCCATTCACAAAATTCCATCCGCCAGTCGGGATCATCTTCGCTTAATTTCTGTAGGATCTGAAGTTTATATGGATGCCATTTGTGAGCCTGAAGAATGCGATGGATGCTACTTTTCGACACTCCTGTCTCGGCGGACAATCGCCGAAGAGACTTATTGGGACTTCTGTTAAAATGAGCCAGGATAGCAGTCGCTGTATCATCGTCAGTGGACCTCCTTGAAGGTCCACTGCGTGGTTTATCTTCTATGGATCCTGTTTCCTTAAACTTTGCAACAAATCTGCTAACACAACTCTGTGTTATTGGCTCGCGGTCTGGATGCAGTCTGTTAAATTCAGCAGCGGCCTCTCTTTGACTCCGATTTCCTATGAGTAGAATTATCTGGATTCGTTCTTCCTTGCTTACAGACATTATGGCTTGTAGAAAGAGAAAAATATGTTATGGTTTGTAGAAATAGAAAAATATGAATTTCTTCTATGATGCCGGACTTATGGGACACCCTATATATATACAGTGAAACCTCGTTAACTCGAAGTCGAAGGGCCTGAGAAAATCACTTCGAGTTAACCGATATTCGAGTTAACCGTTCGTGAAATAAAAATGCTCTTCTCATGCTATTTTTTCGTTATCAGCCATATATTAAAACAAGGAAAATACGAAAGAATAAAAACATGTTAGGTTTAATAAAAAAAATACAGTATAAGATATTCATATACGAACAGAACACTAGCAATATACATAGTATGTAATTACTGTATTCTAAAAAGTAAATTACAGTCTTTAATTGAAAAAGTTACATTCTATGTATGTAATTAATAATAGAGGGAAAAACTTATGTGGGTAAATTTTATTTTTTTATTAAAAACTCAATTATTGATTTTTGCTTAGCATGGGATTTATTACGAATAAAATTTTCAATTTTTTGCGAGAGATTGAAGGCACTCATCTGCTCCTTCTGATGCTTGGAGGAGTTTTCTTAGTTCATTACACATCGAAACTCCTTGTGTTGAATTTATCACGGGAGAAGGGTGGTTTTCCGGTTCATCATTGTCTGATTCATTGTCAGGAGCTGTGGTGATGTCTTGTATTATTTCATCCTCATTTAATATTCCTGAAGTCGCAAGATGGTCGTCTGCAGTGACAAAATCCTGAACTTTACCTTCAATATTGAAATTACGGTTAACAAGCTGTTGCAGCGTCATTTCCATTTCAGGATCTTCGTTGTCGCTTTCTGACACAGAACTTGTAATTTGTTCATCTGTCAGATCTGTGTAAAAACCAGCATGACGAAAGCAGTTGCAGATCGTTGTGGATTTGACTGCTGTCCATGCAAGTTGCATATAATGCAATGCGTCCAAAATAGACAGGTTGTATTCTTCTTTGGTATCAATGCAACGAAGACGACGTTGTAGTATGTGCTCCTGTAATGTTTCTTAAAATTTTGGATAACTCCTTGGTCCATGGGTTGCGTGTTGCTGGTTGTGTTGGGGGGGTAAAAACACAAGCTTTACAGAGCGCAAATCAGCAATGCGCAGATGTGCTGGGCAGTTATCAATGACAAGAGCAATTTTGCGTTTCTTTTGATGGCACACGTTGTCCAGCTTGTGAACCCATTCTGCAAAAATCGCCGATGTCATCCAAGCTTTTTTATTTGCTTTATACAAAGTCGGAAGGGTTCGAACATTTTTAAAACATCTAGGTTTAGTAGATTTATCAATCACTAGCAGGCGAAGCTTATCCGTTCCTGTCATATTTGCACAGATTAAAACAGTAAGGCGGTCTTTTGATTTCTTGCCCTGGTGACATGTGTCACCTTTAACAACTAAGGATTTATCAGGAAGTAGGCGAAAGAATAACCCTGTTTCATCAGCGTTATAAATGTCTTCTGGGGCATATTCCCGCAAAAGAGTTGCTAATGCTGTTTTCTAACAATCACTAACTACAGTTGGATTAACTGAATTTTCTTCACCGCATAGAGATCTAAACACTATTCCGTGACGCCTTTTGAATCGTTCAAGCCATCCATTGCTGCACTTAAAATCTAAAATTTCTAATTTCGTTGCCATTTCATCAGCTTTGCTCTGAAGTATGGGACCACTGATAGGAAAATCTTTAGCACGTGCAACATTAAACCACTTCAATAGCGCCTGTTCTAAGCTTTCTTCTTTTGCTAAACGCATACGTTTACATTTGGGAACAAATTGGTGTTGAGTAAATGCTGTTTTAATTTTTTCAGAGTTTCTTATCCAAGTACTAAGCGTATTTGCTGGAATACCATTTTCTTTAGCAATTTGCAACTTAGACTTTAAACCACGCTCAACTTCAAGCAGCGTTTCGTACTTCTGCTTGATATCTTTGGTGTTAAGTTTGCGCTTACTCATTTTGAAAGGGGCAGTAAAAGTCTCTAAATAAACTGCACAACTTCCAGCGACGCTGATGGAAATACGACTGAATATCCTGTATAGTTTTAAGCCTTTATATATACAGTACAAATACAGTACAGTATCTTATAAAAAGGATCAGTGATACGATTCGAATGTATCAAGGCAATGGGCGGCATCGTCTAGAACAGAGGTCGGGGAACAGGGGTAAATTACCCCAAATGGGGTAAATTTAAAAATTTTGGAGGTAATGCTTGCGGTATGAGAGACACTTCCATTTTTTTAATTTGAATTTTTTATATACTATATGCAACAATTTTAAGAGCAATTGGCTTGTTTTTGTTTACTTTGAAGTCTGGGGGTAATTTCACTTTACTCAAATAGAATTTTGGGTAATACCCAAAAAAATTCCCCGACCCCTGGTCTAGAAGATTAACACTTCGAGGAGTTAAGTATTGTAACGACTTTCCGGGCAAAGGGATCCACCTCATTATCCCCCTGGGACAAGCCTTCCTCTCCGAAATTAATAAGCAGGTATACACAGGATTGGTGATACGATTAGAATGTATCAAGGCAATGGGTGGGATCGTCAGAAAATTAACACTTCGAGTTAAGTATATGAAAAGGTCGCTCCGGGTCTTCAAATTCACCTCGAGGTATCCGGTTTTTCGACTTATCCGATTTCGAGATAAGAGGAGTGGAAGTATAGTATTTTCTATGTAAATTAGCAGGGACTTAACAATTCATATCGACTTATCCGAGATTTCGAGTTAACCGAGTTCGACTTAACGAGGTTTCACTGTATATATATATATATATATATATATATATATATATATATATATATATATATATATATATATTAGGGTGGTCCTTATTTACATGTCTAATTTGAGGTTAGGAATGAGGTGGCTCCCTGAAATGGTGGCATATAATGTAAAAACGCTTGGGTAGAAATTTCATTTTAATCAATTAATATTTAGAGGTAGCTCAAGGACTTCAAAGTTTTACTCTATATCCCTATGAGACCATGGCATTTGGGTCCCCGCCAACCATATCGTTGGGTATTAGCCGTTCAAGACGGGGGTGTCATTGTTGCCAAACCACTCACTGTTGCCCAGTCAAGGTCTCCTTTTTGTTGTCGGGAAAGCTTCGGCGATGGTCAGCCACAACTTGAAGAAGGAACTGCAGTTGTTCTTCATCTTTTGTATGCCTCTGGTTGAAATTTTGTATGAGAGATACTGCGCGTTCAGCATTATCATTGATCACATTTATGCTAGAAACATCTCTTGTAGCGTCTTGGAATGAGGGAAAGGAATTCCAGTCATTAGGATCTTTCTCCAAGAAATCCAGCGGCAGGTTGAAATAAACGAATAGTTTCTTCGATTGTTTTGAGGCGAAGGCATCCAGGGTCATTGTCAGTTTGAAAGCTGTTTTGTTGAACTCTTTTCGTGCATCCTCATTTTTTATTTGGACTCCATAACCTTGATTATAACCCTCTTCGTAGCCACAGAAACTTCTGGATCAAACAGCGCTAGTGCAACCAAGCTCTCAGAGAGATACCACAAGTGGTCACTGAATTTGGCTGTTGTAGCCTTTGCAATCATTGTATGTGGATAACTGGACAGAGCCTTCATCAGATTCAGATCCTCCAGCGGTGCAGCTGCTGGCAATGGGGCACGGAACCAGGCCCTCATGTAAGTGGTGACGGTGAATACGCAGATATCCCGTAGGTTGCGTTCCTCCTGGGCTGTTAATTTAAACTGTTTCCGGAACATCCATATCTTGAAGGAATACAACACTTTCGATAACCAGCGAGCGTAATGCATGGCGCCAGGAGCTTTAAAAGAGTGATGAAAGCCGTGGAACTCTGCTCGACCCGAGAAAAGAAGAGCTAACTCTAGGAATTCTTTGTAGTCATCCCTTGCATAATCTTGTGACAGCTGGTACAAAGCGAAGTTGATCAGACTGGGACGTTGTTCTCTCGTAGATGCTTCAACTTCCTGGTCATCAATACCCGATGGAAACTGACTCGTATCCAGTTGAGGCCAAAAACGCTAAAATCTTTTGAACAAGAGGACTTCAGGCCCAGAAGTTGGTCCCATGCAGGCCTGGCAAAAAGAGAAGGCATGGCAAGTAGAGGAGATCTCTTCCAAGTTTTTGTTCTAAGAGGACGCAAGCCCCGGAGTGGTGTCCCGTATTTGATGCGGTAGTGTCAAAACTCATTCCAATAACTCTGTCACTCAATTCCCATTCCTGCAGCTTATCCCACACGGCCTGTGCTTGGTGTTCTCCAGTACCAGACGGAATTTTGGGGATTCCAAGAAGCTGTTGCACTCCCAGTCCAGACACTAGAACAGAGAGCCGGTCTACACGCTCTTTCCCTGTAAGGTCCACTAGGGGTTTGCCATCCCAGTGAATATCAAGGGAACATCGTCTGCTACTTTTTTTTTCAAAGTTCTGCTGTCTTGGCACGATGACGCTCCCGAGCTCGCTTCACTGATGACCGATTAATGGCCAGTTTTCTGAAGTCATGTCCCAGATTGAGGGCAGTTTCCGCTATTACAATTGTTGCCTTTCTGTCACTGATTGAAGAACGGTCTAAAGCTGAAGCAAGTGCCGGAGTCAAAATGTTATTCACTCCTCGGCTCCGTTTTGAAAGAAGTTCACCACCACAGGTTTCTTGTGGTTCATCTTCTGAAGAATGTTCGTTACTGCTACATGATGACGTCAGCGTTCCAATAGAACAGGATGCTTCCGCTTCTTCTTTGGCTTTCCGTAGCTGCATGTCTTGAGCTGCTTTTCTGTTTGCAACTTTTTGCTCCGTTTTTGACAGTACGGTATCTACAGAACCCATCGTCCCACGTCTGCCTGGCTCCCGTTGGGCTAGCAGGAATTGGCGATCCTCTTCGTTTTTGATCATTTGAATATCATTTTCATGAGCGATGTCGAAAAGGTTCTCCATCTGAGATTTGAACTCTTCTTCCTTCCTGATTTGGGTTTCTGAACGCCGGTTCTTGTTTTTTCGAAGCAGCTGCTATTCTTTGTTTAACTTCATTATTTTTCCAACAATGTGATCTTTCCGTTTTACGGAGACTCGAGCGCGGGCCCAAAACTCCAAAATTTCATTCATCATATCAGTGGCTGATTCACGAATTGGTTTATGAAGCGAAAGATGATTGTGGAGGAAGACTGCAAGGACCTCTCTGATGGATGGGAGCTTTTGCCCTGTCAGCTTCTCCGACGTTTTGTCCATAAGGTAAAGTGCAGCATTGCTTGATCTCGTGTGTTTTGCCATCATTACAGTACAATTTGCTAAATAAATGCAGAAGTTATTTCAATTCACTCTTCCTAAAATATTAATCAAATTGCAAAACAAAGTTCAAAGGATGATGAACGCTTAACCCTATTATCTCGTATAAGCACTGAGCAGATACGCTTGTAAAGTGGCAGCAGCTAGACAACACTCGTATCCACGTAGCAGCAAGAGAGACACTGAACTGTAGTGCATTGCGCTGTATGTCAGGCAGCGCATACATACCACGAGTAATGGGATGCCATCTATCGCCTACAACAAATAGTAGAATTGTGCATATTAATGCTAAATTACAAAGATACTAAACATTCTTTTATTGAATTTCATGTCATGTTATTAAAAAACATCTTGAGATAGTACAGTGGAGCCCCAGTAGCGGATATAATGGGGGCAAAGGGGGAATTTGCCCACGGCCCCAAGATGCTGACCGACCCCAAGAAACTATGTAAACGCTATAATCTACCGTTGAAATAATTGGTCGACCGTGAAGAAGAAAAAAAAATTCTAGATTCCGCTTCTACAAAACCTAGTTTAGTATCCCATTTATGTGAACAAAGTATACATTTTCTGTAATCACAGCTTTGTTTTTGTTTCGTTTTCTGTTGATCGATCCCAGTCAGCTGATCACATCACTCATGTATGATGTATCAGGTAAAGAATTGTGTTTTTTCTAGTGACACCGGCCCGAAAATATTCATTGCCCCGGCCCTAACAATGCTTAATCCGGTCCTGTGGAGCCCCGTAGTGATATAATTTCAGGAACTATTTACAAACCTAGTTTTAATTAGTTGTGTAAAAAACAACTCGATCTGAAGAGGGTTAACACTCTTCATATTTAACCGGCATGCATATGGGGCAATGGTAAATTAGCGCGCAAACTTCTGTTCGTTTGAGCTACCTGTAAAAATTTATATTTTCAAGAAATAAATATTTTATGAGGATTATTTTTGTGATAATTGCCACCATATAAGAGGTTAGGAGCATGATAGACATTCGAAAATAAGGACCATCCTGATATATATATATATATAATATATATATATTATAAATATATATAAATATATATATATAATATATATATATATATAAATATATATATAAAATATATATATATATATAAATATATATATATATATAAATATATATATATATATATATATAAATATATATATATTATATATAAATATATATATATATATAAATATATATATATATATAAATATATATATATATATATATATATATATATATATTAAATATATATATATAAAATATATAAATATATATATAAATATTATATATATATATATATAAATATATATATATATATATATATAATATATATATATATACACAGGGTGTCCGAGAATTATCTGTACAATTTTTGGCTGTTATTAAAAGTCAACCATGAAGTGTAGAAATTCCAGTGTTGTCCCATTTTACAGAGAATCTCATTAAGTTTTTTCTGATACCAAGTTTTGACAAGTTTTTTAGAAATTCCAGTGTGTCCGAAAATTATCTGTACAATTTCATCTTTTAATAAAATTCTTGATAACACACGTAAAATTCTTAAACAAGATTATTTAGAATCTGTATTTTCAAAAGTTTCTTTTATTAAAGTAACGTTGTTACAAACATTCGATATGTGCACCATCAGTGATTCGCAAAACATCCAATCGATACTCCAAATGTTGCCATGTACGCTGCAGCATATCCACATCAATTCGCTCAATAGCAGCTGTGAGTCTTGCTTTTAAATCATCAATGTCTGTCTGTCACCCGCGTATTGTACTCAAGATCCTTGACGAATCCCCAAAGAAAGAAATCACAGGGTGTGATGTCGGGAGATCTAGCGGCCAATGAATTGCACCTCCACGGCCAATCCACCTGTTTGGGAATGTCTCATTCAGGGACTTACGGACGATGAAGGCCCAATGTGGCGGTGCGCCATCTTGCTGAAAAATGATGCGTGGATGCAGTGCTTCCAATTGCGGATAGACAAAGTGTTGCAACATGTCCAGGTAGGTATTGGAGGTCACTGTTGATTCACCGAAGAAAAATGGTCCAATCACGCGATCATGTAACAGGCCACACCGCACATTAACTTTAGGACTGTCTCTGATGTGCTCTTCTATGCAATGTGGATTTTGTGACCCCCATATGCGCACATTTTGTTTGTTTACCTTGCCTGAAACATGAAAAGTTGCCTCGTCCGAAAACATGATTCTTGCCAAGAACGCATTGGCCTGGTCGACTCTGTTAAGCAGAGTCATTGCAAATTCCTTATGGGAGACCTTATCTTCTTGCGTAATCTGTTGCAAGATTTTCAACTTGTAAGGATGCAACTTCAAACGTTTACGCAAGACATCATGCACTGTGGAACGAGGTATCTGTAACTCTCGTGATGCAATTCTTGTCGACTTGCGTGGACTGCGAACAAAAGCCTCTCGAATGCGCTCGACATTTTCAAAAGACGTTCGAGGCCGCCCTGCTCCTTTCTTATGCTCTACACTTCCAGTTTCCTTAAACCTTTTATACCAAGCTCGTATGGTTACTTGATGGAGGGTTTCTGTTGTAATTAGTTCTAAACCTTCGTTGAACTTGTGTATCTGATTTTGTTTCGATAAACCATTCAACACACTGTGCTTTCTCCTGTGGATTCATTAAGGATGAGGGGTGTGTATGAATATCTGAAAAAGAAAAACTTGTCAAAACTTGTTATCAGAAAAAACTTAATGAGTTTCTCTGTAAAATGGGACAAACTGGAATTTCTACACTTTATGGTTGACTTTTAATAACAGCCAAAAATTGTACAGATAATTCTCGGACACCCTGTGTGTATATATATATATATATATATATATATATATATGAAAATTATTTCACGAAAGTAACACGTGAAAAATATTTATGATGAATAAAACCACGAAGGAAAGGAAAACACAGAAAGGTGCTCAAGCGCTTTCGTCTAATGACATCCTCAGGAACACTGAAGTACATAAAGAGTTACAGCCTATATTTAGTTACAACAGAAAAAAAAATATATAATATATATATATATTACATATATATATATATATATATATATATATATATATATATACTGTATATATAAATTATTTCACGAAAGGGACACGTGAAAAATATTTATGATGAATAAAACCACGAAGGGAAAAGAAACAAAAAGTGGTGCTCAAGCGCTTTCGTCTTCCTGAGGATGTCATTAGACGAAAGCGTTTGAGCACCACTTTGTGTTTCTTTTCCCTACGTGGTTTTATTCATCATATATATATATATATATATATATAGTCCAGAGCTGGGCACTTGCGGCATATTGCGGTACTGCTGCACTACCAAACCGGTACCAAACCGGTACGCGGAAATTTGAATGCGGTAGCGGTACTGCGGTACTTTCAGCGATCCTTTGCGGTACTGCGTTATGGGGGCCCGGGGTGGTAGTGCGGTGGTACCGCAAGTACCGCAAAATATGCCGCAAATGCCCAGCTCTGATATATACACACACACACACACACACCATTGTATACAGAGATGGGCACGATCTTCATCTTGAAGATCACTTTTATTATGGTGATCTTGATCTTAGATCACTTTATTTCTTGTGATCTTGATCTTGAAGATCACTTTAGACTTCAAGATCACTTTTAATTTCAGATTCTTAAATATGCCGCTATGCGAATGTCATTTGTTTTTTGTCCAAGCGACATCTGGTGGCAACTTTGTTCAACACCGACTGTTTATGTTTTCTGTTAGTTGGGTGACTTGCGTCATGCGTGGGCTCATGGAAGGTGTAGTTGCTGTGGAATTTAGGCTCGTAAAAAGTGTAATTTACTGTGCAATTATGTTAAAAGTGTTCTATTAATATATTATTATATATAGGCATAAAATATAGCCTATAGGTCCGTATTCATAATAAATTAATTCTAAACATATTTTATTTACAGATTGAATTTTTTAATAATGAGTGCAATTTTACAACTTCCAACAGGCTCCCAAGGGAACCAAATATTCTAGGTTGTCACCAGAACAGTATTCAATATATTTAGATAACAATGTTGGTAATAAGGATCAATCTGGCTATTGAACGGAAATATTTTCAAATTGTCGAAAAAATGGAAACAGTATCAAAGTTATTTTTAGGCAGTGTACAAAGAAAACTACAATTCTGTCTGCTGGCCTCGACTCAACAAGCAATCTTCTGAGGCACCTCAGGGTTAGTACTACTTAGCAGAGCTGGGCATTTGCGGCATATTTTGCGGTACTGCGGTACTTGCGGTACCACCGCACTACCACCCCGGGCCCCCATAACGCAGTACCGCAAAGGATCGCTGAAAGTACCGCAGTACCGCTACCGCATTCAAATTTCCGCGTACCGGTTTGGTACCGGTTTGGTAGTGCAGCAGTACCGCAGTACCGCAATATGCCGCAAGTGCCCAGCTCTGCTACTTAGTAACTAAGTAGTAAGTAGCAACATTAACATAATGGTTCAAGTCATATTTTAAGTGACTGGTGCCATACAAGACTAATGCTACATTTACATAGACGTCCATTTGAATATATTGTGCACTTCAGATATTAATAGATTATGGACTAGTAACTACATTAAAAACTGCCGATATCCAACTATAATAAAACGCCAGGTGTATCTGTCTTTCTCTCTGTCTGATCCATGTCTGTAATTTCTCCTATTTAGTTACTGAAGGACGAAATTCGGCTTTCAATTTAACATAGGATAAAAATGCACTGACATGGTGAAAATAATTTTAGTTAAAGATAACAAAATTTTAGAATCTTGTTAAGTATTAATTTCAACTAGAAGTTTGATACTCTGATAAATATTATACAGGGTGTTCAAGAAGTCTCTCCGCATGATAATAATTTATTTTCTTGTGCAGAAACTACATTCGGATCTTTTGGGTGAATATGAATCGAAGAAATCTCGCAAGCGTCCAGCTAAAGAAGAAGATGCCAGCGGCAGCAATGCTGGCCCTGCCAAAATTGCCAAGCAGTCAACACTAAGCATGTTCCACATTTCCAAGCAAAAACCAGGACCACCAATATGCAAGGATATCCTTGAAAAGAAGATTCTCTCGCTTGTGGCTAATGGGCTCCTACCATTGAGCCTAGTTGAACTACATGAATTTAAGGATCTTCTTTCATGTTAGTATAACTCAAATATTTTGCTATTTTTTCCATAGCTAATATCTGATTAAAATAATTAATCATATTATTTGTATGAACATTAGACTATCGCTAGCCTAGCTAAATATTTTGATATTTTTTCCATAGCTAATCTATTGTATTTGTTTTAATTTTTAAATATTTTTTTCAGACGTCAACCCGGCTGTTCAGGTGCCATCTAGACGCACCCTGGCTAGATCTCTTGCAACAACAACCAGTACAATGAAGGAAGACATACAAGCAAAACTGGCAGCAGTTGACCATGTGTGTGTTACATGCGACATATGGTCAACTAATCACGCAGTTTCATGGGTCACTGCGCATTGGGTATGCTATTGATTTAGTGTATTATTTTTATATAATTGATAAATTGACCATTGGTGATAGACTGATAGTCTGATAGACTTATAGTATAATCTTTTCAATTATTCGACATGTGTTCCTCATTCATTAATTTGGTGAGTCTTCATTTTGCTGTGATTCACAGTAATTTCACACTAATTCACTGATTCTGTCATCTGTCATTGTGTCTGATTCACAGCAAAATGTGGAAGAGTCCATATTCACAGGCTGTGAATATGGACTCTTCCACATTTTGCTCTTATGGGATGGGTCACTGATGTGGTGGTATGGTAGGTGACTCATCGCTGAATTGCCTCCTTTATATCACATAGTTCTTCTCTTCAATGTTTGGTGGCGCAGTTTAGCTGGTGCATGTCTAACCAATATTATTAAATTAAGCTTAAAAAAATGTTCATACAAACATTGATTTTATATTCTTACATTACAGATCAATGATGACTTGTCGCGAGGATCAGCTGCACTGGCATGCCGAAGATTTCGTGGAACACATAGCTTTGATAAAATTGCTGGAATATTGGACAGGATCAACTCGGAGCATGGTTTATCTTATAGAAAAGTTGTATCTACAGTCACCGACAATGCATCGAACATGGTGAAATGCTTTAAAGAGTTCGGTGTTCGTGTTCAGAATCGTACTGACGACATTGATCTACAGATCTACAGAAGCTAAGGCTAACAAAGACCCTAAGATCCACTCTAAGGCTAGCCCGAGAGAAAGGAAGAGTAGGGGTTAAGAGAAGAGAGGAAAAAGGGGTTAAGTAAGGAGCAACACCTATCACTCGTGGGTTAACATTCATTCAGAAAAAGAGGAAAAGTCTCACCATCATCATCCGCCGGCCACTGCCGACAAGTCAGAAAAATAGTCGGAGAGAATAGGAGAGGGGTGAAAGATGAAAAGAAGTAAAATAAGAACGCTTACAAACCATGCAAACACAGTCTTAACTCACTGTCATACCATGCAAACTACAAACATGCAAGAAAAGAGTTAGAGACATGCAAAGTAAGGAGGATAAGAAAAAAAAAAAAAGTAGGTAAAGTTAAACAAAAAGTGGGTTAGTTTACGCTATGAGCTACATCTACATTCGTGTTAGTCTAATTTTTTTTTTTTTTTTTTTTTTATTGCTGGCATCACGCTGGCATGTCACAAGCTGGCATTCATCGTCAACAGACTCATCCCGAGCACCACCACCAGAGCTTCTGTTGTTAACTTTGTTTTTTAATTTTAAACAACGTTAATATTTAAAATGTCTGTCAAGACGGTTCTTAAACACATTAACGCTGGTAGAATGAACGACTGACGCGGGAAGATTATTCCATTTATCAATTACTTTAAACGTAAAGAAGTTTTTAGCATATTAGTAATGAAACGTCTGCCACGCAACTTGAATCCGTTATTGCGAGTATTACTATTATCGAAAGTGAACAATTTGTCAAAATTCACGTTATCGATGTTATTAACGATTTTAAAACTTCAATAAGCTCCCCCTTAATCTCCTAGTTTCGAGTGAATACAAGTCTAACACTTTAATCCTATCTTCATAAGGCTTGTTGCGCAATGACGGAATAAGTTTCGTGGCACGATGCTGAACCCTTTCTAACCTATCAATATCCTCACGCAAGTACGGGCACCAAAACTGAACTGCATATTCCAAATGAGGCCTGACTAGGGACTTGTAAAGGGGCAATATGATATCCTTCGATTAAATTCGAAATTACGCGCTATGAAGCCTAACATCCTATTCGCTTTTGCGCAAGACTCCAGGCACTGGTTCCTAACCTTTAAATCTTTAGTTACGCGTACGCCTAAATCTACTTCCTGTCAGATGCTAAATTATCATCAGATGACAGTAATTATTGTTTCCTGAACATTCAGGAGAGCATGGAGAGGAGTCAGTGAAACTATCATCCCATATTCGATGTGCCTCCCACACATTGAACTTGGTAGCAACAACTGATGCAGATAAAGGACTGAATTCACCTGGACTAAAGAAGATAAAGCATTCTGCAATGGGAAAATGTTTGGCGCTGTGGAATGCTGCTGGTAAACCCAAGTCAGCAGAAAAAATACAGGAAATAACTGGAGTCCAATTTAGGTACCCATGCGTCACCCGATGGAACTCAATGTACGACTCATTAAGCCAAATATATAAACATAAGAACGACGTGAATGTAGCTCTTGAAGAACTGAATCTACCCATCCTCAAAGACAATGAATTGGAATTTATTTCAGAATATTTGTCTGTTCTAAAACCAATTGCAGCAGCCCTCAACAAATTACAGGCAGAGAAAGAATGCTACTACGGTTGTCTTCTTCCAACAGTCCTAGTGACTCAAGATGCCCTCGCAAGATTGGAGCCTATCCAACCAAACGACCTGCGCTTGAGACACTGCATGCCATTACTGGCAGCAGTCGTCTCTGGCTTCAATGCCAGATTTGGTCATTTTTTGTCGTTGAGCCCCAGGTAACTGATGCCGTTTTGGCCTCAGTATCTGTATTTCAAACTTAGATGGATATCATTGTTGCAAGGGCCTAATTTCGGCGATCATGAAGCAATCAAGTCTCAAGTAAAAGACAAGCTGCAAATGGCTGTAAGAAATTGTAATTCTGACAGCAATGGTAATAGTTCGGTGAGCTCAGACTCATCATCTGAAGACGATTTCTTCAGAACTATGGACGCTCATTCTCTGCTCCTAACAACAAGGAAGACTTGGAAGTCCTCAATTATTTGCAGGACACCAGTAAGGCACTCGACTCTTTAGATAGGTATCCTGCTATAAAGAAGATCTTCAAGAGGTATAACACCACGCTACCTTCCTCTGCACCAGTGGAATGGTTGTTTTCGTTTGCTGGCATGGTTCATAGCCCCAAACGAAGTCGTCTCTCGGATGGTAACTTTGAACAATTGGTTTTGCTGAAAGCAAATGTTTACAGCGGTTGAACATTAAATTAACACTCTTAACTTGCAATTTTTACCCTTATATTGTCAGTAATTGCGTACTGCAGTAAAACTGTAAAATTAAATTCTATGTAAAAAATGTTTACTTATATATGCTGACCATTCATTGATATGGGTTATGGACCTGGTGAAATGAGAATTGAGAAAAATAGAACTAAAAACTATATGTAGGTCATTTAATAGTTTTTTCTTTGCTGATAAGTTATGATAATACTAAGTTTTAAGTTTACCACCTGAAAAACTGAAAGGGGAATCGTCAATCCCCGTGGTTTAGATCAGGTGACATGGGTAGGATGCGATGCTTGTATTGCCTCAGCATCAGGGGAGTATTAGGAGTGATACTTTTCAGGAGTGATTAACAAAATAATTTGTTTTTGTTTACTCTACAAGAGTACAACTTTTTTCAATTCATATAAAAGTGATCTTAAAAAGTGATCTTGAAAAGTGATCTTGAAAAGTGATCTTCAAGATCACGATCTTGATCTGGATCTTCAAGATCACATTTTTCTGGTGATCTGATCTTGATCTTCAAGATCACCAAAGTTGGTGATCTTGCCCATCTCTGATTGTATATTTATTTTCTATATATATTTCGTGAAATTGAATCCAATTCGTCTAAATAAAGAGAATGATGTAATGGTGTTTTATTTAATTCTTTTGGTTGTACACATTTAATTATATCAAATGGCTGGCTTCTAAAACGGCTGACGAATTTCTAGTCAACTGTCAAACATATCTGGTTAGCGTAATCTGGCAACCCTAATAATGTACACCTGAACAAGCCATTTACGCCTTATAAGTCAACCGGCTGGTTAAGCCAGAATATACGTTTTAATTAAATAAATAAACGTAATCCGGCAACTCAATAATGTACACCTGAACATATAAAAATAAATTTATTTTATATACAATTTATTTTTATATACAGGGTGGGCCGTAAGTTTCCATACATAGGAAAAATAAACATTTTTTTATGGACAACCATTTTTATTTATATAATACGCTCTACATGGTTGCCATTGTTTTGAAAACACATTTCAATACGTGTTCCCCACTGTTGATGAACACGCATTAGCACAGTTGACGTTATGCTTGTAATGGCGTTGGTGATACGTTCCTTTAGATGATTTATGTCTCGTATCTTTTCCTGATACACCATGGCCTTCAAGTGCCCCCAAAGATAGAAATCAAGGGGGGTGAGATCTGGGGATCTGGGAGGCCACTCCACAGGACCACGCCGACCAATCCAAGCATCCGGAAACTGCTGATCCAAATACCGACGCACGTGAAGACCATAATGAGGTGGAGCTCCATCTTGCTGGAAGTAAACTGGGAAGTTACCTTCCTCGTTTAGCAGGGATGGGAAAATCTCTTCTTGCAACATGTTAAGATACCTTTCGGCATTAAGATTTCCACTGACAAAAATTGGTCCAATAATTCTGTCACCCCATATCCCGGCCCACACCATCACTTTACCGGCACCTTGCATCTTCGTCGGACTCAGCCAGTTAGGGTTAGCATTACTCCAATAACGTATGTTTTGCCGATTAACCTCTCCATTGACGTAAAAATTTGCTTCATCAGTAACATAAAAACAAACGTTTAATTTTTCCTATGTATGGAAACTTACGGCCCACCCTGTACATCGAACTTAAACAAGAAGGGCAGAGTGCTAAAACCCGGGCAGATTTCCAGTATAAATTTGTATTTCTATTTTTTTAATTATTTATAACATTGGATGGAAACAATTCATTTGATCTTCTGCTAAAAATCGGAAGTTTTTCCTTACAAATTTGTATGCTCCTCCCACAATCCTTTAATGTTTAATTTTTAATTTTTTTTTATCTCCTCTTATTGTGCATATATATATATATTTTTTTTTTCTGTAACCTATATATAGGCTGTAACACTTTATGTACTTCAGTGTTCCTGAGGATGTCATTAGACGAAAGCGCTTGAGCACCATTCTGTGTTTCCTTTCCTTCGTGGTTTTATTCATCAATTCATCATAAATATTTTTCATGTGTTACTTTCGTGAAATAATTTTCATATATAATATATATATATATATATATATAATATATATATATATATATATAATATATATATATATATCCCCGCAAGGGGGTTCTAAGCTAGTGCTCTTTGTGCTCGTTTGTACGTGTTTGTTCCTGGAGGTTTCACGTGCGCCCTCCCTGCCCTAGCACCCAAGGATGATGGGGCTCGACCCTGCAGTCCTTGGTCTTTTTCCACTTCGACTGTCCCTTCCACCCTTTCTTTTTCCTCTGTCTTTCCTCTCACTTTTCTTTGTTTTTCCGCCGAGATAGGCCCTTTTAAATAGAGGCGAATCGGTTCTTCCCGAACTTAAAAAAAATATATATATATATATATATATATATATATATATATATATATATATATATAGAGCAGTAATGAGAGTAATTTGGAAATTATATTTTAATATATACGTATTAGCAATGAAACAGAAAATGCGTAATCCAATTATCCAATTCAATGCATGTGCGAAAAATGCTCTGTATGAATTGGTCCACAATTAACCCACCCCTTATATCTCCAGTCTAACTATAGAGTAGATCAAGTCTAGCCTAGAGGGGTCAGCCTAGAGATTCCGGAAATGGTCCAGAGCGGGCAGATAAATTGAGGTCCACAGTAGGATTCCTCACAAGAATTAGGTTAGGGCAATCTACCTTCACCTTTGTTAAGCTATGAGTTGATGCTGGGTCTTAGGCCACAATGTAGGCCTAACTTGTCTGACCCAGCTTAATTTAATGCGATTAACTTTGGTGTAAAACTCAATTAGTCACTTACTTTTTGTTATCGGAGTGTCTCCCTTCTCCGGTTATGTTTTCGAGAGCGCACTTTGCTGGTACGTCCTCTCGCCCCGTTCTTCGTTTTCGTTCTCCCTTTGTTCTCCTCTTCGCGGGGCTTCTTGTACCAGCGTTGTCTTGGTTTATTCCTCGGTTGGTTGAGCGGTAATGTTCTATTACCGAGCACGCTCCTTCCACACAGTATATAAATACTAGTGTGGAGAATAACTCTGGTGAGCAACCAATTGGTTTCATCCACCCAGTTATTGACATAAAAGGAATTTAATAATTGTTAGATTAACTACCTACCTACTCAGTGAACCATTTTCGTTACCTCCCAACTACCCACTCATCAGTTTTCCATATACTGGGGGCCCCGGGAGATAAAAATTTTGGTGTCATTGTCACCAATTTTTGTCTGAGTGTAGACTAGCTAACTATTTAACTGTAAATGCCTGTTAATCTGATTAACAGTGCCTATCCTCACCTTCTCATGGAGAAGGTGTAGCATTTAATTAGAAGAGAAAATATACATCCATAGGATGAAACTGTCTATGGTCTTTACCATAAGAAAAGAAAAAATGAAAGTTAGAAGATAAAATTACAATTCCCCAGCATCTATTTTTTGTTGTAAAAATAGTCGCGCCTTTAATGCTGTTTGTCGCTGAGGTCTTGTGTCTGTCAATGTTGTAGTAGGATGCGTTACCACTCCTACTGTCAAAGGAATAGTTACTGGAAGTTCAGTGTCTCCAGTTGTTAGTCAGTGGAGAAGGTTCTCCAAAGTCCATTGTTTTGGGTCCAGACTCTAAAGGGTACAAAAGAGAAATGTCTCTTGTTGTGTCACCCGTTGAAGTCCTTAATTTGACCACTCTTGTTACCCCGTCTGCCCCTGGTCTGAGTTCTGAAACTCTAGCCAGAGGCCAGTATTGTCTTGGAGTACTGTCATGTATGAGAACAAGGTCCCCTACCTTGATTGTGTCAGACCAATCCTTCTTAGTCATTTGTTTATGTCTCTCCCTTAGACCCATCAAGTACTCAGTTTTCCACTGTTTAATGAAATGAGCTTTAACTCTAGTTAAATGTTGTAACTTAGTCTGGAGCTCATCATGTCGTTGAGTCCAGTTTGGGTCTTCTGAAGAGTCTATATTGTAGTCCGGCAGGAGACTAACTTGTTCTCCCCGAATCAAATGATTTGGAGTTAATGGTTCTGGGTCATTAATGTTGTCACTCACATAAGTGAGTGGCCTATTGTTAATGATGTTCTCAATCTCAGCCAGGAGAGTGAGTAACCCAAATAAGTGTATCTGTTTTTTGCCAATTGCTTTCTTCAAGCAATTCTTTACTGTTTGTATATTCCTCTCCCAGATAGAACCATACCAAGGAGAGGCAACCGGAATATACTTCCACTTTATGTTTGTATTTTGTATATATAATTGTGTGATTTCATTGCTTAACAAGTCGTGGATGACTTGTTCACCAGCTTTGAAATATGTAGCATTGTCAGTCCAAACTGTCTTGGGTACTGAATGTCGTGCACAGAATCTCTTAAAGACAGCAACAAAAGATTCTGCTGTAAGGTCCTCCACAACATCCAAATAAACAGCTCGTGAGGCAGCACATGTAAACAGTACAATGTACATTTTTTGTTCAGTGTCACCCACCCCTACAGTCAATGCTCCTGTATAGTCAATGCCTACAGTCTCAAAGGGTCTGTTGAGAGTAACTCTCTCCTCTGGCAAAGCAGGAGGATTTGGTTTCCTATAGGGCCTAGCATGAATACGCCTACATGTAACACACTCACTCAGGACTGTTTTAACAGTGATCCTTCCCTTGGGTATCCAATAAGTTTTTCTTAATGTAGTTAGTGTCTGTGGTACCCCCATATGATATACATCATTGTGTGTTTTTCTGATGATTAATGTTGTCAAATAGCTAAATCTAGGTAAAAGGATTGGATTTTTGCTTTTGTATGACAGTTTTGATTTGTCTAATCTCCCTTTACACCTTAGAAGGCCTTCCTCATCTCTGAACAAGTTTAGATCCACAACTACTGATGGTACAGGTTCTTTTGTTTGTTTCCCATTTGTTAAGAATTCTAACTCTTTATTGTACTCTTTTTGTTGTGCCTGGCCTATCCAGTATTGGGTTGCAACTTCTGTATAATTATGATTGTTTTTATTTAGCTGTTTGTTAATTGTAGCTAAACAGTTGTGAGCAAACCTCAAACAGTAGGCTGTCACCCTGACAAGTTTGTTGAAATCAGAATACTGTTCATAATTAGTGATTGGTTCAATCTTTTCATTTGAAAAGATTAAATTTAATGTCAAGTTAACTTGTTCCACAGGCCATTGGTCTGTATCACAGAGCCACTTTGGTCCCATAAACCAAGTTTTGTTTGACTTCAACAACTTGTAGGATAAACCTCTGGTCAGAAAGTCTGCTGGATTCTGTTTAGTTGGAACATAGTGAAAGTTTACTTGTAGGCTTTCATTAGCGTCAGCTATTTCTTTTAGCCTATTTCTTACAAAGATATTCTTACTATTAATGCTATCATTCCGTATCCAGGCAAGACAAATCTGACTGTCAAGCCAGACGTGGATATGACTTAAGAACACGTCATAGTAAGCATCCTTAAGCAATGAAATGGTTTTAATGGCTAATGTAGCAGCCAATAGTTCCAATTGAGGTATGGTTCGAGTAGGTTTGAGAGGTGCAACTTTCCCTTTTGCATAAATTAGATGACTTTCTGTAGGGCTTACAAGATAAGCACAGCACCCATAAGCCTGTGTGCTTGCATCAGCAAACACATGGTCTCTGGGGCTTATCCCTAAACCCACAGCACCTTTGAATTTTAATGTTCTGCACTTTTGTTAAATCAGTAGCTAACTTCTTCCAAGATTTTTGATTTTCATTTGTTATTGGATCATCCCACCCAACATTTGTCCTCCAAATTTCTTGGAGGAGAATCTTTGATTTTATGTTGAAGGCAGGAATAGACCCATAGGATCAAAAATTTTGGAAGCCTCTGATAATATTTGTCTTTTAGTATTTGCTTCCTCATCAAGTTAAAACCTTTAGTACAGATTGAATCATGACTGTTAGAAGTTGCATCCAAATACCAGTTCATACCTAAAGTTTTAACTCTGTCTGATGGCTCAGTAAGACCATTATTATCCTTTAAAATCTTTTTGTTTAAATCCTCATCATTTGAATCCACTCTCTAAGTTCAAAGTTACCTTGTTGCATAATGTTTTGAGTGTGTTCATAGACTTCAGAGATAATTCAGATTTTGTTGTCGTTGAGCCTATTAGATTGTCTACGTAAAAATGTTCCTTAAGGAAGTTCAATGTTAGAGAGTTATTAAACTGGTTTAAATGATGTCTAATGTCAATGCTAATAGGCTAGGTGAGCAATTGGCTCCAAACAACACAACATTAAATCTATAGGTTATGAACCCTTTATTCAAATCAAATGGATCCTTGAACCATAAGAACCTTAGTTGGTTCTTATCATATTCATTTTTAAGATTTATTCTCAAAAATGCCTTGAAATGTCACTTTGTACAGCATATTTGTCTAACCTGAACCTCAGTAAGATCTTCACAAGGTCAGAAATGAGATTAGGACCCTCAATCAAGCAATCATTCAAACTGTGTTTATCACTGTCTTTGAGGCTACAGTTATACTACTCTGAGTTTTGTTGTTGGGGCATCTTGTCGATAAACCCCCCTGTGGGTTAAATAATGACAACCATCTTTTTTAAAAGGGTTATTTGTTACTTCTTCAATGAAGCCTTTCTGTAGCTGTTCTTTGAAGACATCACTGTACTTTACAATATTATTATCTTGTCTGAGTTTTTCATTACTTTATATAAATGTCCTTTAGCTACTTTGAGATTGTCTCTTAAAGTTGGACAATTTATTTTCCAAGGTAACTCAACAAAATAACTATTGTCTTTGCACTGAATGGTGTCTTCAAATCTTTCTACCATTAACTGATCTTCTGAAGTTTGATTTGTGTCATGTATACCCACAGATTCTAGCAACCATAAAGTTTGAATTGCCTCATCCAAAGTTTCATTTGATAATGATGAATTAATGTTCTCAGTTGAGATATTATTATTCAAAGTGTTGCTATTCTTACAGGTGTTATGTAGGACTGAGTTGAGGCACATAGTATTTTTTGGTCATGAGCTGTTTTGGTTTAGGTCTAGGTTGTATTCTGATAGGTCACCCAAAGGGGCTATCCCTGATGGAGTCTGAATAGCTATACCATTACCTATCTCTACTATGCCCTTATGAATAAGATTAATATAATCTGCCCCTATTAGCATTTCAATGTTAGCTACTGTGTTGTTAGTGATATGTCTATCAGCTTTTGTAGTTTTTCCCAAATGATTTATGGTTTGTTTTAGTTTGGGTATAACCAGTTTGTTTTGTCCTACTTTAGAAATAATAACTGCTTCAATTTTCTTGAATTTACTTCCTAAATGTAGTTCCAGGTCAATTGTCTTATAGCTATTTTTGTCCGAGTTATTTTTAACAAAGGATGCAATATTGAGGTTTTGTTCATTCGGGTTTGGTGTCAAACCCAATTTATTAACTACATTTTTTGAAACAAATGTTTGTTGAGAACAACAGTCTATAAGACATCTCACTGGAGTGGTACTACCCTCACTATTCACTAAGTCCAAAGTAATAGTTGGTAAAAGAATCTCAGTGTTTCTTGTTACATTGTTTGAACAAGCAGAATGTCCCATGAAAGTGGCATTTTCTTGATTACCTTTGTTTGGGCGAGGTATCTTTTGAGTTTGAGTACTATTGTTTGGACACTTTGGTGAATCACACATTGATGAGACATGTCGTAAACTTTTACAAAACTTACACTTGAATCTTAACCTAGATTTACAGTCTTTCTTATAATGTCCCTGGCCAGTACACTTTTTACACAGGTTCAACTGTTCACATCTTTTAGCCCTTTGGTTAAAGTCTGAATATTTGTCACACCCAGTACTACTGTGTTCATTACTTGCACAAAATTTGCAATGTGGTGTGTAAGTTGAGGCAGCAGTTACATTAAAGTTCTGTAATGTAGGTGTTCGTGTATTATAGTTAGTCACATTTGATTCTACAGTATCAAGTTTTGTCTGTTTGGCTGTAGCTAGTTGGTCTCTGGGAACAGTCTTTGGTTTATCTATAGTCTGGGTCTTATGTGTTGGAAAATCTCTCAAGTTGTAATTAGTTAGGATATTGGGGAAGTTTTTCCTTATTTGTTCTAAATTAGGATAATTTTCTCCCGTCTTTAGAATTAAATTATCTTTAACCCTCGAAGGAAGGCACCTAAGTACTATGCTTTGTATAATCCAAGATGAAGTTTTAATATCTATCTCATTGCTAACCAGTTGTCCTATAATAGCTTCTAATTTTGTATAAAAATTTTCCATATCACTATGGTTATCTTTTAGGGTGCAAATTCAAAAATTGTTGAGATAATTCATATATAATCACATCTTATTAACGTAATTACGTTTTAAAAGATCAATAGCTACTTCATATGAATCCCTACGGCTGGTAAATAGGCTATCAGGTTATAGGCGGGCCTTTAAGGGAACTAGTTAAGTAACTAAACTTCTCAACAGTGAAATATAAGGTTTATTACCTATTAAATTCTCAAATTTGTCAATGAAAGATGGGAATTGTACCGTGTCCCTTCAAATGTTGGTATTTGCAAAATGGGTAACTGAGCCCTCAATTCTTGTGACTCAGGATTTAGCATGCCACTTAAATTTTGTTGAAGGTTAGCCCTACTTTGATTAAAATCAGAATTAGGTTTTTTTGGTGTTAAGTCAGTCAAACGAGACCGTAGTCTCCTTATTTGCTGTTCAATTGAGCTTACCTGACATCATCATCAGCGTAAAGGTCTATCAATTGTTCTTCAGCCATTTCGGATTCAACTAACTCTGAAATACTCTCATTAATGGCTATTATTTCCTCTTTTTAATTTCCAATTTAATAATTACACTCTCTAAATTTTCTTTACCTGGTTGTGTAATATTGTTAAAAGTGTTCACAGCCTTTGTAACAGCTCCCAACTTTGCCCCCCTTTTCTTTTTTAACTTTTTCAATTCCGCACTGTCCATGTCTAAGTCAAAATTGTTTAACTGGGGATCGTAATGAAATAGAGGACAAGAAGAAATTACCAGAGAAGAGAGAGCACAGACAAAACAGTCGAGTTTAAATTTGGTTTAATCCCCCCCAAGTACTTATGTCACTCAGGTCTAAGCTTATAAGAGAATGAGACTCCTTAAATGTAATTTAATGCGATTAACTTTGGTGTAAAACTCAATTAGTCACTTACTTTTTGTTATCGGAGTGTCTCCCTTCTCCGGTTATGTTTTCGAGAGCGCACTTTGCTGGTACGTCCTCTCGCCCCGTTCTTCGTTTTCGTTCTCCCTTTGTTCTCCTCTTCGCGGGGCTTCTTGTACCAGCGTTGTCTTGGTTTATTCCTCGGTTGGTTGAGCGGTAATGTTCTATTACCGAGCACGCTCCTTCCACACAGTATATAAATACTAGTGTGGAGAATAACTCTGGTGAGCAACCAATTGGTTTCATCCACCCAGTTATTGACATAAAAGGAATTTAATAATTGTTAGATTAACTACCTACCTACTCAGTGAACCATTTTCGTTACCTCCCAACTACCCACTCATCAGTTTTCCATAGCATGAATCCATCTATACAAAAAGAGAATATATGCTTTTGATATACGTTCATCAAAATAGGAGTGCGGATGGAGCGAGACATCTCACATTGAGCGGTTATATTCATAATATTTGTTGTGTGGTCCTGAGAATAACTTGATTTACCCACGAAATAGACTAAAGTTAAATTTCCCGTTTGATTTCGTAAAAGGATTCCAGAAATAATTTATGTAAAGATAAGTATAATTTATATAAGAATTAGGGAAATGTCGTATACATTATAATTAGTATGTAATGTTAAACTTAAGTGAATGTGTCTATGGGTCACTAATAATAATGAGTACATATACACGGATATGCTTTCATTCACTACTAGTAACTCATTCCCTATCCAAGATTAAAGAGGTGTATGATGCATGAACTTTAAATAGCAGCCCCCAGGGTTACCTAAGCCCGAGCAGTGTCAGGGTAAGGAACCGGCTTAACTGAACCCGACGCCCTTCGACCCCGTAACCACTGAGCTACTGGAAGCTCAACTTTAAGTAACCCCAAATAATAATAATAATGCTCGGGGTTAATCTCGTTCGTAACGGCAAAGGCCACATAACGGAGATCACCTATAGTATATCTTTATTGTGCCCCATCTCGGATTATTTTCGGGGAGGAAATGTGTTTACAAGTTTCCAGAATTTTTATTGTTCTCTGCCCTTCTGGTATAATTCAATTTGGAATATTTTTCTCTATTTTTCTGTGTTGTATTGTGCGTGTCGCGAACGCTATCAGCCATGCGGCTCATTTGTGGTTGAAGGTTCGTGATCTTCGACCTGAAAACATCCCGCGTATTGTGTGATAGGCTAAATTGGTTTTAAAAATAGAATAAATAACAAATTATATTTTTAGGATACTCTGAATAACAAATCCTGTCTGTGGTGTGTGTGTGTGTGTGTGTGTGTGTGGTGTGTGTGTGTGTGTGTGTGTGGTTCTCTCTGTAAATATATAAAGGGTGATCCAGAGAAATGAATGGGACCCAAAAGAAACCCCTGTAACTCTTAAAGTATAAGTCCTTTTATAAAATCATACGCATCATTCGAAAGAGGATAGTTACAAGTTTGTACAGGATTGAATAGGTTTTGACAATACAAGACAAGATAAGATACAAAACAAAATAAAAGTGTTAGTTAAAACTAACCCTTCAAGATGACTGCATGGACTGTGGAACAGCTGCGTTTCATAACTGAGCAATATTATGAGCATGGAAGAAGTGTAGTTTCAGCTCAAAGATCTTTCAAGACAAATTTTCAGATGTCAAAATCACCTTCTAAGATATATATATATATACAGGGTGGGCGGAAAGTAGCTCCCTATTTTGGATTGGTAAAAAAATACGTATATTATCCATTTATTTCAGAAGAAATAATATGAAAAGGTAGGCATACATGGTAGGTTTTCTCTAAAATTCAATGTGGGCTCCAACTCTTTCCACCAGCTTCTGGAGCCGCCCAGGAATGGCGTCCACTGACTATAGCAGGAACTCCGGCGGGATGGAGGACATGACTTCCGAATTCGGTCCTCCAGTTCTTCCAATGTCCTCGGTTTGGTGCGGTAGACTTCTTCCTTTACCCACCCCCAAAGAAAGAAGTCGCACGGTGTCAAGTCGGGGCTCCTGGCTGGCCATTGATGTGGACCACGACGACCCATCCAACGCCCAGGGAAGTGGGCATCCAGCCACTCACGGACAACAAGAGCGAAGTGCGGAGGGGCGCCATCTTGCATAAATATCAGATCGTCGATGTTCTCCATGTGCTGACAACCGGCCAGACCTCGTTTCGCAACATAGCAAGGTACCGCTCAGCATTCATGGTGTTGCGCAGAAGGAACGGGCCCACAACCTGATCTGAGGTCATACCACACCACACCGTTACACTGAACCGATTCTGCCGTTTTTCAGCGGTAACCGTGCGACTTCTTTCTTTGGGGGTGGGTAAAGGAAGAAGTCTACCGCACCAAACCGAGGACATTGGAAGAACTGGAGGACCGAATTCGGGAAGTCATGTCCTCCATCCCGCCGGAGTTCCTGCTAAAGTCAGTGGACGCCATTCCTGGGCGGCTCCAGAAGCTGGTGGAAAGAGTTGGAGCCCACATTGAATTTTAGAGAAAACCTACTATGTATGCCTACCTTTTCATATTATTTTTTCTGAAATAAATGAATAATATACGTATTTTTTTACCAATCCAAAATAGGGAGCTACTTTCCGCCCACCCTGTATATATAATATATATATATATTATTTAACCCCGGTTAACATTTCATTTCATAATATAAATAAACGGTGTAATGGTGGTCTTCGGTCTGAAAAGCCCCAAAACATCTCGAGTATTGTGTGATATGCTAAATTGATTTTAAAAATAGAATAAATACCAATTTATATTCTGTTGAGAACTCCTATCTATCTATCTATCTATCTATCTATCTATCTATATATATATATATATATATATATATATATAAAGCATAGTTAGCAAAAGCGCCAGAGTGCTGGGCTAAAACATCCCTTTAAAAACAATGATGTAACGGTGTTTTATTGAATAATTTTTCGTGTTTTAAGCAGTCTGCTGTAACGTCGTTTTATTGATTCCTTGTACACAATAATATATTTTATTTGGTTGGGTGATTGTATGGTTCAGCTGGGTGGCACTGGCGCTTGTCTGAGGTGTACGACCAGCAACAGAGCTGACCTAGACTGGGGTGCGTGCCCGGATCCATTTAGCATACTGTGGCACTTAGCTTGAGGCACTGGCGGCCTAAGCCAACTGGCTGCTTAGGGGCACTATAAGAGGCCAGGTGTTGGGCAACGGAGTCATATGAGCTCGGCAGTCCGCCGAGCAAAGACCCTCCTCTTTCTTCCTCTCTTGCTATCTCTTTCTGCCCCTTTGGGGGGTGAGGAAACCCCTTCCTCCCCAAAGAGGCGCCCTAAGGATAGGCATGCCCCTTTAGGGGGTTCAGCTTGGGGGAGAACTCAGCCTCCAAGTTGCATACCCCTTGCAGTCCCATTTCGGGGATGGCAACGAGGGGGCGGGGCTTAGCAACGAAGGGGGGTTGGGGTGGCACTCTTGCAACAAGGGGGTGGTTGGCACTCTTGCAACATTACGTAACATTTCGGCACTCTTGCATTTTGACACTATACTACTTACCTCAACCACAAAGAAAAAACACCTCAGCCCCTTGCTTCGTCCACCATCTACGTTTTCAACTGTATTCGCTGCAAAGCGAACTATATTGGCAGCACCATTCGCCAATATCAAACAAGAGTGGACGAGCATCGCGGTATTTCTACCAGAACATCGCAGCCCTGAAATAAACCCTCTAAATTAGCAATAAGGGATCACTGCCACCTTCACAACCACCCACTTCTTCCCTCCAATTTCAAAATTATTAACACAACCAACCATCTAACCGATCTCCGCATTCTGGAGTTACTATACATCCTCAGTATTAAACCAACTCTCAACGACTATAGTTCTGCTTTTAACTTAAAAATAGCCAAATAAACTGTCGTATCCTCCCACGAGAAGAAATCCACCATCGCTCCGCTCCGTCCGGCTCCAACTCTTCTAATATGGACCCCTTCCAACAACCAATCATTCCCAACCCTCTGCTCAATTTAACTGTGTGTTTGACTCTTCTATATTTTATATTATTTTATTTTTAATTTTAATTACTTAAATATACCCGCTAAACACACCATTAATATAACACGTTTATTTAAATATATTGTACAAGTTTCCGTTCATTATATTTATTCATTTTTTATTATCTAATTTTATAATTTTAGCAGTGATGATGGAAAAAGAAAATTTCCGAAACGTTTGTAAATAAACATGTACCATCTCTTCGTCTTCTTATTCCTTGCAAAGCACCGGCTCCCCAAGAACAAACCCTTCAATCAAGTATTATATAGATATATAATATATATATATATATAATATATATATATATATATATATATTATATATATATATACATATATATATATATATTATATATATATATATACATATATATACATTAATATATATATATATATATATATATATATATACATATATCCCCTCCCCGCGGGCGGTCTTTCTGGGGTGGATCGCCCGCGGGCTCCTACCTCCATGTGGCGAGGGGGGTTAGCCGTGGCTGGGGGCCCTGCCGGGTCCCCCGCCCGGTTGCGAAGTGGACTTTTAGCATACCCTGCTATCCTACAGCCCCTCTTTCCTGTCTTCCCCTCTTTACCCTCTTCCTTGCCCCCCCTGTTTTTTCTGCTTTCTCTGTTCACTTCGCGCGCCCGTGGGCTGCCGGGGCTGGTCGCTGGGGGTCTCGCTCCCATGGCTGGGGCCGGACTAAGTTGGCTGGTAGGGTGCCCAGGCCTGGGACCCTGGGGGGCCTTGGTCTTTGCTGCCGGCGGGGGAGAACTTTCGACGCTGCAAGGGCCCCTTTTGAAACGGGGGTACCTACATGGGACGAGGCACCCATCCCCCGCCGGCGTGCGCTTGGTCCCCTTGGGCCCCGGGTAATCGGTTCCCCGCGGCCCCGGGCGCGAAACAATAAATTTTTTTTTTATGGAAACACTTACAAATCTAATGGACCTCGTTGACGACCCGGCTTGTGCATCTGACCTCCCTCTGACTACCACTTTGGACCTTGGGTCTGGTAAGGGCAGTCGGCAGCCCTCGCCCACCCAGTCTGCTCTTCTTGCCGACACCTCCTCTCTCTCTCTCTCTTCCCCAGGCTCGTGGCGCCGCTGCCCGACCCCCGCCAGTGGCGGATGGACCTGCAGTGGACCCCCCGACCCCTGGATCCCCCCATATTCCACGTCCCGATAGGGACCCACCTGCTTTTTCGCCCTCAGGTGGGAAGCCCGCGGCCCCGGTCGGGCCTCATCGCCCCCGGCCCCCTCGGCCCCTGGGGGACGTGGGACCCGACGTCGCCGTCCGCCTTTCTCGTCTCCCCGTCCCCTCGAATTACCGGTGGTGTTTGGCCCGACGTCTTCGCTCGGCCTTAGGACGGTGGACAAGTTCCTCGTCCTCCGCCCCTCCTCCTCCAAGCCCCTCCCCACTAACCATGAACGCCTCTTTCGAGCGATCCATGGGGTGACGGGGACGACTCGTTTTGACCTTCGGCCTCAGAGGGATGGCTCCATTCTGATAAGGTCGCGTTCCTCTGTCGAAACCTCCTCTCCGCTCGCTATCCCCAATGTCCTGGGCTGCGGGATTACGGTGTCCCCCCACCCCCGCCTCAATCAGTGCCAGGGCACAATTTACGCTGCTCGTCTTCTACCCATCCCGGTGGAAGACCTCCAGATTGACCTCGCCTCCCAGGGTGTTGTGAGGGTGTACCGCTTTCCCGACAGATCGCGATCCCCAACCGCCCCTTCTCCTCGCCTGCTCCTCACTTTCGACTCACTGGTGTCCCCCGTTTCGGTATTCTGGGGCTTTGGTGAGAGACGAGCGTGCGAATTCTCAGTACGACCATACGTGCCAGATCCTACGCGCTGTTTTCAGTGCAATAGGTTTGGCCACGTGAGCAGCTCCTGCCGTCAGCCGGCCCCGTTGTGTGTCCGTTGCGGCGGCCCTCCCCACCCCTTGCCCTGTACTGCTCCGCCTTCCTGCACCAACTGCCATGGACCACACCCTGCTTCATCCCGCTCTTGCCCGTCCTTCCTCTTTGAAAGGGAGGTTCGGGCCCTCTGTTCATCAGTTTCTCAGCGCTCGGGAGGCGCGGGACCGGTTGCGTGGCTGCGAGGCCCGGCGTGGTGCCTCGTACGCCGAGGTTCTCCGGTCCCGGACCCCGTCCTCACCGGCGGTTCCCAACGCGCCTCCACCCACCGTGTCCGCTACTCCCAGTCCATCCTCTGCCGCCCAGCGGACTCCTACCGCGGCTCCCCGTACTACCAGCGCGTCCCCACGTGCTCCCCCCGCGAACGCCGATGCTTCGTCGGCAACCCCCCTGCCCTTCTACGCCCTCTCCACCGGCGCCTTCGGCCACCCCCATTCCGGATCGTGACCCGCCGTCACCCATGCGGGCCGCACGACGGAGGGGTAGGGCCGCAAGCGCCGCGCCAGTGGTGACCCGAAAGGTTCGAAGCCATAAGCCTCGCATCACCTTCCTCTGCCAAACACAAACGCCCCCTTCGCCCTACCGCCCCGGTGTCCTCACCATCCCCACTGCGCAACCGTTATGCACGCTCCCCCTGGGGTCCCCGACGGCCCTCGTGGGGGGCTGAGATACACCCCTCTCCGGCCCGGTCGATGGACCCACTGGAGGGGGAACTCGCCCGCCTGGTCGGGGTGGGTGGGACGCGCACGCCCCCGCGCTTGACCCGCCCCATCTCTCTCCTCGACCTGCCAATGCCTCTGGGTGAGGTATTATTTTCCACTCCCCCTCGTAGTCCTGCCTCCCCCGCACCTCCGGTGAAGGGAGGGGCATTCTGGATACCTCTCACATCCCCTTCTCTGCATCGCTCTCCCCCGGACGTCCGGGAGACTCCTCTTCTGGAGGACTTGCCGGCGTCTGGTTCCACATCGCCCCCTCGTCGGGGTGACCCTCGCCTTCGCCCTCGTTCGGCGTCCCTCGCTGAACTCCGGGGCTTTCCGATTCCCTCTTTAATCTCGGGCCGCCCGATCGGCCCTCCCACCCCATAACCATCCTTTACGCTGACTTTCCTACCCCTCCCTATACCTCGCTCCTGCAGTGGAACATCCGCGGGCTCCTGGTAGGCCTCGAGAGTCTCTCCTCTCTCCTGGCCTCAGGTGTCCGGCGTGTTTCTGCCTTCAGGAGACGATTCTGGGATCCCGTTCCCTCCGTCGAGTGTCCGGTTACTGCGGGCTCCCTTCCCCGCCTCTCGATGGGGCGGGGAGGGGGGGCGCCGCGGTCTTCGTGCACCGCTCCGTCCCTTTCCGCCCCCTCCCGCTCCGTACAGTCCTGCAAGCTGTGGCCGTGCGCCTTTCCTTGGGGCGCCAGCTCACGGTCTGCTCTCTTTACCTCTCCCCTAACGTACGCCCTCCACCCGATTCTCTCCGTGACCTAATTCTTCAGCTTCCCCGCCCTTTCCTGATTCTCGGGGACTTCAACAGTCGGGACCCGGCCTGGGGGGACGTTTGCTCCACCTTTCTCTCCGGGACCTTCTCTCCCTTATGGACGAGCTCGAGTTCACCTTTCTGAACGATGGCTCCCCAACCTGCCTTCACTCGGCCCACGACAGTTTCACCTGTATCGACCTTTCCCTGGTTTCCCTCGAAATCGTGACGGAGTTCACCTGGGAGGTCCTGCCGGATTCTTCCGGCAGTGACCATTTCCCAGTGTGTCTTACCCCGACCCGTCTCCTCCCCCCCACCTCTGTCCGCCCGCGCTGGCTGTTCGCCCGAGCAGACTGGGCCTCATACGCGAGGGGCACGGCAATCTCGCCATTAATTCCTGCCTTTCCCTCCGTCAGTGAGGCCCTCGCCTTCCTAGAGAGTAAGATCCTCTCGGCTGCCGCCAGTTGCATCCCCCGTACCTCTGGCTCCCCCAGGCCGCGAAGCGTCCCATGGTGGACCCCAGAGTGCTCCCATGCCGTTCAGGAGCGGCGCCGTGCCGGCCGCCGCTTCTACCGGACCCGCCAGCTGGAGCACAGGATCGAGTTTCAGCGCCTGAAGGCAGTGGCCCGTCGGGTCCTGAAGCTGGCCCGGCGTACCTCCTGGCGGAGTTACGTGTCCGGGATCTCCTCCACGACTGCCCCCTCGACTGTTTGGCGCAAGGTGCGTAGCTTTGAGGGGACCCGTGTCCCCCCTCGACCCCCGGTGCTTCGGGTCGGGGACGACGAGTTCGTCTCCGATCCGGAGGCCGTCGCGAACGCACTCGCGGCGCACTTCGCGGCCATCTCCAGTTCCGATTCCCCCCATTCCCGCCGCGACCCACCGGATTTTCCACCTCATAGGGATGACCCCTATAATCACCTCTTCCGCATGACGGAGCTTCGGGAGGCCCTCCGCCCCGACGCTCCTCCGCACCCGGCCCCGATAATATCCCCTATGACTTGTTACGGCACCTCCACCCCTCTGCTCTCAGCTTTGTACTAGACCTCTATAACCGGATTTGGTTGGAGGGTTCATTCCCGGACCGGTGGCGTGAGTCCATCGTCGTCCCCATCCCGAAGCCCGATAAAGACCCCTCACTCCCGTCGAACTATCGCCCCATTTCCCTGACATGCTGCGCCTGCAAGGTTATGGAGGCGATGGTCGCCTCGCGGCTGTCTCTTACTCTGGAGGTGAGTGACCAATACCCTGCTACCCAGGCTGGTTTCCGGCGCTTCCGGTCTACCACCGACCCCCTCCTCCTCCTTAGCCACGACGTGCAGGAGGCTTTCTCCCGGCGTCACTTTGTACTCGCCGTCTTTTTCGACCTCCAGAAGGCCTACGATACTACTCGGCGGAGCGCGGTCTTTGACTGCTTACGCTCCCTGGGTTTCGTAGGCTTTCTCCCCTCCTTTATTTATAACTTCTTGTCCGCCCGTTCTTTCCGCGTCCGCATCGGTTCTACCCTCTCTGACCGCTTCCCGTTGGAGGAGGATGTCCCTCAGGGTAGTGTCCTTAGCGTCCTGTGTTTCTCACTAGTGATGAACACAGTCGCTACGGTCCTGCCTACTTCCGTTCGTAGCTCCCTCTATGCCGATGACCTGGCTATCTATTGCTCTGGCCGCCTCCCGTCTTTGGCTGAACGTCGACTCCAGCTAGCCATCAACGCGGTGGTTCGCTGGGCGTCCTCGGTTGGCTATGCTTTCTCACCCTCTAAGTCTTCCAGTATGCTTTTCCGTCCTCGGCGCCTCCGTCTGTCGCATACCTTCGCCCTTACCCTTGCCGGCACTCCTCTTCCCCTCGTCCCATCCGTTCGATTCCTGGGTATGACCCTCGACGAATTTTTCGGTTGGGTTCCACACCTTAGGCGGTTGCGGCAATCATCTCGCCGCACCCTCTCCCTTTTGAGTCACCTGTCCCACATGACCTGGGGGGCGGACAGGCGTACTCTGCTGCGCCTGTACACCTCCCTGGTGCAATCCCGCATCGACTACGGCTGTGTGGTCTACAGCTCCGCCTCCTCTCCGGCACTCCGTATGCTGGATCCTCTTCTCCACCGTGGCCTTCGCCTGGCGTCGGGTGCCTTCCGCTCGTCCCCTGTCGCTAGTCTTCAGGTGGACTGCGGACACCCCCCCCTGCCCCTTCGCCGGGGCCTTCTCATGGCGAAGTGTTACCTTCGCATCTGCCGCCTCCCGAGGTCCCTACTCTTCTCCGCGATCTCCCAGGCGCTACCCCGGCCTGACACGTGGCATTTCGCTGCCTCCCTGGCCGACGTCTTTTCGTCCCTGGGGATCCCCCCACCCTCTATTCTGCCGTTCTCCTTCGACCTGTCGCCCCCCTGGCTGACCACCCCTATCTGCCGCTGCCAGGCGCTCCGTGGCCTGCGTAAGGAGTCTCCTCCTACCGTCCTTCTTTTCTGGCCCATCTTCCCGTACACTCGGACGATGTTCCCGTCTACACCGACAGCTCGCGCTCCCCTGCAGGTGTCGCGGCCGCCGTCTTCTCTCCGTCGCTGTCACCTACCTCCCGGGGTATCCCCCTGCCGGTTCAGGCCTCCATCTTTTCCGCGGAGCTCTTTGCCCTTCTGGAAGCCCTCCGTCTGGTATCGGGTTTTTCGCGGTCTTCCTGTACCATCTTTTCGGACTCGCTGAGCGCCCTTCAAGCGCTCGAGCGCTATAATTCCCCGGACCCCCTCGTACGCATTATTCAACAGGAGTACCATGTCCTGCACACCGTTCACCGGATCCGGGTCACCTTCTGCTGGGTTCCTGCCCATGTCGGTGTTTCCGGTAATGAGGCGGCTGACCGCACAGCCCGGTCCGCCGCCTCGATGCCTCCCCTCCCCCGCCCGCTCCCCTTCTCTGACTATGTGCAGGTCTTTCGGTCCCTCTACGACTGCATATGGCAGCAGTCCTGGGACGATGCCACCGGAAATAAACTCTTGTCCATCCGCCCCCGCCTGTCATATTGGGCGTCCTCTTTCCACCGCTCCCGACACGAAGAGGTCGTCCTTGCGCGGCTTCGCATCGGCCATACGCGCCTCACGCACGGCTATCTTATGTCCCGGCAGGAGGCTCCTTGTTGCGCCTCCTGCCAGTCGCCCCTCACCGTCTTTCACATCCTTGTGGAATGCCCCACCATGTCGTCAGTACGTCGTCGCGCCTTCCCGTTCCTCTCTGATTTCCCCCTCCCCGATCGTTTACGTCTTATGCTCGCTGAGAGCCCTCTCTTCTCGCTTGACCGTCTTTTCCTTTTCCAATCTCGCCTCCTCTCTGAGCTTTAGGTGACTTCTCACCCGTCGTCCGCGGTCCTCCCACTTCTAGTGCCTTTCCCCCGTCTCCGTTTTTCTCTCTCATATTCTGCTTCGCCATGATATCCGCTAGCGTATAGCGGGAAATGGCGGTAAACGCCCCAATACAAAAAAAAATATACATATATAATATATATATATATATACACATATATATACATATATATATATATATATATATATACATATACATATATATACATATATATATATATTATATATATATATACATATATATATATATATATATATACATATATATACATATATATATATACATATATATACATATATACATATATATATATATATATACATATATAATATATACATACATATATATATATACATACATATATATATATACATACATATATATATATATACATATATATATATACATACATATATATATATATACATACATATATATATACATACATACATACATATATATACATATATATATATATACATATATATACACTACTGTGCAAAAGTCTTGGCAGGTATATATTTTTCTGATTAATCACGTACATCTAAATCTTAAAGTAATGTAAATGAATATACTTGATGTTTTGAGGCTGTATACATCAAATCAATCTAATATGTAGAGGCACATTCCAATTTAAAGGCAACATTTAATTTAAATTGAGGTTTCATTTTTTAGCACCATAGACCATACTGTGTTGTAATCAACAAGTGGGGCATTTAAGTTACAATTTGTATACATTTTAGTGGTAGTACACAATATTATTTAAAGCAACATGGTTTCATGGTTAATTAATGTCCTTTGTGATGTTATTAAATGATAATTCTACTCTTTAAGTGGTTCTAAATTTATTAATGGATATTATATTGTTTCAGGTATTTTCTGAAGTTTTACGTAAGGACCGTACCAAAATGACGAAGGTTTCTATTGAGATCAGGCACAAAATCGTATTCTTACATGAACAGGGAAATTCCCAGTCGGAAATTTCAAGGAAAACCGGCGTTTCAACACATGCAATACGAGAAATCATCATGAAAAAAGAAGAAACAGGGATCGTATCGGACAGAAAACGCAGTGGAAGACCTCGAAAACTTTCGGAATCTGATGTCAGACACTTGAAACTTACATCCCTGAGAAATAGACAAGCATCAAGTGCCGAGCTGTCATCAGAACTTGCTCAAACTTCAGGAACACAAGTGCATCCTTCCACCATTAGAAGAGTACTGATTAAAAATGGTCTTCATGGGCGAGTAGCTAGAAGAAAACCATTACTTAGGAAAGGGAATAAAGCCAAAAGATTAAAATATGCACGGGAACATCGTCAATGGAGCATGGAACAGTGGAAAAAAGTACTTTGGAGTGATGAGTCAAAATTTGAGATATTTGGGACAAAGAGAAGACAGGATGTGAGGAGAAGGACCAATGAAGATCTCAAAGACATCTGTCTACAACCAACAATTAAGCATGGAGGAGGGTCTATAAAAGTCTAGGGGTGCATATCAGCAAATGGAGTCGGTGATTTGGTGAAGATAGACGGAATCATGACAGCTGAAAAGTATAGACAGATATTAATACACCATGCAGTTCCCTCAGGATTACGTCTGATCGGCCGGAACTTTACATTCCAACATGACAATGACCCCAAACATACTGCTAATAATGTCAAAAAATATTTGGAAAGAAAAGAGGCTGCTGGAGAGCTCCAACTAATGGAATGGCCACCACAAAGTCCAGATTTCAACATCATTGAAGCTGTTTGGAATTATCTGGAACAAAAGAAGATAGAGAAGCAACCAAAATCACAGGATGAACTATGGGCTGTCTTGCAAGATGCTTGGAATAACATTCTGAATGATTTTCTCGAGTCTCTGCAGCAAAGTATCCCGAAAAGGATCAAGGCTGTTATCGAGTCAAAAGGGGGACATACCAAATATTAGGAACACATTTATTTTTGGTGAAGGTTTTTGTTTCTATGTGGTGCTATGTGCTATTAGCTTAAATATACTTCATTAAAATGTTAATTTGTACACTTTTATT
Source organism: Bathynomus jamesi (assembly GCA_023014485.1). Taxonomy (NCBI): domain Eukaryota; kingdom Metazoa; phylum Arthropoda; class Malacostraca; order Isopoda; family Cirolanidae; genus Bathynomus; species Bathynomus jamesi. The sequence continues at coordinate 108,364 of JAJOZX010001692.1, forward strand.
AACCTTTATGACCTTAAAATTAATGAAATTGCAACTGCGTGGAAAACGCAGTTTAATAATAAACAGGAACACCAGAGAAAAAATAAACATCCTTCAAGGTGTAATTAGTACCAACATTTCGGAATGCACTAATTCCATCTTCAGGGCTAAAACAATAAAAGGCCAATTCACATACAAAATTCAAATTGCAGTTGTAAGCTGCTCAATAACAATTTAAAGTAACAAAGTTAAAATTATAAAAAGTAGCTAAGAAAATGTAAAATCATTAAAGCAAAGGTAAAAAGATGAAATTAAAATAAAGTTACAATTATAAAAAGTAGGTAGGAAAAATATAAAAGCATTAAAACTAAAAGGTAAATAAATAAAATCACAAGTACCTTAACTAAAACATAGCAGATCTACCGATGATACATCAGAATTGAGGTCTGGTTTTAATTTATAAATGAATAAAGATTCCATAATTTTAAACTTAAAGTCAGAGCTTCCGGCAGCAAGAGCGGCGAAACTAGAGTGAAATTGGGTGGTTAATGTTGTGTGAATAGGTATGGTATGAGAGAATTAGGTGGTTTGTCAGGAGGTAAATTTGTACGGACCGATTTACCAAGATGTTTGTAAATACAGGATTTTAGGTGTCTTTTAGTTTTACCGATATATGACCCCATACAGTGGTCACACTTGTATTGGTAAACTATGGATGACTTAAGAAGTGTAGGAATAACATCCTTGTATTTAAATAGGTGATAAATCGATTTAGACGGGGTGAATATAATTTTTACACATAGTTGTTGGTAGAATTCCTTGAGTAGTTTTAAAAGTTTGTTTCTAATGTTAAAACTTGAGGTTCCCATATAAGTAGGCTGACCATACGTACCGTTTGTTTTATATTTCCTAGCCGTCCCGTCGTTTTAATAAAAATGTCAATTTTGTCCCGGTTTATGTACTTACTTTTTCATGAATACAGAATATTACATAACCCCGTCCCTTTTTTGCCATCCCAATGTCCCGTTTTTGTCTCAAGGAAATATGGTCAGCCTACATATAAGGCAAAGTGAAATATAATTACAGTTCCCAAAGATATCGTGTGTCTCTAGTTGTGGGGTTTACCTATTTAGGGTTCTGCTTATTGTAGTGTCCACCAATCTAGAAGGGAAATTATTCTTGGTGGGAAGTTTTGGGATGAAATCTAGTTCATCGTGTAGTTTAAAATAATCTGAACAGATATTGAACGCTCTATTAGTCAGAGTCGTAATTAAATTTCGTTTGAAACCTAAAGGGATGAAGGAAGAAAAGTTCGTAGTGAGACTGGTGAATGTTGGCTTTCGGTAAACGGAAGTTTCAAAAGAGGAATTAGTTTTTATTATCTTAATGTCCAAAAAGACAGACCCATTTCAATACCTTCAGTCTGTATAAAATATTTACCCTTGAATATAAATATAAGGTCTTCCTTGGAAAATTTTAGTAGTTCTTTCAATTGACCTCTATTAAAACCCTCCACCGTATCAGCATTATCAAAAAGATTGTCAATACATATATCAATAGTTTCTGCAACAGGTACATTGATAAATAAAGATTTTATATCGAAGCTGGCCATTGTGTACAAATTATTATTCAATGAGGTAATTTCTCTGACGAAAGAAAAAGAATCCCGTGCTGTATACAAATTAAAAGTAATAGGTGATAGTATGGGGACCAAGAATTTTGAAAGGTTATAATTAAAAGTTCCGAGTAGAGAATATTCATTATTAGTGATTGGTGTCTTCATGTTGATGCCTTTATTTTTCATGTATGTGTTTATGTTTTGTTTGTATGTTTTAGAGTTCCATCATTGTTTAGCGTTATGGATATTGGTCAATAAACGTAATAACAAAAAGTGGAACCTTATTTATGATGGAAATTTATACAAAACAATAGTGAATCTCAACAGGTCAACATGCCCGTAGTGAAATGTCCAATTGAGGGCTGCGCATATGAGACCCCCGCACGCAGCGACGCCATTGTAGCAGCACTCCTCACAGCCCACTACACTGTCCATTCCGTGTCCTCTGCCGGCGCCACAGCCCAAGTAGAGAAGGTAAAGAGACCAACAATATCTTCAGCCGGTACGAGCGAGGAATGGTCATACTTCACATCGCGATGGATGGACTATGTGGATGCCACCAAAGTCACGGGTCGTGACAAAGTGGCGCAGCTACTGGAGTGCCGCGATGAACCCCTTCGCAAAGACCTCACACGATCATCCGGTGGTAGTCTGACGGGGAGAAGTGAAAGTGAGGTGCTTGCAGCCATAAAGAAAATCGCAGTCAGAGAAGAGAGCACCATAGTTGCTAGAGTGGCGCTGCACAACATGCGCCAAGACCGTGACGAAACCGTGCGTTCATTCGGCGCCTGACTCCGTGGCCAGGCAGGGGTATGCAAGTACATCACCAAATGCTCGAGCTGCGATGCGAATGTGAACTACACGGAGGCCATCTTGCGCGACGTCCTGACCCGCGGCATTGAGGACCCCGAGATTCAACTGGACCTACTCGGCAACACGAACCAGAACATGACATTAGAGCAGGTCTTCCAGTTCGTCGAGGCAAAAGAATCCGGCAAGCGCTCAGCATCACGTCTCCTCGACTCTCAGGGCGTCGAGGCTGCGAACAGCGCCTACAGACGGAACAAGAAGGACGCTCTGAAGATGACAGTCGGCAACCATGAGGTGTGCTCATATTGCGGCAGGGAAGGGCACGGCAAAAGTGCCCCAGGCAGGGTCCGAAAGAAAGACTGCCCAGCCTATGGCCACACATGCAGCCACTGCAATCGTGAGAACCACTTTGAAGCAGTGTGTAGGGGCAAGCACAAACCATCAAGAGTCGAGATAGTAGCGAATTCACATGCAATATGCGAAGGTGCTGTATTCGAGGCCCTCTGCTCGATTGCCACAACTGGCCGACGCAACATCAGGAGTCATTGCCCTTGACCATCATCTTTATCATCGCCTTTCCGACACATGGATTAAGCAAGTCTCCAAACCTCAGCCATTCATAAACCTCACAGCGACAGCCATCGATGAAGATTACGCTGCATTCGGATTCGAGCTAAAGGCCGCGCCCAAGATTGGTACACTCGGTGCGATGGCTGACACCGGCTGCCAGAGCTGTCTGGCAGGCATCAAAGTCATCCACCGCATAGGCCTCAAACAAGCCGACCTTATCCCCGTCACGATGAGAATGCACGCCGCCAACAACAGATACATCAAAATACTCGGCGCCGTCATCCTGCGACTCTCTGGAAAAGACAAAACCGGCAAAGTGGTAACAACTCGTCAACTCATCTATGTCATGGACAACTCCGACAAGCTGTTCCTCAGCAAGAAGACATGCATTGCGCTCGGCATGATCACCGACAATTTCCCGATGATCGGTGAGACGTCTTCGCATCGACTCGAGGCAACCTCGGCAACCGACGAGAGATAGTGCTATCAGCAGCGAGAGCGGTCAGACCGGCACATGCGACTGCCCGATGCGCCAAACACCGCCCCGGCCGCCATCACAACTACCGTTCCTGGCGACTGAGAAGAACCGCGACAGACTGTGGCAGTACTTGGTCGAATACTACAAGTCAAGCACATTTAACACGTGTGTGCATCAGCCGTTGCCAATGGAGGGCCCTCCATTGAAACTTATGGTGGACCCTCCAGCTGACCCGGTGGCATATCACACCCCGGTACCCGTCCCTCTTCACTGGCAAGATGACGTCAAGCGTGGACTCGACCAAGACGTGAAATTGGGCGTAATCGAGCCAGTGACATGGTGTCACCGGATGGTGGTGCGCGCCAAGAAGAACGGGAAGCCACGCCGCACGGTCGATTTCCAACCCCTGAACATACATGCCACCCGCGAGACACACCATACTCAGTCACCGTCGGTGCCCCATGGCAAGAAGACCGTGTTCGATGCCTGGAACGGATACCACAGCGTGCCCCTCCGCGAGGAAGACCGTCACCTGACTAACTTCATCACTCCGTGGGGCAGGTACCGGTACCACACGGCGCCCCAGGGCTATATCGCCTCTGGTGATGGCTATTCGAATTCGAGACGTTACAACATTACGCGATAGGAAGACACCTTCATGGCAGAGCGATTACGATATGACGAACACGCTACATACTACATGAACAACCCCCTCTCGCCATCGACACCCATAACCTGTACCACACTACTACATATATAACAGTCTTTGTTCCCCTTTTTTTCCCTATACTATATCAAAGACTCGGGGAGAAATAGAGAATATTCATTATTGTTGATTGGTGTCTTCATGATGATGCCTTTATTTTTCATGTGTGTTTATGTTTTGTTTGTATGTTTCAGAGTTCCATCATTGTTTAGCGTTATGGATATTGATCAATAAACGTAATAAAAAGTGGAACCTTATTTACCTAGTGCCCATAAAATTAGCCTAAGTGGACAATTAGGTTTGTGTATTTCAGAAAGTCCATAACATTAATCCTTGGGCTGGATCCAGAAACAAATAATTTGGAAAAAACTGTCTGAGATTATATTATTAGATTTAATTTTCTAAGATACATATTAATTTTATTTTCCTGGTTTAAAATTAAAGCAAAAATGTCACCAGTTACTTTAGAAAATCTAGTTACATCTTTTAAAATATCTAACATTTTATCGACATAAACAATCCTGTCCGAAAGGACAACGCCATTACCTTTGTCTGGTCTTGTAACCACCAATGACTTGTCCGAAGACAGATTTCTTAAACTTTGAAACTCTTCCACCTCCATATTAGGTCTACTGTATTGCCATAAGGATTAAAAGCATAAAATGAAGTAAAAGCTAAATTACATAAATTATTAGATAAAAAGTTTAAAACCTTTACTAGGTGGGTCAAAGAATGAATGTTTAAAGAGGTCCTTAAAAAATAACTCAAATTTGAGGAAATGATCGTAAAAATTAAGCTTCTTTGGGGCAAGAGAGAATTTCAGGTCTTTAATTTCTACATCTAGTAATTGTTTTTGACAGTTCCTATAGGTTTCACTTTTTTGTAAATGAAAGTTACCAAGTTTGAACCTGAAGAAGCCAGGAATCAGACTACTAGATGCAGAAATTAACAGTGCTGGGCACTTGCGCAAACACTTGCGCAAGTGTGATTTCGGTTGCGCATTTGCGTTTGCGCCAATTCTTGCGCAAACGTGAAAAAAAAACAAATATTAAAAATAGTGGATTTAGCTCATAAACACGTGACTGCCAGACAGGTGGCGCCGCTAGACAGCAGTGAGCACTCAGTATACCAACAACGCTAGTGAAACACGTTTGTTTGATTAGTTGATTTTAATTTTATTTCAGAGTTCAAACTACTAACTACTCTAGTAACTTCTAGAAACTTCATAAGTCATAACTACTGTCTATAACTAGTGAACCATGGACAGCCTCAGACACCAGTCTCTGTCCAGCCCGGCCGGCAGCGTGACCAGCCATGGCTCAGAGCCTCACCAGGAGGAAGAGGACCTCAACAACCCCTGGCCCCACCTGGACACCTTCTTTGGACCTTTGACCAGCAAGAGGAGGGTGGTTGAGAGGGGCAGGGTGGTCTGCAGGGGCATCATCATCTGTAAGAGGTGCAAGGCCAAGGTCAGCTTCAACACCATCAGCATGTACACCCTCAAGAGCCACTACCAGCATGTGAGTTTAAGTTTATTTATAAATTTAAAATTAAAAAAAACTTGATAAGTAGTTAACTTTAGAAATTATTATTTATTAAAATATAATTAAATATTAAATAATAAATTATACTTTGTCTCAATTCAAACACTTCTGTTGTATATCACTGTCATTACAATATAATTTATAATTTTTTTTTTCAAGGTTCACCCCAACCAGAGCAAAGACCTCCTCGCTGCCATCACTGGTGGGTCCAAGCGCGGCCGGTCCCTCTCTGGCAACACCAAGGACTCTGGCTCCAAGAGAATGCGCCAGGCCAGCATAGAGTCCTCCTTTGCTGGATCTGCCGCCTTCAACAATAGCAAGGCCCAGGACCTTTTGCACAGGTAAATAAATAATAATTATAAATCTTAATTTTATACACTAATAATAGAATAATTTAAATAATTTATTAAATATATCAAATATTTATATGATATAAAAATAAAAATTCATTGTAAAGATAAGATAAAGACTTTCCTTACAATCATACCTAATCTTTTTTGTAACTTATGTTTTAAAATACATTTATTGAAAATGTTCAAAATGAATTTAATTTTCAACTTCTCCACAGGTTTGCGTTTGCGCAAGTTTCGAGAAGTTTGCGCATTTGCGCTTGCGCAAGGTATGGGTTTGGGTTTGCGCATTTGCGCTTGCACAAGTGAATTTTCGTTTGCGCTGCCCAGCACTGGAAATTAAATTTAAGAAAAGTCAGTAATGAATGTAATAGGGATCTTAGTCAGTCTACTTGCAATTTTAAGTCTCTGGTGCCTGGTATAGATTCAATACATCTTTTGAACGTCATTCAGACGGGTAATTTGAAATGTAAATTGCAAGGATGAATTTTGTTCAAAACGGGAAACTCCAAAAATTAGGATATAATACAATTAATAATCTAGCAGCTAATGATTTCATCTTTAATTATTCTTCTAAAGTTCTCTGTGATACTAAAAAATCTGCCCTTTGTAAAGGCCTGAAATTCTCTCTTACTTACCTTATCACTCTTGCGATTAAGTTGACACTAAATTTGAATTTGACAGTCTATGAGAAAGATCACTAGCTCAGCCCACGCAGGCCTAGAGCAAGTGGAAGTATATATTTTTTAAAAAGCTTGACCAATAAAATAGCGGAACCCAGGAACAAGACCTACGGCTTAGCTGAATATTCGTCAGTCCAAAGTCTGACTGGTCTGACCGCTTCCGAAGGCCTTGTTATAGATGACCATCCCCTGTTGACAGTAGCTTAATAATGAGATATTTCTAGGGTTCATTTCAACATAGCACCTGGTAAGTCATTTACACAGAGCTAAAGCACACATCTCTCTCTCCTTACATATATATTCCAAGTCATTATTATTTTAAATAAAAGGTTTATCATCTATACTTCACTATACAGTAGAGGTTTGGTATCCCAGTGCAATGAAGGTTTGACAAAGTGACGTTTCAGGTATAAAATAAAGGCTACGGTAGACTTTTAGAAGCATGTCAGAGATATTTTTCAGGATCATCATTAATTCTCTATTTCAATAAGTTTCACTTCATTTGCAGAATAAAATCTCTCCATATGCCTATATGTCTTGTCTCTGAAACTTTATACTTGTACCAGCTTGCAACTTTTCCCAGTAACCACAAGGAATTCGTGCTGTCTGGTTATTTCTCACATATGTGCGGTGGATACTCATGTCCTCCACACCAATCGAAGCTGAAGTTACTGAGAGACCATCAACACTGTTTAAATATTAACCATAGAATTGTTGCTAATTTGGCCAAAATATTTATTTTCTTGATCATTTAACAAGTCTTCTATTCTTTTTATTAAAAAGGTGAGAAACAGGTGGTAGAATGCTGTAAAGAATGTTCACATATTTATTTTAAGAGGTATGATATATAACCTCGAACTCAAGAGAAATATAATTTATGAGGAAGAGCGTAATTTTAAATAGTCCTAAGTCTTGTCATTGTCAGCACGCCGGGCAAATTGAATTTCGGCGCCCTCAAGACTTTTTACCATTTTAATAATTTTTGTCATGGTACTTCCCACAATGCATTGCGGAGAAGCCATGGTGCATGGACTAATCAGCAGTCGAGAAATTTTCGTTCTTCCCGCGCGCAATATTTCCTCTGAATAAAGGCTTGTTTTTCATAAAATTCGAGTACTTGGAGACAGGGCTGTGGAGTCGGTAGACCAAGCCTCCGACTCCGACTCCTAGAATTTTAGAAGGGCCGACTCCGACTCCTGCCTCTAAATAATAATATAAAATATACTTTGATTATATTAACCCAGAATGGCATTTCATCACGACCAAGTGAATCATGAGGCTACTTTTTAAGCTCAATTTCTCTAAATTTAAGTCTTAATGGTTGTAGCTATGCCATTATGGCGTTTTTATTTAAGGAAAAAAAATTATTAAACCAAAAACATTACTTACAGTCTACATTAACGAAAGTAAAAATCTACTATTGTATAACTTGATATGCATATTATATATATATATACACTGTATATATATATATATATATATATATATATATATATATATATATATATATATATATATATAATTTATTTGCTAAGATCAAAGTGAAAACTTAAATAGCTGCATGACAAAAAAAAATAATAATAAAATTCCATTACACAAATAAATATAGCTAATCAAAACATGGTACATGTTTACAATCAAAACGCATTGAGCAATTGTAAATTAAAAAGGAGTCGGAGTCGGTCCATTTTTACCGACTCCGACTCCTCTAGCAATGAATTTACCTCCGACTCCGACTCCACAGCCCTGCTTGGAGAACAGCTGATTGTGGCGACTTCACCTTATTCTTGGAAAGACCTGATTGAATATACATACAAACACGTATACTATTATAATTGTTAAGAATTTGTTGTAAGACATTGATGACACACTCCTAAACAGTTTGACTGCATGTCGGACGATTTTTATATTTTGGATTTCTTTTCATTAAGTTTTTTCTCCTTTCTTTGGCGCCCACCAGCACATTGAGCCCCGGGCAACTGCCCGGTTAGCCGGGCCTTGAGCCGGCCCTGATTGGGGCCACTTCATCTTGCATATACACTCCTTGTTTAATACTATACAATATATCATTGTTTTTATTGTAAGAACATTTTTCAAGGACCCAGGAGCAGGGGTGTAGCGGTAAATTTTAAGGTGCAGGAGGTCCAGGGAAATACCGGCATGTTGGTACATAATTTTAAATTCTGCTATTATTTCCTTGTACAGGTAGATCAGTTAATCAGGTTACTCCCCAGAATGAGCGAGAAGTTGAATACACGAATTTTCTGGTAGTACATCGAGGAGTAATAATTAACTCACCCAATTTTTGCAATTACAAATCATATTTAAGGGGAAATTTAATATAATAAAATTCACGTTACTTCACTTACTGGGCAGCCCTATGAGTGTCTCAATTGAGACTCACTGATCTGGTTAAATTACTTTCTAAAAATAATGCCCGCAAAAGCGCTCCTCCAATAGAAGCCAAAATCAAGGTCCGGGGTTTTCGAGATGCCTAGGACTGCGTTTGAAAGATGGGAGGACATCGACAGGAGAAAAGATAGATTGAGGAAGATTGTTCCAGAGTTCACCGGCTGAGTAGATGAAAGTGAAAATACTGATTAACCCTTGCATTAGATAGTTGGACAGAATAGGAATGAGAGAGTGTAAAAAGTCTGGTACTGCGTGCTCTCCTTAAAGGATGAGGCATGCAGTTAGAGAGTTCAGAAGAGCAATATCCGTTATGATAGCGATAGTAGAGATTGAGGCAACATTGCGGCGAAGAGAGAGTGAGATTGAAGACAGTCATTAAGAGGCGGGAATTGATGAGACGAAAAGCCTTTGATTCCACCCGGTCAAGTACGGCTGTGGGTTGAACCACCCCACCCACACAAGAGAAGCATACTACATTTCCAGGAAGGATCACGAGAAAAGGAAACGCCAAGAATGTTAAGAGACGAGGAAGGATTGATTTGTGTGTTGTTGAAGGTGAGGGAATAATCGTGGAAGATTGTGACGAGTAGACGGATGGAGGAACCGAGTTTTTGAGGCAGTGAAAGCCACAATGTTTTCTCTGCCCTAATCAGATATAGCAGAAAGATAAGTGGTCAGGTGTCCCATAACCGCCTCACACGAATCATGAAGCGAAGGCTGAGGGACGCTTTGGACACTTAGAATATTAGAAATTTGAAATCACAATTAGAAGCCAGTGCTTTCACCTCAGTCTGTTTGTTCCCAACTTCCAAGTATCAACTAAAAAAAATAATAAAAATTTGGATGAATGGAGGTACGAAAGCGGCGCTCCCGTGCGCTCCAAAAAAAAAAACGGATTTGAATAAGAAGGAACTCTCAGTAAAGTTCCTTCCCAAGAGAATAATCAATCGGCATTCGGGGTTTTGTAACCTATATGCATTGTTAGAAAATCTAGAAGAGGAAGAGCCATTGTTGTCCCAAGGCGATATGATGACTAAGCTGATTGATGCAGCATTGCTTGTATACAGGGTGGGCCGTAAGTTTCCATACATAGGAAAAATAAACATTTTTTTATGGACAACCATTTTTATTTATATAATATGCTCTACATGGTTGCCATTGTTTTGAAAACACATTTCAATACGTGTTCCCCACTGTTGATGAACACGCATTAGCACAGTTGACGTTATGCTTGTAATGGCGTTGGTGATATGTTCCTTTAGATGATTTATGTGTCGTATCTTTTCCTGATACACCATGGCCTTCAAGTGCCCCCAAAGATAGAAATCAAGGGGGGTGAGATCTGGGGATCTGGGAGGCTACTCCACAGGACCACGCCGACCAATCCAAGCATCCGGAAACTGCTGATCCAAATACCGACGCACGTGAAGACCATAATGAGGTGGAGCTCCATCTTGCTGGAAGTAAACTGGGAAGTTACCTTCCTCGTTTAGCAGGGATGGGAAAATCTCTTCTTGCAACATGTTAAGATACCTTTCGGCATTAAGATTTCCACTGACAAAAATTGGTCCAATAATTCTGTCACCCCATCACTTTACCGGCACCTTGCATCTTCGTCGGACTCAGCCAGTTAGGGTTAGCATTACTCCAATAACGTATGTTTTGCCGATTAACCTCTCCATTGACGTAAAAATTTGCTTCATCAGTAAACAAGATCTTACAAACGCATATTCTTAGGGTATCTGAAACATAAAAACAAACGTTTAAATTTTCCTATGTATGGAAACTTACGGCCCACCCTGTATATTAAGTTAAGGTGTATATATATCCATCTCATAATTGTAAGGTTAGTGAAAAATTCACTTAATTTAGCGCTAGCATTTTTGGGCACTCTTGTGGCATCATTTTCTTGGGGCACTGCGCGTCCTTCCTACTCGTTTGTTGAATGCGGCAGTTATAGGGCGTGGTCTTATAGAGAGCTCACTTCCAATTCAGTGTGGTTGTTTAGATACAAGTGTTGCATCGTGCAATGGTGGAGGTTGTATTGTTGTTGCAAGGTTTAGAAAGACCATAAATAGTGCCTCTTTTGTTTTTTATCTTAATTTTATGCAACTGAGGCCTGAGGTAGGCCCACATGGAGTCAGCAACCCTCAGGTAGGACCTAATAGGACAACAAATATCAGCGTTAGGCATTAAAGATTTAGACTACAAAAAATTAATGTCTTTATCCACCTGCGGCATGGACAATGAAGATTGTATGATGCACCGATGTAAAAGATGCCCGCGAGAGGTCGGAATAAAAAATTATTTGGAAAGTTTGGACTTCATGGCGATGGAAGAGAGAAAATATAAACAATGGGTGTCCGTCGATCACTGTATGTTAAAAGATATCACCGAAACTCCAGAGGAATACGTGGAATAGCTCACCAAAAAAATTGCACAACTGACAAGACACCACTTCACGAATAAATGTCAGTCGAGTTACTTCAAAATTCTAAAAGAAACTCTGCCCGAAAATGAAGGTGTTTCGGTGGGCGATTTCGCGGAAAACTTCTCATTCATCGTACAAGATTGTGCACAGGGGTTTCATTGGGAGAACTCGTAATGTACAGTGCACCCATTCGTTTATTATTCCAAAAACAATGCAGGAAAACTAATTTGCAAAAGTTACTGCTTCGTTTCAAACCGTCGCAGGCATGATACAATTCTGGTTCATAGTTTTCTCAAAAAATTAATCCTGTGCATCCAACAACAAAATTCAAACCTAACTAAAATTCATTATTTCACAGATGGATGCGCGGCTCAGTATAAGAATAAAACAAATTTTCTAAATTTATGCCATCATTTCGAAGACTTCAAAATTCATGCTGAGTGGAATTTTTTCGCGACATTCCACGGGAAGAATGCCTGCGACGGTATTGGCGGAACGGTAAAAAGAGCAGTCGCCAGAGAAAGCTTACGACGGCCTCTCGACCATCAAATCTTAACAGCTGAGGACTTCTACAATTTCTGCTCTCAAGAATTCCTAACCGCTATTGACTTTTTTTACGTCTCTGAGGCAGAAGTTGTAGATGTAGAGCTTTCTTTGCAAAAACGTCTGAGTGAACCTATTACTTCTATCAAAGGTACTCAACAATTACATCGCTTCGTCCCAATTTCCAAAAATTCATTGAAGGTTTATCCACTCTCTCAGAGTGCACAGTCAGTCGAAATAAGAGCGCTCATTAGAGTTTCTGCTTCGGATCAAGAACATAATACTGTCTCTCAACGCGAAATTGAAACAGGCTCTTTTGTGGGTTGTATGTATGAAAATAAACTATGGCTCGGATTAGTCCAGTCCTTTGACTGTGAATATGATGATTTTCTGATAAAATTTCTCCATCCTTCGGGCGTATGTCCCTCATACGTTTTTCCTGCGCAAGATGATGTTTGTCACGTTCCAACAGAAAATATATTTGGGAGTATTGAAGCGTTTACGAGGAGGAACAAGAATACAATGCATTTTTCCGCTTCAAGAATTAAATAACTTTTCAAAGATAAAATAAATTATATCGAATGTATACTATTTAAGATTGTCTATATAATATTTCTAAAATGTTTATCTAATATTTGTGTATCTACTTAATAGTTATAAAAATCTTTTCAAATTCTTTTTTCTTCTTCTTATATTATTAGTGTCTAAAATTTGGATTCACTGGATGAGAATACTGTCTCTTAATTCATTCTCAAAGACTTGTGTACGTGTAGTATAAGGAAGAGTATTTTATACTCTGCAGGGCCGGCTCAAGGTACCGGCAACTCGGGCAGTTGCCCGGGGCGCCACGTCATGTGTTTGGGATCTTCCAAATACAAAGGGAAAAATAGAAAAATAAATAAATAAAATAAAATAAAAGAGTCAAATGTAAAAATTTCCTAATGTGGAGTAAAATTTTCAGGGATTATGACATTATATTAGCCAATAGCATTAGTACCAGACTACCAGTAAAGCTAAGGTCAGCTTGGCCCGACATGGGATGACATGTCACATGGGTTGATGTGGCCGCGTAGGTGAGCGTTGAGCACAAATTACATACGCCTGGCAGCGCTGCCATCCTTTAATATCTCATCAGTGTTGCCACTTTTTGGTATTTGTACCTGGGTGGGCACTGCAGTTGCCCATGTACAGAAAAATTTCACCCACCTACTAAAATAAAATAAGAGCAAATATACGAGTATATATGCATCAACATACACATTTGATTTTGTGTGTTATTTTTGATCAAATACAACAAAAAAAAAAATTATTTTAACCCAGCCACAAAAATTGTCTTAGAAATAGCCCTCATCAAACTGTGATCGCTGTTACTCAAACTTGCACCAATAGTCAGGTTAGAGACCAAGTCATCTTTGTTCGTGAATAGATCTAATTTGCTATTAACCCCTGTCGGACCGTTAACCAGGGCCCAAGCATGACGGGGGGACAGAAGGGACAGTTGATCCGGAGCCAGAGTAGATGAAGGGCCCGGGAGATCAACGTCAGTGTAGAATATTCTACAACAGTTCTTAGGAAAAATGCTGCGCTTGGTAACGCGAATTTGGCATAAAATTTGCCGACAGTACACTCTGGCTTGGGAGCTTGCTTAACAAAATGTAACAAACTTATCTTTATACTTGTTTGTTTTAGTTGAATATTTGTATGAAATAAAATTAGCTACTTTTGTAATATTTATCAATTTGATGTCGTTTAGATGCAATGCATTACTATTAGTAGTAGTTTCAATTTGAAGGCGTTGTACTGTCATACCTAAAAATACTTGATATTTATAGTTTATTCGGATTCGGTTTAACAACATACTAGGGACACTCAATATATTTACCCCACCCTTTTTTCTTAGCTAAATAATAGGCCATGGGGCTTAAATGTTTTTTGGGCCGTAAATTTGAACTTTCTGCGCTTCACATAAACGGATTTTTCCAGTTTGAACCTCCCCTCCTTATATAAAACCACTTTTAAACGCCCTTGTATAAAACCGATGGTTAACGCAGTTTCGAAAATGGCGTCTGACAAGCTGTTATCGAGTTCTTAACCGCAGAGAAGGAAACAGTTGGAAATATTCACAAACGTCTACAAAACGTTTACGAAGATGCTGTTGTTGATCGAAGCACAGTTGGACGCTGGTCTAAACGTGCGAGATTGTCGGAGAGAGAGAGAGGGAGGGAGAACCAGCCTCGATGATGAACCACGCAGCGGTCGCCAGGCATCGTCTGTGACATCTCACACTGTGCAACGTGCTAACATCATCATTCGATCAAATCGGCGCGTCATATACAAGGAGCTATCAGTGGAGCTAGGAATTAGTGAAGGAAGTGTGAATACGATAATTCAGCAACTGGGATACTCAAAAAGTGTGTTCACGGTTTGTTAGGGGATAGGTCACGTTGGCATCCCTCCAGTGACCAGGCATCTGGCCCGTCTCCAACGATTTGTTGAAGATTGTAGCCAAGTGGGGAGCCGCCTGGTCGCGCACTTCTCTATTTCGGATAGCCGAAGCGATGTCTCAACTGAACCATTTTGGCTGCGTTGAAGCAGGGGTGACCGGTTTTGAGGGTATGGCAGCTCACTGCAGCATCATAAACTGGTCCCGGAATGCACTTCACACTCCCTCAACATCGCCACAGACCTCTAATCCCATCTCACCTACGCTATCTCAGAGGCCAACAAAGTCCGCCCGCCGTAGATCGAGCTTACTGCCTCGCGAGTTACTACGCTTCACCCGAGGGACGCAGACATAGAACCTAATCAGACCGTAATCACTCCCGCCCAACGATTCGTCAACGGTGAGGCCAGTGACGAGGTTGTCTTCGGTTGTGAATACTAAGTCATTGACCCACTGAGTCAGGAAGTTCTCATCAGCAAAGTCAACTAGCCTCCTCCCCTTCGCATCAGCAGTCCTGTCTTCCCAGTTTATGCCGCGACAGTTGAAGTCTCCTAAAACTACACACCCTGTCCCCTAGCAGGCTACGGAGTTCGGTGTATAGGGGCTGTATCCTCCTCGAGGAAATGCGGAGGTCTGCACACCAAAATTAACCTATAATTCGTCCCTATCATGTTCAGATCGATGGCAAGCAGCTGCCGTTCCGATCGGAACTGGCAGTCAAGCGGATTCAACGTGTGTCTGACGTATATTAGTAATAGTCAGTGCTGGGCACTTGCGCAAACACTTGCGCAAAACGCAAATTGCGCAAGTGTGATTTCGGTTGCGCATTTGCGTTTGCGCCAATTCTTGCGCAAACGCAAACTTGTGCGCAAACGTGAAAAAAAAAAAAAATTAAAAATAGTGGATTGCTCATAAACACGTGACTGCCAGACAGGTGGCGCCGCCAGACAGCAGTGAGCACTCAGTATACCAACAACGCTAGTGAAACACGTTTGTTTGATTAGTTGATTTTAATTTTATTTCAGAGTTCAAACTACTAACTACTCTAGTAACTTCGAGAAACTTCATAAGTCATAATTACTGTCTATAACTAGTGAACCATGGACAGCCTCAGACACCAGTCTCTGTCCAGCCCCACCTCTGTCCCCAGCCCGGCCGGCAGCGTGACCAGCCATGGCTCAGAGCCTCACCAGGAGGAAGAGGACCTCAACAACCCCTGGCCCCACCTGGACACCTTCTTTGGACCTTTAACCAGCAAGAAGAGGGTGGTTGAGAGGGGCAGGGTGGTCTACAGGGGGCATCATCATCTGTAAGAGGTGCAAGGCCAAGGTCAGCTTCAACACCATCAACACGTACACTAGGGTTATGACATTTTTATAACCTCATGTTCCTGTATCATAAATCGATGAACGTTTGCCCCCTGACAATGAAAATAACAGTTTTTTCGATATATTTTGAAAAAACTTCACCCCCAAAATAAAAAATAAAAATTAATAAAATAATAAATATTGGTTGCTCCTTGGTATAGCTATTGCAGATGGGTCTCTGTTCCAGCGATTTTCCAGAGTATTTAGTGCTTTTCGGTATTGTTGCAAAATATTGGACAATTTATGATAATCATCATCAGCTGTCTCGAATATACTAATATACTATATTTGCTTTCGGGGTGACATTTTTTTTTAATTCTGAAGAATTGGGCCCTTTTTTATTGTTTTCAAGCAAAAGTTCATCGACTGATGATACAGGAAACAATATTTATGACAAAAAATTAAAAAGTCATAACCCTAATGTACACCCTCAAGAGCCACTACCAGCATGTGAGTTTAAATTTATTTATAAATTTAAAATTTAAAAAAACTTGATAAGTAGTTAACTTTAGTTTGCGTTTGCGTAAGCGCAAGTTTCGAGAAGTTTGCGCATTTGCGCTTGCGCAAGGTATGGGTTTGGGTTTGCGCACTTGCGCAAGTGAATTTTCGTTTGCGCTGCCCAGCACTGGTAATAGTACCCCCCCCCCCCCCCCCACGGGTGCGGTTCTTGTGAAACATTCTATACCCAGGAATCTCGAACTCCCCAATGCAGTCCCTAAGTTCAGTATGAATCTAGGACTCGGTGATAGCAACGATATCCTTGTATTCTGATGCTAAGAGCGCACGTAGCTTGCAAAACTTATTCCTAATCGACCTAGCATTAAAAAGCACTGCACGGAAGGAGCCTTCCCTATTTTGACCGCCCCCTAGCACGATCGATTTCCCGAGGAGCCAAGGCTGTCGGGAGTTAAAGCCCCTCACCAACGAGGGGACAACTTTCGCAGGAGCCCAAGCCCCCTCCACCGGGGAGGGTCACCCACCTGTACATGGATGCACCCTTCAGTTGAAGGTACGTCCGCCAGCTGCTCAAGATCATCCCACCCACCCCGGTGGGGGCCCCTCATCAATCGCCGGGTTTGACCTCACCATATGGTATAGGTGTCGGTCGAGCAGTGCGCCCAGCACACCTTTATCCTTGTCATTGAGGTGAACTGATGGTTGCCACCAGCGTAGACAACGATCGCAGTGCTCCGCCAGCCACGCGCAGCTTCTCTTACTCCTTCCTTAAGTGCGCCGTTCCCTGCCCGGGTAAGCACCTTACCTTCCTCCTGTCCAGGTTTGCAGAAACAAAGTACTTCGCCTGGCCCCTGATCTGTGAGTCCCCAATCAAAACGGTGTCTTCCTCCTTCGCGCACAGGAGACTAAAGCGGTTGTAGGTCCTGACAGCGGCAACTGGGGTCTCAGGCTTCCGCTTCGCAGCCTTCTTGCCCGAGACCCTTCGATACCCGTCGCCACCCGTAGACCCAGCCGCACTTACAGCACCCGACCCGCCCCGACCGACAGCTACATCCTTCGGCTTCTTTGGGCCATCAGTAGGCCCCTTCCCACCCTTTTTCTTTATCGGCCCCTTCCTTGCGCCCTCCCCTCCCTCCACCTTGCGTCGCGGTTCTGCGCATTCCACGTAGGTCGCTAGCGATTCCCGACACTGATTTTTGCACCCCGGCCCCCGGTTGCACATCTACCCTTTCTCCGCGGTCTCGAGCTCTGTCCAGTCCGCCGCTGGACCACCTTTCCAGGGCGGCTATCCTATCAATAAGTGCCAGGGTGGAGGGCGCAGCCGCGGCAGCGATCGCCGCGCCTCCAACAGCCGATGTGGACGACTCGAGCCGCGAGATCCTCTCCTCTAGCTTCTCGTACAACTGCACAAGTTCGTAAAAACGGCACATGCTGGAGTGATTGAATCTTCTCGAAGCAAGCTTCTTTGAAGTTCGTCACCCACTAGTTCACTCTGCACCTCGCGCACACAGCCTTCAGTTTCTACGGTTCAGTCATTATAACTTATTTTTTCTAACGCCAAATACACTCAATAAGATAGCGCGTTCTAGCAACGAAAACTATCTAAAAATTTCTGACCAGTACATAAAAATTTACGGGGTCGGTGAATTCTTCCCGCGCAAATCGCATTCACCTATCTGCCAGTGACGTTCATCCCTTCCAGAAGACTACACCTCTCGCTACTGCTGCACCGACCCAAGGTTTCCACAGGGCCCGACAGTCCCAAACGTGTCGCAGCTACCAACTGACAAACACTCGCGTCACGGATTTCCTGCCAGGAGCGACAGCGAGATGCAGCTCCTTCCTATGTCTTACTAGCCACTCACAAACGGATAGACTCTTGGAATTCAGTGTTCAAGGGATATCCCACCAGACCCAGCAGCTACGCCCAAGACTTTCCGCTGGTCTGGCAGCCAACTGGGCAGTAAAGCTCTCTCACCTAAGAGCAGTACAGCCAAGCACCAACAAATGGTCACCAAAGAACAGTCGCAGGGGCTGGTCAGTAGGATGTATCATGCTCATTGAAGCGCGAATTTCAAGATTGGCAGTATGTATTCCTATGTAAAATTAAATTTTAGGAGGGGTTTGTTTTCTTGAACTTTTGCTAAAAATCACGTTTAAGTGTTCAAATTTCCACTTTTTCGTTTTCTGGTTATGTAGAGAACAGCTGTGCAGGACATGCACTGTAGTACAAATGTAACAGACCACTTTCTTACCAAACAAAACCATTGTAACAGCTGTTATAGGCTACTAGTTTCACTGTGATAATTTTCTATGTTTCAGATACAAAGCTTGGTGAAGATTGTGTAGCCACCATGGCTTAGCAAGGATGAAAGACCAGAAAAAGTTCTGGTTCAAAGCTGAGTGATCTGGTGGGTCCAGGCAAGCAGTTATTTCCCACAAAAGTTCCAACCTGGAGAGCTGTGTTTCAGAGAGGAATCCTCCTCCAGGAAGAGAAGCTGCTTCTGGATGATATGAAGAGAGCTCAGTACCCTTGCAAGATTTGGCTTACGACTTGGCATCACTGGTACTGGCACAGTGGCGCAAAAACAATGCCAAGTTCACTCCTCCTGTGATCATTCAAGAAAGATCCATTGCCAGGAAGATTCTTGTCAGGTGGAATGAAATGACTGACCTAGTGAATGGCAGAGTGAAGGCTGCAAAGAGAGAGAAGAGAATATCTGAACTTGATACATTGTTTGACAGAACAACCTGCAGACATGATATCACTCTCTGTGGAACTGAAGCATCTGGCTGCTCTGGTTGTGCTGCTACAGTTCATGTCAACCATGACTGTCCTCTGCCTCAGAAGATTCCAAAGCTGGAGCTAGAGTGGCTCCATTACCGAGGATCAAAACCTCAGAAGTTTCTGGCTTCTGGATGGCATCTGTTGATGTGAAGGAAAGTGAAGCAGGTGAAGGCTGCTAAGAGGAAGGAGGAAGAACAAAAGGCAGCTGAGAAGAGAAACAGAAAAGAGGAAGAAGAAAAGGAGCTACTGCTTAGAGCTGATGATGGTGATGAAGATGAGGTGACTTCCTTGCAAGAGTCTCCAGGCAGAGCAGCTCCCACTGCTGACACAGATTTTTCCAGTACTGCACCAGGCACAAGCTCGTGTCAACACTGGCAAAGTCTCCACCTCTACCAGGAGGAACTACATGGATATCTCAAGCACTGCTGCAGCTGCAGTCAGGTTCAAACACTCCTGCAGCAGCCATTGCAACTGGTTTCTTGCAAGATCTCATCAAAGCTGGCCATCTATCTGCTGATAAGGCATATCTAGCTGTTGACAGGATGAAGATATGGAGGGGCAAGGAGTCTGTAATAGGTGCCTCAGTGGAGGGGCAAGGAGTCTGTAATAGGTGCCTCGGTGGAGGCCCTGGAGAAAAGGACAGAGGGAAAGGAGATCAAGGGAATTTTCTTTGATGGAAAACAAGATAAGAAGACAAAGATCATGAGGTACAATGAAGAAACTGGCCGCTTCCATCCTGATATTCGTGTCTGGTAATTTTGCTGTATGAAATTTCACCGCAAGAAACCTCACCGCAAAGAAAATTATTGGAAAGACCAACCAACAATAAAACAATGAAACAAACAAACAAACAAACAGTAACCAACATTAACTGATAAATTAGGTTTTAACCTATAATTGCTATTTCAAGCCCTTTAAAATGTCTTTTACAGTGAGAAGGTTTCTTTGCAGCAAAATTACCTAGAACCCCTGATATTACAACTGAAGAGCACTATAGTGTTACCTGGGAACCTGAGGGGAAGTATCTCTTCCATTATACACCAGAAGAACCTGAAGGAAATGAGAAACTTGCACTGAAGATAACTCGGGCTCTGTTTGAGTGGATTAGTGCTCATGGTGCTAAAGATACTATTGTGGTCCTTGGTGGTGACTCCACCAACACAAACACAGGACCTGATGGAGGAGCCATCACTCACTTGGAGAGACTGCTAGGTCACAAGTGTCACTGGCTGATATGCCAGTTGCATATTAATGAACTAAGCCTCAGGCACATGATCATCAAACTTGATGGTCCCTACACGCACAAGTCTGGGTTCAGTGGCCCAGTAGGAAAACTTTTGGAGATCAATGACATACCTATCAACTTTAGCTTCAAGGGTCTGCCAGGAGAAGAAGATATAATTGAACTGCCAGAAGACATTGTACAGAACCTTAGCACTGACCAGAAGAACTGCCACCTACTGATCAAAGCTCTCAAGACAGGAGATTTGAGCAAGGAAGTTGCTGGTCTGAAGTGTGGCCCACTGAATCAGTCATGCTGGCTGACTACAGGTGAGGCTCTGTTGATGCTGTGGTTGAGGCGGCATGGTCTGAAGGAGGTGTTGAAGAAGCTGGAGGTGCTACTGAAGTTCTGCCTGGACTTCTACTTCAAGATGTATTTTGAGATCAAGGTGAAGCACCACATGAGGTATGGACCTCACCATATTGTGACCGCTCTGGGACTACTGAGAAGCCAGACCTCTGAAGTCAGGATCATAATCACTCATGTGATAGTTCATGGAGCATATCATGCTCACAGTGAGAATGTCATTGCCTCTCTCCTGTGTAGTGAGGATGAGGAGGAGAGGGCATGGGGGGGTTGAGATGATCAAGAAGATCAGAGGTAGATATGTTGTCTGGTCCAGTAGCCTTCAAATTCTTAATGTTTTTGATGATCTTGGTGGTCTGGTCTGTACTGAAGGGTGTAATGGTTGTGTCGAGTCTGTAGGTTTTCTTGTGTCTGGCTGTTTGTCTGTCTGCATGTTTCTGGTTGTTGTCTCTGTTTAAGTGACTTATCTTTGTGTAGTGATTAACTAGAATGTTAGCTTGTTGTGTGTATGTTGGGATATTATTTTGGCTGCGACAGATAGCCGTGTGTGAGGTGTGAATGCCGCTGTTAGAGTGGGTAATGCTGTTTATAGTCTTGTATAGCCTGGATGTATCTGTGGAGTGGTTTATTGTTGTTATGAATTCCCTGAATGTCTCTGTTTTTCTTTGAGTTTGTTGTTTATTTCTGTGTTGAGCTGTTGTATCTGCTGTTTTATGGCTTCTGTGTGTGGGGTGTGTGTGTTATATTTGAGGTTGTTACGTTGCCTTATGAGGTGGGCTATTTCTCTAGTGTAATTTGGGTTGTATTTCCTAATGTTGCCCTTGGGTATATATTTGTTTGCATTATTGATGATCTGATTAAATGTCTTGAGTGTTGTATTGATGTTTATGATGGGTGTGCTGTTTAATGTGGTGAATTGTTCCTCAGTCTGTATTTTGAACTGTTCCCAATCAGCTTTCTTGTAATTTCTGTAAGTGTGCCTAAGGCTGTTGGGGCAGAGTGTAGAATGTGTTGTAATGATGATGGGCAGGTGGTCTGATGACAGTTGTTTTTCTGTTCTCCATTGTGTGTGTGCTGCTAGTGAGGGGGAACAGAACGTTATGTCTGGGGAGGAGTTTGAGTATCCTGCTTGATGTGGTATGTGTGTATGTTCTTCTGTATTGTTAAGAATGAAGAGGCTGTTTAGTTGTGTGGCTACGTTGGCGCCTCTGGTGTTGCTTTGGTTGTGCAGGTACCAACTAGTGTCTTTGGTGTTGAAGTCTCCTCCTAAGATGACATTGGTGAGAGAGGCCAGATTGTGTAACTGTGGATTGTAATTGGCGGGCACCTGAGATGAACTATCTGGTGGGATGTAAATGTTGATTAGTGTGGTGTTGTGTTTTGCGGGTGTTTTAATGTTAACTGCCTGTATTTCTATCGTGTTATCTGCTTGGATTGTGTTTGTAATGTTTTGGGTAGCATCAGTGTAGCTAATGCTTTTACGTATGGAAGTGATGAGTCCACCCCCATTACCCCCAGTACGATCTTGATGGATCGCTGTGAAGTCAGGGATGGTGGGTGTTTTGTGTGTGCGTTTTAGTTTTGTTTCTTGTATAAGTGCTATGTGAATGTTTTGTTTGTGTACGAATTCCCTAAGCTGCATGATTTTGTTTGTGAGGCCATCTACGTTGTACTGTAATATGTTAATATTATACTTCTGTATGTCTCATGGTGCTATTGTGTCTATGTCTTTGTGTATGGTGACATGTGTAAGTTGTAGTGGGGCCTGGATTAGTCTTAATGTCGCCAGAGAGTAAGAGTAGTTCGGGGAGCACGCAATTGTTCCCTGTAATTGAAAAAATAGCACGCTGAGAATAGGTCCGGCCCCGGGAACCGATCGGCACTCTGACCGTGCCACACAACAGGCCGTCAACTGCCAGTCTGGCCAACCGTAGACAGCCCGCTGCACGGAGATTTGAGGAAGTTTGGCCACCAGCGCGTTGATGTTTTGGTTTGACATCGCCTCTTCTTCGCGTTGACGTGTCCCGTGCTGGAGGATGCAGCCACTGTTAGAAGCTTCCTCGTCAGCTGCTAACACTTTTTTCACATTGTTCTAGCTACCTGTTCAGAGGTTTTTTATAAACAACCAAGTTTTGTTATATATACTACTGTCCACTCCTGAATAATTTACTAAGCAAGGTACAGTATTAGAGTGACATGTGGTAAATGTATCTGCAAAACAACATTAATGTGCATAACGAGTTTTCATTCTCAGATCTGCCGCTAAATATTTTTTGTTTTTTTTAATTATTCGGTTACAAAATGTTGGCTAGTGTGCTGTCTTTTTGTGTGTTCACTGAACTATCGGATGCATCATCATCAATATGCTGGGTGGCTTCAAGGCACTGTAATAGTGGGATAGGGTTCATTATTGGGCTGGATTAATTTTGAATAAGTTTATCTATTTCATCATTCATGTATTCCATTTCTTGGTCACTAAATGCCCTCTGGGTTATGAAGTTGTGCTTCTGAGTGAGTGGTCAATCTTGTAGCTGGAGTCTCTCTCTTACATGGGAAAAAGTGGAAGAAGATCTCTCTCCATTCCCTTGTGATGTCCTGCTGACTCTCGTGTTTCTTTCTGGCATACTTTGTAGCCCATATCAGTGTCCATTTCTCTTCTCTTGTCTACAATCTTTTCATTTTTTCCTCTCTTTCTTCTCCTTCTCTGGCAATGTAATCCTCAGCTGCTTCCCTAAGGGTGCTTTATTTAATATTACTAATTTCTTCCTCTATAAGGTACTTATGCACTTGTGAGGCTAATGATTGTAGTTTCTTGACAGAGGTATTTTTCTTCTCTTCAGGTAAGATGGAGTTCCTGATTTGCTCTGCTAGGATTATGTTCTTCTGCCTGCTCCACTTCTCAAACCTTGAGTATTCAGAGCAGTGCAAAATTATTTTCTTTTCTTCAATAGTCCACTTTATTGTATCATACCTTCTCAGGTTTCGTTTTGGGGCTATTTTCCGTTGGAACTGCTGGGGTCCAGGGTCATTACTCTGGCCTGATGGGGTCCCCTGCATTGATTCCTTTGGAGAAGTTTCTTCTCCTCTGGGATTAAGAAAAGTTGCACCATTGCTCTCCTCACCCACCCTGGCACATAAGCGGGTTGAGGGGACCTTTTTATCCTGGATGATGTCCTGCCAGTATGAATTTTCCTTGGTAAACATCTCATTTTTGTTGAAGCTTTTAGTTAGGGTTAGTGTCCTTATAGTGGTCACTTCCTCATGGCTGTACACAGCCAAACCCTGTGATGGTGGGACATGGGTGTGCAAGGAGCACACCTCAAAGGCTCTTCATTCTCCAGTATGAATTCTTAAATGCCTTTGAAGCTGACTTTTCTCTGATGTAGTGTCAGAACAAATATGACATTTAAAGGGTTTTTCTCTAGTATGAATTCTTAAATGTATTTGAAGCTTACATTTCTATGCTGCAGTGTAAGAACACATATCACATTTAAAAGGTTTTTCTTCAGTATGAATTCTTAAATGCCTCTGAAGCTTACTTTTTTGTGCCAAAGAATAAAGACAAATATGACATTTAAAGGGTCTTTCCCTTTTTTTTGATTTATACTCCTTTTAGTATTTGTAATAGCTATAAGTGGGGCTTCCACCAGAAGCCAAACACTTCAACTATATCTGAACTTGGCTTAGCATTGATTTGCTGGTAGGATTACCTTCTTTTCTTTTCTCCAATGGTCCAGTTTATTGTATCATACTGACATATGTTTTTGATGGTCCCATTGTCTGATGGAAAAGCTGGGGTCCAGGGTCAATACCTTGACCTGGTGGGATCCCCCGCATTGATCCCTTTGGTGAAGAATCTTCTCCTCTGGGACTGAGAAAAGTTGCACCATTGCTCACCTCACCCACCCTGGTGCGTAAGCAGGTTGAGGGGACCTTTTTATCCTGGGTGACGTCCTGCCAGTGTGTGAGCTTTCCTTAGTAGACATTACATCCTGTTCTTGTTTGTGGAAAACTACATACAGGTGAGAGGGGTTTCCCCCGCACCTGTCCCTTATTTTTAGTTGCCTTTTATGATATGCTGGGACCACGTGGGAAGCATTCTTTCAAATCCTCTATCCCCAGGGATGTACCAGTATGAATTCCTTGATGGGTTTTGAGATAACTTCTTGTTCCACTAAAAGAACAATCTCCACATTTAAAAGGTTTTACCCTTTATGGTTTATACTCTTTATTGTATTTTTCCTCAGTATGAATTCTTAAATGCAATGGAAGCTGACTTTTCTGTGCTCCAGTGTAAGAACAAATATCACATTTAAAGGGTTTTTCTCCAGTATGAATTCTTAAATACACTTGAAGCTGACTTTTCACTGCTGAAGAGTAAGAACAAATATGACATTTAAAGGGTTTTTCTCTTTTGGTTTATACTCTTTAATATATTTTCTACAGTTAGAAGGGGGGGGGGGGGGGGGGGAGCTTCTACCCGAAGCCAAACACCAACTATGTCTGAACTTGTCCTAGCGTTCGTTTAAGGAGGGTGACCATTCCTTTTAATGCCCCTGTTTGGATTTCTATGGCCTGGGGCTATCCTGGGATTGAGTTCAGGTAAGTTGATAAGTTGTTTTTCATCATACCTGTTGCCCCAACTATGATGGGGAGAATGGCAGCGTCTTTCAATCTCCAGTTTCTCTTCATATCATATACGAGTGCCTGGTATTTTGTAATTTTCTCCCTTTCCACTCTATTAAGGCCATAATCATTTGGGACACTGACCTCAATAAGTAAGGCACTCCTTTCCCTCTTGTCCCACACTACTATGTCCAGTTTTACTGCAGAATTATCTATAAAAGTGGCTGTTGAGATTATTGTGTCATAGTATATGGTATACTGGTTGTTTCCAGTAATTGGTGCAGGTGTGTGTTCCCATACATTTTTATTGCATTCTAATTCTAATGCTATCATAATCTTCCAGTGAATATATTTACAAATTTTATTGTGTCTGGCTGTATAGTACCCATCTGCCAGGAGCACCCTACAGCCTGATATTAGATGGCCAACACTTTCCACCTCAACATGACAGAATCTACACCTATCATTAGTACTTATTCCAGCCATTTTTTTAAATGCATTTGTGAGGAGTGCAAGATCTTGGGCACCCATTATTAGTCGCTCTCCATCATATTGCAGAACTCCTCTCCTTAACCATTCCAGTGATCCTTCTTTGTTGATATAATCTTTCTGTAACTCTTGATAATATTTTCCAGCTCTTTGATGATGTTCCCATTCTTCTGCATGCTTGGCCTGTTGTTCCTTAACAAATCTTTTGCGACTTTTCCTAGCTATTAAGGTGGCTGGTACTCTTTCAGTTTCTACTTCTTCCGTCATATTGTTGCCTCCAAAGTGCTGAGCCAGTTTGGTTATGGAAGTATGTTGCGTTACCCTTGTGTTATGGTGTTCACAGACCAGAGCTATTGTAGGACTACTCGAACTTTTTAGATACTGCCCGATGCTGATGGTCGATGATCGGTGCAGCTGGTTAACCTCAGTCAATCCCATTCCTCCCAGTTTTCTTGGTAGGTACAATCTGGGAAGACATTGGTTCCGGTATGTTGTTCTGTTTAGAGTGAGGATCTTTCTGGTCTTAACATCCAGTTTATTTAGTTCTGATTGTGGCCAGTCTATGATCCCTACACTATAATTGATAACAGGGATGGCGAGTTGGTTTAT
The DNA here is from genome assembly GCA_023014485.1 of Bathynomus jamesi. Classification (NCBI taxonomy): domain Eukaryota; kingdom Metazoa; phylum Arthropoda; class Malacostraca; order Isopoda; family Cirolanidae; genus Bathynomus; species Bathynomus jamesi. The sequence continues at coordinate 134,854 of JAJOZX010001692.1, forward strand.
GGCTGTTATTTTATTCTTGGATGTAAGTTGGGTTTTGCAGATCTTTTTCAGTTATCGTACATACTCTCCACTGATTTTCTCTCACATTTGCCGGTGTTCTACATTTCCACTTTCTTCTATCCCAAGATATTTGTAGGAACTATCCTCTTCCAAGTCTTTGATCTGTGTCTCCTCCCAAATTGATGTTATGGGTTTGTATTTTCCTACACCCTCTAAGTGTCCACTTAGCACACTTGTCCAATCCAAACTTCATTTTGATGTCTCTGGAGAAAGCATGGACGATCCTTAATAGGCATTCCAGGTTTTGGTCAGAGTCTGCGTACAGCTTCAAATCATCCATAAACAGGAGATGGTTCAGTACAGTGTCAGGATTTCTTCGCCTAGTTTGACTGAGGTTGTAGCCCTTATTATTATTGCTAAGTAGTTTGCTAAGGGGGTCCAGGGTGAGGCAGAATAGCAAGGGTGATAAGCTGTCCCCCTGGAATATACCCCTCATAATCTTGACATGGGGAATGGATATTTTCCCATTTTCATGGGTAAGATTGATGTTTGTTTGCCATTTTGTCATCTGGTTTGTTAGAGAGCTAATAATGGTAGGGTGGATTTTGTACAGTTTAAGGCATTCCAAAATCCATGAGTGTGGGACACTATCAAATGCCTTCCGATAGTCTATCCATGCCATACTAAGGTTTCTGCCTCTCTTTTTACAGTCTTCAAGGATAGTTTTGTTGATGAGCAGCTGCTCCTTTGTACCTAAGCAGTTTCTCCTACATCCTTTCTGTTCTTTTTCCAGATAGTCTCCAGCATCCAGGTGTTCATACATACCATCTGCAATTAGGCCTGTAAAAAGTTTATAGGTGGTGGTGAGACAGCAGATTGGGCGGTATTTATTTGGGAGATTTGTCTCGCGAGTCTTAGGGATGAGGGTTCTCTCTCCACTTGTAAGCCATTCTGGTGTTTCTTCTACTCCCTGCAAAATCCTGTGAAAGGCGGCAGTATAATGATGGTGTAATGCCGTGACCTGTTTCGGCCAGAAATTCAGGAGCTTGTCTAGGCCAGGTTTTTTAAAGCTGGAGAATTTTGCGAGTTTCCTTCTTATCTTGTCTTCTGTCATAACTCCTCCATTTCTGGTTTACCCTCATTTGCCACCCTGATGGTCTCTATCCACGCAGCATCCTGATTATGCTGTTCAGGGGTTTCAAAGAGGGGTTTCCAGTGTCTCCAGCTGGGTTTGATCTGGTGGTTCATGAACTATTATTCTTTCCCTAATGAGATTTTGGTAAAAGCCTCTAGGGTTTGATGAAAATTGTTTGTTATGGTTTTTCATGTCAATCTGCTTTTGTGTATTCCTGATTCTATTGGCTATGGCTGGGATTTTTCCCTCCAATTCCAGCACCTTGTCACGTAATTGATTATCTCTCAGATTATACTTCCTCTTTATTTTCCCTATTTGTTTTTTGAGTTTTCCCTGTTGTGTGGGTGCTTGGAAATATTGCTTTAATTGGTTCAATTCTCATCTGGCTTGTGTAAGTTGTTTAGTTAATTTAACTTTCCAAGGAGGGGGTTTTGGATTGCACCTTTTGCTGGGGGACTTTGAACTAAAATTTGGGACAAGTTTCTGTTGCATGTATAGGCCAACAGCGTAATTTACTTGGTTAAGTTCAGTAAGGTCTGTATTGACTGGAACTAGTCTATTAACTGCAACATGTACTCTGCATAGTAGTTGTTTAAACTTTCTATTTTTACTAAGTTTGATCAATCGGGGCCGGCTTTCCATATGCATGGTTTTAACATTTTCAATTGTATTTGCTAACTCCTCCTCCACTTCCATTTGCTGTAGGTCCATATCTTCATATCGTGGTGGTGGTAGTGGCGGCGGCGGTGATGGTGGTGGTGGTGATGAGGGAGGGGTTCTTGATCTGGCTGGGGAAGGGAATGATGAGTCAGAGGATCCAGGTGAACTGGGTGGTGAACCACCCAGTCCCATTTGCTGAATTGGATTGATTACAAAATGTTGGCTGATGTGTTGTCTGTTTTGTGTGTCCTCTGAACTACCAGATGCTTCATCATCACTATTTTGGGTAGCTTCAAGGCACTGTAATAGTGGGATAGGGTTCATTATTGGGCTAGAATCATTTTGAATAAGTTTATCTATTTCATCATTCATGTATTCCATTTCTTGGTCACTAAATGCCCTCTGTGTTATGAAGTTGTACTTCTGAGTGATCAACCTTGCAGCTGGAGTCTCTCTCTTACATGGGCAAAAGTGGAAGAAGATCTCTCTCCATTCCCTTGTGATGTCCTTCTGCCTCTCGTGTTTGTTTTTGGCATACTTTGTAACCCATATCAGTATCCATTTCTCTTCTCTTGTCCACAATCTTTTCATTTTTACCTCTCTTTCTTCTTCTTCTCTGGCAATGTAATCCTCAGTTGCTTCCCTAAGAGCATTTTGTTTAATATTACGAATTTCTTCCTCTGTAAGGTACTTATGCACTTGTGAGGCTAATGATTGTAGTTTCTTGACAGAGGTATTTTTCTTCTCTTCAGGTAAGTTGGAATTCCTGATTTGTTCCGCTAGGATTATGTTCTTCTGCTTGCTCCATTTCTCATAGTCCATTTTATTGTCATACCTTTCAGGTTTCGTTTTGGGTCCATTTTCCGTTGGAACTGCTGGGGTCCAGGGTCATTACTCTGGCCTAATGGGGTCCCCTGCATTGATCCCTTTGGAGAAGCTTCTTCTCCTCTGGGGTTAAGAAAAGTTGCGCCATTGCTCTCCTCACCCACCCTGGCGTGGAAGCGGGTTGAGGGGACCTTTTTATCCTGGGCGACGTCCTGCCAGTGTAAATTTTCCTTAGTAAACATCTCATTTTTGTTGAAGCTTTTAGCTAGGGTTAGTGTCCTTATAGCGGTCACTTCCTCATGGCTGTACACAGCCGAACCCTGTGATGGTGGGACCTGGGCATGCGAGGAGCACACCACAAAGGCTCTTCATACCCACCTCCTTTTCTCCAGTATGAATTCTTAAATGCATTTTAAGATGACTTTTCTGTGCTGCAGTGTAAGAACAAATATCACATTTAAAGGGTTTTTCTCCAGTATGAATTTTTAAATGCCTTTGAAGCAGACTTTTCACTACTGCAGTGTAAGAACAAATATCACATTTGAAGGGTTTTTCACCAGTATGAATTCTTAAATGTATTTGAAGCTGATTTTTGCATGCTGCAGTGTAAGAACAAATATGACATTTAAAGGGTTTTTCTCCAGTATGAATTCTTAAATGCACTTGAAGCTGACTTTTCTGCGCTGCAGTGTAAGAACAAATATGACATTTAAAGGGTTTTTCTCCAGTATGAATTTTTAAATGCCTTTTGAGATTTGTTTTTGACTTTGTCTGATAAGGGCAAATAGAACACTTCAATATAATCTTCTGTATTAACTGGTCTTTTTCATTCTCATGATGCTCAAAATTATGTAAAGACTTGATTTTTTGAAGTTCTGATCTTGCTTTGAGTTTTTTGAGTTCTGCTTCAATTTGGATTGCTGCAAATAAGTTACAGAAAATTAGTTTTGTTGTAAGATTCAGTGTACAAGCCAATTAGTGAGCTAAAACCAGATCTTTATGTTTTATATTTTCTTTGCAAAACAGAGAATGTGAACAATTTATCACTGATCAAAATGAAATCTTGAATTCTGTAATTTACTTTACTGTGGTATTCTCCACCATTCTTTTCTTACCATTATTTTTTTTTATCAAAAGTTTTAGATAAAAATCATCTCAAATTCATGGAAAATTAGTTTTACATCTGTTCATTTCCCAGAGCTTCTTTCAATACCACAAAATGGTGTTTTTATATAATAAAGGATTTGCAAGGAACCTATGTAAATAAAGTTGGTTTATCCACACTTCTACATTCTCAAGGCAGTGTGGATAATCCAATTTTGCAGATAATCCAATGTTTTTCATGAAAAAATTGGTAAGTACCGTATTTCCTGGCCGATAGGATACTCATAGGATAAGTATTTCTGGGTCATGTGACGACTGTATTTGACATCTCTGGGATCATGTTAGGATAGGAACTTCCTACTGTAAACTTGACCTTCAGCCAGTAAGATGCATGATGTTTCTAGAGACATTTTTTAAAAAAAAAATAGCATCCTATGGGCTGGGAAATATGGTATATAAATTTTTTTTTTTAATTTTTGAAGAAAATTACTGTATTATAACTCACCAGAAATACAGTACTGTACAAGAACATACTGTAGTTATATTACTGTATGTAACATATAACAAGAACACTAACTGTATTCACCATAACTAACTATGCACTTCACTAAGGCTGTGGCAGAAATAATTTAATTTTAAATGATTACATTAATGACTAAACTGGGCAAATGAAGTTCAAGGTTAACTTTCCCTTTAACTGGAGAGCCAAAGAATTTTCTGATAAGCTACACTTCAACAAAAAATTTTTTAGAAAAGATTAAAAATAAAAAATAAAAATTATAAGTAGTTTGCCAATTACACATATTTGGGTGGCAACAATGTTGGGGTTGTACAGTGAGTACATTGTAAGTACTTAGTATATTATACACTCCATCATAGTTATTTACAATACTTACCAAATATTTAATAACATATCTTGCAGTTAAGTAATCTACAAAATTTATAGAATATAAGAAACGTATTCATTAGCTATTCCATAAATCAGAGTGAATTCAAACAAGTTTTGTATATTTGTTAACTATAGTGACAATTATTCTAAAACTTAATTTGGCCAAATATTAACCTAAAATAATTAATTAATTATTTACCATCAGCCAGGTATGTAGAGGGAAGGATGAATCAGGACTAAAACAAATAAATACCATAGGTTACATAAATCACAAACATAGATTATGATCGATTATACGAGAGCTGACGATAGTTTTAAAATGCTGAGGCTCAACTTTGGCTACATTCTGCAGAATTTGGAATTAAGACAAGCATTTGGAAGAAATGCATTAGCCAATTCCAATACTTTTACATTTAGTGTGGATTTAAGTACTTGAATCATTGTGGTGTCAAAAGGCAAAAGTTGGTAAAAATGTCCCTGAATCACTTTCATTTTCAAGCATCCAGTTACATGATAGCTATGAAAAAACTATATAGGGCTATGGGTTGATTGCCTTTGCCCTCATCCGCTGAAAATTTCCAGCAGATTTCAGTGGAGGGTTACCGACAAAGGCCCTATGTCTTTTCGTTAGAGAGTTATAATATGTAGGTGTTTAAAGGACCTTTTTATATTTAAGTGATTACGGTAATTCTAGCGTCGGGATTTGCGCGACGTACAGTATACTAGAATGAAAATAATTTGCCTCACCTTATTTTTGTTGGGTCTTTGTTTGCTTCGATGTAGGGCGTTACGATCATCTTCGGTGTAGGGCCGCCACGATCGAGTTTCGCGACGAATTTACTTAAGGTAATTAATATAGGCAGTCACTATATAAACCCCTGAAGGAATAGGCCTATCCTTTTAAGTCATTAGGTTTTAATTATAAGGAATTCACTCAGACTAGGGGGGACAAAGACATCCTCCCGTTTAAAGCTTCGCTGTAACATAAACAGCCCTGAGAGCCGTTCCTTGGTTCTGGTGTATTATTTGCCGAACTAGCAATTTTGTTTGGCTACTCCTTTGGTAGACTAAACAATAAATTGGGTTTTCTTGTTGCTATGTGGCTGATTCATACTACAGGTTCTTTGTACGTATGGCAATTCAATTATTTCATTCCCAATAGGCTATGTCGCCAATCCCGAGGCAATTTTGTATAGATATTTAATTCAATTAATTAATAATTTATATTTAATTATGAAATAAATGTACCACATATGATACCATGTTGTGAGTGCGTATAGTTTTTCCATATACTGGGGGGGGCCGGAGAAAAATTTGTATGTTATAGATCAAAATTTTTTGACAAACTGTGTTTAAACCATGTGAAATGGATTGAAAAGAATGAAGTAGAAATTTAGGAGAGAGAGGTTACTCAAGACCTATTCAAATATTAAAGTTCAAGAGGCCAACTTCTCAAGTTTAGTTAAAGTTATGTCAATCAGTTTGACTCCCTTTAGGTATAGGAAATTTATGGGATTAAAGTAAAGTTATTAAGCATTTTAACTTTGCTCAGTTTGTGTAAGTTTTATAAGTCACCAGTCTTAATTTTTTCTTGTAAAAGTTTTTGGCTTTCAAAGCAGTCTTTCTTTGAGGCCTGTCTGGTTTAGTCTGAGTTACATCAGGCACATTGAGAGATTCCTCCCCAATAGTATCCTGATCCATCCTTTGGGGTAATGGTTCTAATTTAGCCCCACACTCCAAAGGATATAGTAATGTGATATCTCTGGTGGTTCACCAGTTGCTGTTTTCAGTTTTACAACCCTGGTAACTTCGTCTTCACCAGTTTTGAGTTCCAAGACTTTTCCCATTGACCAATGTTGTCTTGGTGTCTTGTCATGTATCAACACAATGTCCCCAATTTTGACTGAATCATTCCAACTTTGTTTTGTTAATTGTTTATGTCTTTCTCTAAGACTTGTTAAGTATTCTTCTCTCCATTTTGTTATAAATTGAGTCTTGATTTGTGTCAAATGTTGGTATTTTGTGTTGAGTTCTTTGTGTCCTATTTCCCAATCTGGATCCTCTGTACTGTTATGTTCAGATTCTGGTAACATGTTTACTGTTTCTCCCTTAATTAGGTGGTTTGGTGTGAGAGGTTCTGGCTCATTAATACCATCTCCCACATAAGTTAATGGTCTGTTGTTGACAACATTTTCAATTTCTGACAGAATAGTCATGAGTTCAAAAAGTTGTAGATGTTTTGTCCCAATAGTCTTTTTAAGGCAGTTCTTTACAGTTTGTATGTTTCTTTCCCAAATTGAACCATACCATGGTGTATTAACAGGAATGTACTTCCAGGTTATGTTGTGTTTGGTTAAATGAGTTTGTACTGTTTCACTGTCACAAATCTGATGAATAATTCTTTCACCAGATTTGAAGTATGTGGCATTGTCTGACCATATAGTTTTGGGTACAGAATTGTGTGCACAAAATCGTCTGAAAGCAGCAATAAAAGCTTCTGCTGTCAGATCTTCTACTATGTCTAGACATATGGCACGTGTGGCAGCACAGGTGAAGAGTACAATGTACACTTTGTATTCCTTTGAATCCATTTTGTCTCCAAAACTCACATTTACCGCTCCAGTGTAGTCAATACCCGTGGTTTCAAATGGCCGAGTAAATGTTACTCGTTCCACAGGTAGGTCTGGAGGGCTTGGGGTCTTAAAGGGTCGTGAATGGATACGTTTACAAGGAATGCATGTGTTTAAAATTTTCTTTGTTTCAGTTCTACCCTTTGGTAGCCAGTAAGTTTTTCTCAGCTCTGTCAGGGTTTGTGGGACTCCCATGTGGTGTATTTTGTTGTGGGTATCCCTGATGATGAGTTTTGTGAAGTGATTTCTCCTTGGAAGAAGAATTGGGTGCTTAGAGTTGTAAGTCAAAGTTGACTTGTTAAGCCTTCCTTTACACCTTATCAGACCCTCTGTATCCAGGTACAGATTTAGATCCATGACAAGTGAAGGAATACCTTTGTTTAATGTGCTACTGGACCTAAGATACTTCAACTCCTTGTCAAATTCTGAAGCTTGTATCTGTTTGAGCCAGTATTTTGTTGCAGTTTCTGTTAAGTTAGAAAAGGCTTTCTGAGGACAGTGTTTGAGAAGGTAGCTATTGACAAACTTGCAGCAATAGACTGTAATTCTCAAGAGTTTGTTGAGGTCTGAATAAAGGTGATAGTCAAATATAGGTTTGTCCTCAGTGATCTTTTCAGTTGTTGTAGAGTTGAGTGTGAGGTTAACTACTTTGGCTGGCCAAAGATCCTCACATGTTAGCCATTCGGGCCCTTCATACCAGATTTTATTTGTTTTCAACAGCTTGTAAGAGAGCCCTCTTGTCAAAAAGTCTGCAGGATTCTCTTTTGTTTTTATGTACCTAAATTTGATACCAAGGTTTGTGTTTGCAGTTTTGATTTCTGTTAGTCTGTTTTTCACAAATATGTTTTTGCAAGAAGTTGTATCTGTGTTGGTCACCCATGTTAGACAAATTTGACTGTCTGTCCTAAGTAAATGTTTGTTATGTCAACTTCTTTATACACTTGTGAAAGAAAGTTTGCTGTTTTAACTCCCAATGAGACAGCTAATAATTCAAGTTGTGGTACAGTTTTTTTTGGTTTAAGGGTGCCACTTTTGCCTTTGAATAAACCAAGTTACTTTCATTTTCACTTGTTAAATAGGCACAACACCCGTAAGCTTGTGTGCTGGCATCTGTAAAAATGTGTAGTGTTTGCGATTTCAATCTGTAGCCAGCACATCTTGGTACGTAGATGTCTTGAACTTTGTTCAAGTCTGTGGCTAATTTTTTCCAATGAAGTTGGTCTTCCACTGAAAGTGGTTCATCCCAATCAATTTTCTTTTTCCATAAGTCTTGCAAAAGGGTTTTGGATCTTATGGTTGCTGGTAAATATAATCCAATGGGGTCGAAAATTTTGGATGATTCTGAAAGCACTTGTCTTTTTGTATCGGCATTTGGATTTAAGTTATAACTCTTTGTGCAAAGAGTGTCATCGTGTTCGGAATTCTGTTTTAAAAACCAAAGCATTCCAAGTGTTTTCGTGTAATTGTTTGGTTCAATGTTCCCATTGTTGTCTTTTGTTATTTGTTCATTTAATTTAGGAGAATTAGAAAGAGTTTGTACTGTATTCAAACCTCCTACCACTTCAGACTAGTCAATACCCGTAGTTTTAGTGGAGTAAATTTACTCCTCCACAGGTAGATCTGGAGGGCTTGGGGCTTTGAATCCTGTACTGTTTTTGTGTTGTTTGGCCTATGGCCAAGGGAGGCCACAAGACCCTTTTTGTTTGGTCTCTGGCCAAAGGAGGCCACAAGACCCTTGTTGTTTGGTCTCTGGCCAAGGGAGGCCACAAGACCAATGTTGTTTGGTCTCTGGCCAAGGAGGCCACAAGACCCTTGATTAATATGTTGGGCTATGGCCAAGGAGGCCATCAGCCCTTGATGAATATGTTGGGCTATGGCCAAGTGAGACCATCAGCCCTTGATGAATATGTTGGGCTATGGCCAAGTGGCCATCAGCCCTTTGATGAATTTGTTGGGCTATGGCCAAGGTAGGCCAAGCCCTTTGATGATTTGTTGGGCTATGGCCAAGGGTAGGCCATCAGCCCTTTGATGAATTTGTTGGGCTATGGCCAAGGTAGGCCATCAGCCCTTTGATGAATTTGTTGGGCTATGGCCAAGGTAGGCCATCAGCCCTTTGATGAATTTGTTGGGCTATGGCCAAGGGGCCAAGCCCTTTGATGAATTTGTTGGGCTATGGCCAAGGTAGGCCAAGCCCTTTGATGAATTTGTTGGGCTATGGCCAAGGTAGGCCATCAGCCCTTTGATGAATTTGTTGGGCTATGGCCAAGGTAGGCCATCAGCCCTTTGATGAATTTGTTGGGCTATGGCCAAGGTAGGCCAAGCCCTTTGATGAATTTGTTGGGCTATGGCCAAGGTAGGCCATCAGCCCTTTGATGAATTTGTTGGGCTATGGCCAAGGTAGGCCATCAGCCCTTTGATGAATTTGTTGGGCTATGGCCAAGGTAGGCCATCAGCCCTTTGATGAATTTGTTGGGCTATGGCCAAGGTAGGCCATCAGCCCTTTGATGAATTTGTTGGGCTATGGCCAAGGGTAGGCCATCAGCCCTTTGATGAATTTGTTGGGCTATGGCCAAGGGTAGGCCATCAGCCCTTTGATGAATTTGTTGGGCTATGGCCAAGGTAGGCCAGCCCTTTGATGAATTTGTTGGGCTATGGCCAAGGTAGGCCATCAGCCCTTTGATGAATTTGTTGGGCTATGGCCAAGGTAGGCCAAGCCCTTTGATGAATTTGTTGGGCTATGGCCAAGGTAGGCCAAGCCCTTTGATGAATTTGTTGGGCTATGGCCAAGGTAGGCCATCAGCCCTTTGATGAATTTGTTGGGCTATGGCCAAGGTAGGCCATCAGCCCTTTGATGAATTTGTTGGGCTATGGCCAAGGTAGGCCATCAGCCCTTTGATGAATTTGTTGGGCTATGGCCAAGGGTAGGCCATCAGCCCTTTGATGAATTTGTTGGGCTATGGCCAAGGGTAGGCCATCAGCCCTTTGATGAATTTGTTGGGCTATGGCCAAGGGTAGGCCATCAGCCCTTTGATGAATTTGTTGGGCTATGGCCAAGGTAGGCCAAGGCCCTTTGATGAATTTGTTGGGCTATGGCCAAGGTAGGCCATCAGCCCTTTGATGAATTTGTTGGGCTATGGCCAAGGTAGGCCAAGCCCTTTGATGAATTTGTTGGGCTATGGCCAAGGTAGGCCAAGCCCTTTGATGAATTTGTTGGGCTATGGCCAAGGGTAGGCCATCAGCCCTTTGATGAATTTGTTGGGCTATGGCCAAGGGTAGGCCATCAGCCCTTTGATGAATTTGTTGGGCTATGGCCAAGGTAGGCCATCAGCCCTTTGATGAATTTGTTGGGCTATGGCCAAGGTAGGCCATCAGCCCTTTGATGAATTTGTTGGGCTATGGCCAAGGGTAGGCCATCAGCCGTTTGATGAATTTGTTGGGCTATGGCCAAGGGTAGGCCATCAACCCTTTGATGAATTTGTTGGGCTATGGCCAAAGGTAGGCCAAGGCCCTTTGATGAATTTGTTGGGCTATGGCCAAGGTAGGCCATCAGCCGTTTGATGAATTTGTTGGGCTATGGCCAAGGTAGGCCACAAGCCCTTTGATGAATTTGTTGGGCTATGGCCAAGGTAGGCCAAGGCCCTTTGATGAATTTGTTGGGCTATGGCCAAGGGTAGGCCATCAGCCCTTTGATGAATTTGTTGGGCTATGGCCAAGGGTAGGCCATCAGCCCTTTGATGAATTTGTTGGGCTATGGCCAAGGGTAGGCCATCACCCTTTGATGAATTTGTTGGGCTATGGCCAAAGGTAGGCCAAGGCCCTTTGATGATTTGTTGGGCTATGGCCAAGGGTAGGCCATCAGCCCTTTGGAGTAGAGTAGTTTGTTTGTACATGTCACTGTCTAACCATATAATTTTTGGCACAAAATTATGAGCACAGAATCAGAGCGCAGCAATAAAAGCTTTTACTCTCCGATCCTTGGTTATGTTTAGACAGGTTGTTGTGTTTGAGACACATTGAAAGAGTAGTGTGTGTGTGTGTGTGTCGCATTCCTCCGAATCCAGTTGGTCTTCAAAACTTGGATTCACCACTCCAATGAAATTAATACCCGTAGTTATGAATGAGTAAATGTTGTGTATCCTACAGGTAGGTCTGGAAGGTTTGGGGTTTTGAAGGAATCCAATCTGTTTGCGAGGAATGTATGTGTCTGTTAATGAAATCTGTTGTGTTTCTTCTTTTAAAAGAAGAATTGGATGTTTGAAGTCGTATGTATATATTTATATACTGTACCGTACGTATGTGTGTAAATGTGTATTTTGTTATAGGGTTTTATTTTTGGGTTTTGGGTTAGGTTAACCAATTTGGCTGAGTAAAGACCCTCAAACGTTGCATTTGAGACCCTTATATCAAGCCTTGTCTGTAATAGGTTGGGCCTATATGTCAAATAGGACTTCGGAATGGGTTGGGCCTATATGTCAAATAGGACTTAGAATAGGTTGGGCCTATATGTCAAATAGGACTTGGAATAGGTTGGGCCTATATGTCAAATAGGACTTGGTATGCCTATATGTCAAATAGGAATTGGAATATGTTGGGCCTATATGTCAAATAGGACTTGGTATGCCTATATGTCAAATAGGAATTGGAATAGGTTGGGCCTATACGTCAAATAGGACTTGGAATAGGTTGGAATAGGGTCATGAATAGGTGTTAGGTGGGTGTAGGTTTGAATTCGTGCAATTGCTTTAGGTCTTTGTGATGTTACAGTTCGAGTCGAATTTTGTGATGTTACAGGTCTGAGTCGAATTTTGTGATGTTACAGGTCTGAGTCGAATTTTGTGATGTTACAGGTCTGAGTCGAATTTTGTGATGTTACAGGTCTGAGTCGAATTTTGTGATGTTAATGAGTCTTATGAGTAAGTTAAATTGCTGGAATAAATTTTATAACCTACACCACAGGTTCAATTATAAATTTAGTGTTTTTAGTTAGGATAGGCCTTGAGTGTAAAGAGTAAGGCCTACTTTAAGAGGTAGGCCTATTATGTAAGGTAAAGTTAGATGGGCCTACTAAATAGGCCTATTTGTTGGGCCTACCAAGTAGGCTTATGTTTGGGCCTATTATTTTATAGGACCTCAAATGAGTTAAGCCTGTTAAATTAACAAGGCTTAGTTTTGAATTTGAAGAGTAGGACCTATTAAATAGGCTTAATGTTGCAGGCCTATTATTTTTAGGACCTAAAATAAGTTATGCCTGTTAAATGAACAAGCCTTTGTTTTCGATTAGTGTAAAGGTAAAGGGATCGGTTCCCAGTTGCTTAGGCCACCATATGAAAAAACTATAGTGGGGTTACGGTTGAAATTGGGGTTAGGCCAATGAGGTAAGCCTAGCCACTGCGTGTGTCAGTGTAAATTTTAGAGGGGTTAGTTCCCCATACAACGGGCCACCATATGAAAAAACTATATAGGGCTATGGGTTGATTGCCTTTGCCCTCATCCGCTGAAAATTTCCAGCAGATTTCAGTGGAGGGTTACCGACAAAGGCCCTATGTCTTTTCGTTAGAGAGTTATAAATATGTAGGTTGTTAAAGGACCTTTTTATATTTAAGTGATTACGGTAATTCTAGCGTCGGGATTTGCGCGACGTACAGTATACTAGAATGAAAATAATTTGCCTCACCTTATTTTTGTTGGGTCTTTGTTTGCTTCGATGTAGGGCATTACGATCATCTTCGGTGTAGGGCCGCCACGATCGAGTTTCGCGACGAATTTACTTAAGGTAATTAATATAGGCAGTCACTATATAAACCCCTGAAGGAATAGGCCTATCCTTTTACAGTCACTAGGCTTCACATTATAAGGAATTCACTCAGGACTCTAGGGGGGACATTGACATCCTCCGCGTTTAAAGCTTTGCTGTAACATAAACAGCCCTGAGAGCCGTTCCTTGGTTCTGGTGTATTATTTGCCGAACTAGCAAAATTTTTGTTTGGGCTACTCCTTTGGTAGACTAAACAATAAATTGGGTTTTCTTGTTGCTATGTGAGGCTGATTCATACCTACAGGTTCTTTGTACGTATGGCAATTCAATTATTTCATTCCCAATAGGCTATGTCGCCAATCCCGAGGCATTTTTGTATAGATATTTAATTCAATTAATTAATAATTTATATTTAATTATGAAATAAATGTACCACATATGATACCATGTTGTGAGTGCGTATAGTTTTTCCATAATAGCTGCAGTTACCCAATTCTCTCAATGTGCCACTTAACATAAAATATATTGACCCTTACCTTAAAGATATGAAACTTTAATTAAATTCATTTTAATAAAAATAAATCGAACCATAAATTATTTTGTCATTTCTTGCAGAATTTGTGTCAGTAAAAAGTTGTCCAGGAAATCTTGACAGATATATACACTGGTTCACAAAAGTATTTATGAAATGCAAGTTTTTGGTATCACTTTGATATGATCTAATTTTGGCCCTTTTGAACATGTTAATATCTTCAAATGTGTTTTTTTCATAATATCTATTTGTAGAAGGTTGTGTTGTTGATTTTTTGTCTCATTTTGATCTGCATTAATTTTTAATCAAGATGCGTAAAAGGTGTGAACTTTTAGGCTATAAACTTGCAGAATTGACTGCTCTGATAAAACTTAATCAATACAGTAACATACGCATGGGAAAAATATTAAATATAGCCAAACTGACCATATGCAATCACAGAAAGGAGGGAGAAAACCTACAAAATACAGAGAAGTAGCCAGAAATACATTTTATTAAAGGGGAGGGGGGGTATTTTGAATTTTTTTGAATTCCTAAGTGAGGACCCTCTCAAAATATGTACCACCAATAGTGAAACTCGGGTCAAAAACAATTTTTTATTTTTTACCCCTTTAACCCCCCATGTACAATTTAGGGTTATGACTTTTTAATTTTTTGTCATAAATATTGTTTCCTGTATCATCAATCGATGAACTTTTGCTTGAAAACAATAAAAAAGGGCCTAATTCTTCAGAATTAAAAAAAAATGTCACCCCGAAAGCAAATATAGTATATTAGTATATTCGAGACAGCTGTAATAAGTAAAACAATTAAAACAATAATAGAGTAAATGTATAATATTGTATTTGTATAATTAATATGTATTGTATAGGTATAATGTTGTATAATATAATATATGTTCATGTATAATAATTGTGAAATAAACATGCAAATTTCTATTTATTATTTTATTAATTTTTTATTTTTTATTTTAGGGTGAAGTTTTTTCAAAATATATAGAAAAAACTGTTATTTTCATTGTCAGGGGGCAAAAGTTCATCGATTTATGATACAGGAACATGAGGTTATAAAAATGTCATAACCCTAATATACATACAACCTGAAAGTATACATATTAGGGTGTGTCAATTTTGTCAACTTTTTTCAAATCAATTTTGGTAGTGAAAATATAGTCTTTTCATGTCAAAACTTGAAATTGGCCAACCAAAATGAAATAAAATAACCCTTACCTACATCAATTTTACCTTAAAGTTTCAGAAATTGACTCTTTTACTGAACAATAGGACATAAATTGATTAACTATTCATCTGTCACAGAATTATCCCACTGATCGCATATGGTGTGTTTTCAAGGTCATATAGTTGTTGTTCAATGTACAAGTCACAACATGAATAGAACTGTCCCTCACTCTCAATCCTCAGTTGCATCTTAGATGTCATAGACGGTGGTTTGCTGTTATTGCTCTTGTACCTACTTCATAGTTATTCTACTAGACGAATACTACAGTTTAACTAAGTATGGACTATTGATTATTACATTTATTTATTATCATCATATTCTTCTGTCTAATTATGTTTTTTTAGAACATCGAATGACTAAACTTTGAAACATCGTAATTGATATAAAATACTTAAATGTTTTTCTTTCTTTTCAGATATTCCTAAGATGCCAAAATTGAAGACAAGAGGTCAGTCGTCATGCCACTTGAGCCTGTTAGTCGGTAAAGGCAAGGAGCTTCCCGTATCAGAACTACCAACAGTGCGAGACATGCTGAGACTAGGGTTACTCCTTCGTGAACAAAATACAAAGGATAGAAGGAACTACACAGAGAAAGAGCTCATAAGGGACATGATTCCCCTTCTTCTCCATCAGTGGAAAAAAGCTGTGTTATTCAAACCACCTGTACTCAATCAGTATAGAACTATTGAGCTAAAATTAACAAAGCTGTGGCACAAAGCAGTTGAGACATCACTTGGTAAAGGAAAACTAGCAAAGAAGAATGAATTTCTGCACACACTTGATACTCTTCTTGACATTTTTAACTGCCAGTGTCCCATAGAGTTGTGTTCTGAAGCCAATTGTTCTCCCTCATGCAGAAGAGAACCTCACCCTCACATTGATTGTCGCTGTCCTCGTGAGAAGAAGATCCCTGTTTTGGAGCTGGCTTTCATAAAGGCAGAGAGAACAAAGACAGGAGGCCAAGGAAGTATGCAGATTGGTTTGGCAGATTATTCAAAAACCAAAAAACAGATTGTTATTGCTAAGAAAAGAGAGAAAATCCGAGAGAGGGAAGAAAGGAAGAAAAAGAAGAGTGAAGAAGCCACCCAGAGATGAAGAGCTCTATCAAGAGGTTTCTCACTTCTTTGAAAGCTCTTCAGATGAACAGAAAGAAGCAACATCAGATGGTAGCTTCAAAATGCCATCTGAACCTTCGCCAAAGAGAATGAAATACAACACTAAAGACATCTCAAACATTGCCCTTGCCAGTATTCACCACCATACGGGGCTATGAGAGACTGCAGAGATTGCCACTGCCGCTTGGATAGATGCAGGCCTCATCAGCCGAGAGGATACATCCTTAGTGATAGATCATAATAAATAGGAAGAGCACAAGAAAAAATAATGAAGGAAATATCTGATCAGCATGAAAAAGATTTGAAGGAGGAAGGTCTCTCTTGCCTTTTGTTTGATGGAAGAAGAGATGACACAAAAGTTCTCCTTGAGGTAGAGGGAATGGACAGAAAGTTTCCCGGTCTCATCAAAGAAAAATACTACTCTGTGTGTTCCAAACTTGGTGGCCGCTATTTGTTTCACTTTGTTCCTGAAGCAGAAGTAGAAGGCAAGAAACATGCAGAGGCAATTGCTGATCAAATAATATGTTGGCTTCAAGAAAGAAGACTTGACAGTTCACTGCAGGCCGTTGGTGGAGAGACAACTGCGGTGAACACTGGATGGCAGGGCGGTGTTATGACGCATTTAGAGAAAAAACTTGGAAGAAGGCTTGTTTGGATTGTATGTGATTTGCACACAGGGAACTACCTCTTCATTGGTCTCATCCAGGAACTTGATGGTCCTACAAAGAGCAACAACAAGTGGTCAGGCCCCCTTGGCAACATGCTAGATGAAGCAACAGAATTAGAAATAAATACAAAATTTCCAAAGGTCGAAGTAGGCCCTCCCCTTCCAGTGTTGTCTGAAGAAGTTATCAAAGACCTCAGCATGGATCAATCTTACGCTTATCATATTGTTCAAGCAATTAGATCAGGAGAGTTGCCTCAAAATCTGGCTCTCTTGGAGATTGGACCCGTAAGTCACAGTCGTTGGTTAACTACAGCGATTCGTTTCTGCAGGATTTGGGTTTCCAAACATGCACTGAAGGGCAAAATGCTACAGAATTTGATGTTGATTGTTGAATTTATTATTGGGCTTTATCTTCCTCACTGGTTCAATGTAAAACTTAATCCAATGTGGATGGAGGGGCCCAACCACATCTTGTTTCAATTACAGCTACTGATCCCTTCCGTTAGGCATATGGGCTACAATCGACGGTTACGCGCCCTGAACTTGATTTAGAAAAGGACTTGGGTGTGCTAATTAGCAGCGACCTTAAGTTTACGAAACAGTGTGTAGAGGTGGAAAAGAAAGCCCAGAAACTATTGGGTTATATCAGAAACTATTGGGATATCCTATCAGGAGTATGCTGTGCAGTTCTGGTCGCCCACCCTCAGGAAAGATATTGAGAGGCTGGAGCGAGTGCAGGCGAGGGCCACAAAGTTGATCCCTTCCATTAGGCATATGGGCTACAATCGACGGTTACGCGCCCTGAACTTGTTTTCGCTTGAAACTCGGAGGCTGCGCGGTCAACTGTTTGGTACCTCCTCGGTATGGGCCGCAAGGCCTTTTGAGGTACTTCTTTTCCTTGTAACTCCTTGTAACCCAAAGGAAAGTAGTGGTGGACATCGTGTTACCTGTGGTGAGAAGGTCCGCTTGGTATGCTAGGCCAGAGGCAGTTTTGCAAGCAATACTCTGCAGCCAATGTACCAAAGAGCGAACTGAGGTTGTGGAAATCATTCTAAAGCTTAGAGGAACATCACTAGATGATGACCAGCTGGGAGACTGCTCTGTTCAGACAAGGAAGGTACCTCCGACAAATGTCAATGCCACGAAATTGTCAGAATTAGTTAACTTGAGTTCGGAAGTTTTGGAGCCACCACTGACAACATGTATAACAAACAAAGATTTAACACAACTTAAAGAGGCCCCAATGCAAGTGCCAAAGTGGCCTTCTCACACTCAGAGTGTGGAGAGATGTGTGAAAATGGTCACAGAAGCAGCTAGTCAAGTTTACAGTCACGAGAGGTGAAAAGGATACATCAAAGCGCAAGTACCAAGCTGAATGCTGATGTCAAGGAACCGCAGCAAAAAGGACATGACTGCATTGGTTATTTTCAAATAAAGATTCTGAATGATATCCTATTGCCACTTTAAATGTTGATAGGATGTTTGCGTACATTTGTTATTTTGTTACGAATTTACGGAAAAATTGAATTTTTTAATTAAAATTGATGTAGGTAGGAGTTATTTTTTATTGTTTTTGAAGCAAGGATATTATTTTGTATGCCAAATGATTACATTAAATTGCTACCAAATCACATGATTTTCAATTTAGTCATTTTACCCCCAAAATTGACACACCCTAATACATATGTCTATTATTGTAGTTTTCTGCTATATAATCCATATTTATTGCCAGATTTGCTTTGTAATATGTCCTTTATAGGGTTTACATGGTTGGAGAACACGAATCTGTACTCAGAATTTTGAAAATCTAATATGGCAGCCAAAAATCTCCATTTTTCATCAAATTATCATGGATGACAGCATCTTTAATGTTATGATATATACTAAAGAATGTATTAACGCACACATACAACACAGACACGATCACCTTTCATACCACACTGTCCAGTTGTCAGCCTGATTAGCATCAACACATAAGTGACACCTAGTGGACCAACATCCAAACACCACATCTAATGCTGGTTTCAGGGACTGAAAATATTATTATGCTTCACTGTGCTTTCATTACATTGTTGTATATGCCTTTATTTATTCCCTAAGACTCCCATTTCATGCCGCAAGGTTTTCCAGTCTGACGCAACTTGTTTCTTTTTTCTATTTTCAGACCTCACCTGAGTGAACAATGAGCTACACTCAGACGCCAAGTACATGCTCATCCACCCAGAAGACCTTGGGTTCAACAACCTACATAGAAGATGCTGACTTTTCAAATGGCTTGCTTCCAACGAAAAAGGACATTTTGGAAAACATGTTGTACTTACTTTGACTGGATAGAGCTGGTAAAACTGAGAGGTCAAAGGAAGTTTCAGCCAGAATTCTTGTGGATGTCCTTCAAGATCACTGGATTTTTTTTAATATATATAGTGACCACTAAACACATCAAACTAAAAATTTTGGAACTGTATGAAAGATTCATCAAATTAGTTCAGACCAGAAAGAACTGCCGAAATGGCAACTATTATAAAAAAGTTGAAGATTTCAACGAAAAAGGGAAAGAACTTTTTGATATCTTCTGCGTGGATGATGAAGTAAGGAAACGCTTAGAAAATTTTTATGGTGTGAAAATGACTCGAGAAGAATGAGACTTTCTGGAAGACCAAAGACAATGTAGAAAAATGTTTTGAGAGTTTTGTCACAGAAAATGGACTAAGACCATGGAATGCAGGAAGAGAGATCTGCAGAGTTTGGAGTGAATGAGAGAGGAAGTAGAGATGGAAAGAGTGAGGAATGAAGAAATGGCTTCAGCTGAAGACTTCAATGAACTATCTGAGGATGATCTGAATCATAGTGACTTCCAAATTAGCACATCAGAATCAGACAAGCCTTCTACATCTACAGGTCAGAAGCACCGTAAACTGTCCCCTAGACAAAAAAAAATTGTAAAGGATGAGTTGCCACCAAAGTAACAGCACATAAGAGAAAGTGTCAGAAAAGTAAGGCCCGAGGTTTACAAAGCAATGGATCAGCTCAAATGTTCTCATCACATGTCAGATAGTCAAGCTGCGGGAGCTGTAGTGATTATTGGCAATAAACTATTTGGTTGGAAATGGAAATTTCATGATGAATCACCAGACTTAGTAGACCTAGACACTCTACCACAGTCTAGCAATATTCAAGCTGGAAAGAGCATTGAAATGCTAGCATTGCATGAAATTGCAAAAGAGATCATGCAATCAGATCAAAAGTCAGTAGTTACCTATTCTGTTGATGGTTTGAAAAAAACAGGGAGCTGGTTCTTTCTCGGTGCAGGGAATAACAGTAAATGGAAAATACAGACCTCTCCCGACATTTCTGATTGCTATGGAAAGTAGAGAGAACTTGGCAGATTTGAAAGTTGCCATGTTGAACATACTGGAAGCAGCAAGTGGAGTTAGTTCGAAGGAACTCTCTGAAAAGATAGACTTTGTGATCACTGATCAATATCCCATAATCTCTCTGTTGAACAAATGGTGGCTGAGAAGCTAGAATCAGAACATGCCCCAGATCATTTGTTTTGCAATATCCACCCAACAGGGGGCAGTGCCAATTTTATAGGTGCCGGAGCTCTGGTGGGCCTGACAAAAGCCTGCCATTTCCTATCCTGTTTCTATATATGCCACACGATGACTAAGTATTTCGTGTTTGCACTCACTCACTCACTAAACTGTTGATAATTAATGGAGACAATTTTTTTGTTGCTTGTTATGGTAATTCCTCCAAACTTCCTCTTGCAGAGGTGCCGGAGCGGCGCTCCGGTGAGCTCCGGCAGCACTGCACCCCTGCCACCCAATTCTCATGTTCAATCAAGTGATCACTAAACAATGGACCAAAATAGAAAATGCCATTTGGCAAGATAAAATATATTCCAGCTTTCTTGTCAATGCCACAACTTTATCCTCAAGTGTGACCGAACAAAGCACTGGACTGTATAACCAGATTGATAAATCATGACTGACCACAAACTGTGGAACAAAGCCAACAATTTTGACACTCATATCGCACTGAAGCGAAACAAATCTGTCAGTCTAAAAGATGAACATTTCAACAGATTGACATTGACATGTGCCATAACCTTATATCACATTGACAATGTGGGAACATTTCTTGGAAAATTTGAGCATGTGATGAACCAATTGGCCTGCATCGTATGATGCTTCCTGGATCTGGACTTCTTGAGAGTTGTGTACATGGCTGGAGCTCTCATTGGACTTCATTTAGTGGAGCCATTCCTTTCACTAACGATATCGACCAGTACAAATTATTCAAAGCTAATTCCAGCATTCCAACAGTTATACCAAAACCTCATTTCTACTGATCCGGCTAAACTGTTGGAAGTGGATATGCCAGCATCTGAGTTTGTCTCTATTGAAGTCACAAAGGTTTTGGGTATATTGCTAAAGCTTGCTGAAGGATTTCAGAAACAAAAGGGAGATATCTTTGGATTTGGAGAATTTGATGAATCAACAGAACATGCTCTCTCAAAAATGGACTGTGAAAAACTGGACAAGGCACCAATTCACAACTTGGACTCTGAGCACAGTGTAGGGTTCATCAACTATGAACTTGGCAGAAGAGGCGCCAAGCAACTTGCGTGTGTGTTGGCAGTGCAGGTCAAAGCTAAATCTCTTGCGTTGATTCAAAAACAACTAACAGGGTCTTTCAAAGACTATAGGAAAATTGGAACTGCAAAAATTCCGGAAATAATGAGAGAGTGGAGCATATGACAAGAACAATTATAGAAGCAAGGATTACAGACTAAAGAGATTGCAAATGTCGCTGTAGACTGCAGGAGAAATAGAGGCCTTGAAAAATTAAAAAGACTAGGAGGGCCATTTATGGCTAGTGAACAAGTGGATAATTATCTTGAAGAATCAAATGTGGACAATTTACAGAAGCTGAACCGTCTTTATCTCGAAGTCAGATATGCATGAGATACCGCTCTTTCTGTGCCAAAGACTAATAATATATTTCATCTAACAAAGGACTACAGAAAATTGCCCCTCTCAATGTACGCCACTAATTTGAAGCTTTATCTCAGCAATGTCAGCTGTAAAGCTCAGGACACAATCAGTGAGTTTAACCATGCAGTAGACACATTACTGAAATGAACAATGTGCGTGTATAGTAATATACCATGATCTTTATACAAATATGGAATGTGTGAAAATCATCTTGAAATCAGTCTGTGCACTTAGCACTCTCCTTATTGTCCTTGGTGGTCTGAGATGGGTTAAAAGTTCATGATTTAACTGTATTAGTTCTCACAAATACCTTGTCAACTGCATAATTCTGTTCAGTGTTGTCACAAACCCCCAATTAAATATAGTATAATGGATGTTGGTAGTATTTCCATCCACATTTCACTTTCAAATGCCCAAAAATTTGTGACTTTGACCACCACCTGGGATTTCCGCTATAATGATTTTTCAAAGTTCCATTACGAATGCGTATTCGTGTTCTGCAACCCTAAAAGCCCTATAAAAGACATATTAAAGCACATCTGGCAATAAATATTGATTATATAGCAGAAAAACAAAAAATACACATATGTATGCCTTCAGGGGGGTGTACAAGGGGGTAAGAGGTTTGGGAAAAAAAAAATTTAAATATAAAATCATGCTTAGAAATGGTGTCTCCAAATTTTATGCTTGTCCAAGCAAAATTTAGGATTAACACCCCCCCCCCCCTAATTTTATCAGAATGAGGCATTCATCATTTGAAAATGCATGTTTGGTAATGACCTAAGTAAAGATCTTATAAAGGCTGGAGAGAAGTAGGTTAGTAGTGATACTATTAGGAGGAGATTATTTGAGAATAAAATAAAGCCTTTATTATCAAAAGAGAACATTAAAGTGAAATATGATTTTGCAATCCAGCATGTAAATTGGGGTGAAGAGCAATGGGCCAAAGTTTTGTGGACTGATGAAAGCAGATTTGAAATATTTGGAAATGATAAAAATAAAAATAAATGTTAATAGATGCATAGGAGAGGAGTTATAATTAGAATGCTTAACTCCAACTATGGAAAAAGGTGGAGGGGGGGATGTGTTTGGGGTGGCTTCTCTTCTAAGGGTGTTGGAAAGCTCCATCAAATCTAAGGAAATGAAAATGGACACATGGATCAACAAGTTTTTAAGCAATTATTTGTCAAAATAGCAATGTCACCTGCTGAAACACTTCATGGAGACTTTACTAGTTTTATCTTTCAGCAATATAATGATCCAAAGCACAGGCCTAAATCTCTCAAACAACTGTATGACCAGTGTAAAGCAAGGGGATTTTCAATGCTTGAGTGGCCTTCTCAAAGTCCTGATTTAAACCCAACTGAACACCTTTGGGATGAATTAGAACAGAAGAGTAAAAGTAAGAGAAGACAAATTAATTTGCAAAGATCATTTATTTGAAATTTTAGAAGAGAATGGTACAAAATAAGACCAGAATTGCGCAAGAAGCTTGTTGATTCAATGCCACATTGCCTACATGAAGTCCAGAAAAACTTGGGACATCACACAAAATATTAATTTTAATAAAATTGTTAAATGAATTCATGATTTTTGTTATCCTTTCCCTAAATATAAATGATTAATTAACCAAAATACACTAAATGTGCAGAAAATATTAGTTATGATTTTAAAATAAATTAACTTTTAAAGTGTTTACACAGTACAGTAAAACCTTCATTATCCAGCAAGCTTGGAGATTAGGCCATTCCAGTTGTCTAAATTTTCCAGTTATCTGAGGGTACCATTAACCTAGGAAAAACCAATGGACAATAATAGTAAAACTCAAATTTTGGCTATACTGCACTGTACACTAATGTAAACTATATTGTAATTAACATAAACACTATGCTAAGTGTGTCTGGGACAATTGAAACAAGTAAAATTTAGTCTTATTTTATTAAAAATGTTAAGGATGTTCTAGATTTTTCTAGATGGCATCGGAAAGTTTCCCAGTTTCTAGATTGGTGAATTGTATTGGCCTAATATGAAATTTGCCAGTTTCTAAAGTTTTCCAGATAGTTGATTGCTGGATAGTGCAGGTTTTACTGTAATGTAAACAGCTCTCAGGCTTTCAAGTATTTGTGAAGAGTGTTGCCACAAATGCTCTTAAGACATATTGGATGATTCATCAGCAAACTCTTATTGAAAAGGCAGTACCAAGTGTTTTCTGGCATAGTCAAAATTGTTAACCCTCTACCACCAAATGGGTTAAATATGTACCATTTCAAATACATGTATTTAGAATTAACCCTACAAAAACGTTCAGCATTAGAGGGTTAATCACATTCCAGGAAATGCCACAAATTTGTGAATATTCAGGGAACTCTGTGATGACATGGGAGCTGAATTCAAAGTTCTTTCCTACACTGAAGTTCATTGGCTTTCAAGAGGAAAAGTATTAGCCAGAGTACTACTTATGTGTGAAGAGGTTGCAATGTTCACAGAACAAGGAAGTAGTGGTGAGAGGATTTTTAGAAGAAATCACAAACTTCAACTTCCTTGCAAAACTTGCAATGAAATCACATCAACATCATACCACACAAGCCAGTGACAAGATAGCAGTGTTTCTGGAAAAGATTCACTTGTACAAGCATCACACCAATGCTGATGTTACTGGGATTAACATGGCATTCTTAAGGCAGGTCATTCTATGAAAATGTCAACCTGAGAGCCAAAATGTGAAATTCATCAAAATGCAATAAATTATATACAGTAGATCCTCACTTTGTGTGAATTCTAATTATGGAAATTCAATTTTGTGAGCACTTGCAAAAAATACCCAAAATTATTTTTGTATTTAAAAATTTGGTACAGTGCAAATTTCCCTGGGTGCGAGACAAGCATGCCATGTAGCCTGCACAAGCTGATTGCTCAGCTGAGTGAGTGGGCATTGTGGGTACTGGCAGTGGTGTATTATGGGGGGGGCCAGGCCCAAGGGCCCAGCTGTTTTAGGAGCCGATGTTTATAATGATATCAATGATAAATTTGGAATGCCCAACAATGTGTCTCAACTAACTTCAGAGGAAGCATCAAAAGCAACAAAAAACCTGGCTAGTCCATTACCCAAATGATTTTGAGGCCAGCTTCCCATTTGAGTTTCAACATTTTGTACTGTTTATCAAACAAAATGCTTTAGCTGACACTCACCCATTAGGAGTACTACAGGAAATTCACAAATTGAGGGCTGTTTTCCCAAATGCTTTCATTGCTTATCACATTTATTTGTGTTTGATGATGTCAAATGCAACTGCAGAGCATTCTTTTTCTCATTTGAGCATGATTGAAAATGTTAAACGTCAAATGCTAACCTAAAAGAAATTGCAAAGTCTGTCATTGTTATGCATAGAAAAGAATATTTTCTATGCTTGTGAATGGAAAATTTAGGGATATGAAGCAGCTCAAAAAACTTTTTTATACTGGTGGTGGATGATTTTGTGATCAACTTTGGTAGATTAGTAGTGGACTTGTAGTTGTGTAATTGGTTTGGTGTAATTGTAGCAGCTTGGTATTTGTGTAAAACTTGCATTATTTGATTTAGAAATAAATGGTTTTATTAATTTACATGACTTGAAGATTTGTCTTGTTGAGGGACCCCAAGAATATTTTGGCCCCAGGGCCAAAAATCCTTAATACAGCACTGGGTATTACCCAGAACAATCAAGATGCATCATGCTACACACCTCAGGGCAAGCATTCCTACCTCATGGCATACACCAAGCAATCTTCCTCACTTATTACCAAGCCACCATAATGAAACAACCTAGTGTATATTTGGTGCCATCTATGTCTGCCCAGTCACCCAGACCAGTTCTACCCATCTCCTACCCTTCTGTGCCATTGCCATTGTTACCTTTACATCAATCTAGTGTGCCAAGTGTGAGTGAAAGTGTATCACCAGTGTCATCCTTTGAATACCAAAGTGAGGAAGAGGGGGGGTCCTTAACCCTTTTTTTCTCATAAGTTGTTAAGTTTATTTTGCACAAATTCTTTTTGCACAAGATTGTGCACGAATGTAACCCTCATGTTAATCAAGGACCTACTATCTCATTTTAATGCTAACACTAAGAATTTTATAAATCTGAAAATTCTGAAACATGTCCACAGAGTAAGCTATATTAAAAAATGTTACACCATGTTGAGAAGAAAAAAATCACCAAATATAGGACATTTTATCATGATCATTTGTCATCATAATAAAAACGGATATAATTTTATGCTTGGTGCCAGACAATAAGCATCCCATAGTGTTTTAAAGAGCACCAGATTTTTCTATTATCTTCAATAACTTTACTTCAACATGCTGATTAAGTTAATGCATTTAATATGTAATGACCTTCACTTTTTTTTCTCTACAGAATTTACTATTTGCAACAAATTAAAATAACCATATAATAAATAGGCATCTTAATATCATACTAACCTGACCTGAAATTACTTCCCACCCTTCTGGTATTCTATATATGTATGTCATGTGCAGCATGAGGGTCATACTCATTACCCAACCCTCATGTACACCATTATTATAATTATTATTATTACTAATTATTAAATATTACAGTCACCCCTTGCCATTTGCGGGTATTTTGTTCCATGTAGACCCTGCGAAGTAAGAAATTCATGAAGATCACTGTATAGTGTTTAACTACTGAACAGTTCTGGGTGTGAAAACTTTTTCCACAATTGAATGGGTAAGATAGTTTTACACCACATATATTTATGTGAATGTATATGTATGTGTATTCTACTTTATTTTTCTTATGAGAAAATTTCTCCGTTAAAATAGTAGTAGTTTAATACACCTTTGGGAGAAGCCAAAGGTACAACGATTCATTTGGAACTCCAGAGAGTCAGTCATTGTTTGAATTCCATACTGATAACTTCTTAAATTTTGCCACATTTGTTCACTTCTTGATTTAGCCATTGATTAGAATTATTGTACTTCATTGTTACTTTAAATACAAGTTGAATTAAATATAATTTCTAGATTGATTTGAAATTCATTCATCTTTACTGTCTATTTTGGCTAACATTCAGTAGTTTAAATTGGTGTAGAGAAGCTTTAAAGAGCAAGTTTCCACTAGTTAATATGTAACTTTGTATATTTTTGCCCCTTTGATTATGCTGGCCCTATATAACACTATTATAGGGCAGGATTAACTTATAAAGCTACAGTAGCCATCAAATGTTGTGGCAGGTTACGCAAACCCATCACAAAATTTTATATTCCGTCATACACCATCCCTGGCAACAGCAGCACAACATAAAAACATCAAATAACACTCATAAAATATACCTTTTAGTACTTTGTGGTATTTCCTTTCTTCCTAATAACCTCATGTAGCCTATGAAGCAATGAGTCTGCAAGTTTCTGCAAATGTTCTGCAGGTACCTCCTCCCACACTTTCACTAAGGCTGCTTTCATCTTTGGAACCAAGCTAGTGTCAACATCCTGGAATCGTTTTTTCATTATCAACCATAAATTTTCAATAGGATTAAGGTCTGGGCTATTATCAGGCCAGTCTTTAGAGTAATCCAGAGCACACAAATCAAACCACTCTTTTACTTGTTTGTGTGGCAGGGAGAACCATCCTGCATGAATGTCTCTATTACACTTGTCAAAACATCCCTCCAGATTCTCATACAATAAATCAAGGTACCTTTCACTATTCATGGTAACACTTTTCTCTAAGAAAATTAAATTACCTACTCCATAATAAGAAAAACAACCCCACAGCATAAGTGAATCAGGGTGCTTTACAGTCTTCATAGTGTATTGTGGGTTGAACCTGTCTGATTTCCCAGGCTATATCACGTTCCCTCGTTTAGTGCCCAACACTGTAAACACTTTAATCTAACCACAAAATGTGCCACACTTTTTCTAAAGGCCAGTCTGTAATTTCCTTAGCAAAACTAATTTGTTTTGCTTTGTGGCAGGTGGTCAAGAGAGGTTTCTTTGTTGTCTTCCTCATTGGCAAATCAAGATCTCGTAGTAAATAATGCTGCACAATTCTTACAGACACATTACCCAGTAATGCAGGATAAGTTTCCTTTATTTCACATGCTTTTTTTGTAGGCAAGGTATTCAGCTGTCTTTTAATAACATTCAAGGTCTTTTTACTACATTTACATGGCCATCAAGACTTTAGTTAATGTGTTGGTATTTTATCACCAACTACCACCCTGCAGTGCTGAAGCCACCATTCAACAGTTCTTTGAGCAACTCCTGTTGTTTCCACAATAGCTTTTGTACCAAAACTAGCCTTATGCAGAGCATATATATATATATATTTTAATATATATATATATATATATATATATATATATGGCTGATAGTATCCTAAGATATAATGCGCTTAGGTGCTGTGTCACACTGAGCGATCACAACAATCTGAAAAATATGTTTGAATTTAGACACAGGCACCAGAATATCAGCCACTAAACAACCCCCTTCATGCCTGGATAAACACAGAATGACAGTTTGAGCTCTGAGGTATTGCTATGGGACCAGGCAAGATGCCAGATTAGCCACATTTATAATTCTACCCATATGGCTGGCTGGGAAGGGTATGAATGGAAATGTCAATGTCATGGCAGGTTTCTGTGACCCACCACAATATTTGATGGCTACTGTATATTATTTATATACTTTTTCTGTTTATTATTGTGTATATGTATACCTTTTGATTGTTGTATTGTACTGTATATGGGTAATTCTATGAGAAATAGACAAATGAAGTACACGGTAACCTCTTCAAAATTCATGAAACTTGGTGTGAGGGTTGGTTTAGGTCCAAATTACAAATTTCTGAATTTTTTTGAAAATTGGTCAAGTTGGTCAAATTTTATGGCTTGACCAAATTTTTGTCAAATGAAAAAAACAATAATCTTCAAACGTAAATATCTCAGCTCCTAATTGTGGTAGTGTAGTAAGTCTTAAATGATAAAATATTTAAAATTAACTGTAGTTTCTAAATATGTATCATTTTTTTAGGGTAACAAAAATAAAATTATAATTTTTTGGAAAAAAATCATTTTTTTTTTTTTTTTTTTTGCGATTTGGCAGCGAAGATATCATTTTTCGAAAAAAAGACCAGGAATAAAAAAATGTTTATTTGATGTATGTACACCATAATAAGTAATAAAAAGTCAGCTTATCGACAATTATTATGCAAAAAAAAATGACTAAAAAAAAAAAATCCTCCAAATTTTAAAAAATTTTTGCTTTCTTTCCAGATTTTCAGTATATACCTAATTTTCTAGTATACGTAAATTTACCTAACCCTTAAAATGCCTCAAAACACAAAATTTTGTTGCGATCCTATGAAAAAACAAGAAGAATTTTCTGTAACATCAAAAAAGTAAGCTCTGCCATGGCAGCTGCAAGCTATGGAATTTTGGAAGAAAATTAATTACTATGCAGCAATTGCTATGTCACGATTAAAAAGAAACCAATTGTATTAGAACATGTTCAACATTCATCCAGAGAGCCGGAACCTGCACCAATACCTGAGCCAGACATACTTAACGAATCTATGGAGCGAGGCAGTAGCGATTCCACGAATCCACCACCATTGGAAGAATTTGTCGTTCAAGACAGGCAATTCAAGAGAGATTTGCTCAGCGACAATATTTTACCTTTATTTGATGAAAGCCCTATTAAAACAGGTAATAAAACAATAGAGACTCCGTTAGGGACATTTGTTTCTTAATGCCAAATTCGTAGTTTTCTGTTTTTAAATATTAGCATCAGCACTTGAATACATATATACAAAATATTTGATATTTGATTATTTCACGCAACCTAAATTTATGAATTTGTTTTACAGCTGGATTGAAGCCAGGACAAAAACAGATAAAGGCTTCTACGAAATTCAGATCAACAATGGAAAAGGTTAAACAAAGTTTTGAAGCTGCTTATGGGGCTCCTATTGACTATTCTGAAGCTGGTCCATCCAAAAAAAGTTGTTTGGAAGATGATTTAGAGAGGCAAGACTACTTTTCGGACATAGTTATTGAAATTTGACATTTTAAATTAAATTTAATACAGTCATCGAAGTATATACTAAATTAAGTTTTATCTGTTTACATTTTTATAATCGGACAATATAATACATATACATATATTTTATGAAAAGTTTAATAAAAAATATACTAAACTTAATGTCAAATACACTTTATTTCAGGTATCAAAAGGTTATGGAAGAATTAAAGGAGAAATTTCAAACAAGTAACGATCGCAATCTTAGGTTACAAATACTATCATTGTATCCCTATCCTATTGAAAAAACTGCTGACTTCTTTGGAGCAACAAAGTATATGGTGCGTAAGAGCCACAATCTTCAAAAACAGTTTGGGATTCTTCATAACATTCCAAACATGACGAAAGGGAAGGTCGTCACAGCTGAAATAAAAAAAAAAATCATTCAGGAGTTTTATGAAAATGACAAATATAGTAGGATGTGCCCAGAAATCAAAGATTATAAGTTTGCAATAAATGAAGAGGGTGAAAAAATAAAAAAAATAAAAAAACAAAAAAGACTGGTATTGTGTAACTTCAAAAAGTTATATGCTGAATATGCAAAAAATGATGAAAATCCCAAAATAGGCTTTAGGACCTTTGCTCATCTTCGACCATTGTGGTGCGTGCTTGCGGGACAAAGTGGAACTCACAGTGTCTGCGCATGTACACATCACCAAAATCCAAAACTACAAATATCAGCATTAGACATTAAAGATTTAGACTACAAAAAATTAATGTCTTTATCCATCTGCGGCATGGACAATGAAGATTGTATGATGCACTGATGCAAAAGATGCCCGCGAGAGGTTGGAATAAAAAATTATTTGGAAAGTTTGGACTTCATGGCGATGGAAGAGAGAAAATATAAACAATGGGTGTCCGTTGATCACTGTATGTTAAAAGATATCACCGAAACTCCAGAGGAATAAGTGGAATCACTCACCAAAAAATTGCACAACTGACAAGACACCACTTCACGAATAAATGTCAGTCGAGTTACTTCAAAAATCTAAAAGAAACTCTGCCCGAAAATGAAGGTGTTTTGGTGGGTGATTTCGTGGAAAATTTCTCATTCATCGTACAAGATTGTGCCCAGGAGTTTCATTGGGAGAACTCGCAATGTACAGTGCACCCATTCGTTTATTATTCCAAAAACAATGCAGGAAAACTAATTTGCAAAAGTTACTGCTTTGTTTCAAACCGTTGCAGGCATGATACAATTCTGGTTCATAGTTTTCTCAAAAAATTAATCCTGTGCATCCAACAACAAAATTCAAACCTAACTAAAATTCATTATTTCACAGATGGATGCGCGGCTCAGTATAAGAATAAAACAAATTTCCTAAATTTATGCCATCATTTCAAAGACTTCAAAATTCATGCTGAGTGGAATTTTTTCGCGACATCCCACAGGAAGAATGCCTGTAACGGTATTGGTGGAACGGTAAAAAGAGCAGTCACCAAAGGAAGCTTACGACGGCCTCTCGACCATCAAATCTTAACAGCTGAGGACTTCTACAATTTCTGCTCTCAAGAATTCCTAATCGCTATTGACTTTTTTTACGTCTCTGAGGCAGAAGTTTTAGATGTAGAGCTTTCTTTGCAAAAACGTCTGAGTGAACGTATTACTTCTATCAAAGGTACTCAACAATTACATCGCTTCGTCCCAATTTCCAAGAATTCGTTGAAGGTTTATCCACTCTCTCAGAGTGCACAGTCAGTCGAAATAAGAGCTCATTAGAGTTTCTGCTTCGGATCAAGAACATAATACTGTCTCTCAACGCAAAATTGAAACAGGCTCTTTTGTGGGTTGTATGTATGAAAATAAACTATGGCTCGGATTAGTCCAGTCCTTTGACTGTGAATATGATGATTTTCTGATAAAATTTCTCCATCCTTCGGGCCTATGTCCCTCATACGTTTTTCCTGCGCAAGATGATGTTTGTCACGTTCCAACAGAAAATATATTTGGGAGTATTGAAGCAAGTTTACGAGGAGTAACAAGAATACAATTCATTTTTCCGCTTCAAGAATTAAATAACTTTTCAAAGAAGATAAAATAAATTCTAGTGAATGTATACTATTTAAGATTGTCTATATAATATTTCTAAAATTTTTATCTAAGATTTGTGTATCTACTTAATAGTTATAAAAATCTTTTCAAATTCTTTTTTCTTATTATTATATTATTAGTGTCTAAAATTTGGATTCACTGGATGAGAATACTGTCTCTTAATTCATTCTCAAAGACTTGTGTACGTGTAGTATAAGGAAGAGTATTTTATACTCTGCAGGGCCGGCTCAAGGTACCGGCAACTCGGGCAGTTGCCCGGGGTGCCACGTCATGTGTTTGGGATCTTCCAAATACAAAGGGAAAAATAGAAAAATAAATAAATAAAATAAAATAGTCAAATGTAAAAATTTCCTGATGTGGAGTAAAATTTTCAGGGATTATGACATTATATTAGCCAATAGCATTAGTACCAGACTAGCAGTAAAGCTAAGGTCAGCTTGGCCCGACATGGGATGACATGTCACATGGGTTGATGTGGCCTCGTAGGTGAGCATTGAGCACAAATTACATACGCCTGGCAGCGCTGCCATCCTTTAATATCTCATCAGTGTTGCCACTTTTTGGTATTTGTACCTGGGTGGGCACTGCAGTTGCCCCTGTACAGAAAAATTTCACCCACCTACTAAAATAAAATAAGAGCATATATACGAGTATATATGCATCAACATACACATTTGATTTTGTGTGTTATTATATTGGTGGTGGGTGTAAGTTAACTCTCTAACCATATTCAGCAACTTTATTCACCAACATTTTTTTGTCCTTGACCATATATAAAGCAACTGTAGTCCACAGCCAGCTGTAAAAAAATTTCTCTTAACTGCATTCAGTGACTGCATGCCCTCAAATTTGAGTATACCACCAGTCCCAGGCACTGCTGTCATCTGGTGGCAGGAACATCAATCAACAAGGGAGGCAGACACATGCACCTGGTGGTGACTGATTGAAGTGTGCTGTGCTTTTTTCAACATCAGTGATAAACGTGAACAATGTCTTGTGAACTGTATTGTTCAAATGTTGCCAGAAGGTTTAAGTTTAGGCTTATGTATTGTGTTGTTATATTTATTTTGCTTTATAAATAATGCAGTAGTGATATTTCAATTTCTTTCATGTGAGAATAGATGAGATAAGTGTGTTCAGGTATAAAATACAAACTGCAAGATATTGTTCCAAGTATATAGAAGTTAACTTCCCAAGTTTCTGATATGGGTACAAACTATTATGATTTCCACAAGGAAAGCATTCAGGTTTCATAATGCTTCATGATTTGTGTACTGTATGTTTACCATTTGCACATACAGTACTATAACTGCTTTGCTTTTTTTTTCAATGTGTACTTCTCTCCTCCAGAATGAAGTATTGCAACTTTTATTTTTATGATACTTTTTGTATATTTCATATTCAAATTTCATACACACACACACACACACACATATATATATATATATATATATATAGCAAAATAATAACTGAATGAATACACTATTTTTTTTCTTTTACTCAGTGTGAATCCAAATGACGTGTGTATTTTACTAGAATTCACCTCAAATATGGGTTGCATTTT
The DNA here is from genome assembly GCA_023014485.1 of Bathynomus jamesi. NCBI lineage: Eukaryota > Metazoa > Arthropoda > Malacostraca > Isopoda > Cirolanidae > Bathynomus > Bathynomus jamesi. Next base: position 168,105 of record JAJOZX010001692.1, read on the forward strand.
ACAGGTAAGAATGATTAGTAGTGATACGTAACTAGGTTTTCAGGTGATTTATGCCTTTGGGATATATTTTGACACTATCTGAGTTATTCAGGCAAGTTTATCTGCAAATTATGGCAAAAACAAAAAAATAACAAAAATTTCACTTTATATAAAATCATAAATTTCTCCTAGATAATCACATTTTTTAGGCATTTTATTGTCAGATATGGATTTCTCATAGTCTTTTCATACTAGAAAAGTAATAGAAAAATTCCTATTGCATTTTCATATTTTAGTGACTTAATGCACATCCATGGGAATATCAGTGAAATCAGATGGCATGTTTAAAGGGTTAAGATTATAGTTGAAACATTAAAATGATAATACTGGTATGCATATGAAATTTTTTTGTCTGCTGTGAGGGTTTTTTCAACTCATATTATATAATTCAACCATGCTGAATTCGAAAATGACATTGGTTTTCCTCAATCAGGTCAGGTTTTTTCTCTATTGGCCATTTATTATAAGTCCAATTTTATCCCTAAATTTATTGATTTTTTTAGCTTAAACACTGTAGATACGAGTAATATTATAAGAACACTCGTGAAAAATGAAAACATTGTGTGAATAAATACTTTTATTCATACAATGAATATGGAAAAAGGTTTATTGAGGAAGGAATGAAGTTTTTTTAGCTTTCCATCTGTTTTTCTTCGGGCACGTCTCGCTTCAAACATCAGCAATAGTCTGCCAGCATATTGATATCCCAGTTTCCCTGGTACCTCTCTTCCATTATTTTGATATCTTGGTGAAATCATTCACCCTGTTCCTCACTATAATCCCCGCAATTTTCAGGAAAATAGTCCAAGTGGGACCACAGAAAGTGCATTTTTATGGACATGCGTGACCCATGAGCTTGAAAGCTTCCATCAAGTTTTCGACAATGGACTCGTATTCTGGACTTCTACGCTTGCCAAGAAAATCAGTGACAACTGATTTGAATGCCTGCCAGGCATTCTTCTCAGTTGGAGTCATTGCGTTTTCGAACTGAGTATCCTTGATCAAAGTTCAAATTTGAGGACCATCAAAAACCCCAGCAGTTAGTTTAGCATCAGATATATGAGGAAATTTACTCTCGAGATATCGGAATGCTGAACCCTCCTTATTCATTGATTTGATGAAATTTTTCATCAAGCCCAGCTTAATATGAAGTGGTGGGAGCAAAATTTTTGTTGGTGGTACAAGGGGCACTGAAATGACATTATGCGACCCAGGTTCAAAATTCTCTCTGGATGCCCATTCACGCTGTGCATAGTGCTTTTCATCCGCTTGGCTATCCCATTTGCAGAGGAAACATGGGTATTTCGTGTATCCCCCTTGCATTCCCAATACAAATGCCACAATCTGAAAAAAAATAAAAATATTTAAAGAATTTAGAGAATTTGTTCTATCAGATAAAAAAATCTATGCATTGGACTGTATCACTTCTGTGGGGAAGTTAAGTGTTCTTATACGCTCTCAAATAACCTTTGGAAAAACAACATAGTCAATAGCAATAGTTTACTTATGATATTAGTATTACCTTCAAATCTCCACAGATCCTCCAGTTATGTTGGTCGTATACGAGAGCATCCAGTAAAATTTTCATGTTATCGTAGCTCTCAGTAAGTTGTACGGAATGTGCTACAGGGACTGATGCAACCCTATTCCCAATGTTGAGAAGTACTGCTTTCAAACTTCGTTTAGACGAGTCTATAAATAGCCTCCATTCTGATATGTTTTATGGCAGGCCCAAGGATTCAATTAGCCCCTCAACATTGCAGCAGTACACTAAGGAAGAGGTATTTTCGTGCACTGCAAAAAACCTGTGGAATTCTTCCTCTCGTTTCCTATACCAGGAGAATGTTGTTCCCGGAGCCAGCAAGTTGTCCTCTTGAAGTCGTGAGCCCAAGATCTCGGCAGCTAATTTGGAAAGTCCTAAATCCCTAGTAAGATCATTAAGTTTGGCCTGGTTGAGAGGCCTCGGCTCATTTGAAGTGGTATTTGTAGGTATATACGACTGGGACTGGTTATTGGCATTGGTCATTGATTCATCATCAGAATCATCGAAGTCCAGGGTTTGGGGTGGGTTGGGTATTGGAATTCCAGGACCATGGGGTACATGTCTCATAGCAGAAGGAATGTCAGGGTATACAACAATGTGTTTATTCTTCTTGTTAACTCCTGAAAATAGAAACACAGAAACATGGATATAAAACTTGCATATGAAATAGAAGAAGCATTCAGACAGTGGCGGCTCGTGAGGAAAGGCTGCGGTCTGTAAGATATGAAATAGAAAATATACAGACTCCATCGACCTTTCTTTTTCATTCATAGTCCCTTCGGGGACAATATGAATGAAAAAGAAAGAAAATATACAATCATTGTATATTTAAATGTAACTTGTATAACAATATGTATGTGTAAATATATTTTCTATAACAATATGTATATGTAAATGTATGATTACCATTATGGTGAATATTATGCTATATATGGTGAATATTACATTATGGTGAATATTATGTCAAGTTTCATATGAGGATTTCAAAATATTTAAGAAAAATAAATTTATAAGCCCACCTTGGAGGTTTGTCATGCAGAAATAGCAATCTGTCACGTGATCCTTTCCTTCTCTCCAAATCATGGGAATTCCAAAAGGCAAAGATTTCACTCTGCCTTTGCTCCATCTTCTCAAATTTTCAATGCACGTCTTGCAGCACATATGAGGGGCGAAATTTTTGTCCTGGTCCCCTAGCTTAATTCCAAAGTATGCTCTATACATTGTCTTCACAAATTTAGTGATTTGGGACTGGTTATTTGGCATGGTAACCATCCCGCATATGTAGCAGAATCTATTGGGATCATTTTTACATGCTCTATTCATTATGAAATATTTTATCTATATGCCTGAAAAGTAAAAAAAGATATTATACGAGTGAAACAAGTGATGATAGATGTTACTGTTCCAATTCCGCTTTGACAAAATCATGAAAATTTTTATTTTACTTATGAGGCCATAGCCGGATAACCTGAGCTGATTGAGAAAAACGGATTGCAAATTCGAAATCAGCAGGAAAACTCTATAAGAATCACTTACAAAACCCTTGACAGCAAAATTGATGCATACCAGTGTAACATTTGAATTAGTCTACACCTACAGTTCATGGATTAAATTGTTTCTGTTTACAGTAGTCAATTTGTGTGAAACATTTAACACCCATGGTGATATTGCGCACATGTGCACACACACAACATTTTTTTCTCATCAATTAATTTCTCAATCAGCTGTCATTCAAATACTTTGCCAATGTGTGTAATATTAATATACCCTACTTTTTAAATTCAAACTCTGTTCAAGATTAGACTTTAGAATGGTGTTAAAAACAACACAAATGCAAATGCAATATCCCTTCTATTACTTTATGTGGCAGTCACATTTATTAATGTACCACGTTCTGTAAATCTGACACCTCATTTTAAAACTCTTATACTACATTTAAGGTATTTCAGAGCACAAACTGCAGATACTCTACCTTTTCCATGCTAGCCTATTCTGAAAATACCTATTTAACTGTAATACCTACAAAATACCTAATTAATATCAGATTTCCTACACAACTCCACCAAGTTGTTCACATGGAGAGGGGTAAGGTAGACAACAGTTCAAGATGCCCCTCACTACTGTGGTAGAGAATAAATACTGTTTTGACTCATTTCATGGAAGTATACAAGAACTAGGCAGTTAAGCAGTGGTGGCAGAACATCAACATACAAGTGGGGACCATGTAGGACTGATGAGCATGCTATTAGACTACATTCACTTGATTGCGTGAACATGCTAAAGTGCTGCAGTTACAAACTTACAATTTACAAAAATATGTTACATAGCCTAGACCAAACACAAAGCAAATGTTTAATTCCTTTTTAGCCTGGACCCCCTCTGTCAATTTAAGAGGGGGCCACCAGCCCCCAGGCTCCCCCCAATTCCATGAGCTATGCAATGGCTTATTTTAGCAAAGGTGCAATCAAGCAAAACACATACACATATTTACCTTAATATCAAGTTCATGATCAGTGAAGTATGTTTCTTCTTCAATAGAAACATCTTTCATCCATTCATCTTTGATCCAATTACTCTGAAAATGGTTTTCTTTTAATCACACTCAACGATATATTTCTGATTGCAATTTATTTTTTAAGTTTAAGAAAAGTACTTTATAATCTATTAAAGCTTTAAAACTGCATTCATCAACTTAATGCTTTGATGAGTGTGTCAATAAATAAAACACCAACCTTACTGAACACTTTCTATTCATCAAAAGAATTGGATAAACTTCAAAAAGGTCATTATATTTCCTTTTTATTGTGACAAAAGTAATAATCCACTTAAACTGCAGGGTGTTTATAAAGTCCCTATCTATTTCAGTGAAAACGTAGCAAAAAGGGTAAAATTCAATAATAATATAATAGAAGGTATACATTTAATGAATACTTAAGCATATGATTCTACATGAGTACCATCACTATCTCTAGAGTTTGAATCTGTCAGCAGCATTGTGGAACACATTTTGGAGCATGACAGGGGTTATTTTTGTAACTGCTTTACAATATGAGCATGTAAATGTCCCAGCTTCATACAGATGGCATTTTTAAACACTGTCATCTTTCAACAAGATGAGGCACCTTGTCATTACACAAACATTATTTGGGAGTACCTAAATGAATGATTTCCAAATTGGTGGATCAGACATGGAGGCAACAGGCCCTGGGTGGCTTGATCTCCTGACCTAACACCCTTGGATTTCTTTGCATGGGGCTTTATCAAATCAAACATCTATCAAATGAGGGTTACAGATCTGCAAGACTTACATGCTCATATTGTAACAGCAGTTACAAAAATACCCTCCCCTGTCATACTCCAAAATGTGTTCCACAATGCTGCTGACAGATTCAATCTCTGTAGAGATACTGATGGTGCTCATGTAGAATCATATGCTTAAGTATTCATTAAATGTATGCCTTCTCTTATATTGTTATTGAATTTTACCCTTTTTGCTACGTTTTCACTGAAATAGAGAGGGACTTTATAAACACCCTGTATATATAAAAAAAATCAACTGTTCATAACTATTCTTTACCATTCCACTCATCACAGATGTATCCACTGTCAAATGTATCTTCTTTGCAATAATTTGATCCATAAGAATCAACTTCTTTAATATCAACTTCATCTTTAATATTCCAATTTACACCTTTCAAATCATATTCACTTACTTTTTTCCATTTTGAAACTTGCTAAATGAGTGATGGAATAAATTAGCAGAAGTGGTTTTCTTTAGTTAACAGTTCATTATTCTGAAAGACAAAATATTCCTCCGAAAATAATATAACACTCCATAAACTGTGGAACAGATCTGCACCCTATATTCAATGAATGTCATTGCAATCCTTTGGGGCCTAAGCCTATCCTGATAAAATCAGCATAGCTATTACTAAGAACAAAATTTTAAAATTTTTAAGCCCTTATTTTGCTTTAACAGTTTCTTTCAAAGAAGTATACCTGAAGGGCTAATTCATGAATGGTTTTAACACATGAAGACAAAGCTAACTTAGCACCAAATCTATTATAAGAAAAGATAATTTTACAAAACTAGGACAAAGAAAAAAAAGGTTATTTCATGTTATAACCAAAAAAATAAGGAGATTGTAGACACCAATCAATTAAGGAAGTACTCCAGGGGGAACATTAGGCAGGAGACAGAGTGCTGGAACTCTATTTCTCCTGTCGTTGGTCTCCTCAGCTGGTCTTTTTCCATGTCTCATCTACCCTGTGAGAAGTTCAGTAAGTTCTCAAATACACACTTCTCTCCCTACACACACACACACTTTACATACTACACAAACTTTTCAAAATTGAAAAAAACAACAAAAATGGCATTGACTTAAAGAACCTCAGAGTCCCCTTTTGAGTGGACCATAAATGTCCCAATTTCTAGCTCTTCTGCTGCTGATACCAGAAATGCAGAGCCAAGCAGAGGGTCTGGTTCTGCTACTGCCCATTCAAAAGTTCTAGGCCTCTACCTGATTCACTTTCAATAAACCTCTGCAACATGTATGGCCTTTCCTCAAATTTTTAAATGTTCAACACCACTACTCTAAACCTCACAAACTCAGATGCCTGGGATGACTGACAGCAACCCCTTTTCTCTACCATCCTACTTTCTCTATACTTATTTTCATTCCAAAGGTGGATGTTGCATATATGTACATAGTGATGTGAGGTGAAAATATTGTCATTTTCCGAGAATATTCTGAGAATATTCTCCAAAATATTATTTGCTGAGAATATTCGAGAATTTTCTTTCTTCTTAGTTTTAAAATATTTTTAGATTGTTTTGCAGTTTTTTAGAGTAATCAGAGTAAATACCAGGGTAACCAATAATTAATTTCCATATAGTTTTGAAAAAATTAAATAAATAAAATTTTTTTTTTTTTTTCATAAAAAAGCTATACTGAAAAACTGAAATTGAACACTTAATTACAAGGGATATTTTTTATGTTTCTAAACTGTTTTGTATGATATATTTTATTAATTTCCATATAATTTTGAAAAAAATCAAATAAATAAAAAATATGATTTTTTCATAAAAATCATCATTTTTTTTTTAATTTATTAGCTAAATAAATTATACTGAAAAACTGAAATTGAATGCTTCATTACAAGGGCCATTTTTTCTTTTTAAACTGTTTTGTGTGATATATTTTATTAATTTCTATGCCTAATTTTGAAAAAAACAAATACAGTGAGGCCTTGCATAACGAATTTAATTCGTTCCAGAAGGTCATTCATTAACTGAAAAATTTGTTATGCAATGCATTAGTTCAATGGGATTTTCAGTAATTCATTCCAGAACCCAAATTTTGACCCTTTTTGCACTTGTTTACCCATTTTTTAAATGGGTTCACCTTCTTCTGCTTGAATATTCTAGGATTTTGGGAATGATACACAAGCATAGGCTTAATCTTCAGGTCCCCTGGTGCATTCCCAGCCATAAGTAAAGTAAACCAGTCTTTCATTGGTTTATGGCCAGGCAGTTTGGACTCTTTTCTAGTAATTATAATGTAGGTCCTGTTCGGTAGCTTTTTCCAAAATAGGCCAGTTTCATTGGCATTAAAAACTTGAGGCAAATAATCCTCCTCCTCAAGTTCTGCAAATTCTATTTTAAATTCCTTTGCTCCCTCAGTATCAGCACCTGCAGCCTCACCATGCCTTATAATGTTCTTAATTCCTGACCTTCTCTTGAAATTTTCAAACCACCAACGACTTGCATTGAATGATTCATATCTTTCAACTGATGCTGGAAGGGATTCCTTAATTTGTTCATATATTTGCACTGCCTCGTCACTAATGAATGCCTTAGTAATGGATTCCCCCTTCATTTCCTTTTCTCTAATCCATAACAGTAAAACTCTCTCCATTTCAGCAATAGCTTCCCTTCCTTTAATAAGTCTACTTTCTTCCTTCTTAATTAAAAATCGTTGAAAATGTACTGGCAGACAATCCATATTCAGCAGCAAGATCTTTGGTGCTCATTCCAGATTCACTTTTTTTAATAATGTCCTGCTTCATCTGGAGACTGATAGTTTTCCTGGATTTCTTTGGAGCATTAGCAGATGATGAAGGTCTTTTAGGGGCCATGACTACATGTTTTATACACTTATAAAGCTAATAAATTAAAATTTAATAGTGAGCAATTGTGTTGTACACAACTGCTCACGACAGCTACCAACCTCCAACTGAACAGAAAATGTGTTATTACGTTTTTCGTTACCAAATTCGTTCTGCAAGGTAAAATCGTTATTTAAATCAATAGAGCCTGATGGAGGTAATTCATTAAGCAAAAATTCGCTATTTAAGGCGTTCGTTATGCAAGGCCTCACTGTAATTAAAAAAAATCATGATTTTTTCATAAAAAAGCTATGATACTGAAAAACTGAAATTGAACACTTAATTATTACAAGGGATATTTTTATTTGTTTTTAAAGTATTTTGTCTGATATATTTTATTAATTTCAATATAATTTTGAAAAACTCAAAAAAAATCATGATTTTTTTTCATAAAAAATCAATTGATTTAATCAGGTGATTAAATCATTTTGATTTAATCACTGCCATCCCTGGTAAATACTGTACTTTGAATTGAAATACAGTCTTTATACAATGATCCAATAATTTTTTTGCATTAGTTAATTTATTTATTTCTTCACTCATCCTATCATTCACTTCTGACTTAGAATTTCTCCATTTTGACAGAAACTGAAGTTAAGTTGTATCAGAATAGTTGAAAAAAACCCTCAGATGTTCTAAAAAAGAAAATTCTCAAAAATTCTAAGTTCGGAGAATATTCTCAAGAAAATTCTTGAGAATATTCTCCTAAAGATTATTCCCGAGAATTTTACAACATTCTATGTACACAACAACCTAACTTGCTCTTGCATTCCTGAACTCAAATCCTCCAAATTCTATATACTGTGATTTTTGGTTAAAAAATTCATAATTTTCATACATCTTATATAAAAGCTGACCTTAGTTTTTTGGGGATCGTACGTAATAGTTTATTAGTTCACATGATTTTTTTTCATTTCTCAGTAGATATTGCTCCATTGCTTGCAATACATGTGTTTTTGCAATCAATGAAAAGAAATACAAAATAAACTAATACACCAATAAATACCCCTTTCTTTCAGATTAACTGTACAGTAAAACCTCACTATACGCTCTTAGGTAGTTCCTAGAAAACTGAGTGTATAGTGAAAAAGCGTATAATGAGGAGGAAATACATTTTGGAGTTGCTGGAATGAGCCAGGGCTTTAAGCCCTGGCTCATTCCAGCAACTCCAAAATCCTGACACCAAAACTCATTACACAGGCCTACATAATGCACAACTGCATTAAGCCATAAATGCACATAAAAAATGAATAAATATATGTTCTTGCATGTTTAAATAAAAATTAAAGAAAACATCTGAAGTACTCTACATACATTATAAATTTAACTTACCAAAGTTGAAAAGGCAATCCTTGCATCAAAGTTTTTGGGGGTAGGAGGAGGAAGGAAGGCTTTATTGTTTTGATGGTGAATCACCTCCATGAAAATGTTTAGAAGGTCATCACTTGCCTTGGAAGTTGATGGAATAGATTTGAAAAATTCTGAGATCTTAGGCTACACAGCAGTCTTCCTTTTTTCAGTAAGCATCTCCTTGTAACACCTCAGACCATTCTCCACTGCTCTCATTGCTATCAATGCACGGTCTGCCAAAGGATCATTTTCTAGAATGGAATTTATTTTCTCTACATGCATGAAAATTTCTTTTAAATCAGAAATTGTTAGGTTTTTTATCTCTCCTTCATCCTTGTCATCTTCATCAGAAATGCGATACTCATCCAGTTGCAGTAACTCATCCATGGACAACTCTCACCATGAGCCATGACTAAATCAGCAACATCTTCAGGATCAATTTGTAAGCCTAGTGCTCACCCAGCTCAACAATGTTTTCATCAATGCCTTCAGCATCAAAGCCCTGAAAATCATGGCTGCATTCAAGCTAGAGGTTCTTCCAAGCAAAATTTAAGCATTTCTCACTTATTTCTCCCCAGGCAAGGGCTATCATATCAAAAACACTTTTTATGTTAAACGATTTCCAAAATTCTCAGAGGCTAGGTTTTTCGGGACCATCTGTTGCTTCAAGGCACTTAACAAGAATTCTCTTATGGTATAGCCTTTTGAAATTTGCCATAATCTGTTGATCCATTGGTTGAATTAAGGATGTGGTGTTCGGTGGAAGAAACAACCTTAACCATTCAACCTGATAACTCCTCCAAATTATCAGGATGACCAGGAGCATTATCAGAACAAGAAGTGCTTTCTCTGCAAGATTATTTTCTTTTAAATACTTCTTCACAGAAAGCACAAAATCATCCATAAACCACTCAGCAAATATTGTTTTTGTTACCCATGCTTTTTGTTTGACTTCCATATCCCTGGAAGTCTAGTCTTCACAAAATTTTTTAAAGCCTGGGGGTTCTGAGCGGGGATGGGGTCAAATACAATTGCCCAAATACAAATATAGATACAAATACACTATTTTTTTTACGGCCAAATTCAAATAGATACAAATATTCAAATTTATAAATCCCCAAATACAAATATAAATACAAATATGAAGCTTCAAATACAAATAAAATGCAAATAAAATTTTTACTGTATTTGCAAATTTCGTACCAATTTCATCCTAAATATAAATGGATAATATTTACTTGACTTCGGCTACCCCTCAAGTAAGACAATACTGGTATAGTACTTATTGTATAAAACTTAACATTGCAATACTTTGGCTCTTATCAAAGTAGACTTCATTTTCACACCAAGGCAAGAAAAGTAACAAATTCCTCTTGTTTATTATTTTTATTAGAGAAAATTATTTCACACTTCTTGATATTTCTGCACTTTTGCATAATTAAAGAAAATAAATTCATATTTCTCAATGTTTGATTTTTACTGTTCATATCAATGTGTAGTTATATGCACAGTTATATTACATTAGTGTATTTGACTGTATTTGAAGCAAATACAGCAAAAAAAAGGCTCAAATACAAATATGCAGCTTTTTAAATTCTCAAATACAAATACAAATGCAAATATCCATTTTTGTGTATTTGTAAATACAAATACAAATACGTATTTGACCCCATCCCTGGTTCTGAGAATGGTAAACAAGAAGGGGTTTTAATTTAAAGTCACCTATCACATTTGAGCCCAACAGAAGAGTCAGCCTATCTTTGGCTGGTTTAAATCCAGCCACTTTTGCTTCTTCTTTAGTAATAAAAGTTTTAAGAGGCATTTTTTTTCTAGAAGAGTCCAGTTTCATCTACAATAAACACTTGTCTTAGACTATAATATGCTCCTACCACTTCATTAAAATCATTGGAATAAGTGGCAGTAGTTTCTCAATTAGCACTAGCTGCCTCACCATACTGAGTCACAATATGAACACCAGTCCATGCAGGGGCGTTGATTGCTCTAAAATAGTAGGGGGGACACTTCACCTTCAAACAGCGAATCAAATAATACTCTGAGTAGCTGTTGCATGTAATATATCAATGGTGTAATTTACCATTTACCCATTTTTTATATTTTTCTCAGCATGCTGAAAAAACTCAATTGTATTTAATCAGTTTGTCTTTCTTTATTTAAACATTTTTTTTTGCAGAAATAAGAACCGCAATAAAACTATTTATAATATTTAACCTTTCATGTAACATAGTATCACACATATGTTTGGATAATATGGTCATATGGATATTTTTCCATAGACAAATTTCACCAGCCCAAATTATTATCATTTCTACCAAGAACACACAAAAGCTACATGCAATTATTAAAATGCAAATCAGCTGCTAAATTCCATGATAAATATACAATGGTGTTCATGACAATAATTTATAATATTGCTATTACATTTGCATATGCATATAATAACATCTGTCTTATTAGGTGCCATTAATAATTAGCATTTATAGCAATTCATCCACAAAAGTTGGGGGGGGACATGTCCGCTGCATCCCCCCCCACAATCGACACCCGAGTCTTGGCCGGGCTGAAACTATAATTTTTGTTTGATTTTAATTTATCAGTGTGACTAACAGTTGGCTTTTGATATAAAAATAAGATTCCTGAAAAAAATAATTGTTGGCCACCCCCATTTTTGTAAAAACATCTAATGCCAAACTAGCAAAATCAGGAAAATGGCAATATCTCTTCTTCTGAACATACTAGAGAGGTGGTTTGCATACCAAGAGATGCAGAATTTTATTTAAAACAAATTATTAAGTGTGGTATTTTTTCATAAAACCTTTAGTTTTTGAATTATTTTAGAAAAACTAATGTTTTGGGCCCATAGACCCCCTTTCGACTGAATGTCAACACAATAAAACATTCTCAAGCTGCAAATTGATATGTATTAATAGTTTTCAATCAGCAATCAAAATCAATCAAAATCAATCAAAATCAGCCATTTTAAATTCATTGAAAATGCTTTTTGACATTCCAAAATGCCAAACATTAAATTATACAATTAACAAATTGTCATTTTGTCATATTTTAGCATGATAAATAATAATCTAGAACTTAAAATATTTTTTAGACACAAAATCTTTCATTAATTTACGTGATCTAATTTTGTTTCTAATAAGACCATCTCTACGCTCATGACCTACAACAGCCAAGGATGCTTCAGTGACAAGCTTGATATGCCTTTCAACATTCTGACTGTGGCACTCGTGATCCAGTTTCAATGCGGTATTAATGATATCACGCAGTTCATCATTACTGAATTCTTTTAATACAGGTGGAACAGTTTCCCATTGGGACATAGCAGACAGCTTGTGGTATGCAGAAGCTTTGAAATTGATGATTGGCTTTCTAAAGACCCTAACATTCTCATCTATAGCAGGATATTCATCAGTACCACCTTCATGATCTTCTTCATTCTCATCATCACTTTCAATTATTCCACCTGCAAAATCATTGCTACTACCAGATTCATCATCAAAATCCTCTATAACTCCCCTCAGACACAGAACTTTATTGACAGCACACCTCCTCACCACTTCATCTTCATCAGCCAGCATTCCAACTAAAATATTTTCACCATGAGCAAAATAGCTGTTATTGTTTAATACGTCATAACAAATTTCTCTAATTTTCCTGTCAGGGAATTTATTTACTCTTTGGATCATATTGAATAGGTTTCTTGACCCATCACTTAGCCTCTTATTAGCCTTGATATTGAACCGAACTGTGAAAGTATACTTTGATGATGAATTCTACTATGATTTTGAGGTTCTTATTGGATCTTTTTTGTGAAACATAAAAGCGAAGAATTCTACAGGCTAAGGTGAGCCATCGAGAGTGATTTAGCAGGCCAACTTCTAAGAGTGCAAGGTCTTCATCCACTTCACCAGTAATAATTGCCCAGCAGATGCAGTATCCATAGTATTAGTCTGTTGATAAATTATTGACCACCTCATTTGGTAGAAGCACAAATGCAGGATAAGGTATAGATTTGAAGTCCACAACATTCCATTCTGACACATCCCCATTGAGCTGAGAACCAATAGGGCCAGAAAATTTGTCTGGACTTTTTGTTGTCCCATCTAAAGTTATGAAGATGTGTCTAAGTGGCAATTCATTTAGATGCAGAAGACAAATATCCCACTGAAGAGGTTGCCCTAAAAACATTTCCAAATATCTGATTGACCCATGTATATGTCCTGTGTTAGTATTTGTCCCATCTGCTTTAACCAAGTTTAATTTGGCCTCAAGTTCTGTCCCTTTAATGATCTTATAAATGCCATGAGCACTGTCAATGCCTTTGCCACTCTCCGGGGTAAAATGGTCAAGGTAGAAATCATCTGAAAATAAATGTAATTAATTTTACAATTAAATAAAAATGAAAAAGGAAGGAATAAAGTTAACTGGACAGTTGTCACTTAAAAATAAATTTTTTTAAGTAATTGAAATATTACTTTATAGTACAGTAATATAACAGCATAATGCCTATAACTGTATGACAATCAGTAATATAACAGCATAACTATAACTGTATGACAATCATTTCCATTTACCTGGCTCTCCAGTAATGACAATGTTCCTCTAGGATTGTGGATGTATAATACTTTTCATTTACTTTGTTAACAGCAAGTGTAGCATCCTTTCTACCATCAAAGCCAATGCCAGTCACTTTTTCAAATATCACTTCTTCTTCCTTCTTCCTTTCAGCTCTCAATTTAGCTCTCTCCCTTCTCAACTTGTTTCTGAAAAGTATTTCAAAAATATTGGCCATGCATTACTGCATTAGCATTATACAAATATACAAAATACAAATGTCAGTGTCCTGTTTGAAACTAATTAATATAAATACAAAATAGAAATTTTGACACTAATTAAAAATAATAGTAAATCTGGTGATTTAGAACTTATAGCAGAAGCTAAGAAATGTAATATCTAGAGTGATTAAAAACATACTTATCAATAACATTTTGTATGTTATCTGGGGTGATTACTCCAAAGTCCACCAATGTAGCAGAACCAATAGCCGCTCCTGCTCTATCACTTACTTGATATCTGTTAGGATATTTAAAGTAGATTTACATATCTATTGTCAATGAATAATTTATTGGTAATCTTAATCTCTTAGTCACAATGATTTCACTTTAAGCTGTATTAAAAGATTTATCTTTCAGTACTATACCTGTCACATGCTTCAGCTAATGAGCGTAATCTAGTTCTGTTCTGTAATGTTGAGACTTCTGGAACATAGTCTGCATCAAATGAATCATTACAACTGTCGCTATCTGTCAACTCAGGAATGTCCATAGGTTCAGGAGGATGAGGAGAGGAACTGATTCTTTTGCTTTTTGAGATTGAATAACCCGTGATTTGAATTTTAAGTCAGTGGCTGTTTCTGGGACTTCTTTCAGGGTACAGTAACCATGCCTAGTTGTTTTCTGGTCCTACAAAGTGATTATATTTCATTACACTATAATGTATCTTTTATCTATGGGTCTCTATATGTAAATTGAAATTCTTACAAAAATGAGAAAATACTAAAATATTACTTATCATTAACATCATTAATAGTGTATTATTGATATTACTAACTTATTAAATGCACTTTAAAAATTGTAGCAAATTATTAATATAATTGATAATATTAATAATTGATAATTAATTAATATTAATTAATAATTTACAACTTGAAATTCAATCAACAGACCTACCTCATAAAACTGGTAATCAGATTCAGTCATTTTTAGTAAGTGCTTTTTCTCTGTATCTGCCAACAGTTTGTGATCATGTTGATATATGTCAAATAAAATGTTTACAGTTTTCAGAAAATCATCCAGATCTTGATATTTAGGTCCCCTTTTCTTTTTGTCATACTTCAGAAGGTTTGAATTCCTTTATTTGGGTTTTCAGTCGGCTCTGTATGGCATTTACTGATATTGGATAAACATTATATGTGACCCACAATTTATGCAATTCCTCAGAAGTAGCTCTCAGTACAGCATCTGTTTTATAGTCTCCGAAACACAAACACCTTTCAATAACTTGCTTCAACGTAGGCAATTTCCCTAAAGGAAACTGTTCTGCTGGCATAAAACGTACATCACCAAGTACTTTAGCAACTGTTTTCCTTGTAGAAGTCATACTTTATATTGCAAATGTTGAATTCAATGACAAATTGCAGTTGGAAACTTATAACAAAGGCACCTGAAAAAAAAACAAGTTTTCAATTTATTACGTTTAAAAAAAGTTCATGAAGCAGCCCCACCCTCTATTCTTTAATCAAGCATAATGGATGCAAGATAACAAGGAAAAGTCATATCATGTGATCACTATGTCCATGTCAACATCCTTTTAGGGCAATGTTAGTAATCAAAAAGCCAAATCATGCTTATTTTAGAATTTCTTTTGTCACTAAGGTCCGTTGAAAGGGGTCTATGGGCCCCAAAAATTAGTTTTTCTAAAATAACTCAAAAACTAAAGGTTTGAAAATACCACTCTTAATAATTTGTTCTACATCAAATTCTGCATCTTTTGGTATGCAAACCATCTCTCTAGCATGTTCAGAAGAAGAGATATTGCCATTTTCCTGATTTTGCTAGTGCGGCATTAGATGTTTTTACAAAAATGGGGGTGGCCAGATTCACGTTGGTGGCCACCAATTATTTTTTTCAGGAATCTTATTTTTATATCAAAAGCCAACTGTTAATGACTCTGATTAATTCTATCTTGAGTTTCAGCCTGGTCTAAAATTTTCTGTCTGTCTGGTCCCATGAGCCCATGCACAGAACTGCTCAAACCAGCTTCTGCTGGCACTAAAATCAATTTTTGAATCATCACCTTTAATATCATTAAAAATTTTGAGAGCCTTTTCTCTAATTAAGCCAGATGATACAGGTTGGTCCTTACGAGATTGGTCATCTATCCACATAATCAACAGTTTTTCCATTTTACAAGCACATCATCCCGCACTCTTAATTGTTTCACTGTACCAGGCACAGCTAATTTTGCACTTTCTTCATATTTGTCTTTGTTTTTCAAAATGCTACGAATTGTAGAGCCAGCCAGATTCATATCCCGGCATATGTCTACTTGCCTCTTCCCAGCCTTGTGTTCACTTATCACTTTCATTTTTGTACTAAGGTCCACTGATTTCCTTATTTTTTTACCCTTTCCACTGTCTTCATCACTTTTAGGAGGAGCCATTTCAAATTATAAACAAATCTGTATATGTAATATTATCAATTAATATGTAAATCAGCCAAGAATTTGCTAATATTTCCAGAGCACTAATGATCACAACCTTCACTGATCAGCGCAGACACAAGACTGTGTTAGCATAAATTCTGAGTAGCGTCGCCAGTTGGAAGAGTATTGGTGCAGGGTATGAGCAAATAGTGAAGTAATGGCATCAAATGGGAAAAAGTGCTACAGTGAAACAGCATATATTGAATATAGTGTATAGCAAGGTTCTGCTGTATAGTGTGTAAAAATGCCATTAAGAAAGGACAACAAATATACAGCTCAGCTTAAACAAAGTTGTAGCATTGGCAAAGATGAATAATTGTGCAGCCACAAGAGAATTCAATGTGTCAGAGAAGACTATCAGAGATTGGAAATTCTTTTTCAAAAACCTACAAAAGATGCTGAAGAATAAATGTGCCAACAAAGGAAAACTGAGCAAGTCAGAATGGTCAACAAACATCAACCGAATGACCATATCATTACCCACTGAGCCATAAGACTATGCCTTGAAAGAATCAAAGAAAGATGGCATCATAAATTTCAAGGCTAGCACTGGATAGTGTACCAGGTTTATAGAGGCATGATCTGGTACTTCATCAGAAGACCAAAATCTCCCAATTACTGACAGAATTGGACAAGATTACAGAATTTCACCAACTTGTGATCTGGCATCAACAGAAACATGGTTACAGATTGGCCTGCATTGGGAACATAGACAGAACCACAATGATAAACAAGATTTGTTTAAATAACCCCACAAGAAAAAATCAATTGCATTTAGGTCCAGAGACCTGGGTGGCTAAGCAACAGGACCATGCCACCCATGTATGTACTCTTATGCAAGGAAGCCATTTTGAGCAATTGCTGTAAATAAACTTTGATAAACTTTCATGACTTTCATTTTAATTGGATCATCCTTTGCAAAATAAAATGTATCTTGGATGAAGTGATTGCAGATTTATGTTCATTGGAACTTTTTTATTCACTTTAACATCCTGAATATGTATACTAATTTATGAAACAATTTGACAACACCCTGTGTACATATATTACAGAGAAGTATTTTGGTTATATTCATCTTCATCTTTGGTACCATGAAAAGCCTAGTTTATCGTTCATGTGGAAATTTTTATAAAAATTTAACCCCACCACCCAGGGCCTGACACTGAGACCACTGACCTACCTACCAGAAGCTTAATAAATAAATACAGGGTGTCTCAAAAAATGTACACATACTTTGTACATCAAAATAATTTATTAAATAACAATGAGAGTGATGTTCAATATTTGAAGAAACAATATGTTGCAGCAACATGTTTTGCTAATGGAAATGTTCAAAGTGTTTACCATCAGCATTCAGTGCAACAGTGCCCCTCATTGTTATTTAATAAATTATTTTGATGTATAAAGTCTGTATACATTTTTTTGAGATACTGTACCCTGCATACAACAGGTTAGGTGGTCATTTTGGAGTGGTTAGTTATTTGCCAAGTGACCAATTTTGACCAATCAGGATCAATGCAACATATTTTCCGAGATAACTTTTGTTACACACATAAACTGTTCATTTCAGCAACCTTTATAAGAAGGGTGCAGCTCACATTTCAATTTAGGTATTATTAATTAATATATTTTTGAAATATACACAGTTTAAAAGCTCCAACTTCATTTTTAAACTATGGTTAAATGATTCTTAATTAAAATAAATTAATATTAAAAAAATTAAGCTTATTTGTAATAGGCGTGATATACAAATTTAACCCAGAAATTAAGTAAGTTTAAAGGATGTGTTATTACAATTAACAAATTCAAAAAATTAAAATAATTTATACCTAGGCCTACTATAAAAATCTTGCCTCTCAGAAGGCTTGTCTAAATATATATTTTTTATTTCAGTTTTCATATATTATATAATTTTATAGAGTTAATTATAATTATTTATTTAGGCTATGTCTATAACTATATAATAAGTTTGTACTTATTGATAAATAATACTAGGTAACAAAATTTGAAAATTTTCTGTTTATTGTGATTTTTCTGTCGTTTCTTAATGATTTTGTGGCGCTGATTCCAAAAATTATATTGGTTTTGCTCTATCATCAACAGTTTCAAAAATATAGGTTATCACACTTTTCATATGGCAAAGTATATAAAGGCTAACAAATATTTTCTGAAAATAAAAACTATTGGAAATTAATGTTTATTGAGCCAAAATTGCTTGACAAACCCAAAATGGTGCAAAGGATATAATATATATCATGAGGAGAACTGATAAGAGAATAACAAGCCTCGTTATGCAGTGTGTGTTCCTTAAAAATGCACTGAAGAACGCGACTTCCGCGTATGAACATTCTTATCCTTTCTGATCAGCGACCACATGTAGTCTCCCATCATTGAAGCATCCCAATGGCCCTGGTACCTTTTCTCCATCGTTTGAATATCTTGATGGAATCTTTCACCATGTTCTTCACTCACATTGCCCAGGTTATCACGAAAAAAGTCTAGATGTGAATGCAGATAGTGTAATTTTAAAGACATACAGCACCCCATTTTGCCATAGCACTTAATCAAGTTTGACACTAACTCCTTATAGTTTGGTGCCTTATGGTTGCCTAAAAACCCACGAACCACATCACGGAAAGCACACCAAGCCTCTTTTTCAATCGGAGTCATCTTGGCTTCAAGGTTCTTTGAATTCAACAGCGCCTTGACTTGTGGTCCTACAAAGATGCCAGCCTTGACTTTGGCCTGAGAGTTTAGGGAACATGATCCAAATCTGTTGGAAAACTTCCCCTCCAAAATCTAACACCATTACAAACTGCTTAATTAGACCCAACTTAATATGGAGAGGTGGTAGCAGAACTATGTCAGGCTTCACAAGAGGTTCCCTGAGTACATTGTACTTTCCTGGTTGCAGTCCTTCACATGGAGGTCACTGAACTGTTTTATAGTGCTCAGTTGAAGCCCTGCTATCCCACAGGCAAAGAAAACATGAATATTTAGTAAACCCTCCTTGTAAACCTAACAGCAAACCAATCATTTTAAAATCACCACACACGTCCCAGTTATATTGTTCATACCTGATTTGAGTGAGCAGTTGTTTGACATTTTCATAGTCCTCTTTCATTTGAACAGAATGTGCAACTGGTATACATGGATATTTGTTCCCATTGTGGAGTAGAACAGCTTTTAAACTCCGAGTTGAACTGTCAATAAACAGGCACCACTCTGAGGGTATATGTGTTAACCCAATAGCTGTGAATAGACACCATTAACCTCACTGCAATAACAGAGAGAGCCATTGACATCGTAGAACCTTGAAACTCTTCATGCCACTTTCGGTATACAGTGCTCTTGCAGTCTTCTCCAAGCAAATTCCACTCTTTGAGTCTGGAGGTCAGAAGCTCAGACCCTGATTTTGTCAGACCCAAATCTCTGATTAAATCATCCAATTCCCTCTGATTTGGAAAGTGAGGGTTTGTACTGAAAGTTACTGTATATTCTTCATCAAGACTGTCCTCACCAGCCAACATCTCAGATGAGCTAGCTGCATCCTCATTTTCAACCTGCAAAGCAAAGAAACAAAATATAGGCATAGCTATATATGTAGAAGAGCATCAGCACTAAGAAAAATCAACACATAATGACCCACAGTAATGTAAATTCTGGTGGATGTGGTATTGGAAGACCTTCGCCATGTGGTACAGGAGCTATGGACGACACTATGCTTGGATACTGAAGAGTCTGCCTTCCTTTAACTTTCCTGTACTTAGAAACATCTACCATGCAGTAGCAGCAATCACCATGGTGGCTGTTTGGTTCTCTCCATATTCTGGGTACTGCAAAGGGCATTGCCTTGCGTACTCCCCGCAGCCACCCTTCAAGTGTGGAGCGGCAGCTTCCACAGATCACATGGGGTGCCCAGGGCTTATCTTGGTCACCCATAGGCATACCAAAATAGAGCCAATATGCGATCCAGAACTTGGTGCCTTTCACAATCTTGTGCAATACTTGCTTGGAGCCTATGTAATACCCACAAACGTAGCAGAATATATCCAGTGAGTGTTTACAAGCTCACTGCCATTCTCTTTACCAAACTGTACTACATTAATCATAACCTGCAGATATAGAGAGAAGAGTTATTAAATCTGCAACAGATTACAGATTCCAGAAAAAAGATGTATTCACAACACTTGAAATAATGTTCACAATAAAAAAGGATCGATAACACTCAAATCATCAGCACAGAAACACACTACCTCACTGCTGGTAACCATCAGACAAACAACCTGCTTTCTTTGTGTGCTCATACTTACTGACTTCTCAGACTCTGCGCTCTTCTTTATATAGCATAGTGGAAGTTTCAGGCAATTTCTAGAGCAAGAAACTGTCAACGAACATCCGGATTGTTCTCAACAATTCCTGATTATTCTGATATTGCTGCGCCCATAACATTATACTGGTAAAACATGAAAAATGGATTATCTCTGAAACCATTGATGATACACACAAACCAAGGCCAGATTTGGACTCAGCACCCACAAATGCATATAAAAACATAAAAAATTCTATATAAACAGAATCAGTGTTACACAGTGTAATCAGTGTTCAAATGAAAGAAAAATTACTAAAATAGTTAGCGTGCATTTTATCATACATAAGCTGGAGTTTCCTTTTTACTTTCCAAAACAGTTAATGGTTGGGAGTATTTATTTGGAGACAGTTTTGGGATGGATTCATTCATGGTGTTTTGGTTAACTAACTGTCCACACTGGAGGTAGTTTCACAAACTATCTGGAAGTTTGTTTTCATTTCCCTAAAATTGCCTTGTGTAAATAGAACTGCCTATATACAGGAATACATTGAAATTCATCGTTAATTCATTCCAGAATAACACAACGAAATAGGAAATGACAAAATTCAAGGTAAATTATAACAGGTTTCAATGAGAAAATATTTTACTGTATTATGTTATTAAACAGATTAATTAATCAAAGTCTACTCATTTTTCAACAAAATATAATGGATATTATCTTGGTAAACAGTTGAATTTTGTCAATTTCAATCATTTTTTTTTCATATTTTTTCAAAAAATGACAAATCTGCGAATATGGACAATGGATTGCAAAACTATAGGTAGTAAAAGATTGATGACGAATCTGCGAAATTCGAAACAACGAATTTTGAGGTATTCCTGTAGTTGGAAGTGGAAGTGGAAATACTTTCTCTGTTGTGCTCAATTTTTTTTTAGAAATTATTGAGAATTATATTATTAATTCCGTAGATTTTACTTTATTGGGATTATTATTAAAGGATAAATAGCTCTATTCGTAAGATTCCTAAGATTTAAGCTTAATTTAACTTAGTATTTAGAGCAGGAGTTCTCAACCTTTTTCTTCTGTACTCCTTGAGCTCTTTCAGCACTGGTCATGTACCCCCAACACCAGAGCATGATTGACTAAACATCGAGAAAGGTAAACAAACAAGCATGGCTCATTTCACCAAATAGTTTTATTGAAGAAAATTTCCTTATCACTAGCATGAATAACACTCGCTAAACTTCATGAGGCTGGGCCTGGCTTTTTTTTTTTTTTTTTGCAACAACAACTTAATCTAATCATATATAAAATTGAAAGGGTTATATTTTCAGGACTCTGTCGCATACCCCCTAAGATTCCCTCCTGTATAGCCTTGTGGACTTGGATAATTATAGGCAGTTAAAAAGTAAGCTAAATAGTTTGATAATTAGAAAGAGCAAAGGCATAGTGAAATAAATCTTGCTAGAAATAGTAATAAAGCTCCAAAGAAATTCTTTAGTTTTTATAAATACTAGCTAAAGTGGGCCCATTTAGCTAAATTTGTGGTGCTGGGGCCTGCGGCCCCCAATTACTGGGAGTCAATTATTCAGTCAATAAAACTATGTGGTGTGAACAAGGGAAGCCAAGGCACAAGGCCCTGTATTACAACAAAAACAGAGCTCTAATGCCAAGTTCAAGTATGCATTAAGGTATATAAAAACTCATGAGGATGAGTGAAGCAGGGATGCTCTGGCTACAAAGCTTGCCAGTAAGAATCCAAGAAACTTTTGGGAAAAATTAAAACCAATAAATAATAGTGCAACGTGTCTCCCTGCATCAGAATGGAGGCTATTTATAGATCGTCTAAACGAAGTTTGAAAGTAGTACTTCTCAACAATAGGGTTGCATCAGTCCCTGTAGCACATTCCGTACAACTTACTGAGAGCTATGATAACATGAAAATTTTACTGGATGCTCTCGTATACAACCAACATAACTGGAGGATCTGTGGAGATTTGAAGGTAATACTAATATCATAAGTAAACTATTGCTATTGACTATGTTGTTTTTCCAAAGGTTATTTGAGAGCGTATAAGAACACTTAACTTCCCCACAGAAGTGATACAGTCCAATGCATAGATTTTTTTATCTGATAGAACAAATTCTCTAAATTCTTTAAATATTTTATTTTTTTCAGATTGTGGCATTTGTATTGGGAATGCAAGGGGGATACACGAAATACCCATGTTTCCTCTGCAAATGGGATAGCCAAGCGGATGAGAAGCACTATGCACAGCGTGAATGGGCATCCAGAGAGAATTTTGAACCTGGGTCGCATAATGTCGTTTCAGTGCCCCTTGTACCACCAACAAAAATTTTGCTCCCACCACTTCATATTAAGCTGGGCTTGATGAAAAATTTCATCAAATCAATGAATAAGGAGGGTTCAGCATTCCA
Source organism: Bathynomus jamesi (assembly GCA_023014485.1). NCBI lineage: Eukaryota > Metazoa > Arthropoda > Malacostraca > Isopoda > Cirolanidae > Bathynomus > Bathynomus jamesi. The sequence continues at coordinate 191,253 of JAJOZX010001692.1, forward strand.
ATATCTTGAGAGTAAATTTCCTCATATATCTGATACTAAACTAAATGCTGGGGTTTTTGATGGTCCTCAAATTCAAACTTTGATCAAGGATACTCAGTTCGAAAACACAATGACTCCAACTGAGAAGAATGCCTGGCAGGCATTCAAATCAGTTCTCACTGATTTTCTTGGCAAGCGTAGAAGTCCAGAATACGAGTCCGTTGTTGAAAACTTTATGGAAGCTTTCAAAGCTCATGGGTCGCGCATGTCCATAAAAATGCACTTTTTGTGGTCCCACTTGGACTATTTTCCTGAAAATTGCGGGGATTATAGTGAGGAACAGGGTGAATGATTTCACCAAGATATCAAAATAATGGAAGAGAGGTACCAGGGAAACTGGGATATCAATATGCTGGCGGACTATTGCTGGTGTTTGAAGCGAGATGTGCCCAAAGAAAAAAATAGACGGAAAGCCAAAAAAACTTCATTCCTTCCTCAATAAACTTTTTTCCATATTCATTGTATGAATAAAAGTATTTATTCACACAATGTTTTCATTTTTCACGAGTGTTCTTATAATATTACTCGTATCTACAGTGTTTAAGCTAAAAAAATCAATAAATTTGGGGATAAAATTGGACTTATAATAAATGGCCAATAGAGAAAAAACCTGACCTGATTGAGGAAAACCAATGTCATTTTCGAATTCAGCATGGTCAAATTATATAATATGAGTTGAAAAAACCCTCATAGCAGACAAAAAAACAATTGATCAGAGAAACAGACAGGGAGGATAAGCTATCTATCAAAGAGTTCTGGCACAGTTACAACATAAAGAAGGCCATGTATAACATCGCATCATCTTGGGATGAAATGAAACAATCGACCATGAATGGCATTTGGCACAAGATATAGCCTGAAGTCATGAATGACTTTACAGGTTTTGAAAGCATGGACAAAGTTAGGAACATCATCATTCAGTTGGTGAAGGAGGCTTTTTTTGAAGATGTTGACATCGAAGATGTTACGGAGGTCCTCGATGGTCATTCCCAAAAATTAACAAATGAGGAATTAATGCAGCTTGAGCAGCAGTGCCTAGCCAAGGAAGAGAAAGCGAAAGAGGAAGAAGAACCAGTCAAGTCACTTAGATTAACTTTGTTAAAAGAAATGCTTCATCATTTTGATCAAGCAATGGCATTAGCTATTGATAACAACCCGAACCCTAATAGGAGTGCCGAGGTTATATGTCGGGTGGAGAAATCAATTCAATGCTACAGGGAAATATATGCAAAGAAGAAGAAGGCCAGACAATCTGTGATTCCAGTTTTTTCAAGCCTATGCCTTTTCAAGCTACACCTTCAACATTGGGAATCACAAGCTTTTTTACTTTTTGAAGCCTAAGCCTTCAACATCCAAGAAGGATTCGCCATCATCCATGGAAAACCTGGACTCACCACCAGCCCCACTCAACCCCCTTTCAGAGGAGAGTGATTAATGTGCATAAATTATGGATACGAGAGGATCTTTACATTGATGACTTGGACCAAATTTTGGATATAGTACGAGAGACTTTCAAGTTGATGACCTGGACTGTGACATGGACTTGGTGAGTGTTAAACTTGTACTGTATTTCAAGTGATTTTGAACTCATATTATTGTGTTACTTTGTGCAAACATCATATATTATAGGTCAAATAAGTACTTGTAAGTCATATGTCAGACCGTCAAGAATGTATCTATACTGAACCCATGTTATAACGATCTTGTTTAACAATCATTCACTTAACAATTATGTTTTTAGGAATGTAACCCAATTGTTAAACGAGAGATAGCTGTACTGTATAGTTTAAAATACGAGTATGCTTTGAACACTCTTGTTGCTCTGTTGACAATACCTTTGAAAAAATGATGTATATAAGCACACCGGACAAAAAATTAGTCACCCCTAATAGCACCGATAGTAGGAAGTTCAAGGTCACACAGAGGGTGCTGATGTAGCATTGGTAAGTGACAAGTAGCGGTGACGTAGCACACAGGATCAGATCTGTTTCGTGAGGTGGTGAAGAACAAAGTGTGTGTTGGATATAGTCTGCAAAATGGGTCGTGAGGCAAACGTTATTCAGTGGCAAAAAGGAGCCATCGTGTTTGGCAGAGCCCACGGACACAAAATGTCTGAAGTAGCCCAATTTGTTGGTGTGTCAACGCGTACTGTCCAGCGAGTTTACAAAGAGTGGTGTAGTTCGCAATCAACTGAAAATCGACGCGTAACTATGGCCGGAAAACAATTCTCGACAATAGGGGCGCCGCCATGTTCTCGTCTAGTAACTGCAAATCGTTTTCAAACCAGAGAACAATTGCTCCAAGAAACCAATGAGGTTCTCAGCGACCAATTCCGAACGGACATTGCGACGAGAACTGCATGCGATGGACATCTGGAGCAGGGGGTACCACGGAAGAGGCCGCTGTTAACAGCAAGTCACAAATTGGCACGTTATAAATGGGCTCAGAGGCACAAAAACTGGACTGCGGCAGATTGGAAACGTGTAATTTGGTCCGATGAGTCCCGTTTTTGTTTGTTCTCCAATGATGGGAGGCGACGAGTACATCGCAGGTCCAATGAAGCCTTTAATCCTGAATGCGTCGAAGGTGTTGTTCAGGCTGGAGGTGGTTCCGTGATGTTCTGGGGATGTTTTTCGTACCACGAAATGGGCCCTCTCGTTCCAGTGACGATGAATTTGAACCAGCAGGCGTACCTCCGCATACTAAACTCGCCGGATTCGTGCGGTTATCAAGGCCAGAGGCGCCGTCACACGTTATTAGGTACATTCTGAGAGGGGTGACTAATTTTTTGTCCGGTGTGCTTATAATCCATGTAACATTGCTGATAGTTGAGTGTCCAAATCTTGGACACTGCTGTCCAATGAACATCTTGTTAGAATATTAACTTGATATAAAATGTCTCCTACCAGGTATCAAGTAAGTCAGAGAGCCAGAGCAAGCAGTTGCATCAGCAGTTTTAGAGGATTATGAAATTATCACTACTACTGATAAGATGAATCTTATACATTAGTACATACCTATTTGATTCAAATCAAGTATTTCACAAAAAGGCATACATTTCAAACAAGTGTTGAAATTTAAATATTGTTTGTCAAAACCTATGGAGCTTGCTTAAATAACTGTCTTTAAAATTGAGTAAATTTGCATTATGAACATTGCAGGAACAAGCTGACAAGAGAAAGTGAAAAATATCGTAAAGCCATAAGAAAATAGGGGATAAATTGTTTGAATTGGTGGATGCTATTTATGTGGATCAGGGTTGGCACTAGTGGGCCCAGCCCGAAAAAAACCACCCGGTTTTTTTTTTTTGAAAAACCACTTGAAAAAACCCACTATTTTACCCATTTGTGGGTTTTTTCATGAAACTTAAGAAGTGCATATGCAATTATTTTTAAAAATTGTCATATAGGCGCCTATAATGATTTTACATGCAAAGCAAGCAAACATGAGTCAACAAATAGACCTACAGGTATAACTCTTTGGGTGAGGTAGCAGGTTATAGAGTGTAGACATCAGCCAATCAGGGTGTTATACATCCTGATTCTTCAGTCAACTGCATCTTCAAGGAATTTTCTACTTCTTCATGGATTGTATTTAAAAGTGGACCAGACAAATTTCGACGGGAAGGTGGAGTGTAGCCTGGTCTTAGTCTCTATCATTTCAATAAAATACTTAGACTGCACATAGAAATGGAATATTATTTGCATAAAAGAATTTGGCTATTTTGTTATCAATGACATTTTTCTGCAAAGTTGTTGTTGTCATGCCAAAATCGCTTACTTTCTTTTGAATTTTTATTTTTTTCATCTGTAATTATGTCAGTGGTGGTGAGGATGAGTCTGGATCATCTGAGAGGTCTATGTCATGGCAGTATGAAGATGATGTACTGGCAGTATTGTCAGTCTTGTTTCTTGATTCCATGTGTTTCAAACATTTCATTAAATGCATTTTTATTCGCTCTATTTTATTACTTATTTCATTACTGCAATGTTTGCATCTAACTTTACAAGTCCCATCAATAATATTGACTTCACTCCATTCATGCCCTGATTTTCTTCCTGATCCAAAGGTCTTTGGCATTATTTAATGCAGTTATAACTTCAGACTAATTCTGTAGGCTAGCAGTAAAGATAAATATGCTGTTGCCAGTTTGTTTTATTTAACTGTGAAATAAAAGAAAAAATATTCAGTAATATGAATTAAATAGATATAACTAGCTGAATTAAGTTCCCTTTGGGAGCTGTAATTCATCTACTTCCAGCAGAAGACACAGGGGCCTGTCTTCCATAGGAAGTATAGCCTAACAAATAGGATAATTTACCACACCAAATTTAGTTCAAATTGGTCCATGTTTTCCAAATTTTGTTGTGAAGCTCAATCTGAGAAAATAATAACTTTTTATGCTTAATTGCCTGGAAGGCAACCTTTTTGCTAAAAACAAGACAAATGTTATATTAATAGTGTACGGTACAGTACAATATTATTATAAAAATAAGAATAGGTAGGTCTAATATGAACTACCATATGGACATATAAAAAAAACCAATTTTACCCGGGTTTTTTCGGGTTTAAGGTGAAAAAACCCGAAAAAACCCACCTGGGGTGGGCTTTTTTTAAAAAAGTGGGTTTCTTGCCAACCCTGATGTGGATGGTTGCAAAGATGCAACAATGGTGACAGTTGAAGTGAATGGCAAATATTACAGAAGAACTGAGCTAGAAGAGCACTATGTAATTGTAGGAGAACCTGGTAAAATTTAAAATTTTGATCTTTAGTTTGCATTTTGTAACTGATATTACTCAAAATATTTATTAAGATAAATTTTGGATAGAGAAATTGGAAAACAGATATAATTAAACCCTGAAATATCTAAAAAGTTGTCTCTAATTTCTGAATACTATTTCAGGTGATTTCTACCTCTCACATGTGACTCCAAGTAATGCCAAGGGGTTGACTATTGCAACAGAGATATACAAGGCCCTTTAAATAAGACACTGAATTACAAACCAAACTTGCCATGATAGGATCTGATGGGACTAATACAATGACCAGTTCAAATGGTGGAGCTGTCAGATGCCTGGAAGAACTGCTTGGTAGACCTTTGCAGTGGAGCATTTGCCTACTACACTGTAATGAGCTCCCCTTTTGTCACATTTTTGTTACTATAGATGGAACAACAAAGAGCCCAGACTCAGTTTCAGGAAAGATAGGGTTTGAACTTGGTGGAAGTGTATCTCAGTGGGATGTGATTTCATTCAAGCCAATTAGGAATTCAAAATTTCCAGTTATTCCTAACGAAGTACTGGAGGACCTCAGCATTGATCAGCATTATGCTTACAGAATCTGTATAGGTGTTGATCCTGATCTTGAGCTCCTTGAAGTTGGACTGATCTGTCATTCAAGGTGGTTGACTCTGGCATGTAGATTCATCAGATTTTATACATCTTAAAGGAAGCCTTCCAAAGTTCTGGTCCCACTTGCAGAGTTTTGTATTTTGGTCTATTTTCCAAGTTGGTTCAAAATCAAGGAGTAGTATTGATGCACAAATGGTGCTAAGAACTTTTATGATATGCTTCAAAGGATCCTCAAATTTCCTCACAAGGGAGCCAGGGAGATTGCCCTAAAAACCCTCTACCAAAATGCATACTATGTTCACCCTGAGAACATATTAATTGCCATGCTTGCTGATTCAGACCCACAAATCTGCAACATCGCAGTTAACAAGGTACTTTTGGTCAGAGGGAATGAAGTTGAAACAGTGATAGACAATGACTTTGAAGGTGATGACCTGATAATTGATTCAGATGAAGATATTGAAGTCCCAGAGTTACAGCCTGACTTGAGTGTTGTGAGAGATGGTAGTGTCAGGAGATTCATGGTGCCTAAAATCAATAACGAAGTTCGAGGGTATCTCAAAATGATAAGTTTAAATTCACCTGACATTCATGAGCCCCTATCATAGCATCTCTAACCAATTGATGTGAGGCGAGAATATTCTCCAAAATATTATTTGCTGAGAATATTCGAGAATTTTATTTTTTCTTAGTTTTAAAATATTTTTAGATTGTTTTGCAGCTTTTTAGAGAATTCTAGAACATTTCAGAACCTTATGGAACTTTCTAGAATGTGTGAGAATATTCTCGACGACTCCAGAACATTCTAGAATACTCCGGAATTGGGAGAAAATAGTATATAAAAGATGGCAAATTGTTTCCTTCGTTAGTTGTGGTTGTGTATAGCAAGAGCAAGTATCTACATATGATTTCATTGTGATTGTGATAATTGTCTATGCTATTTTTTTATGCTATTTTGGATAATATGCATTTTATTATGTGCACGCACTCTCGAGAAATTCACTGTCATTAACATTTACATAATATTTAGTTATAACACCATACAAAATTTCATGATGGAAAATTTTATATTAACAAAGTTATGCACAATTTTATATTAACAAAGTTATGCACAATTTTATTTTCAATGATTTTAGTTCAATTTTTAATAATTTTGCATGTGACATCATCATAAATTGGTGTCTAAAACACTGTAAATCATTATTGGTAGATGACGCTTGAATATGTGGCTGTATTTTTGTTGTTTTAGTTCATTTAATGCTCTTGTGATATTAAGCTAGCTACCTACGGCGTGTATAGGCCGTGAATGTTATTTTGAAGATGTAATTTATATGACAAATAATGATGATGATTACACCACTGAAAATTTTATTGATCATTGTGTTCTTATTGATAATGTTATATGTCTGCATTGTGATTCCCCGTGTAAATTGTACTTTTCTGGTAGTTTTTGATATGTTCTGTTCAAATCTGGTATCTATTTTATGGGAAAATTAAGAGAAATTTATTTTTTCCAAAGTCTAAAAACATGATTTGTTTTTTTTCATAAAAAAGCTATACTGAAAAACTGAAATTGAACACTTAATTACAAGGGATATTTTTTATTTGTTTCTAAACTGTTTTGTATGATATATTTTATTAATTTCCATATAATTTTGACAAAAATCAAATAAATAAAAAATATGATTTTTTTCATAAAAATAATAATTTTTTTTTATTAGCTATTATACTGAAAAACTGAAATTGAATACTTCATTATATAGGGATATTTTTTCTTTCTAAACTGTTCTGTGTGATATATTTTATTAATTTCTATATATAATTTTGAAAAAATAAAATAATTAAAAAAAATCATGATTTTTTCATAAAAAAGCTATGATACTAAAAAACTGAAATTGAATACATAATTACAAGGGTTATTTTTTTTATTTCCAAAGTGTCTTGTGAGATATATTTTATTAATTTCGATATAATTTTGAAAAAAATCAAATAAAGAAATCATGATTTTTTCATAAAAAAGCTATTATATTGAAAAACTAAAACTGAATACTTAATTATTACAAGGGATATTTTTATTTGTTTCTAAAGTATTTTGTCTGATATATTTTATTAATTTCTATATAATTTTGAAAAAATCAAAAAAATCATTTTTTCATAAAAAAATCAATTGAGTTAATCAAGTGATTAAATCATTTTGATTTAATCACTGCCATCCCTGGTAAATACTGTACTTTGAATTGAAATACAGTCTTTATACAATGATTCAATAAATTTTTTGCATTAGTTAATTTACTTATTTCTTCACTCATCCTATCATTCACTTCTGACTTAGAATTTCTCTATTTTAACAGGAACTGAAGTTAAGTTGTATCAGAATAGTTGAAAAACCCCTCAGATGTTCTAAAAAAGAAAATTCTCAAAAATTCTCAGTTCGGAGAATATTCCCAAGAAAATTCTCGAGAATATTCTCCTAAAGATTATTCCCGAAAATTTTACAACATTACTCCAACCAATGAAGAACTCATAAACATAAGAAAGGAAGCAGTGAAAACTCAACCAGCCTTGTCATAATCAGGCTGTAGAGGCAAATTAAACTTGTAACAGAGGCTTCCTCAACTGTGGTAGGATTTGAATGTCATGATGGCATTATTTGACAAAAGATAAAATCAAGAAAACTGAAGAAAGTGTTCAATGCAAAAATATAATATTCTGAAGCTGTTTAGATGATTATTTTTTATTACTTTGTTTAATGAGTGATACTTTAGATTAATCTGAAGTTGATTTGTAATATTTTCAGTAGAAAATTATACATATTTAGCTACCACAAATTGTCCAAAAAATTTGCAAAAAAAAATGCTGAAAATTGCAATTTTTGGCCAAAAATAATATGGATTTTTTGACGCATTATTGAGCCTGCAGCCCCCTGCAAATGTTTTAATCTGCTTCAGAGATAAAAAATACATCATAAACAGTTTTTAAATTGTCTTTCTATCATGTCCAGAACCCGAGAGAGGTCACTGGGTTCAAATTATGGTCATGCACACATACAATTTGTATAAATTGGCTGGTGCAGTCACAATTTTGTATGCAACCACCCAAAATCAGTTTTAATGTTAATCCAGGACAAAAGACAACTATCTAAACCCCCTCAATTTGGATCCTGGCACTTTTGATTTTTTTACTCCACCCTACTAGTACAGACAGACAGACAGGACTGACTTTTTATAGTATACATAAAAATAAGAAGCATGATAGGTTTAGTCTAATAGAACATGCTAATAGGATATTTGAAAATGATCTGGATATTGCTGGTATTTTTAATGATTATGTTAGCTCTGTTTTTACTGAAGAAAACGTAAATAACTTTGATTTTAATTCTTCAGATTTTGTAACTTCAGGCATCCTTGATAAGATTCACATAAGGAAGGATAATGTTAGGCAAGTGATTTATACAATGCAGTCAAATAAAGCTGCTGGACCTGATAATATACTGTATATACTGGGATTTTCAGAGAAGGGGAAGAAAGCTTATCCAAGATACTATTTTGTTTGCTAGATCTAATAATTATGCAGAGGTACCAGCAGAGCATTTTTTAACCTATTGAGTGGGCAACATAAATGTCACCCAGTGAAGAAAATTTGTCGCCCAGTAAATGAAATTTTAGGGTAAAAATAGAATTGTCTTGGGAGTTGTCTTGGTAACATTGTCTTGGAAGCCAAGTAAACTATATATATAATACATGCACATATACCACAATTAGAACTGTTTATCCTAAATATAAATATAAAATTTACATTGAATATTTATATATAGATAATGCTAGTGTTATTTCAGACCACATAGAGATGGTGGCCTGATTAGGGAACATCCAGATCCATAGTATCCTTAATGCAGGGGTGTGCTGGGACTGGTTGAGTCCAGTTCGCCTGAACTAGTTGTTAAATTTTGATTGGATCAACGAACCATTTGTTTGTTTTTAACAAATATTTAACAGTCAGTAGAAATTTATTTATATCTAAATTCTTTTAATTTTTTCAGGATTTTATAGACAAATATAGGTACGGTAGTATCACAAGCAGTGTGTGTTTCAATATTTATTTATTTTTTGATGAAAAATTAGTTTATTTTTAGATAATTATGTCATTAGTGAGTATAAAGAATATGTTAAATAATTTCTGCAAAAATGTTAACAAAATGCTATTTGGAAAAGCTAAAATGTGTTGGCTTCCGGGGCTCCACCCCAGACCCCCTAGCTTAATGACTTGTGCCATTTGTGCTCGCTGATTTACACCCCTAACTGCATCAGAAGTGGTTGTTAAGAAATTGGCAACACACCCCTGCCTTAATCCCCCCCTCATTTCCTGATCTGCCTTTGTCACCCAGTGAGAAAAGCTTAAAGAATGCTCTAGGTACCATACATATGAAAAAAAAAAGCAAATGTAATATCCATTTATGAAAAGGGTAGTAAAGAGAAGGTAGGAAATTATAGGCCTGTTAATTTAACTTCATTGATAAAAAGATACTAGAAAGAATTACAAATAATAATATTGAAGATCATTTGGAAAAATTTAATCTTATTTAAAGTTCACAACATGGATTTAGATCAGGAAGATCTTGTTTGTCTAATCTCTTAGACTTCTTAAAGTTTGTAACTTATCAGGGAGATAATGGAAATGATGTAGATGTTATTTATTTAGATTTTAGTAAGGCATTTGACAAGGTTCCACATAGGAAACTTCTACATAAAATTTAAATTAAAAGATCATAGGATATCAGGGTCATTTAATAATTAGCTAGAAAACTGGTTACATGACAGAGAACAGAGTAATTCTAAATGGTCATGAATCTGGGTGGCATAAAGTGAAAGGTGGGGTACCACAGGGATCAGTGTTAGGTTCATTTCTCTTTATTTTATATCTAAATGATTTAGAAAAAGGAGAAGGTAATAAAATTTCTAAATATGCAGATGATACAAAAGTACTTGCCCCCTGTCACCTATTTTGGAAGAAGTAAAGAAAACTTTAGTTATAAGATGCAAGGAAACTGGTTAGAGGACATTAGACTAGGAAAAGATCTTGGCATTATAGCTACATTACATTTGGAAAACATGAAACCACTAGGGTGTATCAAGGTTATCCAAGTCATGAGCTATACTTTATAATAATGAAATTTTGCAAAATATCAATCCCAAGTTACCTAATTAACAAACAACTATTTACTAGTACCAAAGTAGCCTACATAACTAAAGCTAAGAAAATACACCATTTGCAATCTGCAATCTTTCATTTATGAAAGTATCTAAATTTTTCTTAAAATTAATTAATGAGCTATTGTTTAGCAAATCATATAGCAAGTCATTCCAAAAATCTTCTACTCTATGACTGAAAAAGTATTTTCATTGATAAAGTCTACAAGTGTGTTTTCTAATTTTCCTATTATGCCCATGAGTTATCCCATCAGTATATAGTGAAAAAAAGTTATGTTCATCTAAATTGTCCAAACCTGAAAACATTTTGAACATCAGTGTGGTGGATTGGTGTGACTAAAAGTCTGCAGATCGACACACCAAAAAAACATCTTAATAATAAAAACTAATATTGATCTGGCAGCACTGGTTTTGACTGATTAGGGTGGATATGCAGCGATGATGTTTTGGGATGATTGTTAGCATTGATTGCGATCATGGATGTAGTGTTGATTTTCATTGTACTATTGTGAACTACAAGCCGGTCAAGATATACTGATATAGCTATTGACTAACTAATAGACTGACAACTGCTAGACTAATGACTATTACTGGCTATCTATTATATTGTCTGAAACTGTTGTTCTGTACTTGAGGTGAGTCCATAATTATTTTGTTGTGTAACTTAATACTGGTTATTGTATTGTATCTGTATATACAGGGTGGGCCGTAAGTTTCCATACATAGGAAAATTTAAACGTTTGTTTTTATGTTTCAGATACCCTAAGAATATGTGTTTGACTACTGATGAAGCAAATTTTTACGTCAATGGAGAGGTTAATCGGCAAAACATACGTTATTGGAGTAATGCTAACCCTAACTGGTTGAGTCCGACGAAGATGCAAGGTGCCGGTAAAGTGATGGTGTGGGCCAGGATATGGGGTGACAGAATTATTGGACCAATTTTTGTCAGTGGAAATCTTAATGCCGAAAGGTATCTTAACATGTTGCAAGAAGAGATTTTCCCATCCCTGCTAAACGAGGAAGGTAACTTCCCAGTTTACTTCCAGCAAGATGGAGCTCCACCTCATTATGGTCTTCACGTGCGTCGGTATTTGGATCAGCAGTTTCTGGATGCTTGGATTGGTCGGCGTGGTCCTGTGGACTGGCCTCCCAGATCCCCAGATCTCACCCCCCTTGATTTCTATCTTTGGGGGCACTTGAAGGCCATGGTGTATCAGGAAAAGATACGAGACATAAATCATCTAAAGGAACGTATCACCAACGCCATTACAAGCATAATGTCAACTGTGCTAATGCGTGTTCATCAACAGTGGGGAACACGTATTGAAATGTGTTTTCAAAATAATGGCAACCATGTAGAGCATATTATATAAATAAAAATGGTTGTCCATAAAAAAATGTTTATTTTTCCTATGTATGGAAACTTACGGCCCACCCTGTAGTGTGTGAACCATAGCCTTAACTATCAGTCATTACATTGGTGATGAGGGTTTTTTGTTTTTTGGTTGCATTTTTGTCTTTTTTCCGCTTGGGGGAAGGGGCTAGTGAAGTGCAAATTGCTAACCTACAGTTCACAGGTTCTTGTACTGAGTCTAGTTTGTGTTTAGGCTATTTTGATTATACCTGTTATTGGTCAAATAGGCCCCTATTCGGAGGGTGAGGAAGATTTTGACACAGGCACGTGCACAGGGGGGGGGGCTTGAGCCCCTGCCCTTTTTCTTCTTATCAAAAGTGCCCTTTTAGTCAAAATTCATAAATATATTGATTCAACATAAATTTGAATTAATTAGTTATATTTTTATTTAGTTACTGCTACTTCAACAAATTTTCAAAACTGGAATTACTTTGATCTATGATTTTTTAATAGAATAATAAACTTAACATACTGTTACTATTATTTTGTCAATCAGGGAGGGCGTCCCTAGTTTCATATTATTCCATATTTAAATGTATATACAGCAGAATACTGTAATTTATATGATGAGCAAGCTAAAAGTCAATATAAGTAAAATTGAATAATAATTGTAAATACACTCCAATATTTCAATATCTTCATATCTTTTGAAAATCTTGCAATAAAAACATGCCTTTTTACAACAAATTTTCATTTATTTTCTTTAATCAGCTTTATATACAAAAATAATGCATTGAATTTAATGGAATTTAAGAATATTTACCACATACAATTTTTAAATTTTTCTGTGTGTGTGTATACATATATATAGCCTATATGGCATTGCAGATTTCATTTTTAAAAATGTTAGGGGAGTGCCCTTTTTTCAACTGAGCCCCTGCCCTTCTGAAAGTCTGTGCACGTCACTGTTTTGACACGTACACAGATAGAGTGTTGTTGTTTTTTGCAGTGAATTCTATACCAGATGATAAAAGGGTACCATCTTTTTTAACTCTAATAGGCCCTAAAACTTATAGTCTAGTTAAAGATCTGGTAGCTCCTAAGAGTACAGCTGAGTGTAGCTATACAGATTTAGTTACAGTTCTAAAAGATCACTATAAGCCTCAAGTGGTAGTGATTTTTGAGAGATTTCAGTTCTATTCTCGAAATCAGGCTGTAGGTGAATCAATTACTGACTTTGTAGCTAGCCTAAGGAAACTGGCTAGTACTTGTGAGTTTGGCCTTAACCTAACAGAAATGCTATGGGATAGATTTGTCATAGATTAAACATGCATTCTGAGGAATTTTAGTTACTTTTTTCTGTAAGCAACAATTCTCACATTACTTTTTCTCAATATTTTTCCTTTTTTTTCCAGTTTCTTAGACTTCTATGTAACATTTGAAACTTTCCTATTGTGTCATAAATCTTACTCTCATTTCATGAGAAGCATAAGAAAAAAACCAAAGTAAATTATATATTCATCAATAAAATACATGTAAAATTTAAGTATCAGTACATTACTCACCATTTTTTTTTAAATTTCTAAAAGCTATCTTGGTCCATGACAGATGATCCATGCAACATCCAATTGTTCAGCTTCCCATAATTGCTTTTGTGTGTATCTGTGTATCATCTTAAAATGCGTAGCAGATACGCAAAATGCATAGTTGTTGGCAGGTCTGAGATAAGGTCTTTATGTAATAAATACTTTAAAACCAAAACCACTTGTTAATTATGAAACTAATTATAAAATTTTAGAAATATGCTAAGATTGCTGTTTCACCTACTTGCTTTGTTGGTCCAGGGTTGAAAGATTGATGATATCATTGGTTTGGGGGTGTATAAGGCAGGGTTGGCCTGATTGGACCTGCCCCATTTGCCCCCAGTGGGTTTAAAAAAAAAAAAAAAAAATTGTTTTTAAAATAAATCAATGAGTCACCAATAAAATAATGTGAGAGATTAATTCTTGCACAGTACTCATTTCTGAAATAATGAAAACTTAACTGAGATATTACAAACATTAATTATTTAGCACAGTGGTTCCCAATGTGAGCACCTCCACCCCCCCCAGGGGCATTTGAGAATCTTAGGGGGGTGCTAGGAAACTAAGATTGTCACCGTCTATTAATAAATCACTTCTCACTTATTCCTTATCCTTATTATCTTTATGAGGAGTACCAGCAAATAGTGATGGATGTAAGTGGGTGTTGGCCTAAAAAAGGTTGGGAACCACTGATTTAGCATTTTATTTTCAAGCAAAACATATATGTAACTACCCAATGAAAATACAACTTGTAGTTATTTTTGTAACAAGTTCTCTGTTATTTAGCTCTATTCTTATACTATTTTAGCCATTCTTCTTCTTCCGCAGCTTATTATCCCATCTTTACATGGGGTCACTGTTTTTGGTTCATCTTCTCCACTCTCCTCTGTCGTATACCGCATCCTCCTCCAAGTCCTTCTCCCTGATGTCCGCCACCACACAGTCCCTCCATCTCGTCTTCGGTCTTCCTCCTCTTCTCCATCCTGGCAACTCCATCTCCAGCACTCTGCGCCCCACATACTACTCCTCTCTTCTCCTGACGTGTCCATACCACCTCAGCCTAGCCTCCTGCACCTTCTTAGATGCTTCCGCCACCTTCACTGTTCCCCTTATATGCTCATTTCTGACCCTATCCCTCCTCGTCACTCCACACATCCATCTCAACATCTTCATTTCAGCCACATCAATTTTTCTTTCATTGCTCTTCTTCATTGGCACAGTCTCCATTCCATACAACATTGCCGGCCTCACCACTGTTTTGAATACCTTTCCCTTCAGTTTCACTGGGACCCTCTTATCACAGAACACCCCTGATACATCCCTCCAGTTCTTCCACCCCGACTGTATTCTACAGTTTATCTCTCTCTCTGCTCCCCCCTCTGCATCCACTGTTGACCCCAAGTATTTAGAATACTCCACTGTCTTAACACGCTCTCCACCCAATGTCATTTCCCCTCCTCGGTCCTGCTGCACATCACATCTCATATATTCGGTCTTCTTTCAGCTAATTCTCATCCCCCTACTTTCCAACGCCTCTCTCCAATTTTCCAACTGCTGCTCCACCTTTTCTTTCATCTCCCCACCACGGTGCCTCCCCTCTAATCCTGTCTGTCAACACATCGAATACCACATTGAAAAGGAAGGGGCTCAAAGCTGATCCTTGGTGCAGACCAACTTCCACCCCAAAGCTCTCTGACACACCCACACTACTCCTCACCTTAGTTGTTACTCCCCTGTACATCCCCTTGATCAGTTTAACATACTTCTCCAGTACCATCTTTTCCCTTAAGCATCTCCAAACTTCCTGCTGTGGTATCCTATAATATGCCTTCTCCAAGTCAATAAAAACCATGTGCAACGCCTTCTGCCCCTCTCTGTACCTCTCTGCCAACTGTTTCAATGCAAAAACTGCATCTGTCATTCTCCTTCCCGGCATAAATCCAAACTGTTCCACTGACACTTCCGCTTCGTCTCTCAACCTACTCTCCACTATTCACTCCCATATCTTCATTGTGTGATATTAGCTTGATCCCTCTATAATTCATGCAATCTTGTACATCTCCCTTCTCTTTGAATATAGGCACTATGATGCTGGTCCACCACTCATCTGGAATCACTTCCTGGTCAAACAACTTCTGCATTAGATCCCACACCAGATCCACCCCCTCATCTCCCAGTGCCTTCCATGCCTCAGCTGGTATCTCATCTGGGCCAGTCGCTTTGTTATTTTTCATCCTATTCAGAGCATGACTCACTTCCATCCTCCCCACTTGTTCTGTCATAGCTACATTTAGTAATCCATCCTCATAGAAAGATCTTGGGTTTTCTTTATTTAATAATTCCTCAAAATATTCCTTCCATCTACACCCACCGCAAAATGACTTCAGACCATCTACCATTTTGGAGGAAAAGCACAAACATCATTATAAAAAGTCATGGCTCCCTTGTTCTTGAGGACCCCCTGGAGCCATTTGGGTATGGAATCACTGAGCTTCCTGAAGTAGTCCAATGTCATCTCCTTGCACCACACCTTTATCATCTCCGTCTTGAGGTTTGCGAGGTTAGGAGTCTTCTTCTCTGCCATGATCTTCTTCATGTAATACCAACAGTTCTCGATGAGGTTGAGATCGGGGCTATTGCCAGGCCACTCTAACACCTTAATCTTCCGCTCATTAAGCCACTTCGTCACCTTCTTGGCCTTGTGACAGGGGGCACTGTTGTGCATAAAAATCTCACTGCCGTGAATGGCGAAGTGGTTCAACAAATGGTCGTTAAGAATGTCAATATAACAGTCACCGTTCATCATCACATTCTTGGGAAGGAAGTACAGACCCCCATTTCCCTTCTCACCAGAAAAACCCCCCACACCATCACTGACTCAGGGTGTTTAACAGTCGGTACTGTGTAGGCCAGGTGGTACCGACTAGCAGATGACAGGCATCGCACCTTGGCAGATCAAATCTGGAACACCTGGAACATGCTTTCATCTGAAAACATCACCTTCCTCCACTGTGCCAATGTCCAATGAACGTATTTCTTTGCAAAGGCAACACGCTGCTTCTTCATGCGGTCAGTGATAAGTGGCTTCTTGGCGGCGGTATGGCATGGTAACCCCAAGTCCTTCTGCAGCCGGTGCTGGATCGTTTGAACAGACATGGCTTCCAGCAGCTTGGGATGGTTCTTTTTCAATTGAGACGCTGTAAGTTGAGGGTTCTTCAACACCTCTCTTTATGAGGTTATCCGTGGCCTTAGATGTCTTCCTTTGCCTTCCACCACCGAAATTGTGCTTCGGTACGACGTTGGGTGGTAGGCCTCTAACCGCCGCCAGCAGCTTCATGATGGTCGACTTCGCCCGACCAGTACGCTCGCATATCATCTTTATCGGGACGTTTTCTTGCCTCCATGCAAGAATACGGGCCTTCTCCTCAACAGAACAATATTTCCCAGGCATGTCCACTGCACTTTAAGAAAAATAAAGAACACAAACGACTGCACACAAAAATCCAAGAATTCTGGATGCAGTACGGCAGAAACACAACACCCCCACGTCACCTCTATCTAAACACTGATGAGTTTTGCCTCTGCGGTAGCATAAAGGGATCGACTAACAACATGCCAGATACTTCCAGACAAAATATTTTACTCGGTAGCATGAGAAATGCAAATCGATTTCAGACTGCTTTCTCAGCGGAATATCGCACGAAGGTTCGAAGTCATTTTGCGGAGGGTGTATCCTTTATCTCTTCATCTCTTTGCAGCACCGCCCCCTCCCTTCCCTTAATTTGTTTTACCTGTGTAAAGTCTTTTGTCGCTCTATTTCTGCTCTTAGCCAATCTGTATATCTTCTTTTGTCCTTCACGATCCTCTAAATCCTCATACATCTGCCGATATGCCTCTGCCTTTGCTCTCGCCACTGCTCTCTTTGCTTCTTTATATACCACCTTACACTCTTCACTCCTCGATTCTTCCCATAACTATTTTAGCCATTGAAAACATGAAAAAAAAAAAAAAAAACAATTTTTTTTTTTTTTTTTTAATAAAACCTATTTTTTTGCCAACCCTGGCATAAGGTGGTTTTACAAAAAGAAATTATACACAAGATGTTCATAAAAGAATGAAATTAAGCAGGATAGATTCATAAAATAAATAAATACATGAATAGAGTCATAAAAGAATATAACAATCTTCAGTTGATAAATATTATTAAAAAAAATGTACTGGAATTTGTTAGGAAAATTGGTATAAGTGTAACAATATTTAAAGCTCTTTAAAATTTAGTTAATAAATATCTGATGACAAATGGAAGCAAACTATCATAAAATCAAAGAAAAAATGAAAGGTTAACTAAAGTCTACAACTATGCTATATTAAAATGATTAATTCCAATGCATTCTCATAATGTTTATGCTGATTAACAGATGTTTGTTTTATTCTCTTTTATGAATTTATGTTGCGTAATTTCACTCATGAATCTCATGCTCAACTTTGACATTAACTACCAAAACAAATAACCAAACAAAATCCTTTCTTCTTCTTCAGTAAGAATGAAGCCTATTACAAAATGAAGCTGTGTGTGAAATATTCATAAAAGAATAAAATTAAGCAGCATAACTAAAATCATCCATTTATATGTGACAAAAGTTAGCAATGATACAGATCAAATAATAATTATTTTTCATTTTAGAGGTCTCAAAAATAAACTTTACGCTCTTCAGCAGTAATGAAGAAGTCAAGGAAGAGCATCTCTTTTGAGGTGAAGATAGAGATTGTTCAATGCTGTAAGGCTAGAGAAAGGATAGTTGATATAGCAAATCACTTTCACATTGCTACTACTTCTCTCCAAAATATCAGAGATCAATCAGAGAACATCAAGCAGAGCACAAAAAGTACTACGCTGTTCAGTGCATCCAAGATTACTTAGAACAAATTTCCTGATGGGGAACATGGAGTGACTGTTGACCATTTGGATGGAAGACCAAAATCAGTGGAATGTTTCCTTCTCCAAGATGATAATTTAAGAGAAGATCACATCATCAAAGTCACTGGGGAGGCAGCAAGGAATTATCCACCAGAGTTGAAGGTCATCACTGAAGAAGGAGAATATATGCTCCAGCAGGTCTTCAACATGGATGAGATGCCTCTTTTGGAAGAGGATGCCCTCCACAGCATTCATCTCAGTAGAAGAGAAGAGTGCACCCAGTTTCAAAGCATTTAAGGACAGGCTGCTACTGGTGTACCATTCAGAGACAAAGGATATGAAAGGTCACTCAAAGCATCATGAATGCAGTAGTAGTCTGAGGTGAAAAGCGGAATCATCAGTTATCTTTCTTCCAACTAACACCACTACATTTCTCCAACCAATGAACCAAGTAGTCATAGCCACAATTAAGGTCTATTACTTTCACAGAACCTTCACCTAGTTTATAAAGATCATGGATGTGGAGGATCCCAAGTCCATCAAGAACTTCTGGCAGGGGTTCAACATAATGAAGGCTGTAAACTTGACTGGAGAATCCTGGAAGGAGGTTACCTCCAGAACAATTAATGGTATCTGAAGAAATACCTGTGGTCCAGATCCAAAATGATACTGTACAGATGGCAAAGGATGCTGAATTTAATGAAATTGATGAAGATGTGGTGGTTCTTTTAGAATCTCATAAGGAAGAATGGTCAAATGAAGATTTGTTGCTGCTGGAGCAGGAACAAAAAGAAGAGGAGGTGGAAGAAGTTCCCAAGTTGATCACAAAGGTCTCGTCAAAGATATTTGATCACCTCAACAAAGCAATGACCATCAACAATAATCCAAATAGAGAGAGAAGCACCAATGTCAAGAGGATGATCAAGGATAGCTTTGGATGCTACAAGGAGAAAAAGAAGAAAGTCCAGCCAACATTGCTCCAGTTCTTTACAAAGACAAAACCTCCCCAAAGACTCAAAAATATAAGATCCATCACATGCTTTTAAATCTGTACTGTAACACTGTATTCTTGCTTATTCTTGTTGTGCATGCTGTATCAATGTGTGTGTGTACTATATAGTATAGCTTTACATATACATTGTACACCTAATTCACATTTTTGTTTTCCTTACAATACAGGTTGTATATCAGTGATGGCCAGGCACGTACCCAGGATTTGCTCAAAGGAGGGGGGGGGGGGGGGGGGGGTTGTAGGTTATACCTACGTTTCATCATTCAAACCATTCAACTATACTACTACAATGTAACATGCTTAATATCACATTCTCAGTGTAGGATGAAATGATAATGAACGTCTTTTGCATTAGTGCTTTTTAGCATGTTAACATGTTTTATTATTTTAAAACTTGCATAACCTTTGGTTAACCTTTTATGAGCAAATCTGTCCAAAACTTCTTTGTTTTTGTGATAGGCTATCACAAAAACAAAGATTAATCCTAATGTTACAAATATGTAACATCCCTACTATCTTGGATCTTGGCATTATGGTAACATGCTAAAAACAAACCCAAGCAATAACAATACAATATCATCTATCATTAATTTTTAGCAGATGATGAATCAAATTATTTAAATGAATTGTATTACATCAACAACAAACATGGAATAAAAAATGAATAAAAAATAAACAAAAATTGAATATAAGCTATATTTGAACTATAAATATATTATAAATCATCTTTCTTGATTGAAATTAATATAAAATGAATATAATATCTATTATTGAATACTAGTGGAAAAATGTATCAATATTTAAATTTATTTTATCAACCAGATAACAATAATCAATAAGTTATTTATTTTGTACCTATATAAGATTTAATCCAAATACAATCAGTTAATATCCAAAGTTCAGGCACCAATGATATAAATCATAATACAATGACCATTTCTAAAATAATTTAACATTTCAGCTATGTAAATAAAGATCATAATTTATTTAGCCAAACTATATGAACCATATGCAGTATTGATAATAAAAACTGATTTAGATATTGTTAAAAATATGGCCCAATTATTTATTATATCACAAATATATCAAAAGTATCTAAACAAGCTTGTATTCAACAACTTTGTTAATCTTGATGCAAAACAAGATATACATATTTGTGCATTGTGCACCTGTAGCTATATAAATTGTTTTTTGTCTTAAATTACAATAGTATAAGTTTTTTATAACAAAATGAAACTTTTGATGATGAATTTTACATGTTAAGAGTCAGGCTAATTACAGGCTTCTAGCAATTTTTTTTTTTTTCAAAATTTTTAATTGGTTTTCTAAACCAGACAATCGAACAAATCTGTAATTTGATCAAATGTAGTTATAATGATTACCTATTTAATATTTACATACAATTAATATTTTACATACAATATGTTTTCTAGTCCAGGGGGGGGGGGCAACCGCCTCCTTCGTCCACCCCCCACCTTGGATACATCCCTGGTGATGGCCAACCTAGGTTAGTGAGTTGGCTGCATGAGCGACCTTCCTTCATCTCAGTGGGCTGTAAGATTAAAACATGGCCCCTCAAATATGCTTACATACATTTAATACAGCCCAAAAATTTCATAAAGAGTTAGAGAGAATTATTATTTATATATTAATTGAATTGTGATCAACTTCAAATAGTAAAGCAAAAGAAACATCTTTTATGCTTACCTTATCAGTTTTTGGTAGATTAGGGAAAGATTAATATAAAGAAATTTTGTTAAATCAAAAAATTATCAGTAGATTATAGAAATATTAATATAAATTCCAAAATTTTCATTCATGTGGACAGTGGTTAGTAAAATGTCTCTTGGGCCACAGGTTGCCCACCACTGTTGTATATTGTTTAGATAGGTTGACCCAGGAACATAATGTTTGATTATAACATCAAGTGTATGGGAAATGCAAATTCACTTAATGCCCCATTTTCCAGGAATGCATCTAGGGCATTAAGCAAGGCTGAGCTATACAGAATAAATAAAAAAATGAATAATGTAGATTAAACTAAGTAGTTTAGTGTACATGGTATCTCTTGTTTTCTACTGTTCTCTAATACATAAATGGGTACACAAGGTAAGTGTATGCATGATGTGAATGAAATCTGAAGCTCTTCTTTTCACTATACTCTTTCCTACTTTTTGACAAATCTTCTCTTATAACTTTTTCTGTCAGACGTGACTGGTGGAGGGAGGGAGGGCTCTGTCCATTCTATACTTTACTGTTACTACCTACTGGTCCTGTGTGAAAGCTTTACAATGTCTAAGTGTAAGCATGGTGTTAAATTTTCACTATTCTTTATTTTCATTTGCTTTCTCTATTTTTCCTTTATTTCTCTACTTCTTTCTACTTACAATCTAATGGCATTATCTGATTTTTTTCTACAATTTTCTATTATATTAAGACTTATTTATCAATAGCTGATCCTTAGATCCATAAGTACCCCTACTGTAGCCTTTTTGTTCTGAGTTAATTTCATTTTCTTCTGTATGTTCATACATATGATCAGTCACTACCCTGGTTAGTATTTTATATATGGTTGGAAGACATGCAGTTAGCCTATATTTGTTGGACATGTATATATTTTCAGATTTTGGTAATCGCAATGTCTTCCCCTTTGGCCATCCATTCAGGTAGTATTTCTTATTCATTTATTTAACCATTTTGTTAATTGTTCTTCCAGTAATGTTAATTTCTTAAGCCATAAGTTTTGACTTTGGGTGGTACTTTCTAGGAACTGCTTTTCTTTATTTTCCTATTGATCTCCCATGTCATTATTTCTTCCATTTCCATTTGGTTGATATTTCTCACCTCGCTATTGTCAATTTGCATCTTCATTGTATTAAATTTTATTCTCATGAATACTCTTCCGGAGCTGCTTGACTTGTTCTTTCTGAAAGGGTGTTCTAACATCAGTTTTATCCTTTCTAAACTCCCTATACAGTTTTGATAGGTTCTGCACAAAGGTCATTCTTTCTTTTTTCCTCATTCATTCTGATACATATTTCTAATCTTTTCAATTTTGCTACCAGTCAGGGATGTAGCTAAGGGGAGGGGGCGATGGAGGCAGTCGCCGCCCCCTTGGAAAACCCAGGAAATAAATCTGCGTAATTACAACAAAGGTTCACTGCCAAACTATAACACTTAACACATGTATCATACTGAACTACTGAAATATGAAGCGTGGGGAAACTGAATACAGCTTGGCACCAGTTAGTTTTGCATGCACTGCAGCATAGTACAATGTGATGAGTGGGGTGTGTTGCATCTTTGTATGTTGGTCAAGCTTCGTTAATTCATTATACAATATTGTGATGGATATACAAAAATATTTCAAAAGAAAATCAGTCAAGTCAGTTGAAGAACACAATGAAAGTAATACAGCAGAACCCTCCCATAAAGTTATTAGACAAGCGGAAGACAATGCACATCAACCAGAACTAAGTGATGAAAATGCAAGTGTCAGCAATGAAGTACAGGTTGAGGTGCCATCTGAAACAAAGGCTTCACAGGACCAACCAACCATTGGTAAGTTGATCTACATTGATGTGCATTTCTTCTGTCTCAACTGCTCTAGCTGTTTCTGCATCCATTTGACTTGCCTTATTAGGGTGTGTCATTTTTCGTAAAGTCAACAATTCAAAAGACTACTAGTGACCAAATGATGCATTTTTATGTGCTAAATCGAAATATAGCTTAAAATCCAGATTTGACCACTCCTAGCTACTTATATTTGACCATAAAGGTCTGAAATATAACCTAAATATGACTGTAGCATTGTATATCAATGTGCCATTGATATGTGTGGTCAACTTTGGTTATTTTTGGTGTGCAGTATGGTTTCTAAGTTTCACATAGTCACAAATGCTGGAGTTTTGATTGTGAATGCATGAGTAGAGGAGGTAGGGAGAAGAGAGGAGGACAAACACTTAGTCTGGTATGAAGTCTTCATCCTCCTTTGTCCTGGTCAAATATAAGTAGGTAAATGGCTTTTTTAAACAACACTAAAGATATTTCTAAGTTTACTAGATATATGACATCATTTGAGCATTAGTAGTTTTTGAATTACTGACTTTACAAAAATTGACACACCCTAAATTACTGGAAATCAAAGGTGAAGGAGATGGATGCACAGGTAGGAGACTGCAGTGTCAGACCCAGGAAGACTCCTGACATCAACCCAGATGCCACCAAACTCTCGGAGCTTATTGACTGGAACTCTGGCGTGACTGACCTCATCTGACCTGCTCCCTTACCACTGCTGCAATCAAGGAGTTTCTGGATAGACCAATGGAAGTTCCTGCATGGCCCCACACACACACACACACACAGTCATCAGTAGAGGTGTGTAAGGATGACAACTGAAGCAGCACAACATGTTTACTCACAAGAGAGGAGGGAAGCGTACATCAGTGAGCTCATGTCCAGGAACAAGAGCAAGGCAGAAATGGCATCCTTGGCAAAGTTCAAGAAACATATCTATATTTCTAAGTTTTAATAATGAAATACAATCAAAATGTCTTTCATTGTATGTATGTAAAATTTAGTTATATATGGCATCCTTGGCAAAGTTCAAGAAACCTATCTATATTTCTAAGTTTTAATATTGAAATACAATAAAAATGTCTTTAATTGTATGTAATGTATGTAAAATGTAGTTATATACAATAAAAAAAATACTTGCAAAAATTGCTGATTTTTTGTAAACTTCAACTTCAAATATAAGTAGCTAGGAGTGGTCAAATCTGGATTTTAAAGCATATTTCGATTTAGCACATAAAAATGCATCATTTGGTCACTTGTAGTTTTTTGAATTGTTGACTTTACTAAAATTGACACACCCTAATGTGGTATGTGTGTATGTTCTTCTGTATTGTTAAGAATGAAGAGGCTGTTTAGTTGTGTGGCTATGTTGGCGCCTCTGGTATGCTTTGGTTGTGCAGGTACCAACTAATGTCTTTAGCATTGAAGTCTCCTCCTAAGATGGACATTAGTGAGAGAGGCCAGATTGTGTAACTGTGGATTGTAATTGGCTGGCACCCAAGGTGAACTATCTGGTAGGATGTAAATGTTGAGTGTGGTGTTGTGTTTTGCACATGTTTTAATGTTAACTGCCTATATTTCTATCGTGTTATCTGCTTGGATTGTGTTTGTAATGTTTTGGGTGGCATCAGTGTAGCTAATGTTTTTATCTAAGTGATGAGTCGAGTCCCATGACCCCCAGTATGATCTTGATGGATCGCCATGAAGTCAGGGATGGTGGATGTTTTGTGTGTGCATTTTAGTCTTTGTGTATGGTGACATGTGTAAATTGTAGTGGGGCCTGGATTAGTCTTAATGTCATTGGAGAGTAAGAGTAGTCCGGGGAGCACGCAATTGCTCGCCGTAAATTAGAAAAATAGCACACTGGTATAGGTCCAGCCCCAGGA
The DNA here is from genome assembly GCA_023014485.1 of Bathynomus jamesi. Taxonomy (NCBI): domain Eukaryota; kingdom Metazoa; phylum Arthropoda; class Malacostraca; order Isopoda; family Cirolanidae; genus Bathynomus; species Bathynomus jamesi. The sequence continues at coordinate 216,183 of JAJOZX010001692.1, forward strand.
GCTGATTGGCACTCTGACCATGCCATGCAACAGGGCATCGACTGCCAGTCTGGCCAACTGTAGACAGCCCGCTGCACAGAGATTTATGGAAGTTTGGCCACCAGCACGTTGATATTTTGGTTTGATGTTGCCTCTTCCTTGTGTTGACATGTCCCACACTGGAGGATACAGCCCCTGTTAGAAGCTTCCACATCAGCAGCTTCAATAATTTGGTTGAAGCATTTAGAAGAAATTTATTCTTCAATGATTTGTAAACTTCCTGCTTTTGTCTGTCCTTTGAGCGTTTGATTAAAGATTTGTATTTATCATTAAATACGTTGATCTTACGAATGACACTTTTGTGAGAAATGATAGGAATTGAGGACTTTTTCCATAACTCTTCCACTTGACAAGCCAAAGCCCTTGGTGAGTGGGATGTGTAGTACAAGGTCTAGAAAACCTTTGAACCTTCTGAGAGGCCCTCCAATGCAGTTTTAGTTATAGAGAAATGCAATAGTATTGCATTCCCAATCGTCCATCGACTATTGCAGGTTTTTGTTGTTCAACCTGGTTCCACAGCTGCACCAGTGTTCATTTTCAAACCTTCACAGGTTGAACACATGGCTACGAAAGAGAATGAGTGAAGATCATCTGGCAGGATTAGCTTTAATCACCATGGAGAGAGACAAGGCAACTCTAGATGATGCATCTGAAATATTGGATAGATTTGTGAGAAAAAAGGCGAGATAACTCAATTTGTTACTGGAATAAAATGGATGGTGAGTAGTAATGTGATTTTGTGGTGTATCTATATGTAAATTGCGTATTTACTAAAGTATGTGATTTTGATTAGTAAATTAATTGCGTATTTGATAAAGTACATATTTTTTTGTCAAGTAGCCCCTAAATTATTTTTTCATGCAATTATCCTGTTTAAAATTTTATATATATTAAACAGATGTGAGTTTCTTCTGTCTCAACTGATCTAGCTGTTTCTGCATCCATTTGACTTGCCTTATACATGAGGTTTCATTTGGATCTCTTCTAATGATTTCATTATTCATAGATATGTTATACTGTTAAACGTGTATACACTAAATAATTGTATGCATGAAATCAATAAATGTGTGAATCAAAGTTACTTTCTTTGTTAAATATGAAAATTATAGGATCAATACCTGATTTCAAATTTAAGAAAATACAATTACATCATAATATAGCTTAGATTGCACCAATGTGACTGTGACTGTCCTATCAAAACTTCTGTTGGAAATGGTACATATTTCATGTGGATGGCTGTATAGTGGCTGTTCAAATATGGCAGTTGCACTGACATTTTCAGACAGTTTTTACACAAAATAATCTTAAAATGCTCTGGCTTACAGGGCTTCTCCCAGACCCGACTAGGGGAGCTTCCAGCTCTCTCCCAGACCCACTAACTGTATGGGCTCACCCAATTCACCACGGAACCTGATGAATGTAGCTCAAGTTTACCCCCACCCTTGGGACATTCCTGGCTACATCCCTGCTACCAGTTTCATTTTTTTACTTCCCATACTTTGTGATATTCATCTCAACATTTCTATTCTCTCTCTCTAATATAATACTGACAAGTTCTTTTTTACAACACCTCTTGTTCCCACTATTACTGGTGTTACACATTTCCCTGTGACCATGTTTCCTTCAGAGCATTTTTGAGGTCTACATATTTTGTCACCCTTGCTCTGTTTATGCCAGTCACTTGCAACACATCAGTGATGTTTGCTTTCCTTTCCCTTTTATACCATGACAGTCAGGGCTTCACTCACTCCCCCATTTTCAATAAAGCCTCCTGCTGGGATCTCCCTGTCATAAAATATGATAACTATCATCTGAAGTTGTGGAACTTGTGCTTCCAGGATTTTTCATTAATTGCTATGCCACTATTTTTGGAGATCTTCCAGTGTAGTAACCTGCATGTTTTGTTCACTCTTTGCATAATGGCCATCTGCCAAGAGAATTTGGCACCCTAATATCAGGTGGCTGACACTTGCCTTTGCTGGAGATCCCTACACATTTTTTTAAGTCCATTTATGGAGTGAGGTCAGACTTTTGCTCCTATTATCATTTTTCTCCAATAAATTTCAGCATTCCTCTTTATACTGTTTATTTCCTCCGCATACTTCCCTGCTGTGGAAATCTGGTTCAATTCCTGCTGTTAGTTTTCGCATATGTGCTTCTACTTTTTGTTGCAATAATCAATGCTGGTGTTATCTCATTTTCCTGATCTTATGTAAGGCTGTTAATTGTAAAGTTCTTTGCCAATTTTGGTGAAAATTTGCTTTCATGGTGTTCAAATATCAACTGAATTTTGTTTCTGAAACTCTTCAAGTACTGTTAATTAATTTTCCTTGCAGTCAGTTAATAATACCAAAGTTGGACTGTAGAACTGGTATTGCAAGTTGGGTTGTTATTGTTATTTTGTTTTTAATTGTCAGTTCAGATTTGCAGGTCATCATTAATCAACTGATAAATTTTTTGCTAAATTTCTGTCAGCTTTGAATGCTCAATTCTAAATTTCTCTTTCTTGGTTTATACTCTTTTTAGTACTTTTTATAGCTGTAAGTGGGGCTTCCACCTGAAGCCAAATACTGCAACTATGTCTCCTATTTGGATTTCTATGGGCTGGGGCTGTCCTGAGATTGAATTCAGGTAAGTTGTTAGTGTTGTTCATCATACCTGTTGCCCCAACTATGATGGGGAGAATAGCATCTTCTTTCAATCTCCAGTTTCTCTCTGTGTTGTAGATAAGCACCTGGTATTTCGTGATTTTTTTCCTTTTCCACTCTATTAAGGCTGTAGTCATTTGGGACACACCTCAATAAGTAAGGCAACCCTTTCCCTATTGTCCCCCACTACTATGTCTGGTTTTACTACTGAGTTGTCTGTGAAAGTGGCAATTGGAATTATTGTGTTGTAATAGATATTATAATGGTTATTTCCAGTGACTGATGCAGGTGTGATCTCATACATTTTTGCTGCATTCCAGTTCTAATGCTGTCATGATCTTCCAATGGATATATTTACAGATTTTATTGTGTCTGGCTATATAGTACCCATCTGCCATTAACACCTTACAGCCCAATATTAGATGGCCAATACTTTCCAATTCACCATGACAGAATCTACATCTGTCATAATACTTAGTCCAGCCATTTTTTTAAATGCATTTGTTAAGAGTGCAAGATCTTGGGCACCCAGTATTAGTTATTCTCCATCATATTGCAGAACTCCTCTCCTAAGCCATTCCAATGACCCTTTACTGATGTAGTCCTTCTATAATTCTTGATATTTTCCAGCCCTTTGATGTTGTTCCCACTCTTCTGCATGTTTGGCCTGTTGTTCCAGCACAAATTTTTTTACTTTTCCTAGCTATTACTGTGGCTAGTATTCTTTCAGTTTCTACTTCTTCCATCATATTACTCCCTCCAAAGTGATGGGTCAGTTTAGTTTGGAAGTTTGTTGAGTCACCCTTGTGGTGTGGTATTCATGGACCAGAGCTACTGTAGGGTTAGTAGAACTCCTTAGATATTGCCCAATGCTGATCATTGACAATCAGTGCAGCTGGCTAACCTCAGTCAATCCCATTCCTCCCAGTTTCCTTGGTAGGTACAATCTGGGAAGAGACAGGTTCCTATATGTTATTTTATTTAGGGTGACAATTTCCTGGTTTTAACATCGTTTGTTCAGTTCTGATTGAGGTCAGTCTATTATCCCCATACTATAGTTAATAACAAGGATGGCGAGTATGAATTCTTAAATGTCTTTGAAGATTACTTTTCTCTGCTGAAGAGTAAGAACAAGTATCACATTTAAAGGGTTTCTCTCCAGTATGAATTCTTAAATGCCTATGAAGCTGACTTTTCTCTGTTGTAGTGTAAGAACAAATATCACATTTAAAAGGTTTTTCTCCAGTATGAATTCTTAAATGTATTTGAAGCTGACTTTTCTGTGCTGCAGTGTAAGAACAAGTATGACATTTAAAAGGTTTTTCTCCAGTATGAATTCTTAAATGCCTAGGAAGCTGACTTTTCTCTGTTGTAGTGTAGAACAAATATCACATTTAAAGGGTTTTTCTCCAGTATGAATTCTTAAATGTATTTGAAGCTGACTTTTCTGTGCTGAAGTGTAAGAACAAGTATGACATTTAAAAGGTTTTTCTCCAGTATGAATTCTTAAATGCCTCTGAAGCTTACTTTTCTCTGCTGAAGAGTAAGAACAAATATGACATTTAAAGGGTTTTTCCCCAGTATGAATTCTTAAATGCCTTTGAAGCTGACTTTTCACTGCTGAAGAGTAAGAACAAATATCACATTTAAAGGGTTTTTCTACAGTATGAATTCTTAAATGCATTTTAAGATGACTTTTCTGTGCTGCAGTGTAAGAACAAATATCACATTTAAAGGGTTTTTCTCCAGTATGAATTTTTAAATGCACTTGAAGCTGACTTTTCAATGCTGAAGAGTAAGAACAAATATCACATTTAAAAGGCTTTTCTCCAGTATGAATTCTTAAATGCCTTTGAAGCTGACTTTTCTGTGCTGCAGTGTAACAACAAATATGGCATTTAAAGGGTTTTTCTCCAGTATGAATTCTTAAATGCCTTTTGAGATTTGTTTTTGACTTTGTCTGATAATGGCAAATGGAACAATTCAATATAACCTTTTTTATGAACTGGTCTTTGTCATTCTCATTATGCTCAAAATTATGTAAAGACTTGATTTTTTGAAGTTCTGATCTTGCTTTTGAGTTTTTTGAGTTCTGCTTCGATTTGGATTGCTGCAAGTAAGTTACAGAAAATTAGTTTTGTTGTAAGATTTAGTGTACAGGCCAATTAGTCAGCTAAAACCATGATATTTATGTTTTATATTTTCTTTGCAACAGAGAATGTGAACAATTTATCACTGATCAAAACAAAATCTGGAATTCTGTAGTTTACTTTACTGTGGTATTCCTACACCATTCTTTTCTTACCATTATTTTTTTTATTTAAAGTTTCAGATAAAAATCTCAAATTCATAGAAAATTAGTTTTACATCTATTCATTTCCCAGAGCTTCTTTTAACACCACAAAATGGTCTTTTTATACAATAAAGGATTTGCAAGGAACCTATACAGATAAAGTTAGTTTATCCACACATCCACATTCTCAAGGCAGTGTGGATAATCCAATGTTTTTCATGAAAAAAATGGTAAGTACCATATTTCCGGGCCCATAGGATGCTCATTATATAAGCATAGTACAAGTATTTCTGGGTCATGTGGGGATTGTATTTGACATCTCTGGGGTCATATTAGAATTGGAACTTCCTACTGTAAACTTCCCCTTCAGCTGGTAAGATGCAGGGTGTTTTTAGGGACATTTTTAGAAAAAAAAAAAATAGTGTCCTATGGGCTGGGAAATACGGTATATAAAAAAAAAATTTAAATTGTGTTTGAAGAAAATTACTGTATTATAACTCACCAGAAGTACAGTACTGTATAAGAACATACTGTAGTTATATTACTGTATGTAACATATAACAACATTAACTGTATTCCCCATAACTAACTATGCACTTCACTAAGGCTGTGGCAGGAATAGTGATGTTAAAAAATGTTTTTTTTATGTCCATTTTTTTTTTTTTTTTTTTTTTTTGTCGTTTTATGTTTTCTTTTTTTTTTTTTTAATAATTAATATAGATATTGCCAATTTAATTATAAGGTATACTTTTGCAATGATATATATTATAAAAATAAATAAATAAATAATAAAATAGGCCATATGGTACCAGTATAGAATGTCCTTTTCAGCCTATTTACAGAAAAAAACTGGCCTCTTTCTTGCACTGAAAGTCTTGTATCTTAGATCCGTCAAACTTGCGAGAACACTGGCTGGGAGCTGACTGCCCATTGTCCAACCTTTCCAGGACTCTCCCATCCATGCCTCAGATTTTGAATCTCCCACTTAACTATCCTTTAGACCCGCGATGACATATTTTCCCCCCCGAGACCATCCATATATATACATACACATACACCCATACACATATATACCAATATATACATAAATACTTATATACATATTTATATCTATTATATACCCCATACATCCAGAATTCCAGATACATACGCACGCATACTCACATATATACCTACACAAACTCATACACCTCTATTTCGCCCTTTCATTACCTCCGAGATCATTTAGCACATACAGTAATATCCATACAGCCAAAAGAAACTGATTAAGCACAGACAGAGAAGCAAAGCTAGTATTTATATCCCAAAATGCAAAATTCCAAGAAAGTGAAGTAAAACATGGTGCTACATTGGCTTCGTCAACATCCAAATCTGCAATAAGTACCAGTACCTGTGATATTGAAACTATATGCTCTAATCAATCTAGTGATAATGATTCTTCAATGGAAATAGAATCAGATAATGAAAGTTAAACAGCATTAGGTTAACACAAAGGTTAAAGAAAGAGATGAATATTTTTATTTTTTTTATTTTTCTATTTGGAATATATATATATATATATATATATATATATATATATATATATATATATATATATTATATATATCCCCGCAAGGGGGTTCTAAGCTCGTGCTCTTGAGTGCTCTTTGTGCTCGTTTGTACGTGCTTGGGTCCTGGAGGTTTCACGTGTGCCCTCCCGGCCCTAGCACCCAAGGATGATGGGGCTCGACCCTGCAGTCCTTGGTCTTTTTCCACTTCGACTATCCTCTCCACCCTTTCTTTTTCCTCTGTCTTTCCTCTCACTTTTTCTTTGTTTTTCAGCTGAGATATGCCCTTTTAAATAGAGGCGAATCGGTTCTTCCCGAACTTAAAAAAAAAAAATATATATATATATACAGGGTGGGCGGAAAGTAGCTCCCTATTTTGGATTGATAAAAAAATACGTATATTATCCATTTATTTCAGAAGAAATAATATGAAAAGGTAGGCATACATGGTAGGTTTTCTCTGAAATTCAATGTGGGCTCCAACTCTTTCCACCAGCTTCTGGAGCCGCCCAGGAATGGCGTCCACTGACTTTAGCAGGAACTCCGGCGGGATGGAGGACATGACTTCCCGAATTCGGTCCTCCAGTTCTTCCAATGTCCTCGGTTTGGTGCGGTAGACTTCTTCCTTTACCCACCCCAAAGAAAGAAGTCGCACGGTGTCAAGTCGGGGCTCCTGGCTGGCCATTGATGTGGACCACGACGACCCATCCAACGCCCAGGGAAGTGGGCATCCAGCCACTCACGGACAACAAGAGCGAAGTGCGGAGGGGCGCCATCTTGCATAAATATCAGATCGTCGATGTTCTCCCATGTGCTGACAACCGGCCAGACCTCGTTTCGCAACATAGCAAGGTACCGCTCAGCATTCATGGTGTTGCGCAGAAGGAACGGGCCCACAACCTGATCTGAGGTCATACCACACCACACCGTTACACTGAAACGATTCTGCCATTTTCAGCGGTAACCGTGCGACTTCTTTCTTTGGGGGTGGGTAAAGGAAGAAGTCTACCGCACCAAACCGAGGACATTGGAAGAACTGGAGGACCGAATTCGGGAAGTCATGTCCTCCATCCCGCCGGAGTTCCTGCTAAAGTCAGTGGACGCCATTCCTGGGCGGCTCCAGAAGCTGGTGGAAAGAGTTGGAGCCCACATTGAATTTTAGAGAAAACCTACCATGTATGCCTACCTTTTCATATTATTTCTTCTGAAATAAATGGATAATATACGTATTTTTTTACCAATCCAAAATAGGGAGCTACTTTCCGCCCACCCTGTATATATATATATATATATATATATATATATATATATATACACACACACACACTGGTATTCTTGCCAATCACAATATATATATTGTTTTATACCAGTATTATGTATTTTTTATTATGTATATTATACCACCTGTGATATTGAAACTAGCATATATGCTCTACCCAATCTAGTGATGATTCTTCCATGGAAATGAAGGTTAAACAACATTAGGTTAACAAAAAGGTTCAAAAAAGGTGAATATTTTTTTTTCTATCTGGAATATATATACTGGTACTCTTGCCAATCACAATTATGTATATTGTTTGAAACAAGGAAGAATTTTGTTCTAGTTAAAAAATATATATACATATAAAAAATGAGGGTTGTTTTTCCTTTCTATTATATACTTTTGCGTGATTCAGTTTTTCTAAAAGATGACTATATACTAGGTATAACTGTATAAGCATGGTAGTATAGTAATTATAGGTAATACTAATATACTTATTAGATTAAAGGAAAAAAAATATGGAATAATTTAAAACAATAAAAAACAAAAAAAAAAACAAAAAAAACAGACTATCTTCGTTTTAAACAAAAAAAACTACAAAAAAAACAAAAACAAAATGACAATAAAAATGACTCACATCACTAGGCAGGAATAATTTAATTTTAAATTATTACATTAATGACTAAACTGGGCAAATGAAGTTCAAGGTTAACTTTCACTTTAACTGGAGATCCGAAGAATTTTCTGACAAGCTACACTTCAACAAATATTTTTTTTAGAAAAGATTAAAAATAAAAAATGAAAATTATGATAATTTTGCCAATTATACATATTTGGGTGGCAACAATGTTGGGGTTGTACAGTGAGTACATTGTAAGTACTTAGTATATTATACACTCCATCATAGTTATTTACAATACTTACCAAATATTTAATAACATAGCCTGCACTTAAGTAATCTACAAAATTTATAGAATATAAGAAATCTATTCATTAGCTATTCCATAAATCAGAGTGAATTCAAACAAGTTTTGTATATTTGTTAACTATAGTGACAATTATTCTAAAACTTAATTTGGCCAAATAACCTAAAATAATTATTTACCATCAGCCAAGTATGTAGAGGGAAGGATGAATCAGGACTAAAACAAATAAATAGCAACTTTGGCTACATTCTGCAGAATTTGGAACTAAGACAAGCATTTGGAAGAAATGCATTAGCCAATTCCAATACTTTTACATTTAGTATGGATTTAAGTATTGGCAAAAGGCTTTAAATGTCCCTGAATCACTTTCATTTTCAAGCATCCAGTTACATGATAGCTGCAGTTACCTGATTCTTTCAATGTGCCACTTAACATAAAATATATTGACCCTTACCTTAAAGACATGAAACTTTAATTAAATTAATTTTAATAAAAATAAATCTAACCATAAATTTTGTTATTTCTTGCAGAAGTTGTCAGTAAAAAGTTGTCTGGCAAACCTTGACAGATATATATACTGGTCCACAAAAGTATTTGCAAGATGCAAGTTTTTTGGTATCACTTTGATATGATCTAATTTTGGCATTTTTTAACATGTTAATGACTTCATATGTTTTTTTTTTCATAAAATATATTTGTGGAAGGTTGTGTTGTTGCCATTTTTTGTCTCATTTTGATCTGCATTAATTATTAATCAAGATGCCCAAAAGGTGTGAACTTTCAGGCTATAAACTTGGAAAGTTGATTGCTCTCATAAAACTTAATCAATACAGTAACATACACATGGGAAAAATATGAAATATAGCCAAACTGACTATATGCAATCACAGAAAATGAACTGAAAAGGAGGGGAAAACCAACAAAATACCCAGAAGTAGCTAGAAATGCATTAGAATGAGGCATTCATCACTTGAAAATGCTTGCCCTGGAGAATAGATTCATGTCTAGTAGTGACTTAAGTAAAGAGCTTGTAAAGGTTGGAGAGAAACAGGTTAGTAGTGATACTCAGGGGCATGCCTAAAGTACTTGGCACCCAGGGTGGATCCTTCCTGTGGCACCCCCCATAAATAATTTTAAAATTTAAACACACAGAAAAATATATTATGTTTGCAAGTAGATTTTTAAACAGTACAGTACCCTCATAAGCAAATTGGAAGTAAGAAAAATGCAGGACATTAAAAATTCAGTGAACAGGTAATACTGCACTTTATTTTATACAAAAAACACAGGAAATCCAGTCTAAATGCTCAGCCTATTCTTCAAAGGTAAATAGAGAGGATTCACAGTCTCTGCTTTCGAGCCTTAATTTCTGAAAATTGATCAATGACCATGAAAATTCACCTGCTTTGCATATTCATGTTCAATTGAAAATAAAGCCAGATTTGTCAATCTTGTCTGACCAGTGGCGGATCTACTATGAAACTAATGAAGCTTAAGCTTCAGGGCCCCTAATCCAGGAGGGGCCCTGAAGCAACTTTTTTTTAATGAGTGAATTTTTCAACAAAATCGATGGAGTTTTTTTAAGTGTTTGTTATTAAAATAAGGCTATTTTAGTGATAGAATCCTAAGCCAATGGGTTGAAGTACTTAATATTGACCTTAGAATATGCTCTAATACCCATTTCATATGGCTTCAAAATGCCCCTGTAATTGGTCAAATTTCAAAATTTTCTCGGGGACTTGACGCGCCCAAACCCCCAGCTGTATGGGCTCGCTGAGCTCACCAGAATCTATTCAAGGGCAAGGGCAGCAAGGCCCTTTGAACCTTGTTGGATGTTGCCCTATTGTTGCTGGTTGCGAAGGGGCCCCCATAACAGTTCAAGCTTCAGGGTCCCAAAAATGTAGGTCCACCAATGTGTCTGACTCATGGTCGAGCGAAAGAAAATTTTTATCAATTTCAATTTGGAAAAACTTTTCACATGAAGCAATAGAGAGACAGACAGTCAAAAAGAATCTCAAACACAGTGACAAGCTTGGCAAAGATTCACAAAAATCCCATTTCACAATAAACTCCAGAAACTGCAATGCTGTCCATTTCTTTACCTCTTCAATGCTGATTTTGGCAGCTTCCAAATTCCTCCGAAGTCATCCTATTTCCACACTGATATCTTCATCAGAGAATTCATTGAAAATCTGAGTCAAATTTGGAATATACTTCTGAAGTTTTTCTTCTGTTGCAACAACCAGTGTGTTTGGCTGAATAACAGCGAAGATTGACAGAATTTGATCCATTGCCTTAGAACGAATCTCCAATTTTTGATGAAAGTGATCAAGACATTCAAACATAGCCCTTTTTACTTCCTCTGGCAATGTGAGACCAGCATCCTTTTTTGGAGCTTTACTCTCCCTCTTCTCTCCATAGAAATGTCCATTTCCTCACACTTTGTAGTTGCATAATGAATGGACCTCTCCACAATTTCATTGTGCTGATCTTCAAGAAACAGTTTTAGAGCTTGGAGCTTCACAATGCACTTTTCAAAGCTGATTCCAACTGTTTGCAAATACTTTTGTATGAGATTAATTTCTTCCAGGACTTCACACCAGAAAGAAAGGTAACAAAAAAAGAGAAATCACATACAGCAGACAGCAAAACTATGAGCATTACTTACAAATAACTAGACCACTGACAAAATGAAAATTAACAGTATATCCAGTAAATAAAGAAGTAAAAAAAATTTATTACAACAGAAAAGCTTCAAACAAGTGGTTCTCAAACTTTTTCTAACCAGATACTCATTGAGTTAGATTATCAACCCAGACAAGCAGAGACAATTAATTATCATTATTAATTATCATTTATAAACACTTAAACATCACTATGATACCACATTGTCAAAAATTACTGAACACTGGTATAAGTACCATGATATTGTTATAAACACCAGCACTTTATGCTTTATCATAATTATTTAATGAAACATACCTCACAGTGTCAAGTGAACAAGACTTGGAATGTCAGTTGCAGCCAGCTGGCTATGCTCAACAAACTGATGACTAAAACGTCAACAAACGTTCGCCTTTCAATGTAATTTTTATCAAATATTTAATTTTTCATTTGTAAATTTTGTATTGCCAATAAAAATAAAAATTTATAAATTAACATTAAAGCTGTTGTAATAGTTTGAACATTTTTAAATTTTTTTTCTTACTTTGGCAAATTTTTCATTTGGTTTGAAAACTTGTACTGGTATTTCAACTCTCCTGATGGCACCACCCTCCTGGCTGTCACCCGGGGTGGACCGCCCTCCTCACACCCCCCCTTAGTACACCACTGGTGATACTATTAGGTGGTGGTTATTTGAGAATAAAATATATACTAGAGCAAGTAAAATAAAGCCTTTGTTATCAATAAAGAACATTAAAGTGAAATATGATTTTGCAAACTAGCATGTAAATTGGGGTGAAGAGCAATGGGCCAAAGTTTTGTAGACTGATGATAGCAGATTTAAAATATTTGGAAATTATAAAAATAAAAAAATTGTTAATAGATGCATAGGAGAGGAGTTATAAATTAGAATGCTTAACTCCAACGTGTGTTGAAAAGCTCCATCAAATCAAAGGAAATGAAAATGGACACATGGACCAACAAGTTTTTAAGCAATTATTTGTCAAAATAGCAATGTCCCCTACTAAAACACTTCATGGAGATTTCACTAATTTTATCTTTCAGCAAGATAATGATCCAAAGTACAGGCCTAATTCCCTCAAGCAACTGTATGACCAGTATAAAGCAAGGGGGTTTTCTATGCTTGAGTGGTGTGCCTTCTGAACGTCCTGATTTAAATCCAATTGAACACCTTTGGGATGAATTAGACAGAAGAGTAAAAGCAAGAGAATACAAATCAACTAGCAAAGATCATTTATTTGAAATTCTATTACAAAATAATACCAAAATTGTGCAAGAAGCTTGTTGATTCAATGCTGCATTGCCTATGTGAAGTCTGGAAAAACTCAGGTCACACAAAATAGTTAAAAATGTTAAATGAATTCATGATTTTTGTTATCCTTTCCCTAAATACTGGGTGTCCCATTTGAAATGAAACAACTTTGAAACTCTCTAATTTTTAAAGTATTAATGTGAGAATGTTAAAACTTTGCCAGTTACTATACCATATGCACAAGTTTTTGTCATAATACTTTTTGTTTGTTTCAGATTGAACTGTGTTTACCCCACAAGAAAAAGTGAAATGTGTGTTATGGATGGCTGAGTTGAAGTCCCCTACTCTGGTGCAACGGCAATTCCATACAACCTTTCACAAGGAACCACCCACCAGAAGAGACCTATATGCATGGACCAAGAAATTTGAGGAGACTGGCAGTGTTCTAAAAGAACACTCTGGAGGGCAAACAAGATCAGAGGAAGATGTTGAACGAATATGCAGCACCTTTGGTAGTAGCCCAAGAAAGTCCATCTGTCGTGCCGGTGTCAAACTGCAGATTCCTCATTCAACTGTGTATAGAGTCATGCACAAGCAGCTGCAGCTCTATCCATATAAGCTTCAAATTGTTCAGCATATAACATGTGAAGATCTTTACAAAAGGAAACATTATGCTATGCACAATGTATCTAATGTATCTAAATGTTATAATTCACATATATCATATGAAACTTTATGACATTCACTATTTGCTGTGTGAATATTACATTGTTTGCATCATTCAATAAAAAATTATAAGGTTTCAAAGTTGTTTCAATTCGAATGGGACACCCGGTATAAATGATTAACCAAAATATACTAAATGTGCAGAAAATATTAGAACTTTATGATTTTGAAATAAATGAGCTTTGTAATATTTTCAGTAGAAAATTGTACATATTTACCACAAATTATCTAAAAAAATTCTCACCCTTAAAAAGGCTGAAAATTGCAATTTTTGGTCAAAAATAATATAAATATGGATTTTTTGATGCATTATTGAGCCTGCAGCCTCTGCAAATGTTTTAATCTGCTTCAGAGGTAAAAAATACATCATAAACAGTTTTTAAATTGTGTTTCTATCATGTCCAAAACCTGAGATAGGTCAGTGGGTTCAAATTTTGGTCAAGCACATACGATTTGTACAAATTGGCTGGTAGCAGTCACAGTGTTGTATGCAACCACCCAAAATTGGTTTTAAAGTTTAATCCTGGACAAAAAACAACTATCTAGACCAGTGGTTCTTAACCGGGGGGGCGCGCCCCCCTAGAAACAGGAATTTCTCTAATTGTATTTGTTATTCTCTTAACGAGAGCATGGGCTAATATTGAGAAGTTATTGAGAATGTTATTTTGATTGAAGGGGGGCGTGGAGGGAAGGACCAATTCCTAGAGGGGGCATGGTAGTAAAAAGGTTAAGAACCACTGATCTAGACCCACCCTCAATTTTGATCCTGGCACTTTTGATTTTTTCACTCCACCCTATAAATTAGGAAGCTTTTGAATCTATCCTTAATAGGAAGATTCTTAAATACCGCTCTTCTCATAATCTTCTTTCAGATCATCAGTATGGGTTCCATGGGCTGCTTGACTGGCAATCTTCTTGCATATTTCTCTAACTCTTGGTCACCCTCCTTTCGGACTTGTTGGTGAAACTTTTGCTATTGCACTAGTCATATCAAAAGTTTCTGATAGAGTTTGGCACAAATCTTTAATTTCTAAACTGCCTTCTTTCAATTTCTGTCCTATCTGTGCCTTCATCTCTAATTTCCTTTCTGTCCAATCTATAGCTGCGGTTGTAGATGGCCATTGTTCTCCAAAAATTATCAACAGTGGTGTTCTGTCCTGTCATCTACTCTTTTCCTTTTTATTAATTAATTTGCACTTCCTGTCCTATTCATACCTATGCTGATTCCATGTATGGGATGGCTCACAGCTCCACTTGACCACGTGGAATCAAAGGTTTTCCCATCTCATCAATTCCCTACCTCTTACTATCTTCAATCCCTCTGTCTTTGCTGCAGTGTTGCCTCATTCTCTCTTTACTATTGCTATTATAATGGACACTGCTCTTCTGAACACACTCTCTCTAACTGCATGCCTCCTCCTTTAAGGAGAGCACACAGCACCAGACTTTTGCCACTTTTTCATTCCTTTTCTGTCCAACTCTCTAATGCAAGGGCTAATAAGTATTTTCAATCTTTCATCTACTCAACCAGTGAACTCTGAAACAATCAACAATCTTCCTCAATCCACCATTCCCCCTGTCTATGACCTTAAATCTTTCAAACACAGTGTGTCTAGGCATCTCAAAAACCCTGGACACTGATTTTAGCTTTCTTCTTTATAATTTGGGGAGGGGGGGGGCATTATGGGTATTCACCCTTGGCCCTGCCTTCTTGCATAAAAAAAAATAAAAATATTACCAATATTGTTGGGTTTTATTGATTCTCATTTCTTTTTTATTTTTAAATTCATGTATTTTTTTTCTTTTCAGCCACTCAATTTAGCCCTGATAGTCCTTGTTGAACTCAAGAAAAGGGGAGATCATAGTCCATTACTGAAGTCAGAAGGTACGGTATGTTCTTGAAGTTTAGCACTAAGGATCCAGAACTTAAGTGCTCCTTCCAGGCACACATTCTAGTGTTGTAATCCAAATTACTTGAAGAATTGCTAGTGTGTACCCTTTTCTTGCAGCTTTGGTTTATAAACCTTTAATTAAGCTATTGTATATCAATTCATTAAGTGCCTATACATACTGCCTCATTCAAATAAATTAAGAAATAAACAAGTCAGAAGAATTCCAATGAATACAATACAGTCAAAATCTAGGAAGTTAAGATTCTCCAAAGTTTAAGATAGTTATTTAGAATTTTAGTGTTTTGTACATTAATCATCTTTATACTCATTATCATAACTAACTTTATTAACCCCATCATTTAATTTAAGATTAAAGTTTCTTATTGTCTAGAACCTCCAGAATAATTTGTAAATAATTGCTGTTTAAGTTTTTGTTCAAGTCTAGAAATGGGAGGTTTCAAGTTGTTCTATTAAATAAAGTTATAAATAAAACTGAAAAACTTGATTTTCTAGTTTACCTTCTATAAATCATTAAATATCTGTCATGGTACATGATGGGAAGATCAGTTCCACATTTGTTTATCACAGGGAATAACACTAGATTAGAAGTCATACACTGGAAATATAAGGTTTACTAAATTTGGTGATACAGTAAACCCTTGTTCAACGCATGTTTGTCGAGTGCAAATTTGCTTATACATGGAAAAATAAATATGAACAATTATTTGCTGAAAGCGGAAAATTTGATTATACACAGTCTACCAAATTTGCTCTAATACAGTAGTACTGTACACATGCCAATGCGTGCTCTAGTGTTTTCTTGTACACTCCCCAACACTTCCACATCTCCCTCCCTCTTGCATCATCCCTCATATCATCCTTTGTCTCAGTCCCACTACCACGTTAAGTTCAGTGATGTTGGATTGTTTTTGTTGTATTTTGCCGTTGTTTTGCTATTACCCTCAGACAGCAGTATGGCACCAAAACGTAAAGAATCTGCAAGTGATACTGATAGTGAAGAGAAGAAAAGTTGTATGGTTATGACATTAGCCAAAAAAATAAAGATTCTAGATAAGTTGCATGGTGGTAGATGTGTGCTATTTTCATTTAATACAGGAATACCCCGCATAGTACAGTTAATGCGTGCATAGAAATACCATACTGAATGGGGAATGTAATCAATACAAAATAAAGTAATTTGTTCTCAGACATCAATAACATTATAAAAGTTGGACTTTTGCATTAATTTAAACGTTTTAATTGTGAAACAACTGCAAAGGTTAATAAATGCTTTTGTTTTTCTAAATTTCATTTGAATATGTACATAAAGTGCATTGCAAAAAATTTTTTTTGGAAAAATACTTCAACAGTGATGGTTGAACACTTATTTTTCTTCTTATCGGCATACAATTCTCTGTAGCAACAAATTGTATTTTCTAAGTCTCTTCACACTTTCATGCTGTGCTCAATGTTAGGATCTCCATCCATAATTTTTTCTTTAAGATCTTCACACACCCGAAACATTTTCTTAAGTTCATCTCTGGAGCATTCCTTTGATGATTTTTGATCTTCATTTTCTTTGCTTTTGTCCTCTTCTTCTTCGAGTGCACGCTGTTCTTCTAAATTGATGAGGTCATTATCACTAAGCTCTTTTGAATTCAATTCAAGCAACTCTTGAACATTTGCAGAATCTAAATCTTCACCTATTTACATTTACTGTGCATGCTTGGAAAAAAATATTTGTTTACAAAACTGAAAAACCATACTGGAGTGAATCGGGACCAGTACTGAACTGGGGTTTGGTGTTAAATTGTAATCTGTACTATAGCAAATTCTGTACTGATCAAATCCGTACTATGTGGTGTATTCCTGTATATTTTTATTTATCATACAAGTAGACCCTCACATTAACGTACACTTTGGGGGGAGCGTGTGGTTGCTAAAGTGAAATTTCCGCTAAAGTGAAGTATGGGAAACTCCCACTTTACTGGACTATGGGACGTTAAAGTGGGGTTTTCCGTAACCAAAATACTTCAGTACAGTTACACATGTATGTATAGCCCTTGCAACCTCATCCGAGGGCTGTTTCCAATAATATTCCAGTGGCATCACCTTCACTTTAACGACTCAGAGTCTGCTAAAGTGAAGTTCAATGATGCTAACAGACTTTTTTAGTGGAAATCTTCACTTTAATGACCTGTATTAGGTTAAACTGAATGTTAATGACCAGACCGATTTAGCCTATCCAAGTGAAGTTTCCACTAATGTGAAGGTTGTTAACGCAGGGGATTTCTGTATTTAAATATCATTATGTTCATGATTTTATGTTCTTATTTCATACAAAATATAGGTAGGGAAATTCATTTGTGTGTGAATAAAAAATCTACATATTTAAGTATTAATGGGAGATTTTATGCAGCCACATTCACATATTCCCATTTATCCCATAAGGTATTAAGTTTGTCCAACACAAATTTACCTAATGTGCCATTCTTGAGGAACCTAACCCCTATGTTGGATGAGGGTTTACTGTATTTTCAATTAAAGGAAAAATTCTCAAATTAATTTTCAGTAGCAAAGGTCTTGCCTGTACTGTGCTTTTTGTTCCTGTTTATTTTTTAGCCTGGACCCCCCCTGTCAATTTAAGAGGGGAGTCACCATCGCCCAGAATCCCCCCAATTCAATGATCTATACCAGAGGTAGGCAACCTTTTTTGAAACTGGGTCAACTTCATTTATTGGTAATTTGTAGCGGTGCACCGATTAATCAGTATCGGCACCTGGCATGCCGATATTGGAAAATACCTGGCATGGCCGATTAATCGGCATGCCAGGTGCCAATACCGATTAATCGGTGCATCACTAGTAATTTGATAATGGGTCAGTGTTCAAAATTTAAATCAAAATACACTATTTTTGGGACATTTTAAAATAAAAAACACTTCATGTAATAATATTTATTATTTTATATATATACGGTATTATACATCGTCCCTCAGTTAACAATATTAATTGGTTCCATGAAAACCATCATTAATTAAAAATTAACATTAATCAAATATAGGAAATACATGGTAAAAGCTTAATTTGCCCCAAGACAATTGGAAGTTGACCTTATTCACCCTTAAAAACATAGTTCATAATATTTAAACATGCAATTTTAATAAATAAATGTTAAAAGAACATATTAAAGCATTAATATTAACAGAAACATTGATAAATAATGAATGAATAGAGCATAAAAAGGTGCATAAAATAAAAATTCTTACCTTAGGCTCATAAAAGGGGGTTGCTGATTGGCTGAGGCCTGCCAAGTCCACTTAGCAGGGTTGGCACCCAAAAACCCAACCCAAAACCTACTGGAATTTTCAGTGGGTTTTGGGGTTTTTGTTCTGAGATGTTTATTTTAAAATAATTGAAATTTTTCTGATTGCTACATTGTTCAATTGTAGCTAATTAGAATGATTTGGCATGTTGATTATTTCAAGTAAGCTGACTTATAAAACAATTCTTAAATTATGCAATGTGTAAATAAAGATTATGAAAAATTGAAAAGTTATTAAAAAGGATTTGCACCCATTGTGAACACTATGGGCAATTATTGGATCATTTGACACTGCTCCAACCATCTTGAATTAAAGTTACAGTAGAATTGACTATGTCTTTTTTCATTGAATCCAGTACCTACTTCATTATTCACTTTGATTAGCAAGTCATCAGATAATTTTTTTCTGCTTGGAGGACAATAGCCTGGTCTTAAATTTTGGACCCATTTAATAAATTCTTTATTCTCTACAACTACAAATAGAATATTTGCTGAAAAGAAAAATCTGGCCATTTGCAAATCTAGTTGTTCTTTTTCATCTACAGTGCCCGCGAAAAGTATCCGATCACCCTTGAAATTTGTATTTTTTACATAAAAAACAATGTTTAAATGTATACTAACCTTATATTAGTATTTTGTCATCTGTCCTTTGGTTTGGATGACTTGTTCTAGACGTTTTGGCATGGATTTAATCAAGTTTTGACAAACTTCCACTGATATTTCCTTGCACCATACCTTTTTGATGGCCTCTTGTAATTTTTCGACTGAGCCAGTGTCGTGGCATTCAACCTTATTTTTTATTATTAGCCACAGATTTTCTATCGGATTAAGATCTGGACTACTACCAGGCCAATCCAAAATATCAAATTTATTGTCAGTAATCCATTTTGTCACTATTTTGGCCCTGTGACATGGTGCACCATCATGCATGTATGTTTTTGTCCTTTGGATTGCCATTGCCATTGGAAGTTTATCCTGTAGCATTGCTAAATACCATGCACCATTCATAGTTGTGTTCTTCGGAAGAAAATATAAGTTTCCACGCCCATAGTAACCGAAACAACCCCAAACCATCACACTTGGAGGGTGTTTCATTGTCTTTAGGGTGTATTTAGGGTCCATCCTATTTGAGCCAATAGGCCGGCGAACCTTTTTTGGACAACTTCTGAATGTCAAAAATGTCGACTCATCGCTAAATAAAACCTTCTTCCAGTCATCAACAGTCCAATGAATGTATTTTTTACAAAATGCGACACGTTTTTTACGCATTTTTTCATTAATGAACGGTTTCTTAGCAGCATGGCGAGATGGTAATCCGAGTTCTTTTGGAGCCGCTCCTGGATAGTTCGTTCAGAAACACCAGATAACAAATTATTCATATTAAATTTTATTTCTTTCGCAGTTATTGTTGGGTTTTTCAATACTAAACGTTTCATAAATTTGTCTGTTCGCGAATTTGTTTTTCTCGGTCTGCCAGATCGTTTTTTAGGGACTGGCATGGTTAGGCCACCATTGTTCTTAGCCCGTGAAACCCATAAATTAACGGTACTTTGGGATATGTTTAATTCCTTAGCTATCTGTTCTGTGATTTCCCACATGCATGCAAAGCAACAATAGCACCTCGACAATCACTCTTAAGTTGTTTTTTAGCACACATTATATATAAATTTTATTTACACCACTTTCTGTAAAAAAAAAAAAATATCAAGAAATTTACACAAACAGTGAAATCTGACAAATTTGAGACACAGCCACCCGCAACGAAGGCTACCAGAACACTAATTTGAGAATGCGTTGGATAGCTCTCATATCAGCGAGCAACCTCAAAGTTACCAGATGTCGCTAGAACAAATAGAAAGTGAATTACGTGTCTCTGAATATCAAGGGAAAATATTGTATTTTCTTGAGTGATCGGATACTTTTCGCGGGCACTGTACAGTTGTTCTTTTTGATCTACAGTTGTTCTAACCACATATGGCATTATCTGACCTTGTGTTTTCTTGGCTGGAGTAGAATGAAAAAATGGTATGGAAGATTCAGAAGCAGTTGAAGTGAATGAAGTCTCACTACTGTGAATTGTAGTGTCATCATGAACCAGGCTTTCATATGATTTGCTCAGAGAGGGTCTACTCTCAAAACTGCTGTGTCTATGTGTAGGAGGAAGAGTTGCTGATGTAGCTGTATTTGTAAGCTCATCCGCTTCATCATCATGAGCCTGTACCCATTTTTTATTGCATCAATCTAAATGATGTTTCACTCGTTCTTTTTTTTTTTTAAATACACATCTGCAGTATTTGCACCAAACTCTATTTGGTTGGTCACTCAACATTTCTACTTAAATTCCCATTCAGCAGCTTTAAGTCTGCCACCAGTATGTGCAGGTCTAACTTTCTCTAAATGATGTTTCACTCTCTCAATTTTTCGAGTGATACTTTCTTTGCAATAATTGCATAGTACTCTAGTAGGCTGATCACTTAATAAAGTCACCTCGTCCCATTTGCTAGCTTTAGATCTTCCACCTCTATAACTCTTTGGCATCTTAAAAAATTAAATTTGAGTTAGGTCTAAATCAGGGGTCGGGGAATTTTTTTGGGTATTACCCAAAACTCTATTTGAGTAAGGTGAAATTACCCCCAGACTTCAAAGTAAACAAAAAAAAAGCCAATTGCTCTTAAAATTGTTGCATATAGTATACAAAAAATTCAAATTAAAAAAAATGGAAGTCTCTCTCATACCGCAAGCATTACCTCCAAAATTTTTAAATTTACCCCTGTTCCCCGACCTCTGGTCGAAATAAAGCTGAAATCTGCTGTTAAGAAATAAAGGAAAGATCTAAAATTAAAATGGAGAAAATTCTAATGTCATTATTCTCTCTCATATCTGAACTTTTTGTGAAATAAAGATGTCTTTTTAATATATATTGTAGAGTAGATAAATAAATTAATAAAATAATAGATATATTAGGCATTACATAATTACCAAACCTTTCTAAAAAAAATTTCAACCCATCAAAAACCCCAAAACCCAGTTGGGTTGTTTTTTTTGTGAAAAACCTGGGTTTTTGCCAACCCTGCCACTTAGGAATGTTCTGATTGGCTGAAATTGGCAGCCACATGATATCTTAAACCGAAAATTTATCATTAATAGAAACAATGGGACCCCCTATGGGGTGGATCATTAATTGAAACAATGGGACCCCTTATGAGGCAGATCATTAATCATTGGCATCATAAACCGAGGGACTACTGTGTACTACAAGTGACCCATGGGTCAGATGTTGCTGACCACTGATCTATGCAATAGCTTATTTTAGCAAAGGTGCAATCAAGCAGAACACACACATATTTACCTTAATAGCAAGTAAAACATAGAAAGGCTCTGATTCTGACATACATAAAGTTACCAAAGATCTTGGTAATTTATGGTGTAAAAATTATTGACCAATTCTGTTCCATTTTTCAAATGTAAGAAAGAATGCATGCACAAGTTATCTCTGAATGTAACAAATATCACACTGGAATGACCCAGGCACAGAATAAACTGTGCTCATTTCTGGATGACACAATGATCCCCTGACCAGCATGAAGGTTCCATTCCTGAAAGAGCTTGTGCATTGTGCAGGTTGGAACTATCTTCCCACAATATAAATGGGGTTAGGGAACAAAAGTTTAAAAAATCATGTATGAAGTAATTTTTACCTGAATAAAAAACTTTTTAATCATTGTACAATAAATGTACAATAATAATATTGCATGTAAAATAATATATAACAAGTATTAATAGTAAAACTTGAAAAAAAAACATTTCAAAAACCACTATAAAATAATGTAATAGTCCAGAGGAGTACAAGAGAGATGACTCAATATAAATTAGCCAGTCATACAAGAGATGTGCTACTGGGCATGTTGCTACCAGCTGCAAATGTAAAAGTATCATACTTTCATATATATCATATGCATAAGTATTGTACATATCATATGCATAATTATTGTATTGTATCATATAAGTATCATATCATACTGGGTATGTGGAAAAGTGTTAAGCAATTTTTTTTAGTATTTACCACAATTTTAAAAAATTTGTACTGATCTATCTTTGAATCTCAGATCATGCAGATCAAAAAAAGGGTAGTGAAATGTCCTCTTCCTATCTCTGAATTCATGCAGGTTGGGAGATCACTGTACCAAGCAGCATCTGACAACTGTGAGAGAGCCTATCAGTGAATACTTTCACAATCTGGAAGCCTATAATTACCGTAACCTACTTTATTGAACACAACTCACCCACATTCTGGATTTGACTTATCCCAGAGCATCCCATCCTTTCAAAATGGGCACTGGGTATCATGTTGCAGTTTGTCACAACCTATCACTGTTAGGGGGAGTGAAAAAATCAAAAGTGCCAGGATCAAAATTGGGGGGGGTCTAGATAGTTGTCTTTTGTTCAGGATAAAACTTTAAAACCAATTTTGGGTGGTTGCATACAAAACTGACTGCAACTGGCCAATTTATACAAATCATATGTGCACATGACCAAAATTTGAACCCAGTGACCTATCTTGGGTTCTGGACATGATAGAAAGACAATTTAAAAACTGTTTATGATGTATTTTTTTACCTCTGAAGCAGATTAAAACATCTGCAGAGGGCTGCAGGCTCAATAATGCATCAAAAAAATCTATATTTATTTTTTTTGGCCAAAAATTGCAATTTACAGCCTTTTTATTGCAAATTTTTTAGACAATTTGTGGTAAATATGTTCAATTTTCTACTGAAAATATTAAAAATCAGCTTTAGATTGATCTAAAGTATCACTCATTAAAAAAGTAATAAAAAATAATCATCTAAAAGCTTCAGAATATTGTATTTTTGTATTGCACACTTTCATCAGTTTCTTGATTTTATCTTTTGTCAAATAATGCCATCACAACATTCAAATCCTACCACAGTTGAGGAAGCCTCTGTTACAAGTTTAATGTGCCTCTCTACAGCCTGATTATGACAAGGCTGGTTGAGTTTCAGTGCTTCCTTTCTCATGTTTATGAGTTCTTCAATGGTTAGAGGTGCTACGATAAGGGGCTCATGAATGTCAGGTGAATTTAAGTTCATCATTTTGAGATACCCTCAAGCTTCGTTATCAATTTTAGGCACCATGAATCTCCTAACACTACCATCTCTCACAACACTCAAGTCAGGCTGTAACTCTGGGACTTCAATATCCACATCTGAATCAATTATCAAGTCACCACCTGAAAAGTTATTGTCTCTCACTGTTTCAACTGATTCATTCTCTCTGACCAAAAGTACTGTACCTTGTTAACTGCGACGTTGTGGATTTGTGGGGCTCAATCAGCAAGCAAGGTAATTAATACGTTCTAAGGGTGAGCATAGATAGTATGCATTTCAGTAGAGGGTTTATAGGGCTATCTACCTGACTTCCTTGCGAGGAAATTTCAGGATCCTTTGGAGCATATCAATAAAAGTTCTTAGCACCATCTGTGCATCGATACTCCTCCTTGATCTGGAACCAACTTGGAAAATAGACAAAGATACAAAACTCTGCAAGTGTGACCAGAACTTTGGAAGGCTTCCTTTGAACTGTATAAAATCTTAGGATTCTACATGCCAGAGTCAACCACCTTGAATGACAGATTGGTCCAACTTCAAGGAGCTCAAGATCAGGATCAACACAGCCAAGTATAAACAGCCCTACAGATTCTTGGCAACATGCTAAAAACAAACCCAAGCAATAACAATACAATATCATCTATCATTAATTTTTAGCAGATGATGAATCAAATTATTTAAATGAATTGTATTACATCAACAACAAACATGGAATAAAAAATGAATAAAAAATAAACAAAAATTGAATATAAGCTATATTTGAACTGTAAATATATTATAAATCATCTTTCTTGATTTGAAATTAATATAAAATGAATATAATAACTATTATTGAATACTAGTGGAAAAGTGTATCAATATTTAAATTTATTTTATCAACCAGATAACAATAATCAATAAGTTATTTATTTTGTACCTATATAAGATTTAATCCAAATACAATCAGTTAATATCCAAAGTTCAGGCACCAATGATATAAATCATAATACAATGACCATTTCTAAAATAATTTAACATTTCAGCTATGTAAATAAAGATCATAATTTATTTAGCCAAACTATATGAGCCATATGCAGTATTGATAATAAAAACTGATTTAGATATTGTTAAAAATATGGCCCAATTATTTATTATATCACAAATATATCAAAAGTATCTAAACAAGCTTGTATTCAACAACTTTGTTAATCTTGATGCAAAACAAGATATACATATTTGTGCATTGTGCACCTGTAGCTATATAAATTGTTTTTTGTCTTAAATTACAATAGTATAAGTTTTTTATAACAAAATGAAACTTTTGATGATGAATTTTACATGTTAAGAGTCAGGCTAATTACAGGCTTCTAGCAATTTTTTTTTTTTTCCACAATTTTTAATTGATGATATTTTCTAAACCGACAATCGAACAAATCTGTAATTTGATCAAATGCAGTTATAATGATTACCTATTTAATATTTACATACAATTAATATTTTACATACAATATGTTTTCTAGTCCAGGGGGGCGGGGCAACCACCTCCTTCCCCCCCCCCCCCCACCTTGGATACATCCCTGGTGATGGGCAACCTAGGTTAGTGAGTTGGCTGCATGAGTGACCTTCCTTCATCTCAGTGGGCTGTAAGATTAAAACATGGCCCCTCAAATATGCTTACATACATTTAATACAGCCCAAAAATTTCATAGAGTTAGCAAGAATTATTATTTATATATTAATTGAATTGTGAGCAACTTCAAATAGTAAAGCAAAAGAAACATCTTTTATGCTTACCTTATCAGTTTTTGGTAGATTAGGGAAAGATTAATATAAAGAAATTTTGTTAAATCAAAAAATTATCAGTAGATTATAGAAATATTAATATAAATTCCAAAATTTTCATTCATGTGGACAGTGGTTAGTAAAATGTCTCTTGGGCTGCACTCAGAAACCTGATAGGCCACAGGTTGCCCACCACTGTTGTATATTGTTTAGATAGGTTGACCCAGGAACATAATGTTTGATTATAACATCAAGTGTATGGGAAATGCAAATTCACTTAATGCCCCATTTTCCAGGAATGCATCTAGGGCATTAAGCAAGGCTGAGCTATACAGAATAAATAAAAAAATGAATAATGTAGATTAAACTAAGTAGTTTAGTGTACATGGTATCTCTTGTTTTCTACTGTTCTCTAATACATAAATGGGTACACAAGGTAAGTGTATGCATGATGTGAATGAAATCTGAAGCTCTTCTTTTCACTATACTCTTTCCTACTTTTTGACAAATCTTCTCTTATAACTTTTTCTGTCAGACGTGACTGGTGGAGGGAGGGAGGGCTCTGTCCATTCTATACTTTACTGTTACTACCTACTGGTCCTGTGTGAAAGCTTTACAATGTCTAAGTGTAAGCATGGTGTTAAATTTTCACTATTCTTTATTTTCATTTGCTTTCTCTATTTTTCCTTTATTTCTCTACTTCTTTCTACTTACAATCTAATGGCATTATCTGATTTTTTTTCTACAATTTTCTATTATATTAGGACTTATTTATCAATAGCTGATCCTTAGATCCATAAGTACCACTACTGTAGCCTTTTTGTTCTGAGTTAATTTCATTTTCTTCTGTATGTTCATACATATGATCAGTCACTACCCTGGTTAGTATTTTATATATGGTTGGAAGACATGCAGTTAGCCTATATTTGTTGGACATGTATATATTTTCAGATTTTGGTAATCGCAATGTCTTCCCCTTTAGCCATCCATTCAGGTAGTATTTCTTATTCCTTTATTTGACCATTTTGTTAATTGTTCTTCCAGTGATGTTAATTTCTTAAGCCATAAGTTTTGACTTTGGGTCTGGTACTTTCTAGGAACTGCTTTTCTTTAATTTTCCTATTGATCTCCTATGTCATTATTTCTTCCATTTCCATTTGGTTGATATTTCTCACCTCGCTATTGTCAATTTGCATCTTCATTGTATTAAATTTTATTCTCATGAATACTCTTCCGGAGCTGCTTGACTTGTTCTTTCTGAAAGGGTGTTCTAACATCAGTTTTATCCTTTCTAAACTCCCTATACAGTTTTGATAGGTTCTGCACAAAGGTCATTCTTTCTTTTTTCCTCATTCATTCTGATACATATTTCTAATCTTTTCAATTTTGCTACCAGTCAGGGATGTAGCTAAGGGGAGGGGGCAATGGAGGCAGTCGCCACCCCCTTGGAAAACCCAGGAAATAAATCTGCATAATTACAACGAAGGTTCACTGCCAAACTATAACATTTAACACATGTATCATACTGAACTACTGAAATATGAAGCGTGGGGAAACTGAATACAGCTTGGCACCAGTTAGTTTTGCATGCACTGCAGCATAGTGCAATGTGGTGAGTGGGGTGTGTTGCATCTTTGTATGTTGGTCAAGCTTCGTTAATTCATTATACAATATTGTGATGGATATACAAAAATATTTCAAAAGAAAATCAGTCAAGTCAGTTGAAGAACACAATGAAAGTAATACAGCAGAACCCTCCCATAAAGTTATTAGACAAGCGGAAGACAATGCACATCAACCAGAACTAAGTGATGAAAATGCAAGTGTCAAGTAATGAAGTACAGGTTGAGGTGCCATCTGAAACAAAGGCTTCACAGGACCAACCAATCATTGGTAAGTTGATCTACATTGATGTGCATTTCTTCTGTCTCAACTGCTCTAGCTGTTTCTGCATCCATTTGACTTGCCTTATTAGGGTGTGTCATTTTTTGTAAAGTCAACAATTCAAAAAACTACGTGACCAAATGATGCATTTTTATGTACTAAATCAAAATATGGCTTTAAAATCCAGATTTGACCACTCCTAGCTACTTATATTTGACCATAAAGGTTTGAAATATAACCTAAATATGACTGTAGCATCGTATATCAATGTGCCATTGATATGTGTGGTCAACTTTGGTTATTTTTGGTGTGCAGTATGGTTTCTAAGTTTCACATAGTCACAAATGCTGGAGTTTTGATTGTGAATGCATGAGTGGAGGAGGTAGGGAGAAGAGAGGAGGACAAAGACTTAGTCTGGTATGAAGTCTTCATCCTCCTTTGTCCTGGTCAAATATAAGTAGGTAAATGGCTTTTTTAAACAACACTAAAGATATTTCTAAGTTTACTAGATATATGACATCATTTGAGCATTAGTAGTTTTTGAATTACTGACTTTACAAAAATTGACACACCCTAAATTACTGGAAATCAAAGGTGAAGGAGATGGATGCACAGGTAGGAGACTGCAGTGTCAGACCCACGAAGACTCCTGACATCAACCCAGATGCCACCAAACTCTCGGAGCTTATTGACTGGAACTCTGGCGTGACTGACCCTCCTCTGACCTGCTCCCTTACCACTGCTGCAATCAAGGAGTTTCTGGATAGACCAATGGAAGTTCCTGCATGGCCCTCACACACACACACACAGTCAGTCAGTAGAGAGGTGTGTAAGGATGACAACTGAAGCAGCACAACATGTTTACTCACAAGAGAGGAGGGAGGAGTACATCAGTGAGCTCATGTCCAGGAACAAGAGCAAGGCAGACATGGCATCCTTGGCAAAGTTCAAGAAACATATCTATATTTCTAAGTTTTAATAATGAAATACAATCAAAATGTCTTTCATTGTATGTATGTAAAATGTAGTTATATATAATAAAAAAAATACTTGCAAAAATTGCTGATTTTTTGTAAACTTCAACTTCAAATATAAGTAGCTAGGAGTGGTCAAATCTGGATTTTAAAGCATATTTCGATTTAGCACATAAAAATGCATCATTTGGTCACTTGTAGTTTTTTGAATTGTTGACTTTACTAAAATTGACACACCCTAATGTGGTATGTGTGTATGTTCTTCTGTATTGTTAAGAATGAAGAGGCTGTTTAGTTGTATGGCTATGTTGGTGCCTCTGGTGTTGCTTTGGTTGTGCAGGTACCAACTAATGTTTTTAGCATTGAAGTCTCCTCCTAAGATGACATTAGTGAGAGAGGCCAGATTGTGTAACTGTGGATTGTAATTGGCTGGCACCCAAGGTGAACTATCTGGTAGGATATAAATGTTGATGAGTGTGGGTGTGTGTTTTGCACATGTTTTAATGTTAACTGCCTATATTTCTATCGTGTTATCTGCTTGGATTGTGTTTGTAATGTTTTGGGTGGCATCAGTGTAGCTAATGTTTTTATCTAAGTGATGAGTCGAGTCCCATGACCCCCAGTACGATCTTGATGGATCGCCATGAAGTCAGGGATGGTGGATGTTTTGTGTGTGCATTTTAGTTTTGTTTCTTATATAAGTGCTATGTGAATGATCTTTGTGTACGAATTCCCGAAGCTACATGATTTTGTTTGTGAGGCCATCTACGTTGTACTGTAATATGTTAATATTATGCTTCTGTATGTGTCTCATGGTCCTATTGCGTCTATGTCTTTGTGTATGGTGACATGTGTAAGTTGTAGTGGGGCCTGGATTAGTCTTAATGTCATTGGAGAGTAAGAGTAGTCCGGGGAGCACGCAATTGCTCCCCGTAAATTAAAAAAATAGCACACTGGTATAGGTCCAGCCCCAGGAGCTGATTGGCACTCTGACCATGGCACTCTGACCATGCCATGCAACAGGGCATCAACTGCCAGTCTGGCCAACTGTAGACAGCCCACTGCACAGAGATTTATGGAAGTTTGGCCACCAGCACATTGATACTTCGGTTTGATGTTGCCTCTTCTTTGTGTTGACATGTCCCACACTGGAGGATACAGCCCCTGTTCCACATCAGCAGCTTGAATAATTTGGTTGAAGCATTTAGAAGAAATTTATTCTTCAATGATTTGTAAACTTCCTGCTTTTGTCTGTCCTTTGATCGTTTGATTAAAGATTTGTATTTATCATTAAATACGTTGATCTTACGAATGACACTTTTGTGAGAAATGATAGGAATTGAGGACTTTTTCCATAACTCTTCCACTTGACAAGCCAAAGCCCTTGGTGAGTGGGATGTGTGGTACAAGGTCTGGAAAACCTTTGAACCTTCTGAGAGGCCCTCCAATGCAGTTTTAGTTATAGAGAAATGCAATAGTATTGCATTCCCAATCGTCCATCAACTATAACAAGTTTTTGCTGTTCAACCTGGTTCCATAGCTGTACCAGTGTGTTCATTTTCAAACCTTCACAGGTTAAACACATGGCTACGAAAGAGAATGAGTGAAGATCATCTGGCAGGATTAGCTTTAATCACCATGGAGAGAGACAAGGTAACTCTAGATGATGTATCCGAAATATTGGATAGATTTGTGAGAAAAAGGGTGATAACTCAATTTGTTACTGGAATAAAATGGATGGTGGATGGTAATGTGATTTTGTGGTGTATCTATATGTAAATTGTCTATTTACTAAAGTGTGATTTGGATTTAGTAAAGTAGTTGCGTATTTGATAAAGTACATATTTTTTTGTCAAGTAGCCCCTAAATTATTTTTTCAGGCAATTATCCTGTTTAAAATTTTATATATATTAAACAGATGTGAGTTTCTTCTGTCTCAACTGATCTAGCTGTTTCTGCATCCATTTGACTTGCCTTATACATGAGGTTTCATTTGGATCTCTTCTAATGATTTCATTATTCATAGATATGTAATACTGTTAAACGTGTATACACTAAATAATTGTATGCATGAAATCAATAAATGTGTGAATCAAATAGTTACTTTCTTTGTTAAATATGAAAATTATAGGATCAATACCTGATTTCAAATTTAAGAAAATACAATTACATCATAATATAGCTTAGATTGCACCAATGTGACTGTGACTGTCCTATCAAAACTTCTGTTGGAAATGGTACATATTTCATGTGGATGGCTGTATAGTGGCTGTTCAAATATGGCAGTTGCACTGACATTTTCAGACAGTTTTTACACAAAATAAGCTTAAAATGCTCTGGCTTACAGGGCTTCTCCCAGACCCCCTAACTGTATGGGCTCACCCAATTCACCATGGAACCTGATGAATGTAGCTCAAGTTTGCACCCCCCTTGGGACATTCCTGGCTACATCCCTGCTACCAGTTTCATTTTTTACTTCCCATACTTTGTGATATTCATCTCAACATTTCTATTCTCTCTCTCTAATATAATACTGACAAGTTCTTTTTTACAACACCTCTTGTTCCCACTATTACTGGTGTTACACATTTCGCTGTGACCATGTTTTCTTCAGAGCATTTTTGAGGTCTACATATTTTGTCACCCTTGCTCTGTTTATGCCAGTCACTTGCAACACATCAGTGATGTTTGCTTTTCTTTCCCCTTTATACCATGACAGTCAGGGCTTCACTCACTCCCCCATTTTCAATAAAGCCTCCTGCTGGGATCTCCCTGTCATAAAATATGATAACTATCATCTGAAGTTGTGTGGAACTTGTGCTTCCAGGATTTTTCATTAATTGCTATGCCACTATTTTTGGAGATCTTCCAGTGTAGTAACCTGCATGTTTTGTTCTCTCTTTGCATAATGGCCATCTGCCAAGAGAATTTGGCACCCTAATATCAGGTGGCTGACACTTGCCTTTGCTAGAGATCCCTACACATTTTTTTAAGTCCATTTATGTAGTGAGGTCAGACTTTTGCTCCTATTATCATTCTTCTCCAATAAATTTCAGTATTCCTCTTTATACTGTTTATTTCCTCCACATACTTCCCTGCTGTGGAAATCTGGTTCAATTCCTGCTGTTAGTTTTCGCATATGTGCTTCTACTTTTTGTTGAAATAATCAATGCTGGTGTTATCTCATTTTCCTGATCTTATGTAAGGCTGTTAATTGTAAAGTTCTTTGCCAATTTTGGTGAAAATTTGCTTTCATGGTGTTCAAATATCAACTGAATTTTGTTTCTGAAACTCTTCAGGTACTGTTAATTAATTTCTCCTTGCAGTCAGTTAATAATACCAAAGTTGGACTGTCGAACTGGTATTGCAAGTTGGGTTGTTATTGTTATTTTGTTTTTAATTGTCAGTTCAGATTTGCAGGTCATCATTAATCAACTGATAAATTCTTTGCTAAATTTCTGTCAACTTTGAATGCTCAATTCTAAATTTCTCTTTCTTGGTTTATACTCTTTTTAGTACTTTTTATAGCTGTAAGTGGGGCTTCCACCCAAAGCCAAACACTCAACTATGTCTGAACTTGGCCTCGCATTCATTTAAGGAGGGTGACTGTTCCTTTAAATGACCCTATTTGGATTCCTATGGCCTGGGGCTGTCCTGGGATCAAATTCAGGGAAATTGCAGTATGAACTCTTACATGCCTTCGAAGATTACTACTGTATGCTGCAATGTAAGAAGAAATATCACATTTAAATATTTTTCTCTTTCTTGGTTTATACTCTTTTTAGTACTTTTTATAGCTGTAAGTGGGGCTTCCACCTGAAGCCAAATACTGCAAATATGTCTCCTATTTGGATTTCTATGGGCTGGGGCTGTCCTGAGATTGAATTCAGGTAAGTTGTTAGGTTGTTGTTCATCATACCTGTTGCCCCAACTATGATGGGGAGAATAGCATCTTCTTTCAATCTCCAGTTTCTCTCTGTGTTGTAGATAAGCACCTGGTATTTCGTGATTTTTTCCTTTTCCACTCTATTAAGGCTGTAGTCATTTGGGACACACCTCAATAAGTAAGGCAACCCTTTCCCTATTGTCCCCCACTACTATGTCTGGCTTTACTACCGAGTTGTCTGTGAAAGTGGCAGTTGGAATTATTGTGTTGTAATAGATATTATAATGGTTATTTCCAGTGACTGGTGCAGGTATGATCCCATATATTTTTGCTGCATTCCAGTTCTAATGCTGTCATGATCTTCCAATGGATATATTTACAGATTTTATTGTCTGGCCGTATAGTACCCATCTGCCATGAACACCTTACAGCCCAATATTAGATGGCCAATACTTTCCAATTCACCATGACAGAATCTATATCTGTCATTATTACTTAGTCCAGCCATTTTTTTAAATGCATTTGTTAAGAGTGCAAGATCTTGGGCACCCAGTATTAGTTATTCTCCATCATATTGCAGAACTCCTCTCCTAAGCCATTCCAATGACCCTTTACTGATGTAGTCCTTTTATAGTTCTTGATATTTTCCAGCCCTTTGATGTTGTTCCCACTCTTCTGCATGTTTGGCCTGTTGTTCCAGCACAAATTTTTTTACTTTTCCTAGCTATTACTGTGGCTGGTATTCTTTCAGTTTCTACTTCTTCAATCATATTACTCCCTCCAAAGTGATGGGTCAGTTTAGTTTGGAAGTTTGTTGAGTCACCCTTGTGGTGTGGTGCTCATGGACCAGAGCTACTGTAGGGTTAGTAGAACTCCTTAGATATTGCCCAATGCTGATCATTGACAATCAGTGCAGCTGGCTAACCTCAGTCAATCCCATTCCTCCCAGTTTCCTTGGTAGGTACAATCTGGGAAGAGAGAGGTTCCTATATGTTATTTTATTTAGGGTGACAATTTTCCTGGTTTTAACATCTAGTGTGTTCAGTTCTGATTGAGGTCAGTCTATTATCCCCATACTATAGTTAATAACAAGGATGACGAGTATGAATTCTTAAATGTCTTTGAAGCTTACTTTTCTCTGCTGAAGAGTAAGAACAAGTATCACATTTAAAGGGTTTTTCTCCAGTATGAATTCTTAAATGCCTGTGAAGCTGACTTTTCTCTGTTGTAGTGTAAGAACAAATATCACATTTAAAGGGTTTTTCTCCAGTATGAATTCTTAAATGTATTTGAAGCTGACTTTTCTGTGCTGCAGTGTAAGAACAAGTATGACATTTAAAAGGTTTTTCTCCAGTATGAATTCTTAAATGCCTCTGAAGCTTACTTTTCTCTGCTGAAGAGTAAGAACAAGTATGACATTTAAAGGGTTTTTCCCCAGTATGAATTGTTAAATGCAATGGAAGCTGACTTTTCTGTGCTGTAGTGTAAGAACAAATATCACATTTAAAGGGTTTTTCCCCAGTATGAATTCTTAAATGCACTTGAAGCCGACTTTTCACTGCTGAAGAGTAAGAACAAATATCACATTTAAAGGGTTTTTCTCCAGTATGAATTCTTAAATGCATTTTAAGATGACTTTTCTGTGCTGCAGTGTAAGAACAAATATCACATTTAAAGGGTTTTTCTCCAGTATGAATTCTTAAATGCACTTGAAGCTGACTTTTCAATGCTGAAGAGTAAGAACAAATATCACATTTAAAAGGCTTTTCTCCAGTATGAATTCTTAAATGCCTTTGAAGCTGACTTTTCTGTGCTGCAGTGTAACAACAAATATGGCATTTAAAGGGTTTTTCTCCAGTATGAATTCTTAAATGCCTTTTGAGATTTGTTTTTGACTTTGTCTGATAATGGCAAATGGAACAATTCAATATACCTTTTTTATGAACTGGTCTTTGTCATTCTCATTATGCTCAAAATTATGTAAAGACTCAATTTTTTGAAGTTCTGATCTTGCTTTTGAGTTTTTTGAGTTCTGCTTCGATTTGGATTGCTGCAAGTAAGTTACAGAAAATTAGTTTTGTTGTAAGATTTAGTGTACAGGCCAATTAGTCAGCTAAAACCATGATATTTATGTTTTATATTTTCTTTGCAACAGAGAATGTGAACAATTTATCACTAATCAAAACAAAATCTGGAATTCTGTAGTTTACTTTACTGTGGTATTCCTACACCATTCTTTTCTTACCATTATTTTTTTTATTAAAAGTTTCAGATAAAAATCTCAAATTCATGGAAAATTAGTTTTACATCTATTCATTTCCCAGAGCTTCTTTTAACACCACAAAATGGTCTTTTTATACAATAAACGATTTGCAAGGAACCTATACAGATAAAGTTGGTTTATCCACACATCCACATTCTCAAGGCAGTATGGATAATCCAATGTTTTTCATGAAAAAAAAAATGGTAAGTACCATATTTCTGGGCCCATAGGATGCTCATTATATAACATACTGTAGTACAAGTATTTCTGGGTCATGTGGGGATTGTATTTGACATCTCTGGGGTCATATTAGAATTGGAACTTCCTACTGTAAACTTGACCTTCAGCTGGTAAGATGCAGGGTGTTTTTAGGGACATTTTTTAGAAAAAAAAAATAGTGTCCTATGGGCTGGGAAATACGGTATATAAAAAAAATTATTTTAAATTGTGTTCAAAGAAAATTACTGTATTATAACTCGCCAGAAGTACAGTACTGTATAAGAACATACCTGTAGTTATATTACTGTATGTAACATATAACAACATTAACTGTATTCACCATAACTAACTAACTATGCACTTCACTAAGGCTGTGGCAGGAATAATTTAATTTTAAATTATTACATTAATGACTAAACTGGGCAAATGAAGTTCAAGGTTAACTTTCACTTTAACTGGAGATCCAAAGAATTTTCTGACAAGCTACACTTCAACAAAATTTTTTTTAGAAAAGATTAAAAATAAAAAATGAAAATTATGATAATTTTGCCAATTATACATATTTGGGTGGCAACAATGTTGGGGTTGTACAGTGAGTACATTGTAAGTACTTAGTATATTATACACTCCATCAGTTATTTACAATACTTACCAAATATTTAATAACATAGCCTGCACTTAAGTAATCTACAAAATTTATAGAATATAAGAAATCTATTCATTAGCTATTCCATAAATCAGAGTGAATTCAAACAAGTTTTGTATATTTGTTAACTATAGTGACAATTATTCTAAAACTTAATTTGGCCAAATAACCTAAAATAATTATTTACCATCAGCCAGGTATGTAGAGAGAAGGATGAATCAGGACTAAAACAAATAAATAGCAACTCTGGCTACATTCTGCAGAATTTGGAACTAAGACAAGCATTTGGAAGAAATGCATTAGCCAATTCCAATACTTTTACATTTAGTATGGATTTAAGTACTGGAGTCATTGTGTGGCAAAAGGCTTTAAATGTCCCTGAATCACTTTCATTTTCAAGCACCAGTTATATGATAGCTGCAGTTACCTGATTCTTTCAATGTGCCACTTAACATAAAATATATTGACCCTTACCTTAAAGACATGAAACTTTAATTAAATTCATTTTAATAAAAATAAATCTAACCATAAATTTTGTTATTTCTTGCAGAAGTTGTGTCAGTAAAAAGTTGTCTGGCAAACCTTGACAGATATATACACTGGTCCACAAAAGTATTTGCAAGATGCAAGTTTTTTGGTATCACTTTGATATGATCTAATTTTGGCAT
Organism: Bathynomus jamesi; assembly: GCA_023014485.1. Taxonomy (NCBI): domain Eukaryota; kingdom Metazoa; phylum Arthropoda; class Malacostraca; order Isopoda; family Cirolanidae; genus Bathynomus; species Bathynomus jamesi. The sequence goes on from JAJOZX010001692.1 coordinate 252,203, forward strand.
TTTTGAGCATGTTAATGTCTTCATATTTTTTTTCATAAAATATATTTGTGGAAGGTCGTGTTGTTGCCATTTTTTCTCTCATTTTGATCTGCATTAATTATACACTGGGGAACAAAAAAAAATTTTTCTTGGTGCCTGAGATTTTAGACCTTATTCTGGATATTTTCATGCTACTGATTCAGAAAATATCATCCATTTTGTTCTAGCAGCTCTAGTTTTTGAGATATTGCATACGTCATTACCTACTTTATTACCCTTCTGGAACGGTATTATGAGTTGCTCGTAAATCTAAATGCATCTGTATAATTAAATTGTAGCTATGATTTTGCTGATGTTGCTGTTTTGCATGTGTATTGTACATGTACTAACGTGAATTCTTTCCTGTTACAGGTGTTGACATGGCTTCATCACGAAGAAAGTGTTTAAATCATCCAGATGTGTTTTGTTTTATCTGCGGAGAGTACACATTCATTGAACAGAGAAAAACTATTACTGATTTTGTGAAAAAAGCTTATTTTGCCTATTTCAAAGTACAACTAGGGGACCAAGATAAGCCATGGGCTCCTCATGTTGTGTGTAAAATGTGTACAGAGCATCTGCGGCAATGGACCAATGGAAAGAGGAGGTGCCTGAAATTTGGTATACCAATGGTATGGAGAGAACAGAGAAACCACAGTGATGACTGTTACTTTTGTTTGGTGAATATATAGGGCATCAATGGACGTAACCGGAGTAAATAGACGTATCCTGACATAGACTCAGCTAGATGGCCTGTTTCACATTCAGATGAGATACCTGTCCCATCATTCAGCCATCTTCCAGAGCTCCCTCAAGAAGATGATGAATCTGCTACTGACAAAGAAAGCATATGTGGGCAAAATGACAGTGATTTCGAAGGACCATCATCAGTTGCAGAAGGTTTTAGTCAACACGAATTAAACGACCTCATAAGGGACTTAAGTCTTTCGAAGAAATCGTCTGAATTGTTAGCTTCCAGGCTGGGAGAAAAAAATTTACTGCTGCCGGGAACCAAAATCACGTTATATCGCGACAGAGAAAAGGATTTACTGCCCTTCTTCTCAAAAGAGAACGATTTAGTTTTCTGCAACAATGTGCACGGATTGCTGATGAAAATGGGCATATCGGAATACACACCAAGTGAATGGTGGTTATTCATAGATAGCTCCAAACGGAGCCTAAAATGTGTTCTTCTACACAATGGCAACAGATACAGATCAATCCCAATTGGTCACTCAGTCGGTATGAGAGAAGAGCACTGGACAGTCGCCCTAGTCCTAGAAGAGATATCATACCGAGACCACCAATGGGTGATCTGTGTGGATCTGAAGATGGTGAATTTTCTCCTGGGCCAGCAGAGCGGGTACACCAAGTACCTGTGCTTTATATGTCTCTGGGACAGTAGAGCTAAAGATGAATACTGGGTGAGAAGACAGTGGCCTCTGAGAGAAAACATGGTGGTTGGAGAAAAAAATATCAAAGAAGCTTTGGTTGACAGAGAAAGGATCATATTGCCACCACTGCACATCAAATTAGGTTTGATGAAACAATTTATAAAGGCTTTGAACAGAGATGTGACGTGTTTTGGCTACATATGTAGAAAATTTCCTGCACTGAGCACGGAAAAGCTGAAGGCAGTTATTTTCGATGGACCACAAATCTGGGAACTCATGAAAGACCCGTGTTTCCAAGATTCAATGGACAACATTGAGGCACGTGCGTGGTCATCATTTAGTATGGTTGTGAAGAATTTCCTTGGGAACTATAAGGCCGATAACTACGGTGAACTAGTGGAGAATATGCTCTCTTCTTTTTGTAAACTTGGCTGTAAAATGAGCATCAAACTGCATTACCTCCACAGTCATTTGGATTGCTTCCCAGATAACCTCGGTGATCTAAGCGAGGAACAGGGTGAACGATTTCACCAAGAACTAAGGACCATGGAAGAACGATACCGCAGATGATGGGATACTCACATGATGGCAGATTACTGCTGGAGCATCCAATGCGAATGTCCTGGCACATCTCATCGCAAGAAATCTCAGAAACGCGGTTTATGTGAGATGTCTCAATGAAAGAACTTTTTTTGCCGTTCGTGTCTCAAGCTTGTTTGAATTTAATAAATATTTTTCATACCTTATGCTTGTTTGATGTTAATACACTATTTTTGCTGACATTCATCATACTTTTGTATTCAATTGACAACAACAGTGATTGCCAGTCAGCAATTATATAATATTATATACATTATATAGAAATATATATAGATGTATATCATATCTTGATAAGCAGAGCTGATGGAGAAAAACTAATGTCATTTTTAGAATCAGCGACCTCAATATACCCAGAAACAGGTCTAACATCTAAGTCACCAAAAGTTGTGTTCCCCAGTGTTATTAATTAAGATGCCCAAAAGGTGTGAACTTTCAGGCTATAAACTTGGAAAGTTGACTGTTCTCATAAAACTTAATCAATACAGTAACATACACATGGGAAAAATATGAAATATAGCCAAACTGACTATATGCAATCACAGGAAATGAACTGAAAAGGAGAGGAAAACCAACAAAATACCCAGAAGTAGCTAGAAATGCATTAGAATGAGGCATTCATCATTTGAAAATGCTTGCCCTGGAGAATAGATTCATGTCTAGTAGTGACTTAAGTAAAGAGCTTGTAAAGGTTGGAGAGAAACAGGTTAGTAGTGATACGCAGGGGCATGCCTAAAGTACTTGGCACCCAGGGCGGATCCTTCCTTTGGCAACCCCCATAAATAATTTTAAAATTTAAACACAGAAAAATATATGTTTGCAAGTAGATTTTTAAATAGTACAGTACCCTCATAAGCAAATTGGAAGTAAGAAAAATGCAGGACATTAAAAATTCAGTGAACAGGTAATACTGCACTTTATTTTATAAAAAAAAACAGGAAATTCAGTCTAAATGCTCAGCCTATTCTTCAAAGGTAAAGAGAGAGGATTCAGTCTCTGCTTTCGAGCCTTAATTTCTGCAAATTGATCAATGACCATGAAAATTCACCTGCTTTGCATATTCATGTTCAATTGAAAATAAAGCCAGATTTGTCAATCTTGTCTGACTCATGGTCGAGAAAGAAATTTTTTATCAATTTCAATTTGGAAAACTTCTTTCACATGAAGCAATAGACACACAGACAGTCAAAAAGAATCTCAAACACAGTGACAAGCTTGGCAGATTCACAAAAATCCCATTTCACAATAAACTCCAGAAACTGCAATGCTGATTTTGGCAGCTTCCAAATTCCTCCGAAGTCATCCTATTTCCACACTGATATCTTCATCAGAGAATTCATTGAAAATCTGAGTCAAATTTGGAATATACTTCCGAAGTTTTTCTTCTGTTCCAACAACCAAAGTGTTTGGCTGAATAACAGCGAAGATTGACAGAATTTGATCCATTGCCTTAGAACGAATCTCCAATTCTTGATGAAAGTGATCAAGACATTCAAACATAGCCCTTTTTACTTCCTCTGGCAATGTGAGACCAGCATCCTTTTTTGGAGCTTTACTCTCACTCTTTTACTCTCACTCTTCTCTCCATAGAAATGTCCATTTCCTCACACTTTGTAGTTGCATAATGAATGGACCTCTCCACAATTTCATTGCAATGATCTTCAAGAAACAGTTTTAGAGCTTGGAGCTTCACAATGCACTTTTCAAAGCTGATTCCAACTGTTTGCAAATACTTTTGTGCGAGATTAATTTCTTCCAGGACTTTACACCAGAAAGAAAGGTAACTCAAAAAAAGAGAAATCACATACAGCAGACAGCAAATCTAAGAGCATTACTCACAAATAACTAGACCACTGACAAAATGAAAATTAACAGTATATCCAGTAAATAAAGAAGTAAAAAAAATTTATTCAACAGAAAAGCTTCAAACAAGTGGTTCTCAAACTTTTTCCAACCAGATACTCATTGAGTTATCAGATTATCAACCCAGACAAGCAGAGACAATTAATTATCATTTATAAACACTTAAACATCACTATGATACCACATTGTCAAAAATTACTGAACACTGGTATAAGTACCATGATATTGTTATAAACACCAGCACTTTATGCTTTATCATAATTATTTAATGAAACATACCTCATGTATGTGGAGTCACAGTGTCAAGTGAACAAGACTTGGAATGTCAGTTGCAGCCAGCTGGCTATGCTCAACAAACTGATGACTAAAACATCAACAAACGTTCGCCTTTCAATGTAATTTTTATCAAATATTTAATTTTTCATTTGTAAATTTTGTATTGCCAATAAAAATAAAAATTTATTTTGTAGTGGAAATTAACATTAAAGCTGTTGTAATAGTTTGAACATTTTAAATTTTTTTTCTTACTTTGGCAAATTTTTCATTTGGTTTGAAAACTTGTACTGGTATTTCAACTCTCTGATGGCACCACCCTCCTGGCTGTCACCCGGGGTGGACCACCCTCCTCACACCCCCCTTAGTACACCACTGGTGATACTATTAGGTGGTGGTTATTTGAGAATAAAATATATACTAGAGCAAGTAAAATAAAGCCTTTGTTATCAATAAAGAACATTAAAGTGAAATATGATTTTGCAAACTAGCATGTAAATTGGGGTGAAGAGCAATGGGCCAAAGTTTTGTAGACTGATGATAACAGATTTAAAATATTTGGAAATTATAAAAATAAAAAAATTGTTAATAGATGCATAGGAGAGGAGTTATAAATGAGAATGCTTAACTCCAACGTGTGTTGAAAAGCTCCATCAAATCAAAGGAAACGAAAATGGACACATGGACCAACAAGTTTTTAAGCAATTATTTGTCAAAATAGCAATGTCCCCTACTAAAACACTTCATGGAGATTTCACTAATTTTATCTTTCAGCAAGATAATGATCCAAAGTACAGGCCTAATTCCCTCAAGCAACTGTATGACCAGTATAAAGCAAGGGGGTTTTCTATGCTTGAGTGGTGTGCCTTCTGAACATCCTGATTTAAATCCAATTGAACACCTTTGGGATGAATTAGACAGAAGAGTAAAAGCAAGAGAATACAAATCAACTAGCAAAGATCATTTATTTGAAATTCTATTACAAAATAATACCAAAATTGTGCAAGAAGCTTGTTGATTCAATGCTGCATTGCCTACGTGAAGTCTGGAAAAACTCAGAAGGTCGCACAAAATAGTTAAAAATGTTAAATGAATTCATGATTTTTGTTATCCTTTCCCTAAATACTGGGTGTCCCATTTGAAATGAAACAACTTTGAAACTCTGTAATTTTTAAAGTATTAATGTGAGAATGTTGAAACTTCGCCAGTTACTATACCATATGCACAAGTTTTTGTCATAATGTTTTTTTGTTTGTTTCAGATTGAATTGTGTTTACCCCACAAGAAAAAGTGAAATGTGTTATGGATGGCTGAGTTGAAGTCCCCTACTCTGGTGCAATGGCAATTCCATACAACCTTTCACAAGGAACCACCCACCAGAAGAGACCTATATGCATGGACCAAGAAATTTGAGGAGACTGGCAGTGTTCTAAAGGAACACTCTGGAGGGCAAACAAGATCAGAGGAAGATGTTGAACGAATATGCAATGCCTTTGGTAGTAGCCCAAGAAAGTCCATCTGTCATGCCAGTGTCAAACTGCCGATTCCTCATTCAACTGTGTATAGAGTCATGCACAAGCAGCTGCAGCTCTATCCATATAAGCTTCAAATTGTTCAGCATATAACATGTGAAGATCTTTACAAAAAGAAACATTATGCTATGCACAATGTATCTAATGTATCTAAATGTTATAATTCACATATATCATATGAAGCTTTATGACATTCACTATTTGCTGTGTGAATATTACATTGTTTGCATCATTCAATAAAAAATTATAAGGTTTCAAAGTTGTTTCATTTCAAATGGGACACCTGGTATAAATGATTAACCAAAATATACTAAATGTGCAGAAAATATTAGTTATGATTTTGAAATAAATGAACTTTGTAATATTTTCAGTAGAAAATTGTACATATTTACCACAAATTATCTAAAAAATTTCTCCCCCTAAAAAAGGCTGAAAATTGCAATTTTTGGTCAAAAATAATATAAATATGGATTTTTTGATGAATTATTGAGCCTGCAGCCTCTGCAAATGTTTTAATCTGCTTCAGAGGTAAAAAAATACATCATAAACAGTTTTTAAATTGTGTTTCTATCATGTCCAAAACCTGAGATAGGTCAGTGGGTTCAAATTTTGGTCAAGCACATACGATTTGTATAAATTGGCTGGTAGCAGTCACAGTGTTGTATGCAACCACCCAAAATTAGTTTTAAAGTTTAATCCTGGACAAAAAACAACTATCTAGACCCAGTGGCGGTTCCTCATATGGGCAATATGGGCAGCCGCACAGGGTGGCATGAGCGCCTGCAAAAAAAATAAAAATAAAAATAAATAAATAAAGAAATAAATAAAAATAAAAAATAAAATAAATAATAAAAGATCAATGACTTTGCATCAAGGAAGGTAAGAAGAGTCAGGCTTTATTTTGGGGGATTCGAATGTGTGTGTGTGTTGCGGCGAACAGGGGGGGGGGGGGGGGGGGCACTGAAGGTGAGGTTCGCCCAGGGCGTCATGTAAGCTAGGACCGCCACTGTCTAGACCCACCCTCAATTTTTATTGTGGCACTTTTGATTTTCAATAGGAAGATTCTTAAATACCGCTCTTCTCATAATCTTCTTTCAGATCATCAGTATGGGTTCCATGGGCTGCTTGACTGGCAATCTTCTTGCATATTTCTCTAACTCTTGGTCACCCTCCTTTCGGGATTTTGGTGAAACTTTTGCTATTGCACTAGTCATATCAAAAGTTTCCAATAGAGTTTGGCACAAATCTTTAATTTCTAAACTGCCTTCTTTCAATTTCTGTCCTATCTGTGCCTTCATCTCTAATTTCCTTTCTGTCCAATCTATAGCTGCGGTTGTAGATGGCCATTGTTCTCCAAAAATTATCAACAGTGGTATTCTGTCTGTCATCTATCTTTCCTTTTATTAATTAATTTGCACTTCCTGTCCTATTCATACCTATGCTGATTCCATGTATGGATGGCTCACAGCTCCACTTGACCACGTGGAATCAAAGGTTTTCCCATCTCATCAATTCCCTACCTCTTACTATCTTCAATCCTCTGTCTTTGCTGCAGTGTTGCCTCATTCTCTCTTTACTATTGCTATTATAATGGACACTGCTCTTCTGAACACACTCTCTCTAACTGCATGCCTCCTCCTTTAAGGAGAGCACACAGCACCAGACTTTTGCCACTTTTCATTCCTTTTCTATCCAACTCTCTAATGCAAGGGCTAATAAGTATTTTCAATCTTTCATCTACTCAACCAGTGAACTCTGGAACAATCAACAATCTTCCTCAATCCACCATTCCCCCTGTCTATGACCTTGAATCTTTCAAACACAGAGTGTCTAGGCATCTCAAAAACCCTGGACACTGATTTTGGCTTTCTTCTTTATAATTTAGGGGGGGGGGGGGCGTTATGGGTATTCACCCTTGGCCCTGCCTTCCTGCATAAAAAAAAATAAAAATATTACCAATATTGTTGGGTTTTATTGATTCTCATTTCTTTTTTATTTTTAAATTCATGTATTTTTTTTCTTTTCAGCCACTCAACTTTGGCAGCTTCTTGTAAAGAGTGTTAATTAAGTTAATCTAGTTGAGCATAATCAGATACTGCAATTGATGCAAAAGTGCTCAAATCATTTTAATAGGGCATCTTGCTAGAAACAGCTTTGGGATAGCGTTAAAACCTAGTCCAGTATTTAGCCCTGATAGTCCTTGTTGAACTCAAGAAAAGGGGAGATCATAGTCCATTACTGAAGTCAGAAGGTATGGTATGTTCTTGAAGTTTAGCACTAAGGATCCAGAACTTAAGTGCTCCTTCCAGGCACACATTCTAGTGTTGTAATCCAAATTACTTGAAGAATTGCTAGTGTGTACCCTTTTCTTGCAGCTTTGGTTTATAAACCTTTAATTAAGCTATTGTATGTCAATTCATTAAGTGCCTGTACATATTGCCTCATCCAAATAAATTAAGAAATAAACAAGTCAGAAGAATTCCAATGAATACAATACAGTCAAAATCTAGGAAGTTAAGATTCTCCAAAGTTTAAGATAAAGTTATTTAGAATTTTAGTGTTTTGTACATTAATCATCTTTATACTCATTATCATAACTAACTTTATTAACCCCATCATTTAATTTAAGATTAAAGTTTCTTATTGTCTAGAACCTCCAGAATAATTTGTAAATAATTGCTGTTTAAGTTTTTGTTCAAGTCTAGAAATGGGAGGTTTCAAGTTGTTCTATTAAATAAAGTTATAAATAAAACTGAAAAACTTGATTTTCTAGTTTACCTTCTATAAATCATTAAATATCTGTCATGGTACATGATGGGAAGATCAGTTCCACATTTGTTCATCACAGGGAATAACACTAGATAAGAAGTCATACACTGGAAATATAAGATTTACTAAATTTGGTGATACAGTAAACCCTTGTCCAGTGCGTGTTTGTCCAGTGCAAATTTGCTTATACATGGAAAAATAAATATGAACAATTATTTGCTGAAAGCGGAAAATTTGATTATACACAGTCTACCAAACTTGCTCTAATACAGTAGTACTGTACACATGCCAATGCATGCTCTAGTGTTTTCTTGTACACTCTCCAACACTCCCACATCTCCCTCCCTCTTGCATCACCCCTCACATCATCCTTTGTCTCAGTCCCACTACCACGTTAAGTTCAGTGATGTTGATTTGTTTTTGTTGTATTTTGCCATTGTTTTGCTATTACCCTGAGACAGCAGTATGGCACCAAAACGTAAAGAATCTGCAAGTGATAGTGAAGAGAAGAAAAGTTGTATGGTTATGACATCAGCCCAAAAAATAAAGATTCTAGATAAGTTGCATGGTGGTAGATGTGTGCTATTTTCATTTAATACAGGAATACCCCGCATAGTACAGTTAATGCGTGCATAGAAATACCATACTGAATGGGGAATGTAATCAATACAAAATAAAGTAATTTGTTCTCAGACATCAATAACATTATAAAAGTTGGACTTTTGCATTAATTTAAACTAGTTTTAATTGTGAAACAACTGCAAAGGTTAATAAATGCTTTTGTTTTTCTAAATTTTATTTAAATATGTTTATAAAATGCATTGCAAAATTTTTTTTTCAAAAAATACTTCAACAGTGATGGTTGAATACTTATTTTTCTTCTTATCGGCATACAATTCTCTGTAGCAGCAAATTGTATTTTCTAAGTCTCTTCACACTTTCGAACTTCGGATATTGATTCGGCCCTATGATATTATGGTTACAATCCCCCAACAAACCTTCAGTGTCCACGTTTCAAGCTGTTCTGACAATATTTAGTGGGTCCACCTCGAAGATGAAAATTTGACAATTGTGGAATTTTATGGTTTTACTAGAAAATCTTGTGTGTAAGTGTTATAGATTTTGTTTGAAAAAAAAATTGTAAATATAGTTTTAGGCAAGTTTTAGCCTCAATTCATGAAATTATCTGTCTTTTTAGACTTTTTTTTGTATTATTCTGAGAATCATGAAGTGAGTTACCAGGATGCGGGATGAGGACCCAACTTGCCAAGCATCCCACCAACCACCTCCACCTATTAAAAATGGTATTTCATGATAAAATACTTGTAAAAATTGATTTATTGCTTATTGATATCTTAATTCTTCTTCTTTGTCCTTTTTTCTTTTAAAACAGATGATAAAGAAGCTTCTCTCTTTCTCAGATTAGGAGTGGCTTTTCTGTCAGCTTCTACAACTTGGAGAACATTTTGAAGATGTTCTGCCCTCTCAGAGCCATCATTTATGACATTTATAGCCAAAAGTTTTTCTTTGGAAGATATAAATGATGCTGTTGTTTTCCATTCAACAATCTCAACCATTAAAAAATCATACTCTAACTGTAGTGAAGAGAATATGAACCATGAGTTTTTGTCAACCAAGTCAGCTAGTGTGGTTTCCGATCGTAGATTGGTAGGGAAATTAGGCTTTCCAAAACTAGATCCATGTCTACCTTCTGGAACCACTGTCTCAATCTTGTGTGGTTTATAGGAAAGTAGATGGTTTGTTATAGCACGAAGTTTATTTTTTGGAACCAAATCGCTGAATAATACAAGAGGAATCATCTCTGATGAAAGGTACCAGAGATGACGTTTCAAAGATGTTAGAGCACTTTTTGCTATTTGCTTGTTTACTTCCTCGTATCTAAGAAGCTTTTTGTAAAGCTGCAAATCGTGCCATGGTGCATCAAAAACTGAAGAGCAGATCATCCACCATGGGTAGTAAATTAGTAAAATGAAGGTTGCAAAGTCTCTTAGTTTCAGAATTTGTTGCTTGTTTGTGATTGTTACTGAAGGTAGTTTTGAGATATTATCTTCTAGTAATGCAATTTTTAGAGCATATATTGCTTTACTCATCCATCTGGCTCTATGTATAGCACCAGGTCGCTGAAGGGTTATATCCTTATCACTAGGTCCTGCATTTAAGTATAACACAACTAAGTCAGAAAATTGTTTGTAGTCATATCATGTATGTTGCTTTTCTCTATTACTTATTTGAATTGCATAATCAGTCCATTCCTGAAGAATCTCCTGGACAGCTTTGGAGTACTGATTGAAGTCAATTTTTTTCAATTTTTCATCCTTGGAAATCCACTGAAACTTTTCTTGAAATCTGTTAAAGACATTAATTTCTGGTCCACTCGAAGTTTCTACTTTCATATCCTGAAACACATGACTCATAATAACTTCACCAACATGATGCCTGCATGCAGACCATAATAAAGGCCGTCCAATCTCTTGTTGGATAGTTATGCATGCAGCACTCACATGTCCCGTGTTGGTTGCTGTAGTGTCAAAAACCAAGTTCACTATTGAATCGGAGCAGTTCCACAATTTCAGTAGCTTCATAACTTCTTCAGTCAAGTTTTTCCCACATTGGCCACTGCCACCAGCACTAGGATGATATGATGGAATACCAAGTAGTTTGAGATCCATTGAATTACCAACTGATATGGCTAATCGTTCTTCTGTAACATATTTATCCTGCAGAGTAGAAATTATTTCGAATCCCAATGAAGAGAGGCCAATTTAGGAGGATTCCAGGATTTTTGAATGGAACTTGAATTTTTTGGGCTACTTCGCGTCTTGCTCTATCAGCTGTAGCATATGAAGTTGCCACTGCCTTAGTGTTACCACCACATTCTTCAACAAAAGCTTTTGTGAATGCAGCCTGTTGTGCCAGAGTCATTTTCATTCTTGATGCCAAAGAAACAAGTTTGGTCTTTTCAGAATGTCATGAGGAATGATAGCTTGAGTACCTAAACAGACTGTTGACTGTGTGGATTTTCCATCTTTTTCAGCTCCATCATTAGCTTCTGACTCACTCTCAATGGTAGTTGTATCGCTTGTGCTACTGCTTTCTAATTCAACAAACTGCAAGAAGCTTCAGTCTCTCTCAATTCCTTTTCTTTTCTCGCATTTCTTCACATTTTCGAAAATTAATGCGCTTCATTTTGGATGCTAAAGTTTGATCATGAGCTCCAAAAGAAGCAATTCTATCCCCTTGCATAGATTGAAGAAATTGTATATCTTCTGGATTACTCAATTTTTTCGGCATTTTTAATCCATAGTGGAAAAGTCATTTTAAGTTGCATTTCCAATCTTCTAGTCTTGTCTTTGTACTTTGTAGCTCTCTTTTTTCATGGAATTTCTCTCAGTTTCACATTCTTTTCTGACAATGAAATTATTTTCTCACATGCTTTTTTCTCAGTAATCATTGGTATGTTGGCTTTATTTTAGAATGGTTGAATTTCTGTTAAAACAATTTTAGCTATATCTCGCTTAGTTCTTCTCTCTTTTAGACCCTGTTGCTGGTGAAATAGGAAACATCTAAGAACTTGTTCACTTGTTGGCAAGCGACATCCTACAATCTTTGCATCATTATTTGTGATGCCAGGACCTAATCCATATATACAGGTTTTTTTTTGTGTTTTTACATCAACTTTATCTGCACCACTTGAACAAGTTTTACCACTAGAAGTGGCTTCACTGGCTTTACCACTATTATCCATTATATCATATATCAACTATTATCACCAACATATATAAAAAATTGACCTGTAATAGAAACATAGATTAATATTAAAGTAGTCTACATGCCTGAAAATAAGAAAAAATAGCTATAGGTATTTCATAATGGCAAATGATGTTTATTAATAGTAGTTATGGCTTAAACACAAGCAAACTAAACATACTAGGCCTATTGTACCTTAAGGATCATTCAATTCAATAAAATAAAGGTAGGTGGACCCAGTAGATATTAATCAATTGACCTGAAATTTTGCATGTGAATTTTTTTTAGGGAATGTAACCATAATAACGTAAGGCCAAATCAATTTTTGAAAGTTGCCATTTTTGATGCACCCTAATCTCCATCCATAGTTTTTTCTTTAAGATCTTCACACACCCGAAACATTTTCTTAAGTTCATCTCTGGAGCACTCCTTTGATGATTTTTGATCTTCATTTTCTTTGTTTGTCCTCTTTTTGTGCACGCTCTTCTTCTTCGAGTGCACGCTGTTCTTCTAAATTGATGAGGTCATTATCACTAAGCTGTTTTGAATGCAATTCAAGCAACTCTTGAACATTTGCGGAATCTAAATCTTCACCTATTTACATTTACTGTGCATGCTTGGAAAAAAATATTTGTTTACAAAACTGAAAAACCATACTGGAGTGAATCAGGACCAGTACTGAACTGGGGTTTGGTGTTAAATTGTAATCTGTACTATAGCAAATTCTGTACTGATCAAATCCGTACTATGTGGGATATTCCTGTATATTTTTATTTATCATACAAGTAGACCCTCACATTAACGTACACTTTGGGGGGAGCGTGTGGTTGCTAAAGTGAAATTTCCGCTAAAGTGAAGTATGGAAAACTCCCACTTTACTGGACTATGGGATGTTAAAGTGGGGTTTTCCGTAACCAAAATACTTCAGTACAGTTACACATGTATGTATAGCCCTTGCAACCTCATCCGAGGGCTGGTTCCAATAATATTCCGGTGGCATCACCTTCACTTTAATGACTCGGAGTCTGCTAAAGTGAAGTTCAATGATGCTAACAGACTTTTTTAGTGGAAATCTTCATTTTAATGACCTGTATTAGGTTAAACTGAATGCTAATGACCAGACCGATTTAGCCTATCCAAGTGAAGTTTCCACTAATGTGAAGGTTGTTAACGCAGGGATTTCTGTATTTAAATATCATTATGTTCATGATTTTATGTTCTTATTTCATACAAAATATAGGTAGGGAAATTCATTTGTGTGTGAATAAAAAATCTACATATTTAAGTATTAATGGGAGATTTTATGCAGCCACATTCACATATTCCCATTTATCCCATAAGGTATCAAGTTTGTCCAACACGAATTTACCTAATGTGCCATTCTCGATGAACCTAACCCCTGTGTTGGATGAGGGTTTACTGTATTTTCAATTAAAGGAAAAATTCTCAAATTAATTTTCAGTAGCATAGGTCTTGCCTGTACTGTGCTTTTTGTTCTTGTTTATTTTTTAGCCTGGGCCCCCTCTGTCAATTTAAGAGGGGAGTCACCATCACCCAGGATCCCCCCCATTCCATGATCTATACCAGAGGTAGGCAACCTTTTTTGAAACTGGGTCAACTTCATTTATTGGTAATTTGTAGTGGTGCACCGATTAATCGGTATCAGCACCTGGCATGCCAATATTGGGAAAATACCTGGCATGGCCGATTAATCGGCATGCCAGGTGCCAATACCAATTAATCGGTGCATCACTAGTAATTTGATAATGGGTCAGTGTTCAAAATTTAAATCAAAATACACTATTTTTGGGATATTTTAAAATAAAAAACACTCTCCATGTAATAATATTTATTATTTATATATATATATATATACGGTATTATACATGGTCCCTCAGTTAACAATATTAATTGGTTCCATGAAAACCATCATTAATTAAAAATTAACATTAATCAAATACAGGAAATACATGGTAAAAGCTTAATTTGTCCCAAGACAATTGGAAGTTGACCTTATTCACCCTTAAAAACATAGTTCATAATATTTAAACATGCAATTTTAATAAATAAATGTTATAAGAACATATGAAAGCATTAATATTAACAGAAACATTGATAACTAATGAATGAATAGAGCATAAAAAGGTGCATAAAATAAAAATTCTTACCTTAGGCTCATAAAAGGGGGTTGCTGATTGGCTGAGGCCTGCCAAGTGCACTTAGCAGGGTTGGCACCCAAAAACCCAACCCAAAACCTACTGGAATTTTCAGTGGGTTTTGGGGTTTTTGTTCTGAGATGTTTATTTTAAAATAATTGAAATTTTTCTGATTGCTACATTGTTCAATTGTAGCTAATTAGAATGATTTGGCATGTTGATTATTTCAAGTAAGCTGACTTATAAAACAATTCTTAAATTATGCAATGTGTAAATAAAGATTATGAAAAATTGAAAAGTTATTAAAAAGGATTTGCACCCATTGTGAACACTATGGGCAATTATTGGATCATTTGACACTGCTCCAACCATCTTGAATTAAAGTTACAGTAGAATTGACTATGTCTTTTTTCATTGAATCCAGTACCAACTTCATTATTCACTTTGATTAGCAAGTCATCAGATAATTTTTTTCTGCTTGGAGGACAATAGCCTGGTCTTAAATTTTGGACCCATTTAATAAATTCTTTATTCTCTACAACTACAAATGGAATATTTGCTGAAAAGAAAAATCTGGCTATTTGCAAATCTAGTTGTTCTTTTTGATCTACAGTTGTTCTTTTTGATCTACAGTTGTTCTAACCACATATGGCATTATCTGACCTTGTGTTTTCTTGGCTGGAGTAGAATGAAAAAATGGTATGGAAGATTCAGAAGCAGTTGAAGTGAATGAAGTCTCACTACTGTGAATTGTAGTGTCATCATGAACCAGGCTTTCATATGATTTGCTTGGAGAGGGTCTACTCTCAAAACTGCTGTGTCTATGTGTAGGAGGAAGAGTTGCTGATGTAGCTGTATTTGTAAGCTCATCCGCTTCATCATCACGAGCCTGTACCCATTTTTTATTGCATCAATCTAAATGATGTTTCACTCGTTCTTTTTTTTTTTTAAATACACATCTGCAGTATTTGCACCAAACTCTATTTGGTTGGTCACTCAACATTTCTACTTCATCCCATTCAGCAGCTTTAAGTCTGCCACCAGTATGTGCAGGTCTAACTTTCTCTAAATGATGTTTCACTCTCTCAATTTTTCGAGTGATACTTTCTTTGCAATAATTGCATAGTACTCTAGTAGGCTGATCACTTAATAAAGTCACCTCGTCCCATTTGCTAGCTTTAGATCTTCCACTTCTATAACTCTTTGGCATCTTAAAAAATTAAATTTGAGTTAGGTCTAAATAAAGCTGAAATCTGCTGTTAAGAAATAAAGGAAAGATCTAAAATTAAAATGGAGAAAATTCTAAAGTGTGTTTCAAAAGTCTTTACTCTTTTTTTCCCCAAGGACGTTAAACTGCACTGTCAATCCTGGGATGGCGCTTATTTCCGCAAACATGTGTTGAAGGAAAAGGTGCTTCCATTTCTGCGGACTTCTCAAATCGACAAGGAAGGTTCGATCAAGTGACTTTCCTTCATGACATGGCTGGTTGCATGAAGGCCAACGCGACTCACGCGCTCTTGGACGAGCAGAAACTTGATTTCTTTCGTTATTCCGGGTTTGGATTGTGGCGAGGCAACTCGCCTGACCTTAACCCAGCAGAGAATTTGGGCGCAATTGTCAAAGCTCACGCAGAGGAGCAGTTGGATGCGATCCCGGATGTCGAAGATCGAAATTCTCGTGAGACACTTGTTCGAGTATTGTCAGCGGTCCTTGAATCGATGCAAAATGACATGCAATTGTTCCACAATCTGCTCAAATCTTTCCGAACGCGTTTGGATAAGATGCACCAAGTTGGCGGAAAATCAATAAACATTTTATAAAGGTTTGTGTTGAATGTATGGTCACCTTAGGGTCCTTCGGGAAAAAAAGGGTAAAGACTTTTGAAACACCCTTTAGTATGTCATTATTATCTCTCATATCTGAACTTTCTATTAAATAAAGATGTCTTTTTAATATATATTGTAGATTAGATAAATAAATTAATAAAATAATAGATATATTAGGCACTACATAATTACCAAACCTTTCTAAAAAAAATTTCAACCCCATCAAAAACCCCAAAACCCAGTTGGGTTTGTTTGTTTTTGTGAAAAACCTGGGTTTTTGCCAACCCTGCCACTTAGGAATGTTCTGATTGGCTGAAATTGGCAGCCGCATGATATCTTAAACCAAAAATTTATCATTAATAGAAACAATGGGACCCCCTATGGGGTGGATCATTAACTGAAACAATGGGACCCCCTATGAGGTAGATCGTTAATCATTGGCATCATAAACTGAGGGACTACTGTGTACTACAAGTGACCCATGGGTCAGATGTTGCCAACCACTGATCTATGCAATGGCTTATTTTAGCAAAGGTGCAATCAAGCAGAACATACACATATTTACCTTAATAGCAAGTAAAACATAGAAAGGCTCTGATTCTGGCATAAAGTTACCCAAGATCTTGGTAATTTATGGTGTAAAAATTATTGACCAATTCTGTTCCATTTTTCAAATGTAAGAAAGAATGCATGCACAAGTTATCCCTGAATGTAACAAATATCACACTGGAATGACCCAGGCACAGAATAAACTGTGCTCATTTCTGGATGACACAATGATCCCCTGACCTGCATGAAGGGTTCCATTCCTGAAAGAGCTTGTGCATTGTGCAGGTTGGAACTATCTTCCCACAATATAAATGGGGTTAGGGAACAAAAGTTTAAAAAATCATGTATGAAGTAATTTTTACCTGAATAAAAAACTTTTTAATCATTGTACAATAAATGTACAATAATAATATTGCATGTAAAATAATATATAACAAGTATTAATAGTAAAACTTGAAAAAAAAACATTTCAAAAACCACTATAAAATAATGTAATAGTCCAGAGGAGTACAAGAGAGATGACTCAATATAAATTAGCCAGTCATACAAGAGATGTGCTACTGGGCATGTTGCTACCAGCTGCAAATGTAAAAGTATCATACATTCATATATATCATATGCATAAGTATTGTACATATCATATGCATAATTATTGTATCGTATCATATAAGTATCATATCATACTGGGTATATGGAAAAGTATTAAGCAATTTTTTTTAGTATTTACCACAATTTTAAAAAATTTGTGCTGATCTATCTTTGAATCTCAGATCATGCAGATCAAAAAAAGGGTAGTGAAATGTCCTCTTCCTATCTCTGAATTCATGCAGGTTGGGAGATCACTGTACCAAGCAGCATCTGACAACTGTGAGAGAACCTATCAGTGAATACTTTCACAATCTGGAAGCCTATAATTAACCTACTTTATTGAACACAACTCACCCACATTCTGGATTTGACTTATCCCAGAGTATCCCATCCTTTCAAAATGGGCACTGGGTATCATGTTGCAGTTTGTCACGACCTATCACTGTTAAGGGGGAGTGAAAAAATCAAAAGTGCCAAGATCAAAATTGAGGGGGGGGGTCTAGATAGTTGTCTTTTGTTCAGGATAAAACATTAAAACCAATTTTGGGTGGTTGCATACAAAACTGACTGCTACTGGCCAATTTATACAAATCATATGTGCACATGACCAAAATTTGAGCCCAGTGACCTATCTTGGGCTCTGGACATGATAGAAAGACAATTAAAAACTGTTTATGATGTATTTTTTTACCTCTGAAGCAGATTAAAACATCTGCAGAGGGCTGCAGGCTCAATAATGCATCAAAAAAATCTATATTTATATTATTTTTGGCCAAAAATTGCAATTTACAGCCTTTTTATTGCAAATTTTTTAGACAATTTGTGGTAAATATGTTCAACTTTCTACTGAAAATATTACAAATCAGCTTTAGATTAATCTAAAGTATCACTCATTAAAAAAGTAATAAAAAATAATCATCTAAACAGCCTCAGAATATTGTATTTTTGTATTGCACACTTTCATTAGTTTTCTTGATTTTATCTTTTGTCAAATAATGCCATCACAACATTCAAATCCTACCACAGTTGAGGAAGCCTCTGTTACAAGTTTAATGTGCCTCTCTACAGCCTGATTATGACAAGGCTAGTTGAGTTTCGGTGCTTCCTTTCTCATGTTTATGAGTTCTTCATTGGTTAGAGATGCTATGATAGGGGGCTCATGAATGTCAGGTGAATTTAAGTTCATCATTTTGAGATACCCTCAAGCTTCGTTATCAATTTTAGGCACCATGAATCTCCTGACACTACCATCTCTCACAACACTCAAGTCAGGCTGTAACTCTGGGACTTCAATATCCTCATCTGAATCAATTATCAAGTCACCACCTGAAAAGTTATTGTCTATCACTGTTTCAACTGATTCATTATCTCTGACCAAAAGTACTGTACCTTGTTAACTGCGATGTTGTGGATTTGTGGGGCTCAATCAGCAAGCAAGGTAATTAATACGTTCTAAGGGTGAGCATAGATAGTATGCATTTCAGTAGAGGGTTTATAGGGCTATCTACCTGACTTCCTTGCGAGGAAATTTCAGGATCCTTTGGAGCATATCAATAAAAGTTCTTAGCACCATCTGTGCATCGATACTCCTCCTTGATCTGGAACCAACTTGGAAAATATACAAAACTCTGCAAGTGTGACCAGAACTTTGGAAGGCTTCCTTTGAACTGTATAAAATCTAAGGATTCTACATGCCAGAGTCAACCACCTTGAATGACAGATTGGTCCAACTTTAAGCTCAAGATCAGGATCAACACAGCCAAGTATAAACAGCCCTACAGATTCTGTAAGCATAATTACTGATCAGTGCTGAGATCCTCCAGTACTTCATTAGGAATAACTGGAAATTTTGAATTCCTAATTGGCTTGAATGAAATCACATCCCACTGAGACACACTTCCACCAAATGGAAGTGTATCTCAGTGGGATGGGCTCTTTGTTGTTCCATCCAGAGTAACAAAGATGTGATGAAGGGGGAGCTCATTACAGTGTAGTAGACTAATACTCCACTGCAAAGATCTACCAAACAGTTCTTCCAAGCATCTGATAGCTCCACCATTTGAACCAGTCATTGTATTAGTCCCACAGATCCTATCATGGCAAGTTTGGTTTGTAATTCAGTGTTTTTAAGGGCCTTGTATATATCTGTTATAAGAGTCAACCCCTTGCCATTACTTTGAGTCACATGTGAGAGGTAGAAATCACCTGAAATAGTATTCAGAAATTAGAGACAATTTTTTAGATATTTCAGGGTTTAACTATATCTATTTTCCAATTTCTATATCCAAAATTTATCTTAATAAATATTTTGAGTAATATGTTACAAAATGCAAACTAAATATCAAAATTTTAAATCTTACCAGGTTCTCCTACAATTACATAATGCTCTTCTGGCTCAGTTCTTCTGTAATATTTGCCATTCACTTCAACTGTTACCATTGTTCCATCTTTGTGACCATCCACATAAATAGCATCCATCAACTCAAACAATTTACCCTCTCTTTTCTTATGGCTTTACGATATTTTTCACGTTTTCTTCTCAGCTTGTTCCTGCAAAGTTCATAGTGCAAATTTACTCAATTTTAAAGACAGTTATTTAAGCAAGCTCCATAGGTTTTGACTAACAATATTTAAATTTCAACACTTGTTTGAAATGTATACCTTTTTGTGAAATACTTCATTTGAATCAGGTACTAATGTACAAGATAATTAGACTGTTACCTGTCAATTATGTTCATCTTATCAGTTGTGGTGATAATTCCATAATCCTCTAAAACTGCTGATGCAATTGTTGCTCTGGCTCTGTCACTTAATTAATACCTGGTAAAAGACATTTATTTTATATCAAGTTAATATTCTAACAAGATGTTCATTGGACAGCAGTGTCCAAGATTTGGAGTCTTAACTATTAGCAACATTACAGGGATTATAAATCATTGTTTTCAAAGGTATTGTCAACAGAGCAACAAAAGAGTTCAAAGCATACTCATATTTTAAATTATACAGTATACCTGTCACACTGCCGAGTGAGGTTTGGTAGGCTCTTCCTATTTTGTTCTGTCCTAGATTCCTGTTATTCACTGACACCAGCTGTTTTATCATGTGATTCCAGACTGCCCTGACTTGAGATCACTGTCATGTATTGCTGCTGAGCTTGATGGAACAACTTCAAATACTCTTCTGAGCTCTTCCCCCTGGGGATCTACAGATCTACAGAAGCTAAGGCTAACAAAGACCCTACGATCCACTCTAAGGTTAGCCTGAGAGAAAGGAAAGAGTAGGGGGTTAAGAGAAGAAAATAAGGGGTTAAATAAGTAGCAATACCTATCACTCATGGGTTAACAATCATTCAGAAAAAGAGAAAAAAGACTCTCCATCATCATCCACCAGCCACTGCCAACAAGTCAGAAAAATAGTTGGAGAGAATAGAAAAGGGGTGAAAGATGAAAAGAAGTAAATAAGAATGATTACAAACCATGCAAACACAGTCTCAACTCTCAGTCATACCATGCAAACTACAGACATGCAAATAAGGAGAGGATAAGAAGAAAAAAAAAAAAAGTATGTAAAATTAAACAAGTGGGTTAGTTTACTCTATGAGCTACATCTACGTTCATGTTAGTCTTTTTTTCAAATTTTATTTTATTGCTAGCATCACACGCTGGCATGTCACAAGCTGGCATTAATCATCAACAGACTCATCCTCAACCACCACCCCGAGAGCTCTTGTTACTAATTGTTTTTTTTATTTTAAACGTTAATATTTTTAAAATGCCTATCTAAACGGTTCTTAAACATATTAACACTGGTAGAGTGAATGACTGACGTGGGAAGATTATTCCATTTATCACTTACTTTAAACGTAAAGAAGTTTTTAGCGATATTAGTAATGAAATGTCTGCCAAGCAACTTAAATCCGTTATTACAAGTATTGGTATTATCGAAAGTGAACAGTTTGTCAAAATTTACGTTATCAGTGTTATTAACGATTTTGAAAACTTCAATAAGCTCCACCCTTAATCTCCTAGTTTCGAGTGAATACAGGTCTAACTCTTTAATCCTATCTTCATAAGGCTTGTTGCGCAATCACGGAATTAGTTTCGTGGCACAATGCTGAACCCTTTCTAACCTATCAATATCCTCGCACAAATAGGCACCAAAACTGAATGGCATATTCTAAATGAGGCCTGACTAGGGACTTGTAAAGGGGCAATATAATATCCTTTGATTTAAATTCGAAATTATGCACTATGAAGCCTAACATCCTATTAGCTTTTGCGCAAGACTCCAGGCACTGGTTCCTAACTTTCAAATCCTTAGATACACGTATGCCTAAATCTACTTCCTCAACAACACTCCCTAACTCTCTATCATCCATCGTGTACATGTAATTATTGTTACAAGAACCTATATGCAAAACTTTACATTTGTCTACGTTAAATTGCATCTGCAACTTAACCATCCACTCCATAATCCTATTTACATCGTCTTGCAGCCTATTTCTATCATCCTCAGTAACAACCCTTCTGCCTATTTTAGTATCATCCACGAATTTTGACACGTTACTAGTCAATCCTACATCTATGTCATTAATGTAGATTACGAATAGCAATGGGCCTAACATTGAACCCTGTGGGACACCACTACCTACATCCAACCACACCCGATTCACTACCATTAACAATGACCCTCTGTCTCCTAGCACGAAGCCATTCCTCTAACCAGTTAGCTATCTGACTGTGTATACCATGCACTTTAACCTTCGCAATTAATCTTCTATGCAGTACTGTATCAAATACCTTTTTAAAATCTAAATAAATAACATCAGCCACTCTGTGCCTATCGTATTTGTGCACTATTTCGTTATAAAATTCTAACAAATTAGTTAAACAAGATCTATGGCATCAAAACCCATGCTGACTACTATTAATCAAATCTCTACTTTCTAAGTGATCAATGATACGATCCCTAACTACGGATTCCAAAAGTTTACTGACAATTGACGTTAAGCTAATGGGCCTATAATTGCTAGCTAGTGTGCGGTTGCCTTTTTTAAAAATAGGCGTAATGTTAGCTAATTTGAAGTCTTCAGGAATAATCCCCATTTCCAGTGACTGATTAAAAATCTTCATTAAGGGGCCTACAACAACGTCTTTCAAATCTTTTAAATGTCTGGGATAAAAAGCATCAGGGCCTGGAGCCTTGCTAACTTTTAGCCTATCGATATAATGCACAATCTCACCCTTGTAAACAGTTATTTCATCCAAAATAGTCTCGCTACTAAATGGAACAATATCGTCCACATCAGGGACATTATTTACGTCTTCTACAGTAAAAATTGTTGGAAAAAAGTTATTGAAAATACCTGCCATCGCCTGAGCGTCAGAAGCCAAAGTGCCGTTAACATCCACTAGAGGGCCTATGTTATCTTTTATCAGCTTACAATGATTGATGTATTCAAAAAACTTTTTGGGATTATGTTTACTATCCGCAGCTATAAGTATCTCGAAATTACACTTCACATTCCTAACTGATCTTTTAACCTGACATCTAAGCTTGATATATATCTTAAAGTTAGCTGCCGTGCCATTGCGTTTATTAAGTCTATATGCTCTGTTACGCTCATTTATGAACTCGCCTATTTCCCTAGTACACCATTTGGGCCTACCATGATTTCTAGCACACTTGGGCCTACGAGGAATAAATTCCCTTTCAATATTCATAAAACTCTCTTTAAACGCCTCCCAATGCAAATTTGTGTCATTACCCATAAATAAGTTATCCCAGCCCACTACTCCCATCCTATCCGCAAAACTATCAAAATTAGCCCTATGAAAATCAGGACTTCTATTGTTACTATCCTTAGTGTTTTCTATCAATAACTTAAACCTAAGAATTTGATGATCACTACATCCTAAACTCTCGCCTACTTCTAAACCTTCGACTATATTTTCGCCATCGTCATAACCAAATCTAAAATATTGTCACCACGCATTGGTTCGGTAACCATCTGTCGTAAAAAATTATCCTCCATGAACTCAATCAATCTCAAACCCTCCTCATTACCAGTAAAAGTCTCGTAATTAACATTAGGGCAGTTAAAGTCTCCAACAATTATACTATTCCAATTGTGAATAAAGTTATCAAGAAGTGTGTAAAATCTAGTATCGGTATCTAGGGGTTGAACAGGAGGTCTATAAACAACAACAAAATTAAAACTAATACCACGCACCCTCACTTCAACACATATTGCATTAATTGCTGCCAGAAAATCTATCTTAACCTCGATAGCCCTAAGGGAATTACGAATGTACAGCAAAATGCCACCACCAAACCTATGTAACCTATCATTGGTAGAGAGTTTAAAACCCAGTATATCAAGTTCCCCCAACAAGTCCTGAGTCACGGTATTTAACCACGTTTCAGTGATAGCAACTATATCGTAGTTGCTGGAATAAATTATCCCCTTAAATTCATTTAATTTATTTCTAATACTATGCACATTACAGTAAGAGATGTTTGTTATTTTTTACCACAGGCTGGTGTTTTAAACTATTTTTCACATCAGGTCCACGTTCCCCGGACCCACAATGTTTAAAGAAGGCTTCAACCTGTACAGCTTTCGTACATTTTTGTCAATTAACCTACCTAGCCTAGCATTACCTATTTCATTAAAATGCACCCCCATCTTTTATAAAAAGGCTAGGATCATTGAATTCTGACCACAACTTTACGAAGGGTACATTTTCCTCTGCACAAATCTCTTCTAATTTATTATTCAAAAATATTGTTATAGATGTAATCCGAAGACCCAAACCGTGCCTAGGGGTAATACCTAAAACTAAAGACCTATCTGACCTCGCCTTTATGGACCTAATTAACCCCCTATATCTCTCCAAAAGATCAGGCACTCTCGTATCAGGCCTATAGGAGTCGTTGCCTCCTACCATCATCACCAACATCGAGTGATGGGAGGCAACATCAATCCTATCAACTTCGTCTCTAACTCTGTCAACCCTGGCCCCTGGGAGACAGACCCTCCTCCTCTTGGTTGGATGCCGTTCAACGAACTCTTTGTCCATGTGGCGCACTAAAGAGTCCCCAATTAAAATAGTTTCCCCCTCATTCACGTCCCTTTCCAAATGGGTGAAAGGGTTTGAAACCTCGATGGGGGGGGGGGTCCTATCACCTAACGTACGTGGCCTAGCTCCACCCTTAACTTCTCTAAATCCCTCCCCATCTACTACTCTCGGACTAACCTTAACCCCTTCCTCAACTCTATCCAACCTTCCCGACAAGCTACCTAAACTAGAAACTAGGTTACGCACCTCACCCTTCAAATTACTAACGTCTTCAACGTTAGTATTGGTTCAGCTTCCATCAACCATAGTCCTACCCCTGCCCTCATCAAGCGTTGCTAGTCCTTCAGTTACCTCACGTACACTGTGTTTTATGTCAACTAATTCCTCCATTAACTCGCAAAAGAAACAAACTGATCTCTCGGTAATCACCATAGGACTGCTGTTATAATCCTTAAATTCGAATACCACCAGTTTACCCTACACCTAACACACGACGCTTTCTGCGACGGCATCGCGCAGTTAAAAATTAGTTTAAACCGTCACAGGTATAAGTTAAATTAAGCTGGCACGCTATGGAAACTTCTAAATCGCTAAAAACTACTAATATTGAAGGATATTATATTGCCCCTTTACAAGTCCCTAGTCAGGCCTCATTTAGAATATGCCATTCAGTTTTGGTGCCCATATTTGCATGAGGATATTGATAGGTTAGAAAGGGTTCAGCATCATGCCACAAAACTAATTCTGTCATTGTGCAACAAGCCTTATGAATATAGGATTAAAGAGTTAGACTTGCATTCACTCGAAACTAGGAGATTAAGGGTGGAGCTTAATGAAGTTTTCAAAATCATTAATAACATCAATAACGTAAATTTTGAGTAACTGTTCACTTTCGATAATAGCAATACTCATAATAATGGATTTAAGTTGCGTGGCAGACATTTCATTACTAATATCGCTAAAAACTTCTTTACATTTAAAGTAATTGATAAATGGAATAATCTTCCTGTGTCAGTCGTTAACTCTACCAGCGTTAATATGTTTAAGAACCATTTAGATAGGCATTTTTAAAATATTAACGTTGTTTAAAATAAAAAACAATTAGTAACAGGAGCTCTGGGGGTGGTGGTCAGGATGAGTCTGTTGACAATTTAATGCCAGCTTGTGATGCCAGCAATAAAATTTAAAAAAAAAAAAAATTAAACTAACACGAACGTACATGTAGCTCAGAGTAAACTAACCTACTTTTATTTCTTTTTTTTAATCCTCTCCTTACTTGCATGTCTGTAACTCTCTTTACTTACATGTCTGTAGTTTGCATGGTATGACAGTGAGTTAAGACTGTTTGCATGGTTTGTAAGTGTTCTTATTTTACTTCTTTTCATCTTTCACTCTCCTATACTCTTTGGCTATTTTTCTGACTTGTTGGCAGTGGCTGGTGGATGATGATGGTGAGTCTTTCTTTCTCTTTTTCTGAATGAATCTTAACCCACAAATGGTCAGTTTTGCTACTTACTTAACCCCTTATTCTCCTCTTTTAACCCCTTCTTCTTTCCTTTCTCTCAGGCTAACCTTAGAGTGGATCTTAGGGTCTTTGTTAGCTTTAGCTGCTGTAGATCTGTAGATCATTAATGCTATTATTACTATCACTGTCACTCTCAATGTCACTACCAGTATCACTATTATTTTCCTCAAAATCAGTCACATAGTAATTGATTTATGTCACTAACTGAACATGTGCGTGAACCACTTTTCTGTGCCTGTGTAGGCCGCACCAATTTTTTATGTCCCTCTGCCATAACTCTTCAAGGGCTACTGAGTACATAAATATTTGTTCCAATAATATATAACTTTGTCTCAGACTCAGTGAAGGTTTACAAGTACTGTATTAATGACTAATTAGTTGCCAATAAGTAAATAAATATTTTTATTAGGAAAAACGTAGATCTATGTGGCTCGACTGTGACAGCCATTTTCTTTCCACGTAGATCTCCGTGGCTCGGAGTGAAAGGGTTAAAAACTGAACTGTTAAGTTCTCTTGAAATAAGTTTAGGTGGCTTTTAATTGTTAAAGCAAGAATACTTGGAGACCAATTTGCTCCAAAAATAATTACTTTAAATCTGTAGGTTTTGAAACCTTTGTTAATGTCATGTGGATCATTAAGCCACAAAAACCTGAGATGATTTTTATCATACTCAAGCTTCAAATTTATACAGAGGAATGCTTTTTCTGTGTCACTCTGTACAGCATAATTGTCTAAATGTTAGCAAAGGAGAATTTTAACAAGATCTGAGACAAGATTTGGGCCTTCCATGAGACAATCATTTAAACTAACAATTTGTATCCTTTAAACTAAAGTTGTATACTACTATTAATTTAGTTGTGGATGAGTCTTCTCTGTAAACTCCTCTGTGTATTAAATAATGACAACCTCATTTTATAAGGGTTCAACAGTAACTTCTTCAATGAAGCCCCTTTCTATTTGTTCTTCGAATTTGTTGTTATATTGTTCTAAAAGATTATCATTTTTAAGTTTTCTGTAATTTTTATACAGATGTGCCTTAGCTACTTTCAAATTGTCCATTATTTCTGGACAAGGTGTTTTCCAAGGCAGCTCTACATAGTACTGATTGTCTCTGTGTTGTAATGTATCCTTAAATTGTTCTGTCATCAATTGGTCTTCATGTGTAATTGTACTGTTCTTTATGCCAAATGATTCCAATAGTCACAACTGCTGTAACCCTTCATCCAATGTAAAATCATTTTCATTCAAATGATGTGGGATTACTAGTGTTTTTGTTGTTTGAGTTTGTTACATAGTCAGAAATTTATGAATGTGGTGATTTTGTTGTGTATGAATTTTGTTCGTGTTCTGGGTTTTCTGTGTCAGTAGTAAGACTATTTAGTTATGTAACCCAAGTGACATACCTGTGGAAGTTTGTATGGCTATTCCATCTCCAATTTTAATGATGCTTCTATGGACCAGATGAAGATAGTCAGCCCCCATGAGCATATCTATGTCATCAACTACATCTGCATTACGGGTTTCATCAGCTATCATGTATTTGTTTTGAAGTTGCAGCATGGTTTGTTTTAACCTAACTATTTGTAATTTTTCTTGTTCTACTTTGTCCACAACAACAACCTTAAGGGTTTCAAGTGTTCCATCAAGAGTTAGTTACATTTGTAGTTTTAAAACGGGCTTGTACTGGGTTTTTAGTAATAAATGAAGAGAGAGATCTTCATTTCCTTGGTGCTTCTGAAGTCCCAATTTTTCTATCAGTTGTTTGGTTACAAATGTTTGTTGTGAGCAGGTATCTAAAAGACACCTAACCTGTACTATTTGTTCCTTTTCGTTTTGGATTTCCAAGGTTGTGGTTGGTAAAAGAATTTTTGAATTGTGGTTAAAGCTAGATGAACTGACATGCTCATTCATAGCATTCTGAGTTTGTTTCTGTTTGTTTTGGTTTGATTTGGGTGTTTGTTCATAATGTTTGTAAGTTTTTTCCATGTCTTTGTGTGTATTACATATGGGGCTAACATGGTCAAAACTATTGCAAAACTTACAATTGTATTTCAAGTTTAATTTGCAGTCTAACTTATTGTGCCCTGATCCAGTGCACTTTTTGCATAAATTTAGTTGTTCACAACATTTTCACCTTGCTGTAAAGTCTGTGTATTTGGGACAGTTTGTAGAACTATGTTTAGGGGTGAACCGGATATGAATTTTTCATATCCAGCCAGATACTGGATATGGCCATATCTATCCAGGATGTAGTATATTATTAGGTACCATATTATTTTTACGCTCATATTGCTATGCTTTGTTTTGCATTGGGGGCAAGCGCCCCCCCAAAATATAAGATAAATAATAATTTAAGTATATTCAGATGTTTAATTGTTTTGTTCTCTTTCAGGTTCGTGTATTGTATTAAACTATTAAGTATGACAAGTTTTGTGTGGTCACTCAGGGGCATCCGCAGGATTTTCCGCAAGGGGGGGCAAAACTAACTTATTAGTCCTTATTAGTTCTTTATTAGGTAGAAAAAAAACTACCAGGCAAGTCCATTTTTTATATGTTATATGATACTATGATTAACTATAATCGTGTAAGTTTCAGTGAAATTGACCAAAAGGTTTTCGAGAGAAAAAAATAAATAAAACACTCAATATAATGATCTTTGCAAATAATTCCATTACTATATCTTTCAGTATAGTTTATTTAACACTTCTAAGTTCAATGACACAGCACTTCGATAAAGTAAACGACATTTCCTTGAATGTGGAAACACTGACTGAGCTGCAGTAGAATTATAGAAGTCATTGCGTGGGCAAACACAAATTTCCAAGGGAGGGCAACTGCCCCCTCTTGCCCCCCCTCCGGACACCCATGTGGTCACTGTACAGGGTGTCCCAGAATTAACTATCTATTTCAATGAAATCAGACAAATTTTTTAAAAACACACTTTTATTTATGTTTATCATGTTTAATATGTGTTAAAAATGTATAAATTTCTAAATTTTTTTCATAATTTTATTTTCATAATTTTTTCATAGTTTTTCATAGTTTTATTTTCATTCTCTTTCAGAACCCTATTAATAATGAATACACAAGAACGCATCTTTGTTGTAACATCCCGTATCAAAGCTTTTTTCATCAGTGTCGAACGCAAGATTCTATGAACTGTTGTCTTGGATATGTTGAGTCTTCGACCAGCCTCCCTAACCGAAGTTGTTGGTTCATCCTCAAACAATTGTCGTACCTGTTCGGTACTGTTACGTGCTGTCCTTGGGAGTCCTCTTCCCACCTCGTCGTGTACGGATCCAGTTCTTTTAAATTTGTTCACGAATCGCTTTGTCTGTAGGACCGGTTCTGTGGAATCATCTTGTAAATTTTTCTGATTTCATTACATTGCATTCCTTTGATACGGGATGTTACAACAAAGATGCGTTCTTGTGTATTCATTATTAATAGGGTTCCGAAAGAGAATGAAAATAAAACTATGAAAAAATTATGAAAATAAAATTATGAAAAAAATTTAGAAATTTATACATTTTTAACACATATTAAACATGATAAACATAAATAAAAGTGTTTTTAAAAAATTTGTCAGATTTCATTGAAATAGATAGTTAATTCTGGGACACCCTGTATATAATAAATGATCCTAGCAATATCACTGCAAAGTGTAATATTTGCCAAAAGATTATCAAATGTGGGACAGAGAAAGGTGACCAAAAGTCTTTTAGCACAACACCTCTTCATAATCATTTGAAGATTAATCACCCAAAAGAGTATGCTGAAGCCAAATGCGAAAATAACAAAAAAAGAATAGGTGCGACTGAATCAAAGGAAATAGGCATACATAAAATATGGACTAGACCATTAACTTCTACTGGTAGTACTCTGAAAGAAAAGAAAATGGACCAAATAAGTAAAAAGATCTCAATAGAGGAAAGCTTTTCACCTAAAAAAATATGGGACATCACAATGACTCCAGGTCTGTGATGATTCACCGTAAAATTGGCATGATGATGGATTTGGACAACCAGCCATTTACTTTAGTTGAAGATGATGGTTTTATTGATCTAATGGCCTACCTACAACCCAGATATCTCTACCTGAGCAGAAGGTACTTCTCTGATACTATCATTCCTCATCTTTATAATGAGTTCAAGTCTAAAATTGCTCAGAAGCTGGAAGAAGTAAAACATATCAGATTTGCTTCAGATATATGGACTATTATTGGACATGTACAACCTCTCAAGAAAGTTTTATATCATTATCGGGTCACTGGATAGGTAAAGATTTTGAAAGATATGATGCTGTGCTACATGCCTCTCATTTCTCAGGGTCGCATACTGGCAAGAATATATCTGAAAAGTTTTGCCCTATGTGGGATAGTTGGATCTTGATGCAAGTAAGAGGAATTTATTGGTGTGAGATGGAGCTAGTAATATGGCTCTTGGTAGTGACCTGGCTGAAATACCTTCAATAAACTGCAGCATTCATTTACTCCAACTGGTTATTAGTGACTCAATTATGGTTCAGAGGAGTGTAATTGATATCCTTGCAAAAAGTCGCCGCCTTGCAACTCACTTTAATCATTCTCCTTTGGCCTGTAACAATTTCAAACACATTCAAGTGCAGTAAAATCTTGAGCCTCTCCTATTGGTTCAAGATGTCCCGACACATTGGAACAATGCATATTTGATGCTAGAAAAATTATATAAATTAAAAATTCCAGTGCAACTGTATTTGGCTGATTGTAATGAATTACCTATCATCACATCCTTCGAGTGCACACTGATACAAAATCTCCTTAAAATATTAAAACCATTCTTCCAACTAACTCAGGAAATGAGTTCAGAAAAATCAAGCATTTGTATTTTACAAAGATTTCTTTCAAAGATTGGCCATGATGACCAAGGTGTTCAAACAACAAAGAGAGAACTCCTGACTTCTCTTCGAGCGCATTTCTTGTTGGAGAGTGATGATGGGAAGTCTTTGAACATAATGAAAAACAGGGCTTATGTGACTGCGACTGCAAAAGATCCGCGGTATAAGTTATCTTTCTTTCAACAAGATCAAAAAGAGCAGGCTAAATCCTGGCTGACTGAAGAATTCATAGGTATTGAAAATGATGAAGGTGGTAATGATTCTAATGAAAATGAAAGTGAAGGTAATGAAAGTGGAAGCGAAAGAAGCTCAAATTCCAGTTCTCCTATGCAAAAGAGGAAAGATGAAGAGGACATTCTTGAAGCATGTTTTATGGAGATCACAAAAGGAGAGCAATCTGGGGAAGTAAGTTACAAGAGAAGAAAGGTTGAAAAAAGACTGCTCCTGTTCTACTGATTGCAGGGGGAGTTAGACTGATATGCATCTGAACCTCTTGTAGATAGGAAACACTGTCCAGTTCAAATTATAAAGCAGGACGACTGATTTCCTCTCCTTAAAACTATTGTTTCAAAGCTTCTCTGCACACCCACATCCTCTGAATTTTCAGAGAGAATGTTTTCTGAATATGGAAACATCTATGAAGCAAGGCAATCCTGAATATTGCGTAAAAGAGGAGAAATGCTCTTCTTTCTGCACCACAATGGAATAAAGTTCTAAATCACTGTTGTTGAGTTTTTTTTTATTCTGAAGACCTCCAGGCTGAATGGCGGCATCTGACCTACACAATACTGCCCTCCATTCATTGATTTCATTCCAGGCATTTTATATTGTATTCAATGTATTGTTTTACATTTGTCAAGCTTGTAATGTTTTGTATTATTTTGAAAATAAAGGAAAAAAAAGGAGAAAAAAGAATGGAAAGCAAGTGCAGGGATCTAGCAATATTTTACTCTTTTTTAATGCCTAGACATTTTTATAAAAAGCTCTGATTATATTAATAGAACTGCAATCGTTAAGGATGGACAGATGTTTTATTTATTCTTGTCATCAGTATTGTGTTGATTTAATATAAAAAGTGTTGCTGAACTGGTTTAGGGGTGGGCCCTGGAGGGCTTTCCATTTTTTTTGTATATAAAATATTATTTGTAGTGTGTTATTATCATAGGGTAATTTCAGGACAAATAGACAAATGAAAGTGCCAAATGTACACTCCACCATCTCCAAAATTCATGAAACTTGGTGTGAGGGTTGGTTTTGGTCCAAATTACAAAAATCTGAATTTTTTTGAAAATTGGTCAAGTTGGTCAAATTTTATGGCTTGACCAAGTTTTGGTCAAATGAAAAAACCAACAATTTTCAAACATAAATATCTCAGCTGCTAATTGTGGTAGCGTAATAAGTCTTAAATGATAAAATATGTAAAACTAACTGTAGTTTCTAAATATGTATCATTTTTTTAGGGTAACAAAAATAAAATTATGATTTTTTTGAAAAAAAAAAATTTTAAATTTTTTTTTGCGATTTGGCAGTGAAGATATCATTTTTCGAAAAAAAGACCAAGAATAAAAAAATTTATTTGATGTATGTACACTAATAAGTAATAAAAAGTCAGCTTATAGTTTATTATAAGGCTCAAACCTGAGTTTGAAATTAAGTAATAAATTTTTTTTTCAGACGACAAAGATTTATTACAGACTTGTTGGTCCAAAAAAAGACAATTTTCAAATCATATAAAAAATACATGTAGATAAACCAAAGGAGAAAAAATCTTTTAAAATATATGTACAATGTACATACATAACCTCTCTTATATTTAGGGACAGAATATATTGACAATAATAATGTTTAATTTATAAAGCGCTTATCAGAGTATAAAATACTCTTCCTAATACTACACGTACACAAGTCTTTGAGAATGAATTAAGAGACAGTATTCTCATCCAGTGAATCCAAATTTTAGACACTAATAATATAATAATAAGAAAAAAGAACTTGAAAAGATTTTTATAACTATTAAGTAGATCCACAAATCTTAGATAAAAACTTTAGAAATATTATATAGACAATCTTAAATAGTATACATTCGATAGAATTTATTTTATCTTCTTTGAAAAGTTATTTAATTCTTGAAGTGGAAAAATGTATTGTATTCTTGTTCCTCCTCGTAAACTTGCTTCAATACTCCCAAATATATTTTCTGTTGGAACGTGACAAACATCATCTTGTGCAGGAAAAACGTATGAGGGACATACGCCCGAAGGATGGAGAAATTTTATCAGAAAATCATCATATTCACAGTCAAAGGACTGGACTAATCCAAGCCATAGTTTATTTTCATATATACAACCCACAAAAGAGCCTGTTTCAATTTCGCGTTTTGAGAGAGTATTATGTTCTTGATCCGAAGCAGAAACTCTAATGAGCTCTCTTATTTCGACTGACTGTGCACTCTGAAAAAGTGGATAAACCTTCAACGTATTCTTGGAAATTGGGATGAAGCGATGTAATTGTTGAGTACCTTTGATAGAAGTAATAGGTTCACTCAGACGTTTTTGCAAAGAAAGCTCTACATCTACAACTTCTGCCTCAGAGACGTAAAAAAAGTCAATAGCGGTTAGGAATTCTTGAGAGCAGAAATTGTAGAAGTCCTCAGCTGTTAAGATTTGATGGTCGAGAGGCCGTCGTAAGCTTTCTCTGGCGACTGCTCTTTTTACTGTTCCGCCAATACCATCGCAGGCATTCTTCCCATGGGATGTCATGAAAAAATTCCACTCAGCATGAATTTTGAAGTCTTCGAAATGATGGCATAAATTTAGAAAATGTTTTATTCTTATACTGAGCCGCGCATCCATCTGTGAAATAATGAATTTTAGTTAGGTTTGAATTTTGTTGTTGGATGCACAGGATTAATTTTTTGAGAAAACTATGAACCAGAATTGTATCATGCCTGCGATGGTTTGAAACGAAGCAGTAACTTTTGCAAATTAGTTTTCCTGCATTGTTTTTGGAATAATAAACGAATGGGTGCACTGTACATTGCGAGTTCTCCCAATGAAACCCCTGGGCACAATTTGTACGATGAATGAGAAGTTTTCTGCGAAATCACCCACCAAAACACCTTCATTTTCGGGCAGAGTTTCTTTTAGATTTTTGAAGTAACTCGACTGACATTTATTCGTGAAGTGGTGTCTTGTCAGTTTGTGCAATTTTTTTGGTGAGCGATTCCACGTATTCCTCTGGAGTTTCGGTGATATCTTTTAACATACAGTGATCGACGCAGAGCTGGGCATTTGCGGCATATTTTGCGGTACTGTGGTACTTGCGGTACCACCGCACTACCACCCCAGGCCCCCATAACGCAGTACCGCAAAGGATCGCTGAAAGTACCGCAGTACCGCTACCGCATTCAAATTTCCGCGTACGGTTTGGTACCGGTTTGGTAGTGCAGCAGTACCGCATACCGCAATATGCCGCAAGTGCCCAGCTCTGGATCGACGGACACCCATTGTTTATATTTTCTCTCTTCCATCGCCATGAAGTCCAAACTTTCCAAATAATTTTTTATTCCGACCTCTCGCGGGCATCTTTTGCATCGGTACATCATACAATCTTCATTGTCCATGCCGCAGATGGATAAAGACATTAATTTTTTGTAGTCTAAATCTTTAATGCCTAACGCTGATATTTGTAGTTTCGGATTTTGGTGATGCGTACATACACAGACACTGAGTTCCGCTTTGTCCCGCAAGCACGCACCATGACAGTCGAAGATGAGCAAAGGTACTAAAGCCTATTTTGGGATTTTCATCATTTTTTGCATATTCAGCATATAACTCTTTCAAGTTACACAATACCAGTCTTTTTTTTTTTTATTTTTTCACCCTCTTCATTTATTGCAAACTTATAATCTTTGATTCCCGGGCACATCCTACTATATTCGTCATTTTCATAAAACTCCTGAATGATTTTTTCATTTCAGCTGTGACGACCTTCCCTTTTGTCATGTTTGGAATGTTAGGAAGAATCCCAAACTGTTTTTGAAGATTGCGGCTCTTACGCACCATATACTTTGTTGCTCCAAAGAAGTCAGCAGTTTTTTCAATGGGATAGGGATACAATGATAGTATTTGTAACCTAAGATTGTGATCGTTACTTGCTTGAAATTTCTCCTTTAATTCTTCCATAACCTTTTGATACCTGAAATAAAGTGTATTTGACATTAAGTTTAATTAGTATATTTTTAATTAAACTTTTCATAAAATATATGTATATGTATTATATTGTCCGATTATAAAAATGTAAACAGATAAAACTTAATTTAGTATATACTTCAATGACTATTAAATTTAATTTAAAATGTCAAATTTCAATAACTATGTCCGAAAAGTAGTCTTGCCTCTCTAAATCATCTTCCAAACAACTTTTTTTGGATGGACCAGCTTCAGAATAGTCAATAGGAGCCCCATAAGCAGCTTCAAAACTTCATTTAACCTTTTCCATTGTCGATCTGAATTTCGTAGAAGCCTATATCTGTTTTTGTCCCGGCTTCAATCCAGCTGTAAAACAAATTCATAAATTTAGGTTGCGTGAAATAATCAAATATCAAATATTTTGTATATATGTATTCAAGTGCTGATGCTAATATTTAAAAACAGAAAACTACGAATTTGGCATTAAGAAACAAATGTCCTGAACGGAGTCTCTATTGTTTTATTACCTGTTTTAATAGGGCTTTCATCAAATAAAGGTAAAATATTGTCGCTGAACAAATCTTTATTGAAATGCCTGTCTTGAACGACAAATTCTTCCAATGGTGGTGGATTCGTGGAATCGCTACTGCTTCGCTCCATACATTCGTTAAGTATGTCTGGCTCAGGTATTGGTGCAGGTTCCGGCTCTCTGGATGAACATTGAACATGTTCTAATACAATTGGCTTCTTTTTAATTATGACATAGCAATTGCTGCATAGTAATTGATTTTCTTCTAAAATTCCATAGCTTGCAGCTGCCAGGGCAGAGTTTACTTTTTTGATGTTACAGAAAATTCTTCTTGACTGTTTTTTCATAGGATCGCAACAAAATTGTGTGTTTTGAGGCATTTTAAGGTTTAGGTAAATTTACGTATACTAGAAAATTAGGTATATACTGAAAATCTGGAAAGAAAGCAAAAAATTGTTAAAATTTGAGGATTTTTTTTTTTTAGTCATTTTTTTTTTATAATAATCGTCGATAAGCTGACTTTTTATTACTTATTATGGTGTACATACATCAAATAAACATTTTTTTATTCCTGGTCTTTTTTTCGAAAAATTATATCTTCACTGCCAAATCGCAAAAAAAAAAAAGAAAAAAAAAACTTTTTCCAAAAAATCATAATTTTATTTTTGTTACCCTAAAAAAATGATACATATTTAGAAACTACAGTTAATTTTACATATTTTATCATTTAAGACTTACTACACTACCACAATTAGGAGCTGAGATATTTACGTTTGAAAATTATTGGTTTTTCATTTGACCAAAATTTGGTCAAGCCATAAAATTTGACCAACTTGACCAATTTTCAATTTTCAAAAAAATTCAGAAATTTGTAATTTGGACCTAAACCAACCCTCACACCAAGTTTCATGAATTTTGAAGAGGTTACCATGTACTTCATTTGTCTATTTCTCCTAGAATTACCCCATATTATGGCAGATTTTCATACAGGTGTTAATTTTCTAATGTCTTGGCCTATATCCAGCATATCTGGCTGGATATGACCCATATCCTACCAGATACCGGATATCATATCTAGTGCACCCCCTATGTTCACTGCTAAAGCAAAATTTGCATGGTATGGGGTTAAACTCAAAGGTAGTTACATTAAAGTTTTGTAGAGTAAGAGTCTGAGTCTTTTTCTGTCACTTTATTTTCTGCAAATTAAGTTTTGCGGTTGTGTTTGAATGTAACTGGTAAGTGTTGAAATTTTTTGTTAGGTTTTTGGTTTTTTCAGTGAATTGTTGGTTTTTCTTGTGTTGTGTTAAATTTTGGGAGTGTGTAACTTGATTTGTAAAGTGCAAGTACAGTTGGGAAATCTTCTCTTAGCTTATTAAGGCTAGGGTATATGTCAGTTGTTCTCTGATGAAATATCTCTGACCCTAGAAGGGAGTTTTTCAAAAACAACAGCTTGAATGATCTAAGCTGTTTCTGTAAGGTTTAAATTATTGTTTTTAAGGTGTCACATGAGACATTCAAACTCACAGTAAAAGTCAAAGAGGTCACCATAGTTGTCTTTTGGGGTTCGCATGTTCATTACTTTAAGAGCCAAATCATGTATAATTTCATCCTTATTCATGTAATTTCTGTTAAGTAATTCTACTGCCACAGAATAAGAAGTACCTATGGCTGGCAGTGATTCCACTAATCTGAAGGCAGGGCCTTTCAGATAGTTCACTAAATAACTAAATTTATCAACATCTGTAACGTAGTTTTTATTACCTATAAGGCTATGAAATTTTTCAATAAAAGATTGAAATTTGGCTCTGTCACCCTCAAAAGTGGGTACATCAAGTGTGGGCAATTTTGATTTTAGTTCATTGCCCTCAGCCACATTGGGAGAGCTAAGTGAAGCATTTCAGATAGCTTCTAAGAAGCTTTCATTGGTGTCTTGTCTTTTGTACTCATCAAGTTGGTTTTGAATTTCAGAAATATAGGAATTAACTTTTGTAATGTAATTTTCATTGTCAAGTAGGAGAGTAGAATACTCATCATCTGTTAGTTCAATTGTGTCATCAATTTCTGTAATTATGTCCTCATCTAGTGTGAGAATTTCTTGTTTTGTAATGAGTAATAGAATTTAATGCTGTTTCAAGATCATATCTTGTAGGTTCTTTCTGTTTGTAATCATTGTACAGTTTGGTGATGACACCTTTACATGCTGGTTTTTTCTCATTAATTTTTTGTAGTTTTGAGATGGTGCCATAGCTCCAAGGTCTGCGTTTTTGTTTTCTTGATCTGGGTTTTTTACCCTTTTGTCCATGTCTTCCATAATTGTTGTTAGTGTTAAAGTTCTGAGCTTAATTTTATGAGGTTAAAGAGTTTTATGAGAGTTAAATTGCTGTAATAAATTTTTATATAACCTACACCACAGGTTGAATTAAAAATTTCCAATAGTTTTAGTTAGGATAAGCCTTGAGTGTAAAGAGTAAGGCCTACTTCGAGAGGTAGGCCTATTGTTTAAGGTAAGTGGGCCTACTAAATAGGCTTAGGTTGAAATTGGCCAATTTTTTATTGGACCTAAATTAAATTATGCCTGTTAAATGAACAAGGTTTTGTTTATGGTTAGTGTAAAGGTAAAGTTTGTGTTAATGTAAATTTTAGAGGGATCAGTTCCCCACACAGGCAACCATTTGAAAAACTATATAGGACTATGGGTTAATTGCCTGTTACCCTCATCCATTGGAAATTTCCAGCAGATTTCAGTGGAGAGTTAATGACAAAAACCCTACATTTTTTTGTTACAGAGTTATGTATGTATAGATCTTCAAAGGACCTCATTAAATTTATTTGCCTTCAGTATTTTAGCACTGCCTAATGGTATAAAGAAAGAAATCACCTTGCCTTCATTGTAACAGTTACTAACCTTCACTGGGCCTCGCTTCTGTTTCGATGTAGGGCCATGGCATGACTCCAGATTCCTGGGATCTTGGGAGCATTGCTCCAGTAAATTTGACCATGAGAAAAAGTAAATTTGGGTTTGGGTTTTGTTCATCCACTAGACGTTATGCAATTTGTTTGCGTATACGTTCTTGTACAAACCAATTTTTTTAAATTACAAATTTAGTTATTTTAAGTTTAGTTGGTAATTCCATATTTAACAATTATTTTTATTTTTTGTTAAGCTTCAATGTTTTGATAATTAAAATTTTATTAAAACGTATATTTTTTTAATATAAAATTATCAGGATTGGACTATGTTCCATTGATCTCGGCCAGGTTTGATAAATTGGCCAGAAAATTACTTGTGCGGTTTTAAGTAATCCACCATGACTCTAGAATTGAAAAGTTTAGTTAAGTTTAAACTTACTTTTACTTACTTTAACTTACCTACTTTTACTTACTCTTCCTTACTTTTACTAAGTTTAAAGCACTTACTTTTACTTACTTTCATTGTACTATATTTACTTACTTTTACTCACTTTTACCATACTATATTTACTAACTTTTACTTATTTTGTATTTTTTCAGGTAGTCAATAATCAATAATGGATCCTAATATTGATGAAGTTGGAGAGAAAAGTGAGGGTGTTAAAAGGGGTTACTTTTGTGGTCAATGCAAGAACAAATATTCAAAGAAGCAAAACTGGGAGGAACATTTTAATTCCAAAAAAAATATTTGTTACAATACAAGAGGTCCCAGAGTTTGGGCCCACAGCTTAGATATTGCAGTAAAGAAATACCAGGATGAAGTGCAGCAAAGAGATATGGCAAAGCAGTCATTTAGTTTGTTCACAAAATGTGCTAGTGCTAGACCTCAGAAAAATGAACCAACTTCATCAACTGCTAATCTAGAAAATGAAACTTTTTCACTAGATGTTTCACAGACTGAAGAAAGTGCTTCTCCTCCACCTAAGAAACAAAAGGTAAGTGAGGAATCTGCGCATCAGACTAACAAAACTGCTTTAGAGGAATTTGAAAATTCCCAAATCCAGAAGACATTGAATGCAATTTTGCGCCTAACAAAAGAAACCCACCAAGCTGTTGTGGTTAATAAAGAGAAGAGTCAAAATATGCCTTCAAGTTCAAGTGTTGCATCCAAATCTAATAAAGCAAAAAGCAACAAATTTGACATTTCCATAGCCCATTTAAGCAAGTGTAAATCAATACAAGAAATCCTGAACAATGATTTGATCAAATCTACATTCAAATTGGTGGAAAAGAAGGATCTAGGGCATGCTGATGATTCATTTTCAGTACCAAGTGATATAATGGAAAACATTGCAAATAGTGACACTTATGCCTGATGTAGATATAGCTGTTGAGGATGAAGATGATGATAATCAAGAAGATATTGATGATGCTTCTGATGATAAAATGTTTACATTATATTGCATAGCTTGCACAGACCCCAAAGCATGTGCTTCAGACAAACATTCTAACATAAAAGGTTACTTCAATGTTAAAGATTTAACCTATGTATGCAAACAAGGAGAAAATAAAGAGAGATGGTTTAGAAATCTGAAAACCCACCTGAAGAGACATTTAATTAAACTTCAGCATCATCAAAGAGCTGCTGTTTATGAAGTGATGAAAACATCTTCTCGGAACACTACTAAACGCATAGAAGACTTATGTGGCAACATCTTATACTACATAATGAAACCAACACTGCATGGTCTCTATATCCAGTACTTCTAGCTGTATTACATAGGTCAGGTTGTGAGGTTGGAAATTTGAATCATAGCACACATGCGTGCGAGACAATTTGTGAGCTATTAGATAATAATCAACTTAAAGAACAAACTGTAAAGTGGTTCTTAGAACAAACTTCAGTAACAATAACAGCTGACATTGGAACAATTTTGGGATTAAGCATGCTAGTTGTATTAGTTATGAGTGAAGAAGATAAGACTGTAAAACTTGCTGGGATAAATTTAGTACGCAGCAAATCACGAGTTTATTTGGCCAATGAAATTTTTGATGTGTTGAAGTCTCCTAATCACTTGAAACTATCTGAAGAAGCAATTAAATCCAAGGTATCTGGAATGGTTGGAGATGGGGCTTTTTGTAAGGACAACAAGCCATTTAAAAACGAAATGAAAAAGTTGTTTGGAGAAAATTTCAAATTTCGATGGAACTTAATGCATCTTGTGAACAGAGCCCACGTTGATGCATTGAAGAAAATTTGTAAACTAAGTGAGCTTAGGCCTGTTCAAAAATCAACTTTTTCTTATTTTCATAGGTTTCTGTACATTTTCCCATGCTTTTTGACCTGAAAAAGCCGAAAATCACAACTATTTTGACCTAGGATGTTGGGAAGCATTGCCGCATGGAGCTTTAAATTTTCTGCCTTGAAATTGGCTAAAGCGCCAATTCCGGGGTCCCTTGAATTATGTTTTGCACTTTAACTTTTGATCTAAACAAGATAGAGCAACAAATTAGGTATCAAATGAAAGAGCATAAAATAAATAAATAATAATAATAATAATAAATAAATAATAATTAATAATAATAATAATAATTATCTATCATTTTTCAGGAAACAACAGAAACTCAATCAGAATCTAGAAAACCATCTACAAGTTACAACTTCACAATGGCATTAAGCAAGGAGCTGAGGGAGCTCCGTGGGCGCACAGTTGATATCTCAGAACCTCCACGTACTGTCCACAGGCAGGTGTCAACTGGGCCATCTACCAGATCTCTCACTGAAACTTTCCTGGTTGGATACCCTTCAGCTTTTATCAGTGGTTCCCAGCTTCCCACCAACAGACAGGCGTTCCAGTATTTCCTTAATCTTCAGAATTTACCAGAAAATGCAGGGAGGCCCATGGTTCAAGACCTTGCATATGAAACAGTTGAATCTATCATCCCATTCTGGCAGATGGCTAGGATCAAGACAATGACCAAGTACAATGCAATGAAGCTCTTCATGAAACTACATGAGAAACATCGTGCTCTGGTGAAAAGCAAAGGAAGAGCAAGTAACCCTGGAGGAAAAAGAGGAGCATTTGTGCTGGAATTAGACAGCCTGTTCGATATAGGAGCTCCAGATGCAATCCAGGAAATACAGAACAACAGACTGTTATCCAGAGAGAAGAAAGATAAGGATATCAGGTTCTACGAAGACCAAAAGACTGAGAGGAAAGGTCATATGTCTGGTCATGACAAGATTTTTGAGACAAGATCCCTGCAGCAAGCAGCGAGGAATGAAAGACTGCAGCATAGACAAGAACAAGGTAAAACTAATTACTTTGAACGTTACAAAAAGTTTTAAGTTTTACTCCATTGCGATATTTAGCATGTACTTAACAATTACTGTCTTAACATGTTGACTATTTTACAGCTGCAGCAGAACAAGAGGCAGTTGTTCATGTGGATGACATTACCTGGGGTGACTCAACTGACA
This sequence comes from Bathynomus jamesi, assembly GCA_023014485.1. NCBI lineage: Eukaryota > Metazoa > Arthropoda > Malacostraca > Isopoda > Cirolanidae > Bathynomus > Bathynomus jamesi. The sequence goes on from JAJOZX010001692.1 coordinate 294,128, forward strand.
ACGACGCTAACACAGAGGACATGGATTACCATCAGCCTCGTCCTGGATGTTCTCACCATCAAGACACTGTGACTAGTGTGACTCTGACGTTTCCAAGGAAGGTCATGGAATGTGATGTCATCTGCAATACAGCTGATCGTCTTGGTTTATCAGACAATCAAGTTACTGCCATGGTTTCTGCCACCTTGAAAGCTGGAGGGGCTGATCTGGATAACTTCGTCATCTCAACCTCAACAACACGTCGCAACAGAATGCTGTCCAGGTATAATATCAGCCAGAGTCACATGTCCAAGTTTTGTGAAAAAAACCACAGTACGCTGCCTTACACTGGGATGGAAAGTTGCTCAAAGATGTCTTGGGCAGTGAACCTGGAAGTACCTCAGAGACTTTAGCTGTGCTAGTGTCTGGTCCACCTTCATACACTGAAGGAAAGTTATTGGGAGTACCTGTCATCGACAATTCTTCTGGCACAGCTCAGGCTGAGGCTTCAATGGATTTACTGGAGACATGGGAACTTACGGATAATGTTACTGCCCTTGTTTTTGACACTACATCCAGTAACAGTGGAGTTCACAGAGGAGCTGCCAAACTGCTAGAGAAAATGCTGAACAAAAAGGTGTTTTATCTGGCCTGTCGACATCACATCCTGGAAATCCTAGTAGGAGCAGTTTGGGAGAAGCTGTTTGGGAAGGTGAAGGGGCCAGATAATCCCTGGTTTGAGCATCTGAAGGATGTTTGGACGGACTTGTCCAAAAAAACCCAAAGATGCTGGCTATCAACAGCAAATGGCTGAAGGAAAAGAAGAAGAACAGTGAAGAAATACTCCAAGACATTCTAACAGCAGAAAGGCTTCCAAGAGCCAACTACAGGGAAATGGCTGAACTGACAGTCATTGTTCTTGGAGGAACGCCTCCTCAAGGTATTCACTGGAGTCGACCAGGCGCCATTCATCAGGCCAGATGGATGGCCAGAAACCTGTACTCCATGAAAATGCTGATGTTTGCAGATCAACTTGAGTACGACGAAGACACTGTATCAAAGTTGGAAAGACTCAACACCTTCCTTGCGCTGTTCTACACTCCTGTATGGATGATGTCAATGTCTGCTGTAGATGCTCCCGTGAATGATCTAAGTCTAATCCAGGACATGTTGAAGTACAAGAAAACTGACCCAGAGCTTGCTGATGCAGTACTTAATAAGATGGAAAACCACAAATGGTACCTGATGCAGGAAGTCGTGCCATTTGCCCTGTTCAACAGTAGATTGAGTGACACATTGAAGCACGACATTGCTGCCCAGTTACATGCCACTGAGAAGCCAGACAGCTTCAGAACAGGAAAGCCTCTATTCCAGAGTGTCACAGCTAAGACCACCCTGGTTGATCTCAGTGGCCCAGAATCACATTTCATGCTGGACACACTGAACATTGGATCCGAGTGGCTTCTGGAACCTGTCACGTCTTGGCCACAGAATGAGGACTACAGAAAAGCGTTGGACTATATTAAGAATCTGAAAGCGGTGAATGACATTGCTGAACGTGGTGTCAAGATGATGAGCGACTTTGCAAATGTCATAACAACAGATGCCAAGCAAAGGGACTATCTCCTTCAAGCTGTGGAGTTCAACAGATGCCGCTTTGACAGCTTCAAGAAACAAACTCTCAACAACTGACTGTGTAAATGTCATTATGAAATTAATCATCATGTAATGCTTTCACTTCTTGATCGATTAGACTTGTGACAAAATGTTAATCTCAAATTTGTGTCATGAATAAGGCGCCTTGTCTGCCTTGAGTGTGAGAAAACAAATTTTGTGATATTTCTGAAATCTTTGTATGTACCAATGTGCCATTTCTTGTTCCAAGACTATCATAATTGTATAAGTTAGAAAGAGGATTAAAAACACTTTAATTTGGTGCCTATTTTGTTGCTCTATCTTGTTTAGATAAAAAGTTATAGTGCAAAACATGATTCAAGGGACCCCGGAACTGGTGCTTTTGGCCGATTTCAAGGCAGAAAACTTAAAGCTCCATGCGGCAATGCTTCCCAACAACCTAGGTCAAACTGGTTGTGATTTTCGGCCTTTTCAGGTCAAAAGCATGGGAAAAAGTACAGAAACCTATGGAAATAAGAAAAAGTTGATTTTTGAACAGGGCTAAAGTGAGCTTTTAGACTTTATTCAGAATCACTCTTCAAATCTGAGATCAGGCCTTGACTATACCAATATGGTTCTTTACAATATCATTGGTTTTAAGAGACCAAAACTCAAATCTGATACTCACATGGTTAATTACGAATTTGATCAATTTGACAGATTTGTGGAAAATTGTGTGTTTTTGATCATCCACAAGAGAAAGAAATTAGTGCCAAGTTCTATGTATTGATTTCCTATGTAACAAAGATTATGTTGCAAGTAGCTCAAAAAACCACAGTTAGTGCAGAATTTGTAGAAAATATATTTTATAAAGAAGGAGGGAAAACTGTTATGTTAAGAGTGATGGAAACAATTTCCAAATTAGCTAATGGAGGAAATGCAAATGATGTAGTTTCTGAATTTAAGCACGATACCACAGGGCAGCAAAAGGAACTAACAGCTGAGGATTACATCCTAAATGAAGTTTACAAATACATCAAGAAACGTTCTGATTACTACCAGGTTGCTGAAGTTGCTAGACCATCCAGAACCAGATCTGAAAGTAGTTTTACAAAAGACTCAGTGATAAATTGGCTGACAGAATATATAGAACAGCTGTGGAAAGGAATCACAGAGATTAAAGCATTTTGATAAAGATGGATCAACTGCCTGGAGTGAAGCACCAGCTGAAGGGACATTCTCCATTCTTGAACACAAAGGATCCATTAAGCCATCTCATTTGACTAAGCTGTGCAGAATTGTGAAGGAGGGTCCAGCTCCAGGCACTAGATCTGCTGTAATGATCACACAGAAAGCCATTGATCAGTGGCCAAGCATACATGGCGGTAAATTCATAACAAATGCCTACATGCAAGGTCTAACATCGTCCACTGTTGCTGCTGCAATGAATAAATAAACTTAAGGTGAGTTATAAACTGTACATTATTGTATTATTATGTTTAGCTAAAACAATTTGTAATTGGTATGTCGTCAATTCAAGAGTTTACTATCATTAACCTATCTAGTGGTGTAAGGGGAAAAAAAGTAAATTCAGAGCTGTGCTCCAGTAAATTTTTTCAAATCTGGAGTCATGGGCCATGGTACGATGGAGTTACACAATGAGTTTATTTGGTTTAATTAAAATAGGCATTCACTACACTTAAATACCTTAAGGAATAGGCCTATCCTTTTGAGTTATTAGTTTCATATTACGAGGTATTCACTCAGAACTTATAGGAAGATTAAGTATGTCTCCCTTGCTTAAAGCATTGCTGTAACATAAGCAAGCTCTCAGTGCTGCCAATATAAATCTTTGTCTTAAGAATTTGCTGATTTTGCAAAGTTCATTGACTCTTCTCTTGAAGTAATTTTCATGAGTCAGCAATGGAAAATTTTGAATATGAAATAATAAATTTGGTTTTCTTGTTGCCATGCAGGCCCAATGCCGACATATGGGGTTCTACATATGGCAATTAATTTCATTCCCAATAGGCTATGTTACCAATCCTGAGGCAATTTTGAAGTTATTTAACTCAATAAATTAATAATTTGTATTTAATTAAGAAATAAAGGTACCATATATGATACCATATTCTAAACAAGTTTTTCCATATCTACATTAAAACATTTTCTTTCTACTAGGGCTTTTATTGTGACCATGACTTATTTTGCCTTGCTTCACTCTACTTTTAAATACCAATGTACTTGCATCTTTGTTTTTGAACACCCAAATTTAAATTTTCTCAATATTTATCCATTCACTACATCACATTCTGACTTTCCTTCTTTCTCAATGAGAGAAAACACACACACACACACACACACACACACACACACACACACTTAAATTCAAACTCTATTCAAGGTAAGACTTTAGAATGGTATTAAAAACAACACAAATGCAAAAGCAATATCCCTTCTGCTTCTTTATGTGGCAGTCACATCTAATTAATGTAGCATGTTCTGTAAATCTGACACCTCATTTTTAAACTCTCATACTACTTTTGAGGTATTTCAGAGCACAAACTGCAGATACTCTACCTTTTCCATGCTAGCCTATTCCGAAAATACCTATTTAACTGTAATACCTGTAAAATATGGTACCTATTTGATATCAGATTTCATACACAACTCCACCAAGTTGTTCAGACAGTGAGAGGGGTAAGGTAGACAACAGTTCAAGGTGCCCCTCACTACTGTGGTAGAGAATAAATACTGTTTTGACCAGTGGCGGCTCGTGACTAAAAATTCTAGGGGTGCTGTCTCTAAGGATGGGTTGAAATAATTGAAATAAAAGGATGAGCATTGAGCAATGAATAAAAGTTTCAAAAGTTATTGAAAAAGTTATTCAGTGAGCTCATCCTTATATTGTTCTTGATTATTTCAATTGTAAATAAAAAATTTAGGGGTACTGCAGTTCTGCAGTGCCTACCAACGAGCCGCCACTGGTTCTGACTCACTTCATGGAAGTATACAAGAACTAGGCAGTTAAGCAGTGGTGGCAGAACATCAACATGCAAGTGGGGACCAAGTAGGACTGATGAGCATGTGACTAGACTACATTCACTAGATTGCATGAATTTGCTAAAGTGCTGCAGTTACTAACTTACAATTTACAAAATGTTACATAGACCAAACACAGTAAATGTTTAATTCCTTTTTAGCCTGGACCCCCTCTGTCAATTTAAGAGGGGGGCCACCAGCTTCCAGGATCTCCCCATTCCATGATCTATGCAATGGCTTATTTTAGCAAAGGTGCAATCAAGCTGAACATCCACATATTTACCTTAATATCAAGTTCATGATCAGTGAAGCATGTTTCTTCTCCAATAGAAACTTCTTTCATCCATTCATCTTCGATCTGATCACTCTGAAAATAGTTTTCTTTTAATCACATTCAATGATATATTTCTGATTGCAATTTATTTTTCAAGTTTAAGAAAACTACTTTATAATCTATTAAAGCTTTAAAACTCCATTCATCAACTTAATGCTTTGATGAGTGTGTCAGCAAATATGCTAGTGCTGCAGTTACTAACTTACAATTTACAAAATATGTTACATAGACTAAACAAAGTAAATGTTTAATTTCTTTTTAGCCTGGACCCCCTCTGTCAATTTAACCTTACTGAACAATTTCTATTCATCAAAAGAATTGGATAAACTTCAAAAAGGTCATTACATTTTCTTTTTATTGTTGGCATGAGTAACAATCCACTTCAACTGTATAATAAGAAAATCAACTGTTCATAACTATTCTTTACCTTCCATTCATCACAGATGTATCCACTACCAAATGCATCTTCTTTGCAATAATTTGATCCATAGGAATCAACTTCTTCTTTAATATCAACTTCTTCTTTAATATCAACTTCTTCTTTAATATCAACTTCTTCTTTAATATCAACTTCTTCTTTAATATCATCATCATCTTTAATGTTCCAATTTTCACCTTTCAAATCATATTTACTTTTACTTTTTTCCATTTTGAAACTTGCCAAATGAGTGATGGAAGAAATTAGCAGAAGTGGTTTTCTTTAGTTAACAGTTCATTATTCTGAGACATGAAATATTCCCCTGGAAATAATATAACACTCCATGAGCTGCAGAACAGGTCTGTACCCTATATTCAATGAATGTCATTGCAATCCTTTGGGGCCTAAGCCTATCCTGATAAAATCAGGATAGCTATTACTAAGAACAAAATTTTCAAATTTTTAAGCCAGGCTCATTCTGCTTTAACAGTTTCTTTCAAAGAAGTATACCTGAAGAGCTAATTCATTAATGGTTTTAGCACATGAAGACAAAGCTAACTATTATAAAAAAAGATAATTTTACAATATTAAGACAAAGAAAAAAGGTTCTTTCATGTTATAACCAAAAACATAGAGAGATTGTAGACACCAGACATGGGGTCTCTTACTGGGTTTCTATTACTATTACTTTATTTTTCATCTATTACTATTACTTGGTCATCTATTACTATTACTTTTGTATGTGGGGTACTTCACTCATTTGAAAAGGATCTTTATGTCTATTTAAATGCAATTAGAAGCAGTGTGTTAACAATTATTTGTTTCAACCAAATCATTACAATTTCAGAGACTGTAGGTCTTCATAAATTTTACTTTATTGAAGGAAACATTTGCCATAGTATTAGTTCACATACATGTTTATTTTTGTTTAGAGTAGATTTAGTTTATTTTTTCAGTTCTTTGTTCACACAATATGTCCATTGCCACTGTAATAGAAAGTAATAGACTATTACAGCCAAAAAATTATGATCTATTACTATTATTGTTACTTGAAAAAGTCTGTAATAATCTATTACTATTACCCCATGTCTGGACTAGACACCAATTGATTAGGGAAGTACTCCAGGGGGAACATTAGGCAGGAGACAGAGTGCCAGAACTCCATTTCTCCTGTCACTGTTCTCCTCAGCTGGTCTTTTACCATGTCTCATCTACTCTGGGAGCAGTCCAACAAGCTCTCAAATACACAATTCTCTCCCTACATGCACACACACTTTACATACTACACAAACTTTTCAAAATTGAAAAAATAATAAAATGGCATTGACCTAAAGAGTCTCAGAGTCCCCTTTTGAGAGGACCATAAATGTCCCAATTTCTAACTCTTCTGCTGCTGATACCAGAAATGCAGAGCCAAGCAGAGGGTCTGGTTCTGCTACTGCCCATTCAAAAGTTCTAGGCCTCTACCTGATTCACTTTCAATAAACTTCTGCAATATTTATGGCCTTTCCTCAAATTTTTAAATCTGTTGACCACCACCACCACTACTCTAAACCTCACTGAAACTCAGATGCCTGACAGCAACCCCTTTTCTCTACCCTCCTACTTTATCTATACTTATTTTCATTCCAAAGGTGGATGTTGCATATATATATATATATATATATATATATATATAATATATATATATATACACAACATCCTAACTTGCTCTTGCATTCCTGAATTCAAATCCTCCAAATTCTATACACTGTGATTTTTGGTTAAAAAATTTGTAATTTTCATACATCTTATATAAAAGCTAACCTTAGTTTTTCAAGGATAGTATGTAATAGTTTATTAGTTTCAGACATGGGGTAATGGTAATGGTAATAGTAATAGACTATTACAGGATTTTTCAAGTAATAGTAATAGATCATAATTTTTTGGCTGTAATAGTAATAGAAGGCAAAGTAATAGATAGTCTATTACTTTTCTATTAGAGTAGCAATGGATATATTGTGTGAACAAAGAACTGAAAAAATGAACTAAGTCTACTCTAAACTAAACATGTATGTGAACTAATATTATGGCAAATTTTTCCTTCAATAAAGTAAAATTTATCAAGACCTAATCTCTGAAATTGTAATGATTTGGTTGAAACAAATATTTGTTAACACACTGCTTCTAATTGCATTTAAATAGACAAAAATCCTTTTCAAGTGAATGAAGTACCCAACATACAAAAGTAATAGTAATAGAAGAAATCAAAAGTAAAAGTAATAGTAATAGAAACCCAGTAATAGACCCTATGTCTGATTAGTTTACAGGATTTTTTTTTCATTTCTCAGTAGATATTGCTCCGTCACTTGCAATAACATGTGTTTCCACTTCTCCAGTTTTTGCAATCATTGAAAAGAAATAAAAAATAAACTAATACACCAGTAAATACCTCCTTCTTTCAGATTAACTGTATAGTGTAAAAATACCTTTAAGAAAGGACAACAAATACACAGCTCAGCTTAAACAAAGTTGTAGCATTGGCAAAGATGAATAATTGCCCAGCTGCAAGAGAGTTCAATGTGTCAGAGAAGACTGTCAGAGATTGGAAATTTTTTTCAAAAAACTACAAAAGATGCTGAAGAATAAATGTGCCAACAGAGGAAAACTGAGCATGTCAGAATGGTCAACAAACTCTATGTCTTGAAAGAATCAAAGAAAGATGGCATCACAAATTTCAAGACCAGCACCAGATAGTGTACCAGATTTATAAAGAGGCATGATCTGGTACTTCATCAGAAGACCAAAATCGCCCAATGTCTACTGGCAGAATTGGATGGCAAGATTACAGAATTTCACCAATTTGTGATCTGCATCAACAAACATGGTTACAGATTGGCCTACTTCGGGAACGTGGATGGAACCACAATGATAAACAAGATTTGTTTAAATAACCCCACAAGAAAAAATCACTTGCAATTAGGTCCAGAGACCTGGGTAGCCAAGCAACAGAACCATGCCACCCATGTATGTACTCTTATGCAAGGAAACCATTTTAAGCACTTGCTGTAAATAAACTTTGATAAACTTTCATGACTTTCATTTTAATTGGATTGTACTCAGGGAAAATAAAATGCATCTTGGAAACGAAGTGATCACAGATTTACGTTCATTTGAACTTATTTGTTCACTTTAATGTCCTGAATATGTATACGGTACTAATTTATGAAACATAATTTGACAACACCCTGTATATTGCTGTATAGGTGCTTATGCATTTCTCTGTATTCATACAGAGAAGTATTTTGGTTATATTCGTCTTCATCTTTGGTACCATGAATAGCTTAGTTTATCATTCATTTGGAAATTTTTATAAAAATTTAGCCTCACTGCCCAGGGCCCAACACTGAGACCACTGACCTACCAGAAGCTGCTTAAATAAATGAGTAAATAAATAAATACAGGGTGTCTCAAAAAATGTACACATACCATACTTCGTACATGAAAATAATTTATTAAATAACAATGAGAGTGATGTTCAATATATGAAGAAACAATATGTTGCAGCAACATGTTTTGCTGATATAGATAGATGTTCAAAGTGTTCGCCATCAGCATTCAGTGCAATAGTGTCCCTCATTGTTATTTAATAAATTATTTTGATGTATAAAGTCTGCATACATTTTTTTGAGATACCTTACATACAACAGGTTAGGTGGTCATTTTGGAGTGGTTAGTTATTTGCCATGCGACCAATTTTGACCAATCAGGATTCAGGATCAATGCAACATATTTTCCAAGATAACTTTTGTTACACACATACACACACAGTGTGTGCATTTCAGCAACCTTCATAAGAAGGGTGCAGCTCACATTTCATTCTAATTTAGGCATTACCAATTAATATACTGTATTTTTAAAATATACACAGTTTAAAAGCTCCAACTTCATTTTAAACTAAGGTTAAATGATTCTTAATTAAAATAAATTAATACAGTATTAAAAAAAATTATGCTTATTTGTAATAGGTGAAGATATCGTACAAATTTAACCCATAAATTAAATAGGTTTTAATGATATGTTATTACAATTAACAAATTGTAAAAATTAAAATAATTTATACCTAGGCTATGTATAGAAGCTAGGCCTACTATAAAAATCTTGCCTCTCAGAAGGGTATTACATATAGGTTAGTCTAAAGTCTAGTGATGCACTGATTAATCGGCATTGGCATCAGCTATATCGGCCAACTTTTTTCCATCAGCACTGGCATCAGCCAAATTTGGCCGATGATGTGGCTGATTATTATATGAAGATATATGACTTTTTTTCAAATTTCAACCAAAGACTTTTCATGAAAGTTATAAATAATATTACACATTATATTTATGAACAATATTTTTGCTTTGGAATATAGATATTATATATTCTGCTAGATATATCCGAATGTGTTTATGTGTAAGAGAGGCTAGCTCCCAAAATGTGTTAGATAGGAATAAAATAGTTGGTCAATAGCCTTGGCATCATGAAATACTGATTACTGAATTTTTTTTATTAATTACTATTATTTTGATTTTCAGTTTTTGCAGAGCACCTAGATATGAGAACTATTTCATTGCTTGGAAAATATATCATTAGTTATTTAATTTTGTAAATTCCATTCCCTTCCAATTTAAATTCTTTTGCATATTAAATATATACTGAAAACTGAGTAGCAATAATCAATAGCTTTTTAACAATAAAATAAGCAAATAATAATAATTAATAATATAAATTTGGTCAGGTAACTATAATTAAAAAGCTTAAAAGTGATAATGGCTGGTGCAAGCTCCACCGGTTCAATTCCAACAAAAACTACGAGTTGGGTGTGGAAGCATTTTACTGTCAGTCGCGAAGACGACTCATTTGCTATTTGTGGTGAATGTAGCCAAATATTATCCAGAGGAATCAAGGGAAAATCAAGGAAAACTTTCACAACCACAAATATGTTACAACATAAAAACAAAACATAAGGGCAGTGGCAAATTATGAAGAGCAACTTAAAAAGAAGGAAGATGAAAAGAAAAGGAAAAATACCAATCCACCTGCAGAACACTTAAAAAGGAAACTTGCAAGTACAAGCGCTACACAGCAAACCCTTTTTGAAACTTTTGAAAGGAAGAAAATTTGGGATATTAATGATCATAAAGCAACAGCAATTCATAATTTGATAGGAGAAATGATTGCCACTGATATCCAGCCCTTTTCTATGGTTGAAGATATGGGGTTTTAAAGACTTTGGAATCATATCTGCCCCAACTACTCTATTCCAAGTAGAAAGTACATAACAGAGACTGTGTTTGAAAATATATATGATAAGGTTAGGAAAAAGATACAAGATGCAGTAGATGAGGCATCATTCATTTCATTTACAACAGATGGGTGGACTGCTACCGCAGTTAATTTATCATTCATAAGTTTAACTGGTCATTGGTTAACTACAGATTTTGAGCAAAGAACAGCCATCTTAAAGGTAACTCTGTTTGATGAGTCCCACACAGCAACAAATATAAATGAGTGCATTCAAAATGCTATGGATGACTAAAATTCCATCTTCAAAAGTTCATGTAATTACTCAGGACAATGCTGCAAACATGGTGGCAGGAGTAAATGAAACTGGATATCACGCATTACCTTGTTTTTTGCACACATCACAACTTGTTTTAAATGATGCCACATTTGTTCAAAAATATGTTTTGAACATATGTTCAGTGTGCAAAGCTATTGTTGGTCATTTCAACCATTCTCCATCTGCATTTGACACATACAAAAAGTATCAAGATCAATATGGTGTGCCCAATCACAAATTTATTCAGGACATATCAACAAGATGGAATAGTCAATTATTTATGTTAGATCAAATTTTGGAACAAAAGCAAGCTTTGTGATCACCCTAAACTGAGATCTTTGGAAAATAACCAATGGCAACTTCTGGAGAAACTGGTTCACATTCTAAAAAATTTCAATGATTTGACAAAGGTTTTAAGTAAACAAGAAGCATTAGCTTCTTCCATCATTCCTATCATAAAGATAATGGATAGCTTTTTCAAGAAAGCTAAAAAATCACAACAATTTACAGGATTAGGTTCAACTATTTCTATTTGGTAAACTTCAAAGGAAAGATTTCATAAATACTTAAAAGATAGAAATACCATTCTAGCCACTTTTCTTGATCCTAAATATATGACTAAATTCTTTGAAAAGGAAGATTTTGAGAGAGACATCAATGACACACTGATTACTTGGATGACAGAGGATGTACAAGTAATACATCAATCAAACTCAAACACTGCAGGTGATTCTTCAACTGGTACTTCACCCACAAATTTGGGGCAATCTGAAAGTGAGAAGTGATACTGAAGGTTTCAGTTTAGATTTTTCATCATGCTACGCAGATTTTGTTCAGGAAAAAGCTAAGAAGAAGACACCACAATCGAAGAGAAAGGTTGACTCTAAAGATTCTGAAGAAAACAACATCATCACTGAAATAAAAGCAGAAATAAAGAGGTACCATATTTAGAACACAATCTCATTGGACCAACAGAATGCCCTTTGATTTGGTGGAAGAAACATGGGGTCAAATTTTAATATGTTTGGTGTCTAAATACTTATCATCTCCTCCATCATCTGTTGAGAGTGAGCGATTATTTAGCTGTGGTGGCCAGGTTTACTCTCCCAGAAGAAACAAGCTAAGTACATCCACTGGGGAAATGGTGATGTTTTTGCATCATAATTTACCATTACTAAATTTTAAATATTGAAAGGACTTGAGATGAGGAACAGTATTTTAAGGAAATAAAAAGGAAATGTGAGTTTATGTTTAAAAACTAATTGAGCTTTCCATTTCTTTTTATGTTTTTTTGCAAAGATTCATTTAGTGTACTGAACATTATGAGTTATGACTTTAGAATTTATATATATGCTTCTCTGAAGCCATAATTTGTTTAATTAACTGTAAAGACTTGCTAAGTTTAGTTATGGATCTGAATTGTATTCTCTTTTGTTTGATTTATAAAAATAAATAATTTAATGTGGGAGGATCGGATGGCTATAAGGGGTGATGAGGCCATTATAAAAAAAATAAAGTTAAAAATATTGTATAATAAACACACTTGTTAGATTTGTGTATATATTCATGACCTTTGTTGAAAGATAGCTAGGGGGTACCTACTGTATTATTGCACCATACATAAAATTATTATTCTCACCATTCTCTATGAAAAATGAGAAAATGAAACAAAGATGACATAAATTAGTTGTAATGAAGGTTTTATATAAAAATGATTTTCTGAGTAAAATGGGCAAATAACTGAATTAATCAGAACTTCAGTAGGCCTATTAGGTGTTCCCTGTTCCTCTATTTTTTATTCAAAGTTTTGAAACAAAATTCCAGTTAAAACAAAAAATTCAGACTCAAAATCAGGTTACAGCTATTATGATGTTATTACTCCATTATAATAACTAATTTATTAATCTACTCTACACTAGGTACTGCAGATGGCAAGCTAGCTAGAGAAGGATATATAAAAAATTAATAATTTGATACCAACATAAGAAATCTTCAAAAATTTTAAGTTTTTGTTTATTAAATAATCAGCATCGGCATCAGCCAATTTGCTAGTCATCGGTATCAGCATCAGCTAAAATTTGCCATTGATGTATCACTAGACTCTAAACATATATTTTTCATTTTAGTTTTCATATATCATATTATATAATTTTATAGATAGTTAATTACAATTAGTTATTTGGACTATGCCTATAACTATATGATAAGTTTGTAGTTATTGATAATCAGTGTTCAAATGAAAGAAAAATTTTTTTACTAAAATAGTCAGCATGTATTTTATCAAACATATGCTGGAGAGTTTCCTTTTACTTTCCAAAACAGTTAATGGTTGGGAGTATTTACTTGGAGACAGTTTTGGGAATGATTCATTAATGGTGTTTCGGTTAACAAACTGTCCACACTGGAGGTAGTTTCACAAACTATCTGGAAGTTTTCATTTTCATTTCCCTAAAATTGCCTATATAGTTGGAAGTGGAAAGACTTTCTCTGTTGTGGTCAAGTTTTTTTTTACAAATTGTTGAAAAATTATATTATTAATTCTGTAGATTTTACTTTATTGGGATTATTATTAAAGGATAAATAGCTCTATTCCTAAGATTCCTAAGATTTAAGCTTAATTTAACTTAGTATTTAGAGCAGGAGTTCTCAACCTTTTTCTTCTGTACTCCTTGAGCTCTTTCAGCACTGGTCATGTACCCCCAACCCCAGAGCATGATTGACTAAACATTGAGAAAGGTAAACAGACAAGCATGGTTCATACCACCAAATAGTTTTATTGAAGAAAATTTTCTTATCATCACTAGCATGAACAACACTCGCTAAACTTAATGAGGAGGCTGGACCTAGCTTCTTTTTTTTTAGAGTTGCACCGATGTATCGGTATTGGTATCGGTATCGGCCGTATTGGCCACTTTTCACAAAGTATCAGTATTGGCCAATACTGTTCTGAAAACCGATACTTTGAATTACTGTTTTTTGAAGAAATTATCTTATTTTATATATTATTAAATTTTTTTATTATTATACAGTAATATCTTATTTAGTTGTTTAATATATATTTTATCAAAATTAGCAATGTTTACATTTACTAACAAAACAAAAAATCATAAAATGTAACTATAGGCCCCTATACAAGATTACAAATATTCAATACAGTAATACAGTATCATATAAATATACAATTTCAAATTACAGTAATAGTTTTCAGTAAAAATGAAAGTTTTGTAAAGTTGTTCATAGATGGCACCACGCGGCATGCATAATCATAAACCATTCAGTTGCTTGAATGCTTGAATCTCGTGTGTAAAGTTATTGATAATACACTACCATTATATGCATTCGTTTAGAACTTTATATAATAAGATATAATATATATATTTTCTTAATTTAATTTAAACATAATTAAATTACAGGCTCTAGCTATATATTATAATATATTATATTATTATGAAATTAAATGGAACTAAAGTTGGGATTGGGAAAGGCATTTTAAGTTAATTGAGATATTATATCATTTACTTGAACTTTTATTAATAATCAATTTTAAAACAATTAATTAAAAAGTATCAGTATCGGTATCAGCACTTTTTTGTAGTATCGGTATCGGTATCGGTATCGGTATCGGTATCGGCCAAAATATTGGTATCAGTGCAACTCTATTTTTTTTTTTTTTTGCACCAACAACTCAATCTAATCGCATATAAAATTGAAAGGGTTATATTTTCAGGACTCTGCCACATACCCCCTAAGATTCCCTCCTGTATAGCCTTGTAGACTTGGATAATTATAGGCAGTTAAGAAGTAAGCTAAATAGTTTGATTAGAAAGAGCAAAAGGCATAGTGAAATAAATGCAGCTAGAATAGTAATAAAGATCCAAAGAAATTCTTTAGTTTTTATAAATACAGTACTAGCTAAAATGGGCCCGACAGGCCAATTTAGCTAAACCTGTGGTGCTAGGACCTGCAGCCCTGCAATTACTGGGAGTCAATTATTCAGTCAATAAAACTATAGAAAAGAATGTGGCAATGAAAATCTTAATGCACTAAAGTAAAAATTTTAAACAAAGCAAAATGCATTTATTTCTATGTTCAGGATCGCTTAATAGTAAAGACATGGTGTCTACAGAGTGACAGACAGACAGGACTGGCTTTTTATAGTATACATAAAAATAAGAAGCATGATAGGATTAAGTCCAATAGAACATATTAATAGGATATTTGAAAATGATCTGGATATTGCTAGTATTTTTAATGATTATGTTAGCTCTGTTTTTACTGAAGAAAATGTATGAGACTTTGATTTTAATTCTTCAGATTTTGTAACTTCAGGCAGATCAAGATAAGCACCCCCAACCTTTTTTAGTTAGCTTTATAAGGCTAACTAATGAAAATATCACGACTTAACCTAACCAATCATTAGGTCAACTGTACGCCCTTGATGATTGGTTAGGTTAGGTTGTGATATTTTCGTTAGTTAGCCTTATAAAGCTAACTAAAAAAGGTTGGGGGTGCTTATCTTTACTTGATCCCTTCAGGCATCCTTGCTAAGTTTCACATAAGGAAGGATGATGTTAGGCAAGTGATTCATACAATGAAGTCAAAGAAGCTGCTGGACCTGATAATATATATATATTATATATATATATATATATATATATATATATATATATATATATATATGCTTGGATTCTCAGAGAAGGGGAAGAAAGCTTATCTGAGACACTATTTTGTTCGCTAGGTCTAATAATTATGCAGAGGTACCAGATAAATGAAAAAAAAAGCAAATGTCGTATCCATTTATGAAAAGGGTAGTAAAGAGGGCATAGGAAATAATAGGCCTGTTAATTTAACTTCATTGACAGAAAAGATACGAGAAAGAACTACAAAGAATAATAATGAAGATCATTTGGAAAAATTTGATCTTATTTAAAGTTCACAACATGGATTTAGATCAGGAAGATCTTGTTTGTCTAATCTCTCAGCCTATTTAGGGTTTGTAACTGATCAGTAAATAATGGAAATGATGTAGAGGTTATTTATTTAGATTTTACTAAGGCATTTGACAAGGTTCCACATTGGAAATGTTTATATAAAATTTAAATTAAAAGATCATAGGATATCAAGGTCATTTAATAATTGGCTAAAAAACTGGTTACAAGACAGAGAACAGAGTAATTCTAAATGGTCATGAATCTGGGTGACAGAAAGTGAAAGGTGGGGTACCACAGGGATCAGTGTTAGGTTCATTACCTACTCTTTATTTTATATCTAAATGATTTAGAAAAAGAAGGTAGTAAAATTTCTAAATTTGCAGATGATACAAAAGTACTTGCCCCTAGTTACAAATATAAAAAATTCTTATAAACTGCAAAAAGATCTTGATAGATTAGTTGGTTGGGCTAGTAAATGGCAGAAGAAGAAGTAAAGAAAACTAGGGGTGCACTGGATATATATTATTAGGTACCATATTATTTTTACACTCATATTGCTATGCTTTGTTTTGTATTGGGGGCAAGCACCCCCCCCATAAATATAAGATAAATAATAATTTAAGTATATTCATCTATGTTTAATTGTTTTGTTCTCTTTCAGGTTTGTGTGTTGTATTAAACTATTAAGTATTAATCATAAGTTTTGTGTGGTCATTCTATACAATAAATGATCCTAGTGATATCACTGCAAAGTGTAATATTTGCCAAAAGATTATCAAACATGGGATGGAGAAAGGTGGCCAAAAGTCTTTTAGCACACACCTCTTCATAATCATTTGAAGATTAATCACCCAAAAGAGTATGCCGAAGCCAAAAATGAAAGACACAAAAAAAGAATAGCTGCGACTGAATCAAAGGAAATAGGGTCATTCCATGTCAGTTCAACGGAATTTTGGGTTGAAAAAACATGACCATCACTAATTTTTTTAAAATTGGCACACTTATAGATCTCGGCGAGGAAAACAGAATGACGCTTGTTTCAACACTCTAGGTCATATGGTTCCAGAGATATGGCTCTTCAAATTTTGTAAAAAGAAAGGTCAATTTCCAAGGTCATACCATATTTCAACACGAAATATCTTGGCTCCTATTGCACTTACAGAGACCATTTAAACACTATTTTAAAGCTTTTAAGCAGATCTACAACTTTGTTTTTATTCATATTTTAACCTCAGTGGTCAAAAAAAAAGTTGATCTTATTTTTGACCTTGTGTATGTCATTTGATGTCACAACCGATTTTTTTCGTCCTTTCACCCAATTTTGGGTACACATGTCTACCTTAACCTAGAACAAGATTTTTAGTGTTGATTAAGTTAGTATAAATGCTACAGTCATTTCAGTGGACCATACCTACCTCCATTTTGAGTGATTATTTTTGACCAAGTACCTTTTTCCACCAAACTTTGGAGCGCTGTTTCTTTGGAACTGTTTGAGCTAGTGTTGAGAAAAGTACCATTAGATTTGTCTCACTGAGATCTATAATGTCTGCTATTTTTAAGACAATTTGCCTTTTAATATGTATATTAAAATAATCTATTCCTTTATTTTTACCAATTGAGTTACAACAACCGATTCTTGTCTAGCTGGGTGAAACCATGAAAAAAGAGGCATCAACGTAACTTTATATTTAAAAAAGTCAATTATTAGGTATTTACAATATATTTTATGGAAGCCATTATTGTTACATTTATAATAATAATAAAGTATTTGTATAAGCCTTTCAAGGTAATTATTTATCCTACCGTACCAAAGATTTGACCTTAGACAAAAACTGAGATCATTATTCAACATACATTCTTTTGGCTGAAGCTCTGCAAATTTTGAAAATCCTATTTTAATTGTTGGATGGTTTGTTTTAAAAAGCTCAAATGCTTCTTTTAGGTTGCATAAAATTAGCAATTTTTGTTTTCTTTCCCGCCTACCATCAGCTCCTTTTACAGAAACATAGTCTTTCAACCCTGGTATTTGTCTACTCACATCTAGCGAATAATAAAAGTCAATTACTTTGGCAGCAGTTTTACTATTCAGGTATTTCCCCAAACATGGATTAGGAGTTGAAAGCACTCCCTTCTCCCTCACCAAACTCTTTGCTTGCCTAGCCATGTAATCTGAGCACTTAAATTCTTCTCTGATCTTTACTTGCATCCATCTTTTTGGTAGGATAGTAAGAATTGTCAGTTTTTCACTTTGACTTGTCACTTGGTTAAATTTCTCCTTTAGTTGTTGAAGAATCTCCAGTTCTGTATCATCTGAGTCACTGCATGAAATTGGTTGTTTAGTTGCAAGTTCAAGCTTTCTTTTCACAACTCCTACTTTCCTCAACTTTCTCTATGCGTAACCAGCACTGTCAGAGAGTTTACATGGTTTTATTGGGGTCTCATCAAGTGTGGCCAATGAAGCATTGAATTTACTAAGCTCATACTGCATTTCAACTACATCTCCAATGGTTTCTAGCTCAGATGGGGCACTTGATGAGGTGGATGGTGATTTTTCAAGTGGTTCACATTCAGGCATTAGGGATGGACGATTTGCTAGTATATTTTGACAGGTTACACATACTTTATGATTATTTGTTAGTTTCAATTCAGGATTTTGATCAATCAAATTTTTAGTCAATGCACAAATGCCTTTTTTCACTTTTCCTTTGTGTTTTTTAAATGGGTCACAACAGAACCTGCCCATATTCAAACTGCTGAAATCCATGTCTATCTAAAAAGAAAAAAAAAACATATGTAGCTTAAAAGCAAGGGTTGGGTTCAATTACACAAAATGGATACAATTGCAATTTTTTTATTTTTCTTCAAATTAATTACAGTTAGTATTGTACTTCACAATTTTAAGATCAATTGCAATTACAATTAATTTTGTCTGAATCAATTACAAATACAATTACACAAATATAACTATCTATTCTACATATCTAAATATATATCTAAAATAACTATATATCTATAAAAATATATATCTATATCTAAGTATAACTAAATAAACTATCAAAGGTTTATTTTCATTGGATGATGTATGACTGCCAGATCTAGGGGTATAATTTTTAACAATTTACATTAATTGATCAATTACATCAGTTATAGCTCAAAAATCAATTACAATTATTTTTATTTTATTTTGAATCAATTAATTAAAAATACAATTATAATTATTATTCATTGTTTCCAACCCTGTTGAAAGCTATTTTTGCTTAGCTGGCACAAATAAAATTTGGGACCTACTGATCTTGTTTCAGAGGTCTACAACAAGAAAAAATGTGCAGTTTGATTTACAGATTGGAATAAATACAGATGCCAAAAAAATCCTTGCTCCAAGGTTTAAATAAGCTTATTTTCACATGGGTACATACTGTTGTACACAATGAATAAGTACACACAGTAATTCTATTAACCCTTTAAGGACGAGTCCGCAGCATATGCAGTCACTCTTGTTACCAGAACGTATAGGTTTTATTGTTATTCAAAACTAAATATTTTAGTAGCTAGTCACTGAAATGATACACATTTTAGGTTCCTTTCTCAACAATTAAATAATATCTATATAAATATGTAGAAACATTTATAGAAACGAGGCATTGTAGTATAATTTATATTGTTATTTCTGGTGGACCTTAAGGTATCATCCATCGTTAAAGGGTTAAAACTCATCTAACTCTTAAAACTGAACTTATTCTATAGGGTAGTACCTATAGCCTAGTATAAGGTACTTATATACGTACATAGCTTTACCTTTAAACAGGATAGCAGGTTCGAAGTTCTTCACACTTTTGAATGTCTATATAAATTAATTAATTAAGTAATTTAAATTACCTATATTATATAATTCTCTGAAATATACAAAAACAATTAAATTTTATAATAGGGCTGGATACTTATTTGACCAAATAACTGGGTTAGGTTAGGTTAGATAATTACCAATTTTTTTTAAAATTAGCAGACATTATATATCTCAGTAAGAAAAATCTAATGGTATTTTTCTCAACACTCTAGCTCAAACAGTTCCAAAGACATGGTGCTCCAAAATTTGGTGGAAAAAGGTACTTGGTCAAAATGGAGGTGGGTATGGTCCATTGAAATGGCTGTAGCATCTATACTAACTTAATTAACACTAAAAATCTTGTTTTAGGTTAAGGTAGACATGTGTACCCAAAATTGGGTGAAAGGAGAAAAAAATTGGTTATGACATCAAATGACCTACACAAGGTCAAAGGTCAAAAATAAGATCAACTTTTTTTTACCACTGAGGTAAAATATGAATAGAAACAAAGTTGTAGATCTGCTTAGAAGCTTTAAAATAGTGTTTAAATGGTCTCTGTAAGTGCAATAGGAGCCGAGATATTTAATGGTGAAATATGGTATGACCTTGGAAATTGACCTTTTTTTATAAAATTCGAAGGGCCATATCTCTGGAACCATATGACCTAGAGTGTTGAAACAAGCGTCATTCTGTTTTTCTCACAGAAATCTATACATATGCCAATTTTCAAAAAAAATCAGTGATGGTCACGTTTTTTTCACTGTTGAACTGACATGGAATGACCCAATAGGGCAGAGGCATAGATAGAATACAGTATAGTGGGGTTGTCTTCACTAACATCTTGTTTTCTTCTTGTTTCAGGATAGCCCACAATATGGCCCCCATGTGGCGGAGTTAGTCTTGCTTAATGCCTGACTAGCTCAGCATTCTTGCTTGTTAATTTATTTGTCAGAAAATTTTGCCTTCAATGTTAAAGACACATTTTATTGTCACAGTTGGCTTCCACTTGTGGAAGTTCTAGCCTGCCAACCAAATTTGTTAAGAACAAGAAAATTTAAGAAAAACAGAGTGCCTTGTGATAATGGACATTGCCTGTGCATAACGGTGTGCAGGCTAAGGTATTGCTAGGACTAATAGTTTCAGGTTTTGCTTCTCCATGGCCTAACTATAATAGATAGGTGTGATTGGATTGACCTCAAGTCTAGCTTAAGGATGTTAGGTCCAGTGAGGTCGATTGTTTTGTCTAATTGTACCATTCTAGCATAGGTTAAGTTTTTTATCTTTTTCTGGAAATTCCATTTTTGTTGTCCAGTATTTATGTCATTGTAATTGTAAGCACCTTTGTATAGCATACCCTTTCAGGGTTTTTGGATTTCCATTTTTTTGATCTTAAGCCATTTTTAGACAAGCTCATAACCCTTTCTAGCTTTTGTAAATAATTCAAGTTGATTGCTAATAAACCCTTAGAATTCTACCAACTAGTGTTTTTTCAGCCTTTGTCCTCATAGACTGGGGTTGTTACTTTCAAGGATTTCCTTGTGACAAGCCCAGGGTCCTTGAATCAACAATACCTCCAGATTCTCTTTATTAAACAAAAACAGAGGGTAATATCTGCTTTTCTCATCCAGTCACATTTGGTTTACTTCACGATCAGGCTGCTAAAATCTTGCTTGCTTGTTGTCTAAGCCCATATTTGGTTGAAGTCCTCAAGTATTGCTGGGTGTACATTGCACACACCTTTCCTGAAGCCAGGGCTTTCCAGGTTCTCAAGTGGACCCGACTCAGACACAATGTTAATCTTTGGAATAGCTAGCAGGTCGAGTCCATTTCTTGGTTCAGCCGTGTGGGAGTCTCATTTGCCCATCAGTGACAGTCAGTGGAGGTGAGAAAAACTTCACCGCCCGGGACCTTCTCATTTCCCGTCATCAAGAAGTAGCCAAGTTACAGTATTTTAGTTATTTCATTCGCTCTCCCCGCAACAACAGGCTAGACCATTAACTTCTACTGGTAGTACTCTGAAAGAAAAGAAAATGTATCAAATGAGTAAGCAGATCTCAATAGAGGAAAGCTTTTCATCTAGAAAAATATGGGACATCAATGACTCCAGGTCTGTGATGATTCACCGTAAAATTGGCATGATGATGGCTTTGGACAACCAGCCATTTACTTTAGTTGAAGATGATGGTTTTATTGATCCAATGGCCTACCTCCAACCCAGATATCTCTTACCGAGCAGAAGGTACTTCTCTGATACTATAATTCCTTGTCTTTATAATGAGTTCAAGTCTAAAATTGCTCAGAAGCTGGAAGAAGTAAAGCATGTCAGCTTTTCTTCAGATATATGGACATGTACAACATCTCAAGAAAGTTTATATCATTATCGGGTCACTGGATAGGTAAAGATTTTGAAAGATATGATGCTGTGCTACATGCCTCTCATTTCTCAGGGTCGCATACTGGCAAGAATATATCTGAAAAGTTTCGCTCTATGTGGGATAGTTGGGATCTTGATGCAAATAAGACAAATTTATTGGTGAGGGATGGAGTTAGTAATATGGCTCTTGGTAGTGACCTGGCTGAAATACCTTCAATACACTGCAGCATTCATTTACTCCAACTGGTTATTAGTGACTCAATTATGGTTCAGAGGAGTGTAATTGATATCCTTGGAAAAAGTCGCTACCTTGCAAGTCACTTTAATCATTCCCCTTTGGCCTGTAACAATTTCAAACACATTCAAGTGCAGCAAAATCTTGAACCTCTCCTATTGGTTCAAGATGTCCCACCACATTGGAACAGTGCATATTTGATGCTAGAAAGATTATATAAATTAAAAATTCCAGTGCAACTGTATTTGGCTGGTACGAAATTTGCAAATACAGTAAAAATTGTATTTGCATTTTATTTGTATTTGAAGCTTCATATTTGTATTTATATTTGTATTTGGGGATTTATAAATTCGAATATTTGTATCTGTATTTGAATTTGGCTGTAACAAAAATAGTGTATTTGTATCTATATTTGTATTTGGGCAATTGTATTTGACCCCATCCCTGGTACATATATATATATATATATATGTATATATATGTGTGTGTGTGTGTGTACACACACACACACACACACACATATATATATATATATATATTATATATAGTCATACCCCGCTTTACGTCGGTTCACTTTACGTCAAATTTGACTTTATGTCGGTTTTCAAGAGCAAAATTTTGTTCACACTACGGCGTTTTACTCGACTTTACGTCATTTTTCGACTTATGTTGGGGTCCTTGGAACCAATTACCGACGTTAGGCGTTTATTTATAGGCATTCACTGTGTTGAAAACATAACCATAAAGTGTTATTTATAGTTGTATCTAATCGCTACCATCTTCGGAGTGTTTTACAGTGTTTACAATCGGTTTTTGGTAGACTTAGGCACCTCTGTTCGCTTTACGTCATTTTTTGACTTACGTCGGGGTCCTTGGAACCAATTACCGACGTTAGGCGGGGTATGACTGTGTGTATATATATATATATATATATATATATATATATATATATATATATATATTATATATATATACAGTGCCCGCGAAAAGTATCCGATCACCCTTGAAATTTGTATTTTTTACATAAAAACAATGTTTAAATGTATACTAACCTTATATTAGTATTTTGTCATCTGTCCTTTGGTTTGGATGACTTGTTCTAGACGTTTTGGCATGGATTTAATCAAGTTTTGACAAACTTCCACTGATATTTCCTTGCACCATACCTTTTTGATGGCCTCTTGTAATTTTTCGACTGAGCCAGTGTCGTGGCATTCAACCTTATTTTTTATTATTAGCCACAGATTTTCTATCGGATTGAGATCTGGACTATTACCAGGCCAATCCAAAATATCAAATTTATTGTCAGTAATCCATTTTGTCACTATTTTGGCCCTGTGACATGGTGCACCATCATGCATGTATGTTTTTGTCCTTTGGATTGCCATTGCCATTGGAAGTTTATCCTGTAGCATTGCTAAATACCGTGCACCATTCATAGTTGTGTTCTTCGGAAGAAAATATAAGTTTCCACGCCCATAGTAACCGAAACAACCCCAAACCATCACACTTGGAGGGTGTTTCATTGTCTTTAGGGTGTATTTAGGGTCCATCCTATTTGAGCCAATAGGCCGCGAACCTTTTTTAGACAACTTCTGAATGTCAAAAATGTCGACTCATCGCTAAATAAAACCTTCTTCCAGTCATCAACAGTCCAATGAATGTATTTTTTACAAAATGCGACACGTTTTTTACGCATTTTTTCATTAATGAACGGTTTCTTAGCAGCATGGCGAGATGGTAATCCGAGTTCTTTTTGGAGCCGCTCCTGGATAGTTCGTTCAGAAACACCAGATAACAAATTATTCATATTAAATTTTATTTCTTTCGCAGTTATTGTTGGGTTTTTCAATACTAAACGTTTCATAAGTTTGTCTGTTCGCGAATTTGTTTTTCTCGGTCTGCCAGATCGTTTTTTAGGGACTGGCGTGGTTAGGCCACCATTGTTCTTAGCCCGTGAAACCCATAAATTAACGGTACTTTGGGATATGTTTAATTCCTTAGCTATCGGTCTCTGTGATTTCCCACATGCATGCAAAGCAACAATAGCACCTCGACAATCACTCTTAAGTTGTTTTTTAGCACACATTATATATAAATTTTATTTACACCACTTTCTGTAAAAAAAAAAAAAAATCAAGAAATTTACACAAACAGTGAAATCTGACAAATTTGAGACACAGCCACCCGCAACGAAGGCTACCAGAACACTAATTTGAGAATGCATTGGATAGCTCTCATATCAGCGAGCAACCTCAAAGTTACCAGATGTCGCTAGAACAAATAGAAAGTGAATTACGTGTCTCTGAATATCAAGGGAAAATATTGTATTTTCTTGAGTGATCGGATACTTTTCGCGGGCACTGTACTACTGAAAAGAATTTAAGGGTCAAAGGAAATTTTTTTATCATTTTTGTAAGTATGTCTTTTTAAGCCAGATAGGGTTAGAATATCCCCCTTTGGGTTGTCATTTGGACTATAGACATCACGTTATTATGGGACATGCAATCATTGCACTGATCTTTAGAAACTTTTTAAGTTAACCCAGATTTCCTTTTCATAGATTTGAAGCACGAACTTAGTCAGACTAAACTGACAAACTGCCTCGAAACACCCATTGTGACACCTCATGCACCATTTGCACGTGTTTTGCATGTATCATTCCATGCATGCCAATTTTAGCAATAAAAGGGCTGAGCATTTTCCATTCATCATCACTTGAAATTTGAAGATGGTTTGATGACAACTCAGCATCCAAGACAGGGGAAGGGCCATTGGCTGGCTACAAGATGGACAAACTCAGAGAACTGTGGCTCAGCATCTAAATGTAAGCCAAAGCATTATCGGCAGACTCTGGCAGAGGTTCAGGACAACTAATGCTGTTCAGAATCGCCCCCGTTCTGGAAGACCCCGATCAACAACAGCACGAGAAGACTGCTTCCTGATGATAACGGCGTTGCGACAGCGCTTTGTGACCGCATGGCATCTTCGGGATCAACTCAGAGCTGCCAGAGGCACCAACATGTCTGACCAGACCATTAGGAATCATCTGCGAGACCGAGGTTTGCGATGCCAGCATCCTGCAGTCCAACCACCGCTACTTGACCATCACAGAAGGGCTCGCCGAGATTGGTGCAGACGTCATATCCGGTGGAACCGTGGTCAGTGGGCAGACACAATGTTCACAGATGAGTCACGCTTCTCGCTCCAGTTCAATGATGGCCAGGCTCGTGTTTATCGTCGTCAAGGAGAGAGATCTGCTGATGTCAACGTTGCTCAACGTCTACCATTTGGAGGAGGAAGTGTGATGGTGTGGGCGGGGATATCCATGAACCACAGAACCCCTCTGTACGTCGTCAACGGAAATTTGACTGGTCAGCATTATCTCAACGAGATTGTTCAACCTCTGGTAATTCCACTTCTGCAGCGGATTGGAGCAGGAGCTTGGTTCCAGGATGACAACGCAAGACCTCATCATGCCAGGGTGGTGACCAACTTCCTGCAGGAGCAGAACGTTCAGCACATGGATTGGCCTGCATATTCACCCGACTTGTCACCCATTGAGCATGCGTGGGATGAACTAGGGTGGCAAGTTCGATCACATCACGTCCCTGCCATCAACCTCCGGCAACTGGCTCAGCGATTAGTCGCAGAATGGCAAGTGATCCCTCAACGTTATTTCCAATGCCTGATGAACAGCATGCGCCAATGTTGTCAAGAATGTGTGAATGCTAATGGTGGCTACACCAGTTACTGAAGCTTCTGCGACTTGTGTGAACATCATTTTAGGGGGTGCATGACTTTTTTTCCATCAGGGTAATAAACTAGTGTCTAATCAAAAGTTTTTGTTTTGTGTTTTCTGTTCTTGAGCCATCAAAGAATTATTTTGTCATTAGTCATCACCATTTTAGCTTGTTAGCTTATATTTATATGCACAAATATTTTTTACCCTTAGCTTCTTTTGAGTATATATATATATATATATATATATAATAATGGAACCATATATTTTCAGGCACAAAACTAATGGATAATAATCTGCTTGAGAGAAGATTTGTATCAATGAAAAAACTCAAAGATCTGGATTTATTTAAAGGTTAGTTTTAATTAAAAGTACTTCCTGCTCATACTTTTCACTGGCCACTTCTAACCTTTTAGAACACGTTTCACATTGGTAAGTATCATGAAAATCTGAGATGGTCATGTTCTTGGGTGGATGAATTGACATCGCAGTTATGATCATATCTGGTTTTTCAATTTCAACATGTGTTTTTAATTTCAACATGTGTTTTAAATTCATCTATCTTATCTCTGATGCTTCTTGCATTTACATAAAATAATGAAAGAGAACCTGTAACATTTTCTTTAATTTTGGATCTATTATCAACTGACTTTGGTCTTTGCCATCTTTAATTTTTACTCCATTTATTTGTTTCTGACAGTTGTCATTATTATTTTGAGATATTTTATTCAGTGAAGTACCATTTGTTAGTCAATGGAACATACCCAGGTTTTTTACATTTTCATTTTCCATTAATAAAATTTTACAGAGTACATCCTTACCTCTTATCTTAACCCTTTAATGCCGGAATTGTTTGAAGGGTTAAGTTATGAATACATGTATTTGAAACGTTATCAATATGTAGCAGTCATCCTTTTAGGGTTAAGATGAACCCCATCTTTATCATACAATTCTCTTTTCCAATAAAATTTGTTCCATAGATCAATATATGTTACACCTACTTGTTTACAGAGTTCTTTGAGTCTATTATTTATGCTAAAGGCCCTAGAGAACCATTTATTACTTTCACTCATCCTTGGAATAATACCTGTAATAAATGACTTTATGCCTACCTTTTAATTTTATCAAGATTTCATTATAGCTTTTTAAGATTTCATCTGATGGCTTAAGCATTCCATCATTACCTCCAGCATGAATAACTACATTTTTTGGAGAAACTAAATCAGTACCCAAAGTTTTTTAACTGATGTTTTACTTTACCCTAATACCCTATCAATGGTTGCAACAGGATAGCAATAAACTATGCTTCCTTTTGGTAACATAGTTCCAAGGCCTCTGACTTGGGAATCTCCAATTACAGAAACTTTTCCTACATTGCTTGGGTTTAACTTGAAACTTTTACTACTACTGAATTGAGTTTCCCTATAGTGATTATTTTCTTCATCATTTATAGAAAATGAATGAAATCTATTTGATAATTCTATTAAAACATTTTCATTTGGTTTTAAAATCCTGGGTTTCCAGGTCTTCTTTGGCTTTTCCCACTCATTTGGCCTATTTTGCATCGACCTAAGCCCAACTAAAACATTGGGTTGAGGCTGTTTCTGAATTTCAGCCTCATGTACAGTATTAGGCCGAGGCCAAACTTGAACTGCAATATCTCTATAAGTTGGTTTGGCCTCTCCTTCACTAATAGATCCTCTGGGCTTATTAAAATTTTTTATTACAGTACTACACTTGTCACAAAACCACATCAAGTTGACATTAAGCTTAGAAGCAGCATTTATACCTTTATATATATTATTTGTAAGGCCTTTGCAGCTTATGTGATACCAGTCATCACATACAATAGTTCTATCTTTACTCTTAACTTCCTTTTTACAAACTCTACAGTCACTGTCAAAACCCATTTTTGTAGGGTAGGCTATGTTGCTAAGTTAGGTCCTAGGCTTAAAGATTTTGTTGACTCACCAACTTTGATACTATCAAGTTATAGCAAAATAGTTACTCAGGTTAGGTCAAGTAGGATTCTTACCTTGTGGTTAGGCTAGGCTATCAGAATAAGCTAAGCTAGGCCCGTACAAACAAGTACAGGTAACACTGGAGTGATCTTATTAGGCTGACCATACGTACCATTTTGAACGGGACAGTACTACGTCTACCTAAATTTTTGTATGGGTTCTGTCACTGAAGAATAATTGTAAGCTCAATATGTTTATGTACTTACTTTTTCATGAATACAGAATATTACATAACCCTGTCCCTTGTTTGCCATCCCAATGTCCCGTTTTTGTCTCAAGGAAATATGGTCAGCCTAGATCTTATACCAGTCAAAAACAATTCCAAAATGCAGCCCTGGAAGAATTTTTCAATACCACACTCCTGGTTTCAGTAATAAATAATTTGAACTTTTTTGTTAACAAGCAATTCTAGGCATGTGACACCTAGGAATGTCCAATTACCAATAGCGAAGACTACTACACAAGATTAAAACTAAGTTTTGAGTTCAAAGAGAATGAATTGCTTATGATTAGGCTAGGCTATCAGTTGGTGATTCTATATAATTTGAGTGCGCTGATCTCAAAAATATAGTTAGTTTTTCCCTATCACATATGGTTTTCTTACTACAGGGTGTCATAAATCCCCCATTTATCCCCAAATGTGAACCATCTTATCGAGACCAACATTGGATTGCACATGCTAAACCATAAATTTTGTTGTTATAGACTACAGTAATGCTTACATAATAATGTAGGGTAAATATATATAACAACCAGTCCCATTCCCAGCAAAATACTCTGTGGTTAACATTTGGGGACAGATGAGGTATTACAACACCCCTTGTAGCACAAAATCTTTAGGTGATAGAGTAAAACCTAATTAAACAGAGTTAAATAGCTCCTAGCTCTTGGACAAGCATATTGCTTGTTTATGAAAGAATAAAAAAATAACTGAAAGAAACAAAATATATTTACCTTCTTTACTTGCAAACATTTCAGGACTTATTCCAAAGACTTAAGACTATGAAGGTAGATCTGACTAATGACGACTAAACCGGTGCTTCTTTGATATTTTCTTATGCTGTGCGTTAGGCTGATCTCACTGCAGACACCAGCAGTAATCCACTATCATATTTGTATGCCATCTTCCTTGATATCTTCTTTCCATGGTTTTGATGTCCTGGTGAAATCGTTCCCCTTGCTCCTCACTGACATCTCTGAGATTTTTGGGAAAACGGTCAAGATGCGAAAATAAGAAGAACTTTCAGGCTCATGTTGCAGCCTAAGGCACAAAACTTTTTAAGCATATTTTCCACCAGTCTTTCATAATTTTGGCTTTTGTAGTTTCCCAAGAAGTTTTCAACATCATCTTTGAAACCAAGCCATGCTTCTTTTTCTTTATTGGTCATTGTGTTCAGGAAATGATCGTCTGTCAATAACTTTCTAATCTGAGGACCTATAAAAACACCTTCCTTTATTTTCTCATAGCTAATCTTTGGATATTTTGAACAAATGTACTTTAAACACACACCTTCTCTATTCAATGCTTTGACATACTACTTCATCAAGCACGAAGTCTTTCTCACAATTTCTGTACCAAGCGAAGTATGTGTCGGATGCCAATAAATTGTTCTCCTGCAATCTAGACTCCAAAAGTTCTGCAGAGTCCTTAGGCAGATTCAAATCCCTGACTAAGTCATTTAGTTCGGCTTGGGTTAATGGTTTAGGATCTCGGTCAGCTGTTGGCTGTTCATAAACATCATCATTATCTGGATTTGGAGTTGAATCAGAATCTGAATTGTATTGATCCAGACTCTCGGGTGGGTGGGGAATAGGAACTTCTGGACCATTGGGTACCAGCCTTATTGCAGATGGAAGACTTGGGTATTGAAGGCTCTCTTTATTCTTTGCATTATAACCTTTAACATTGCAAGAACAGAAGTAGCAGTCATCAGTATCATTTCTAGGCTCGCGCCATACCATAGGGATCCCAAATGGCAAACTTTTCTTTTTACCTTTGCTCCAATTCCTTAGAGCCGCAACACACATAAGACAAACCTTGTGTGGAGCCCAACTTTTGTCTTGATCTCCTAACTTAATTCCAAAATAAGCATGATAAGCTCTCTTAATGAAGGTCGTTACATTTGTCCTTTGTTTTACAACAACATACCAACCACAAATATAACAAAATATGTCTGGACTATGGGTACATCCTCTAGAAGCCATTATTAAAATTTTAAAGACAATGTTACAATTATCTATCTGAAAAATATGAAAAAACGAAATTAATTAAAGATAAAAAAGGTAAAAAATTACAAAATGCCCCAAAATTGTTTTGCTAATAACTTTAAAACTGTGGGTGATAGAAAAAACTAGTAGCATTTTTTAATTCAGCGCAGCGAAGTGCTTCAGAATCACAACTCAAAATAAAGAAATCAATTTTCATGCAGACTGGTGTTATCAGCCTTAAATAGCAACAACGGCTACAATTTAACACAAAAACTTTAAAACTTGTAAATAAACGCTTTTAGATAATAACCAAAAGCTAAACAGCATAAATATACAGGGCAAATGTAATAATAATAATACAAAAGCGTAAAAGTCAATTCACTAGAGCACAGCCAACACGTCCAATCACCACCACTCATTTTGCAACACTTGACTGATCAGATTTACCTTCAGTGTCATCTGTCACAGTTACTGGATTGTTATCAGTCATTTTGAATAGACATGTTATAGCTACCAAAGCTGTCACCTATGGGCAGGGCAGAGCAAAATACTGCACAACTGCACACACCAGTACCAGAGGGCAAACTGATTGCCACAATGCTGTCAGAGTAGAGGTAGAGGGCGGATGGGGGTAGGCTGCCAGCATGTCAATGGCCAACATGCACACCTCACTCATAGTGAAGGGACAAATTTTTAATAGTTAATGAATAATGAGTGTGGATCGAAAGAAACTAATTGCGAGCTATGATAAAAATAACGAGTAACGAATGTATTTCCCTAAAAAATTAAGTAATTACTGAGAGTTACTCAATTTGAAATGTAATGCCATTACCGCTACTGTTACTGAAAAAGTACCATGTTACGTAATGGCTGTTACTTGAAATGCATTACTGCCCAGCTCTGTTAAGTTCCTCCAAAATATCCTCAACTGAATCAACTAGCAATTCTAGGGCACGAATAATGCCTTGTATTGTATCAAACTTAGATGCCAATTCTACCTTAATATTGTACTGGTTGTTCAAGGAGGTTGCATTAAGAAGGGGGTTAATATTTGTCTTTTAACCTGCTCACATGCGGTTAAAACAGTACAATATATCGAATTGCCATTCAAAACTGACTAAGCAAATATATATCTTTTGTGCAAATTTGTTCAAATATACTTTTTTTTAATAAAATATATTTCCTGTTTTGGCTATAATATACTTTTTTCATAAAATATTTTTCCTGATTAGGCTATTTTTTCGCTACTCTGCAACTTAATTAGTTGGTTAGGTTTTGTTCTGGCTATTTTTTTTTCTAATTAGATTCAGTTTAGTGGTGTTTGTGATAGAATTATAATATGCCATTCATATGATTTTGACTGAGAATTTGATTCATCATGTGCCCTAGATGAAGACAAAGGATCGGATGTTTTTATCAATTACAACGTTATTCTCTCATCCTTAATTTGTCCAAAATGTGACAGCGAGTGCCTAATATGAAAAGATCAGAAGATATTTAGGTCAGCTGAAGGAGGCCCGGTCAGGTCAGCTGAAGGAGGCCCGGTCAGGTCAGCTGAAGGAGGCCCGGTCAGGTCAGCTGAAGGAGGCCCGGTCAGGTCAGCTGAAGGAGGCCCGGTCAGGTCAGCTGAAGGAGGCCCGGTCAGGTCAGCTGAAGGAGGCCCGGTCAGGTCAGCTGAAGGAGGCCCGGTCAGGTCAGCTGAAGGAGGCCCGGTCAGGTCAGCTGAAGGAGGCCCGGTCAGGTCAGCTGAAGGAGGCCCGGTCAGGTCAGCTGAAGGAGGCCCGGTCAGGTCAGCTGAAGGAGGCCCGGTCAGGTCAGCTGAAGGAGGCCCGGTCAGGTCAGCTGAAGGAGGCCCGGTCAGGTCAGCTGAAGGAGGCCCGGTCAGGTCAGCTGAAGGAGGCCCGGTCAGGTCAGCTGAAGGAGGCCCGGTCAGGTCAGCTGAAGGAGGCCCGGTCAGGTCAGCTGAAGGAGGCCCGGTCAGGTCAGCTGAAGGAGGCCCGGTCAGGTCAGCTGAAGGAGGCCCGGTCAGGTCAGCTGAAGGAGGCCCGGTCAGGTCAGCTGAAGGAGGCCCGGTCAGGTCAGCTGAAGGAGGCCCGGTCAGGTCAGCTGAAGGAGGCCCGGTCAGGTCAGCTGAAGGAGGCCCGGTCAGGTCAGCTGAAGGAGGCCCGGTCAGGTCAGCTGAAGGAGGCCCGGTCAGGTCAGCTGAAGGAGGCCCGGTCAGGTCAGCTGAAGGAGGCCCGGTCAGGTCAACTGAAGGAGGCCCAGTTTGGTTAATTGAATGCCCGTCGTGATATTTTTGTTAGTTTAAATGAAAATGATGAGAGCAAACTTTTCTGGTTAATTTTGAGGTGTTTTGTACAAAACTACCAGCCATTTCCTGTGCAAATTGCAAATGCGTAGTTTTCGAGATATCATCTCTAAAACTATGCATTTGCACAGGAAACAGATGGCAGTTTCGTACAACACACCTCAAAATTAACCAGAAAAGTTTGCTCATATCATTTTCATTTAAACTAACAAAAATATCGCAACAACCTAACCAATCATCAAGGGTGTACACGTAGGGTGCATCAAAAATGGCAACTTTCAAAAATTGATTTGGCCCTACGTTATTATGGTTACATTCCCTAAAAAAAATTCACATGCAAAATTTCAGGTCAATTGATTAATATCTACTAGGTCCACCTAGCTCCTAAACTTTTACAAAAATGACAATTTTTAGGATAAATTGCCTTAAATTATTTTTTTCACATATACCTTTATTTTATCGAATTGAATGATCCTTAAGGTGCTATAGGCCTAGTATGTTTAGTTTGCTTGTGTTTAAACCACAGCTACTATTAATAAACATCATTTGCCATCATAGCCTATAGCTATTTTTTCTTATTTTCAGGCATGTAGACTACTTTAATATTAATCTATGTTTCTATTACAGGTCAATTTTTTATATATATTGGTGATAATAGTTGATATATGATATAATGGATAATAGTGGTAAAGCCAGTGAAGCCACTTCTAGTGGTAAAACTTGTTCAAGTGGTGCAGATAAAGTTGATGTAAAAACACAAAAAAAAACCTGTATATTTGGATTAGGTCCTGGCATCACAAATAATGATGCAAAGATTGTAGGATGTCGCTTGCCAACAAGTGAACAAGTTCTTAGATGTTTCTTATTTCACCAGCAACAGGGTCTAAAAGAGAGAACTAAGTGAGATATAGCTAAAATTGTTTTAACAGAAATTCAACCATTCTACAATAAAGCCAACATACCAATGATTACTGAGAAAAAAGCATGTGAGAAAATAATTTCGTTGTCAGAAAAGAATGCGAAACTGAGAGAAATTCCATTGAAAAGAAGAGAGCTACAAAGTACAAAGACAAGACTAGAAGATATGGAAATGCAACTTAAAATGACTTTTCCACTGTGGATTAAAAATGCCAAAAAAATTATGAGTAATCCAGAAGATATACAATTTCTTCAATCTATGCAAGGGGATAGAATTGCTTCTTTTGGAGCTCATGATCAAACTTTAGCATCCAAAATGAAGCGCATTAATTTTCGAAAATGTGAAGAAAATGCGAGAAAAGAAAAGGAATTGAGACAATGAAGCTTCTTGCAGTTATGTTGAATTAGAAAGCAGTAGCACAAGCGATACAACTACCATTGAGAGTGAGTCAGAAGCTAATGATGGAGCTGAAAAAGATGGAAAATCCACACAGTCAACAGTCTGTTTAGGTACTCAAGCTATCATTCCTCATGACATTCTGAAAAGACCGAAACTTGTTTCTTTGGCATAAAGAATGAAAATGACTCCGGCACAACAGGCTGCATTCACAAAAGCTTTTGTTGTTGTTGTTGTTGTTGTTGTTGTTTAGCCGATCAGCCCACCCTGATCGAGCAAACCAGCAGCAAGCAGGTAACCGATCGCCCTCTCCTGAGTGGACCAGAGGCTCAGCGCACTAGTGATGTTGTGGTGTGTTCGTTGTTGTGCTAGAGCGGTACAGTCTGTCATAATGTGTTCAATTGTTTGTGGTGTGTCCTGGCACAGGTGGCAGGTGTCGTCTATGGAGTTGTCTAGTCTGTGTTTATATGTCCGTAAGTTGGGGTGATGTCCACATCGGAATCGTGATAAGTTAACTCAATCCGATCTGCTCAGGCTGATCTCTGACCTGTTAATGGGTGGTGGCTTCGCACCTAGGACTGCATTCAGACCGAGTCGTGTCAGTGCTTTGTGGGTTAGGTGTGTGTGTGTATGTGTTTTCTGTACTGTGTGATGTCTGTGGGGCGTGGTATGGAATGGAGTATTTGGTTATAACGTGTCTCTGGTGTTACCTTAATGGTGCGAGGTGTTGGTGCATGATTGTACATGTAGTGGCAAGGGTGTTGTGGGTTAGTTGTCGCTGCTGCCATGAATTGTGTTCCCCTCATGTCTAAATGTTCCCTAACTTTTAGTATTTTTGTTTCTGTGTGCAGGTGTTCTATTGGTGTTGCTTGAGTGCATCCTTTAATGATACGAAGTGCGTTGTTTTGTATTGTTTGTAAGGTGTTTATGTGTGTGTTTGAGATAATGGGTGCCCAGCATGGGCTAGCATAGTCCATAACTGAGCGAATATATTGTTTGTATATGAGTGATGATGTTTCCAGCTGGTGTCCAAAGTTTGTGCCTGTTAGTACCCTAAGCGTGTTAAGTCTTGATGTACATTCGGTTTTAATGTCCTGAATGTGGTTTGCAAAAGATAATGATGTGTTGTATGTGACCCCAAGTATTTTGGTTCTGTGAGTGTGTGGAATGTTGATGTTGTTTAATGTAAGCTGTGGAATTACCTGGTGTTCTTTTGTGTTGCTTGTAAGCAAGGTGATGGTTGATTTTGTGGGCGCTACTTTGAGTCTATTGTGTGTGAGCCAGTCTTGTATACTGTTTATGTATGTTTGTAGGTTATTTGTAGTGGTGTCGATGTTGTGAGTGGATGTTAGAGTGATATCATCTGCATATGATGATAAGGTAAGCTTGTTATCTATGGGTGTTGGAATGTCATGCATGTATAAGTTGAAGTGTGTTGGTGAGAGAACAGAGCCTTGAGGGACCCCATTTGGAAAAAGCTTGTTTTTGGATGACTTGCCATTAAATGTGACATGTGAGTATCTTCCTGAAAGATAGTTGCTCAGCCACCTTTTGGTGTTATTGTGCAGGTTTGTGTTGAGTATTTTGTTTATGAGAGGGAAGCGTGGGAGGGCAGTAAAACTATGCAGTGACTTTTATGAGGCTGCAAGGACTGAAGAACATCTTCAAAATATTCTCCAAGTTGTAGAAGCTGACAGAAAAGCCACTCCTAATCTGAGAAAGAGAGAAGCTTCTTTATCATCTGTTTTTAGAAGAAAAAAGGACAAAGAAGAAGAATTAAGATATCAATAAGCAATAAATCAATTTTTACAAGTATTTTATCATGAAATACCATTTTTAATAGGTGGAGGTGGTCGGTGGGATGCTTGGCAAGTTGGGTCCTCATCCCGCATCCTGGTAACTCACTTCATGATTCTCAGAATAATACAAAAAAAAGTCTAAAAAGACAGATAATTTCATGAATTGAGGCTAAAACTTGCCTAAAACTATATTTACAATTTTTTTTTCAAACAAAATCTACAACACTTACGCATAAGATTTTCTAGTCAAACCATAAAATTCCACAATTGTCAAATTTTCATCTTCGAGGTGGACCCACTAAATATTGTCAGAACAGCTTGAAACGTGGACACTGAAGGTTTGTTGGGGATTGTAACCATAATATCATAGGGCCGAATCAATATCCGAAGTTCGAAATTTCACCCCTTATAGGCTGATGCACCCTAGCACTGTACAGTTGACCTAACCGGGCATTTCAATTAACCTAACCGGGCATTTCAATTAACCTAACTGGGCATTCAATTAACCTAACTGGGCATTCAATTAACCTAACTGGGCATTCAATTAACCTAACTGGGCATTCAATTAACCTAACTGGGCATTCAATTAACCTAACTGGGCATTCAATTAACCTAACTGGGCATTCAATTAACCTAACTGGGCATTCAATTAACCTAACAGGTTAATATTGGTTATTTCGGTAAATGTTTACTATACCACCACCACCTCCAATTTTTTTGCAAAATACATTTTTTAGTAGTTTTTGGTGTGTTCTGTTCAGATCTGCTATTCATTTGTTGTGGAAATGACCCAATTAAAAGTTACGAGACATTAAAGTTTACTAAGTATAGGGAATTTTGGGCATAAGCATGGGTCATTTCCACAATAAATAAATAGCAAATCAGAACAAAACACACCAAAAGCTACTGAAAAATGTACTTTGCAAAAAAACCTAACCTAACAAAATGATTTCCAATCAACTATGAGTCATTCCATTATAATTCAGTCAGGGGTGTAAACCACACCATTTTGGATTTTGTTGAGCTGCAGGGAGCCAATAAGCCTTGAAAAATGATGAAAATAGCAATTTAAATTTTTGTAATTGGACCTAGTTCTCGAGTTATAGTACTTCAAAGTTTGACACCTTTGCCACTGGGTGGCGCTAAGAGCGCCATTTTATTTTTTTTAAATTTCTTTAAAAATCATCATTTTTTTTTGTTCAATTTAATAGTGTCAAATCCTACATTTTTGAGGGCAAGGAATCCAAAAATGATATCAAAATGAGGAAAAAATTCACACTTCCAAGTCATATCTTCCATATTTTATCTTCTCTGACCAAAAAAATGGGTCAGCTTTGAGGGCCTGTAGCTCAGGTCTGCATAAGTTTTTTTTCAAGGGAAATGCAGCGTTATTTAGGATAGACATATGAGAAATCATGTTTATAAAATCTCAGATATATTATCTTTCTGTATGATTTTACAGGCATGAGAGCATACCACATTTTCTTCTTGTACGAAAAGGGGATTGTGCTCTCGCACCCCATTGCTATTTGCAAGAAATGCTCTAAAATTACAATTTTTATCAACAATACAAAACAAGATGTCAAATTCCTACAATTCAGAAGGCAAGGAATCCAAAAACTACATAAAAATGGAAAAACTACAGTAAAAGAGGCCATAATATCTTTCATTTAATGGTAAGCGTAACAGACAATTCCACTGGAATCAGTAACATTTAAATGCCATAAATAGATTATTTTTTTAAATGTTTTACTTCTGGCACCAAAATTTGTAGTGAAACATTTCTGCCATTAAACCTAGTTTAGACCCATTAACATCACTTGTTAAGTTTTGAGGAACTTCCCTATGGCTGTAACACCCATCACCATTTTCTCAACTAGACTTTGGACTAGCTATGGTAGATTTAATGTTTTATTGTTTTTTCTAAACATTTTATTTTCAAAAAGTTGAATACAAATCTTTACATGAATACATATTTGGTTACACAAACAGTATATTGTTCATTGTGCTCACAAAAGTGGATCTAAGAGAAGCACCTATTACAATAAGTTTAGTGTGTGTTTGGTTTGTAACTAAAATTCAATGAGAGCAGTGAAATCCTCATCTGATATTTTGTACACACATCCTGATGTAGTAACTGGTGCAGTGAATATTCTCAATATATTTGACTTTGGAATCCAGCAGATATCATCCTGAGTTAGCCAAGAGAATGTCTGTCTTGGACCGTGAGGTGTCATGAATTTAACCTCAAAGTCATCAGATTCCTTAATATCAGTAATCACTCCAATCCACCAATGACTGTCATATATAGCAGCAACATAATCATGTAGTTTAGGTATCCGTGTTGTTGATATAGTGGATGAACTGAAAAAAGAAAACATTCCTCAAAGTTCCTCATCCTCTGCAGTTCTTTTGTAGGAGATGCAGCCAATCTTTTCTGGAATGAAGACATAAAAGCTTCTTGTTCCAGGAACATTGTTCCAATTTTGAACCTTTCTTCTAAAGTGGCTCTTACTGGTATAAGTTCGTCTTTTGCAATATAAAAGAACTGTATTGAAGGCATGCTGCTCTTACAAAAATGAAAGCTTGAACAGCAGAAATAATCTGATCTTTCTCTGTTAGAGTTAAAGTTTCATGAAGCAGGTTTCTTTTAATAGTTCCACGAAGACCATGTTGCATAAAATTCGAAATCTTGTTTGTGAAAGGTTAAATTAAGAAAATTTTTGAAGTTTTTGTACTGACTGGAGCATCCATCAAAGAAATATTCAATTTTTGAGATATGGGGCAAATACGAATGAATGAATGAACAGAGAACAGTTTGAAGATGATAAACAAATCCAGTGTCATGTTCAAGGTCATCAGAGAAAAAGGCAAATGATTTTGTCTGAAGCTTACCAGAGGAATCCACATGATATAACATAATAGGATGGATAGTACATTGTTGCTTAGTCCAGTGCCACCCTTGAACTGCATCCTGAATGGCCATTGAATAATTTTCAGCAAAATCAGCAAGAATGATGCAGGTTGAAGGATTCACAGAAAGTTCTTGTTTTAGTTTGTTGAGACGTGCTTGACATTTGGAAATGTAGGAATGAGATGTCATATTGTCAATTTTAGAAGCCAAAAACTCAAAGAATTCAAAAGGATCTATAACCATTGACACTATTGTTGTACGATCGGTAGATTGCCACTGCTGGAATGTAATTTGGTCATGTTCATCAAAATCTGGAAAGGCTTCTTTAAGAAAGTTGATCAGTCTTTCTTTATCAGGGCAATTTGAACAATGATGTACCATACATAACATAGCTTGCTCGACAAATCACATACAACCACCTGCATTAAATGTTTGTAATCCAGGTTCAATGCATGGGCAGCAACGACAGCATTCTGATGTATGGAGCAAACACAGATGGAACGCCCACCAGCAGAGCCAACAACCTTACACCACTTTGGATGAAGTGAGCAGAATTTTGAAAAACCTATTTTCATGTATGGATGTCTATCTTTAAACGAACAGTACAGTTCTTTCAGGTTGCAAAGAAGCAGTCTTGTTTGTTTATGGACTTTGTATGATATGCTAATGTAGTCCTTTGCACTAGGCATTTCTCTTGAATACTCATCATCCTGATGAAAGTTAATAACGCTATTGATTATGGATTCTTCAAGTCCTTTTCTTGCAGCTCTAGTGGGTTTGGCCAAAACACCATATTGTTTTTTTAAGTTGATGGCTGATTGAATTAAATATTTGCTGGCACCAAAAAATTCCATTGTTTCAGCTGTGGTCCAAGATTTAGGTTTTAACGTAAGGATTTGAACTTTTTCAGCTTTATTTTCTGTTGGACAATATTTGGTTTTTAAATCATCCATTAATTCGTTAAGGTCCTCTGCATCTGAATTACGGGGAAGTTGAGTTTTGGAGCAAGATGGCAAGTCTAAACCTGTGGATGTGAATGCAGTCTCCATATATTTTGCTGCTTTTTCTATCTTTTGTTGGACACGTTAAATTTTTTGGCATTTTGACTTGCCATGTGATTTCAATGGAGATACTCCATAAACTGTAAGTGAAGTCTCCAACAATTCAGAGGTGAGTTCAGGAGTTGAAAAATCAGGATCATTTTTTTGAGAATCATCAGACACACTTTCGTCAGATGAACTGTTCTGAACAATGGATTTTGCACGTTTCCAACATTCTAAGCAGAGCTTTTGACCAGGGATTACCTGAATAGATGATGCTGAAAGTTGACAGACCAAGTCAACAGTAATCACATGTGAACCATTCCACATCTTCTGCTTGTGCCTACCTATGCAACCATGCAGAGTAAAATGGTTGCAGCATTTTTTCTGGCAATTTTCATATCATTTGATGTACATGTTGTAATGATGAAAACGAACTTTACTTTCATCATTCAAAGAGAGTGTTCCATTTTCTAGTGGCTTTATGCCAGACCACCAAGTAAGCAGTTCAACCTCATCTTCTGCCAGTTCTGCAAGATGTCTGTAGCCTGTATTCTTGTTATACCATGTTTTATGACACGAGTCTCCTGAACCTTTAACCATTCCAATTAAACAAAGAGAAAATTCTGTTTCCATGTCCATTTCTGAAGCATACTATAGCACTGTTAATGAATTAACATAATCACAATCAGTTCACAATCACAATCAATTCACAAATCAATTTTGAGATTATTTTATGGTAGTCTATGGTAGTGTGCAGTCAGTCTGAAAAGAAAACACAGGTATATTAGGGACCTATTTAAGATATAGTGTGGTAAAAATATGATAAGATGTTTGATTCAATTAAAAAATACATAAAAGCATATATTGCATATAAGCAATACCATCCTTGAAAGCTGCCGATCTTTTGTCTCCAAATTATTATGCATTAATAATTGTATAAAAAATATTATGTAGTGTACTACTAAGCTATGAATAAAGTTTTAATGTAGAAAATATAATTTAGGTAAAGTTATTGTGGCTGTTCTTATAATTAAATTAAGGGCCACACAGCTCAGAATTAAGTCGAGGAAATTTTATCAAGAGCATTTAAAATTTTAGTAAAACAATATGAAGACAGAGAATTGAAATCAGTGATAGAAAGTTACAATGCTACCATTATTAAATTGTTAAAATAAATAGTTAATCCCACTTTCATCCAAGAAGAAAATGTGGTATGCTCTCATGCCTGTAAAATCATACAGAAAGTTAATATATCTGAGATTTTTTAAACATGATTTCTCATATGTCTATCCGAAATAATGCTGCATTTCTCTTGATAAAAAACCTATGCAGACCCGAGATACAGGCCCTCAAAACTGACCCATTTTTTTGGTCTGAGAAGATAAAATATGGAAGATATGACTTGGAAGGGTGAATTTTTTTCACATTTTGGTCATTTTTGGATTCCTTACCCTCAAAAATGTAGGATTTGATACTTTGTTAAAATTGAACATACAATGATGATTTTAAGGACATTTTTAAAAAATAAAAGTGGCAAAAGTGTCAAACTTTGAAGTGCTATAACTCGAGAACCGTAGGTCCAATTACAAAAATTTAAATTGCTACTTTCATCATTTTTCAAGGCCTATTGGCTCCCTGCAGCTCAACAAAATCTAAAATGGTGGTGTAAATATTTTTCTAAAATAACTGAATTATAATAGAATGACTTCTAGATTGTCTTTGAGGAGAGATGTAAATTACGTATACAATAGGCTTCTGAGAATTCTTTCATCAGGAATATGTTCATAAAATATATTACATTAGGCTTTACATTCACTTTATCTAGCCATGTATCCTTGAACTGGGATATGGAAAATCTGCATGTGTTTACACGCTTATTTCTTTTGTTAGTCTTTTTCAATATACACCAAAATATATGCTGGTCCTCTCTGTATGTACACTGTTTATCACACAATGGACACTTCCTTGTTGATGGTAAAACGTTATGCGCAATGAAAATCTCTATAGCGGCTTTATCATTATTATAAATGCACGCTATCAGTTCTTCAAAATCATAATTACAGCCTTCACATACCATATCTAAATTTATTTAAAGGAAAATGGCATCAATCACTAGACTAGATGGAAATCAAAACAAATGTCATTATTATAAACACACATTTGACATGACATCACGTCAAATGGATATCGTTAATTAAAATTTCAGAAGCAAATATCTTTGTAAATATGAATTTCCCCAAATAAAGACATACACCATTTTTCTTAGTAAATTATGATGTACTACTAGAAATATTTCATTTTACTTAGGGTGCAGCTGGTGTTATAGTAAACATTAA
Organism: Bathynomus jamesi; assembly: GCA_023014485.1. Classification (NCBI taxonomy): domain Eukaryota; kingdom Metazoa; phylum Arthropoda; class Malacostraca; order Isopoda; family Cirolanidae; genus Bathynomus; species Bathynomus jamesi. Next base: position 336,151 of record JAJOZX010001692.1, read on the forward strand.
CCATTATTTCACCTAAATATTTTCTGATCTTTTCGTATTAGGCACTCTCTGTCACATTTCAGGCAAGTTGAGGATGAGAGAATAACGCCATAATTTATAAAAACATCCAATCCTTTGTCTTCATCTAGGGCACATGACAAATCAAGTTCTCAAAGTCAAAATCACACGAATAGCACATCATAATTCTATCACAAACCACTAAACTGAATCCAATTTGAAAAAAAAAATTAGCCAGAACAAAACCCAACCAACTAATTAAGTTCCAGAGTAGTGAAAAAATAGCCTAATCAAGAAAAATATTTTATGAAAAAAGTACATTATAGCCAAAATAGGAAATATATTTTATTAAAACAAGTACATTTGAACAAATTTGCACAACATAAGATATATATTTTCTTAGTCAGTTTTGAATGGCAATTCAATATATTGTACTGTTGTAGCTGTGAGTGAGCCGGTTAAAAGGCAAATATTAGCCTAACCATGAAAGGAACTGGTATGCTACTCTGATATTTCTGCGAGTGCTTAGAAGTGGCAGTCTGAGGACCTAGCCCTTTTTAATGCCTGAAAGCCATCTGAATCACAATGCACTTCAGCAGAAACAATATCCTTACCAGTAATAATATACGAGATTAAATTGCACTTATTAGTGATTATAGCTTGCCTCTGATCAGAAAAAAAAAAATTTTATTTCAATTTATCAAACCAATATTGGCAGTTAGTTGAAAATTTACTTTATCTGTAATTTATCATATTTGTTTTTGAAGCTATTCACTGTTGCATTTTCCAAAATTCCTCTGTCCTGGGTGACCAGATCATTCCATTGATTGACAACTCTTTGTGAATAGAAGTTTTCCTTATATCTTTATTGCACTGTTTTTTATATATTTTAGCTGGATCTCGTGGGTTCTTTATAAACAATTTGTCAGAATCAATATTCTCAAAGCCTTTAATAATTTTAAAGGTCTCAATCATATCTCCTCTTTGTCTCCTTTCCTCTAAAGTGGTAAGATTCAGCTTCTTTAGTCTTTCTTCATAAGTCTTATCAGCAATTCCAGGAATTAGTTTTGTGGCTCTTCTTTGCACTCTTTCCAAATCATTTATATCTTTCCTCAGGTAAGGTGACCAGGCCTGGACAGCATACTCCAAATGGGGTCATACATATGTCTTATAAAGGATCAAGACTGTCTCAATATCCAAGAATTCAAATGTAGATCTTATAATTCCAAGTGTTTGATTAGCCTTCTTAGTAACTTCCACAATATGGTTATGGACCTTCAAATCAAAAGAATATAGCATACCCAAATCCTTTTCAGTATTGGATTCCAATATCTGTACACCATTCATATGATAATTTTGCTTGGTATTATTTATCCCTGAGTGCACAACTTTACATTTATCAGTATTAAAATCAAGTAGCCATTCTCTTGATGAGTTCAGCAGTATCTTCAGGTCTGAAATCAATTGTTGAATTTGGTCTTCAGATTGAACTGGGCTATATATTTTTGTCATCTGCAAATACTTTACACAGATTTTACATGTTGAGGGAAGTCATTGATGAAGACCACAAATAGGACCAGTCCCAGAACTGAGCCCTGAGGGACACCACTAAGAACATTTCGCCACCTAGATTTTTCACCATTAACTGAGACACACTGTGATCTACCAGATAGGTATGCTTCAATCCAATTGTATATATTACCAGTAATACCACACTGTCTCAGCTTTAGTTTAGTCTTCTATGAGGGACAGAGTCAAAGGCCTTGCTGAAATCAAAAAAATAACATCAAATGGTTCATTGTTATCATAGTAAGATGTCCAATCCTCCAACGTTTCTATAAGATTAGTGAGACATGATTTTTTGGGAATGAAGCCATGCTGTGAATTTGAGATCAAATTTAACCTTTCAAGATGGTTCGTAATATTCACTCTAATAATCGTTTCCAATACTTTTACTACTTGGGATGTAAGGGAGATTGGTCTATAATTCTGGGCAAGCTTTTGTCACCTTTCTTATGTATTGCTGTCACTATAGCATTTTTCCAATCAGATGGTAAACTGATTGATTGGAGAGACGTATTAAAGATTATAGTGAGTGGTTTTGCTAGTTCATCTGGAGGGCAGAAGCACCCCCATCCTCAGATGGGGTTGCCTGTGAAAACATACATAGGAGCCGATCAAAAGACAGTAGCTATCTGAACTAACCCGAAAGACCTAACCGAAGGCTAGGCCTGGCCCTGGCCAAAGCCTAGAAGCCAGACCCTCTCCGACAAGGTAAAGGCCTAATAGGGATCCAGCTAATTCAGCACACAATCAAACTAAGACAATTAGGTAAATCTACACAAACACAATCCAAGGGGGAAAAGCCCGGCCTAGAAATTAGCAAAACCTATCAGCACGATTGACAGCTTGTCATTCGTCCGATTACCACAAAGATTACCAAAAGTCCTGTGGCATAGGTATAGAATCCATGGTTAAATTATTTCTTATGCTGTGCTGCTATATAGTCCGTAGTCAGATTCAGAAATGTAAATTTGTTCCTGTTTACGTCATCTGTTATTAATGTTTATTTGTTGCCTGCTTAGATCTAGTTTAGTCTGAGGTTAATATTCGTTTTTTTGACCCAGTCACACCCAGCTATAACAGCAATATATTGAATAACCAATCAAAGCTGAATAAGAAAATATATTATTATCTTGTGCAAATTTGTATAAAATGTACTTTTTTAAAAAATATATTTTCTACTTTCTAATATGTATGTATATAAATTTCAGTTGGTTTGTTTATTTGGGCTACCTTTTTGGAGATTTTTCTTGGCTTTTTTTGGCTACTTTTTCTTGCTTTGGCTACTTCTTTCTGTTTCTGGTTAGTGTGTGGTTAATTTTCGTTCTACTGGTATGACGTGTCAATCTTGTGAACTTTATTTCGAAGACCTAATCCGCCTTGTTGGCCTCGATGAAGATAAAAGTTTAAATTTTTTTTTCCAATCACGGCATAATTCCGACATCCGTGATTTGCCCTAAATGTAATACTGCCTGTATTTTAAGACAAGACTTGAAGGTGTTTAGGTGCCGTAAAAAAAATAGAAGGATGTGAAATCGTGGGTTTTACGTACTGGGAATAGACATCCTCATTACCGGAAATATTTTGCATGATACTTGTTCTGGCAGAACATCCTGATGATTCTACAGTTCTGCATCACTTCCTTACTGCAATTGCAGAACTATATCCTCCAAAATAAGGTGACTGGTTAGGTTAGGCTAAGTTAGGTTAGGCTAAGTTAGGTTAGGCTAAGTTAGGTTAGGCTAAGTTAGGTTAGGCTAAGTTAGGTTAGGCTAAGTTAGGTTAGGCTAAGTTAGGTTAGGCTAAGTTAGGTTAGGCTAAGTTAGGTTAGGCTAAGTTAGGTTAGGCTAAGTTAGGTTAGGCTAAGTTAGGTTAGGCTAAGTTAGTTGGCTAAGTTAGGTTAGGTTGTGTTTAGCACGAATGCAAACTTTTCTGGTTGATTTTGAGTTTTTTTTTGAATCTGCCATCTGTTTCCTGTGCAAATGCATAGTTTTCGAGACAACGATATCTCGAAAACTACGCATTTGCACAGGAAACGGATGGCAGATTCGTGCAGAGCACCTCCAAATTGACCAGAAAAGTTTGCTCTCATTATAAAGAGAGACTGGGTCAAAAAACGAATAATTACCTATAGGGTTATTATTGTTGTAGTGTGAGCATGTGATAATGCAGTACTGTGATCTATCTACTTGCGAGTTACTCCCAGTCAATTGAATGCCCGGTTAGGTCAACTGTACGCCCTTGACGATTGGTTAGGTTGTCATCATGATATTTTTGTTAGTTTTAACGAGGGCGTACAGTTGACCTATTAGGCCCTAAAGGGGTCATTCAAAAACCATGTGGGGGTCATCCATGTCAAGTCAGCCACCTAAAACACTCACCCCTTTCAATTTTGCTCATACTTGGCACAGTAGCAGATATACATGCCAAACTTAAATTCCCAAATTATTAGAGCTGACTGACCTTTGGTTACTGAGATACAAGGTCACAAAGTTGTGACATTTTGACCTTTTTTGCGTTAAATGACTATTTTCAAAATGGTGTAACTAAAGAACTATTAAAGCTAGAGCATTGATTTTGGTCTCATTCTAAAGCTCTTTAGTAGCCCCTTGTTTATTGTATCTTGTTAAATATCTCTACTATGAAAAATAAAAAAAATCCCTTCAAAAGTTGACCTTTGACCTTGAATTAAAAAAAATACCTTCTCCTAAAAAATTCAATTTTTTTACATTAATACCTTGAGTCATGTACAACAAAATCCCAAGAAGCTGTAAGTGGCTGATAACTAGTTCAATGTATAAAAAATAATGAATTCAAGCAACATTTTGAAAAAAGTCATTTTATACAAAAATTGTCAAAAAGTCATGACTTTGTGACCTTGTATGTCAGTAACCATTTTTGTCTAAGGTCAGCTCAATCTCTTACAAATACAACCCATATCTACATACTATCTGCAGCCTTCTACAAACAAGCAAATGCTTATTTTTAAATATTTGTTCTTTACCCACCTCACCTGTATGTTGTGCATGTATGTGATGATTTTCAGTAGTTGACAAGATTCTTGTGGGCCACCCAATTTATTGTGATTTCTAGAAGAGAAAACAATTTTTAATGTATACCTAGATAGCTACCTAATTAACAAATACAAGTAACATATTAAAATGTACATACAATATGTATAGGTATAGTGCTCATTGATTTCCATTTATCACAACTTAAAATGTATGCAGTGTATATATAGTTACATGACCATTTTAATTTTGAATTCTTACCTTTCTGTGCTGTAGATCTGCCAAAGCTTTGGATGCCTTCAAAGTAACTTCTTTGCAAATCCTGTATGTTTGTCCATTAGTAGTAGATGCCTCAACTTGTGTTAGAATATCTGAATATGGTAAGATTAATTCATCTGGTCGACCAGGATACACAAATGATGGGTTTGGGCCATGAGGATGAAGGAATGTGACTTTTACTTCTCTATTCTCTGGTATCTTTTCCAGCACATATGCCACCCACCAATGGCCATCATATGCAGCAGTAACAAAACCATGTATTTTCTCCTCAGTCACAACTTCTTCCTTTTCAGTAACTTTCTCAATATTTGAATAATCTGATAATGAATAATGTTTAACCTTAAGAGAAGTCAATGAAACTGGCTGTAAATGGTGTAATTTCTGTGTACCAACAATAGTCCTTGCAGTTGAGTGTCTTTCTTGGAGAAGTTGGCTTTCCTCTTCATGCTCTTTATTGGTTGAAAATGACATTTTATATTTACAATATTTTCACTTGCAAATGTATATAACTGTTCTGCAGTAAGGATCTGTTCATCATAAGGTCGTTGTAGACTAGCTTTTGCAGCTAATCTCTTAACTGTGCCTCCAACACCATCACAGGGTCCCTTTCCATGACTTGTTGCAAAAAAATTCCATTCTGCCTCAATTCCAAAATCATCTCTGTGATGGCAAAGATTCAAAAAGTTTTTGCAGTTCTTATACTGTCCTGCACGCCCATCTGAAAAGTAAATTATTTTGTGGATGGAACCGATGGATGAGATATTATCTTTTAGGAATTTTATCAGATGCTTTTGAAACAAATGTACAGCAACTGTGTTATGGATGTTACACTCTGAAATAATAACAAAGCTAAGGTGAGCAATCTCATCTTCCTTTTTATAGTAAATAACAAATGGATGTAGAGTAGCCATCTCATTGTTCCAGTGAAAGCTCTGAACCTCATCTTGAAGAATAAAGGAATAATTTTCAGCAAAATCACACACAGCAAGGACCTCACCATCTTTCAAAGACATTTTTGTTTCACGGTAATAAGTTGCTTGCATCTTTGTCTTGAAGTCATGTATCTGGTATTCTTTCAGTTGGTTATAGAATTGGTCAATATATTCATCTGTATTCAGTTCTACTGATTCAAGATTTGACTGATCTGTATTGGTCCACTTTTTAAAATTTATGATATCAATGAAGTTGTTTGTAAATATGTCCAGTAGTCTGTTTTTTAAATCTGATGGATCTCCACATTGTTCACATTGTCTGATGCAGCATTTCTGTGAGGCAGGATTGCATTCCATAAAGGCAACACAATGACGTACATTCTTAATAGGTGTGTCATCATTTGCAGTTAGTTTTTCTAATTCAGCTCCTACAAACATAAGTTTGGCATTCTGATGAATTGTACAGACACATACTGAGTGAGTTCCTGTTGCTCCAGCAATAACACACTGCTTTGGACGCAATTCTGCAAATTTACTGAATCCCACCTTAACCAAAGGATTTCTTTCTTTGAAAATATGATAGGTTTCTTTTAAATTGCAAAGTAAAAGATGCTTTTGCAAATGTATCCTTCCTCTTTCATTGTCAATGATACTACAATAGTCTTTCTTTCCTGGCATTGTTCTACTGATGTCTTCTGAAAGATAAAATGCTTTAATAGCGTCAACAGTATCCTGTTTAATTCTTTTCCCACCCTTTGGATTTGGGTCTGAAAGGACACCTTTTTCTTCAACTATTTTTTTAGCAATAGATGCTGTATGCCTTGTTGTGTTAAATTCTGAAGCAATTTTCCTAATGCTCCAACTTTTGGGCAATACAGTGAGGATTTTTATTTTATCACTTCTTTTAGTATTTTCATTTTTGAATTTTTCCTTGAGTTGATTTATTATTTCTAAACAGTCTACATCTCCAGATGGCTCCTTAAATTGTGAGTCAGAAATCTCTTTTCCTGCAACTGTTTCCATTCTCTTCTTAACTGTCTCTGTCACCTTGCTTAGTTTTTTAGCTCCATATGACTTTTGCTCTACAAGCTTTCTCTTTTTTATGGGTGATTCACCAATTGAAACAAAAGAAGCATTCAAAGTACACATCTCATGGTTTTGCTCTGAAGTTGATGCATCACTATTGTCAACATTTTCAATTTTCTCAAGATCTTCAGGTGGTTCACTACTACAAGAAGAATCATCATTTATGTCTGAATTCAAAGTGCCTATTCCTTTCTCAGGCAAGGACTCAAGATGTTCTCTACACTGCTTACAAAGTCTGTGATGTAGTGTTAAGTGCAGATCGGGAAACTTATTTACAAGTTCCTGTGGTACAATTCTCAAACTCTTCTTTCGACACTGACCTTTGTGACGCAGCAAAGGATCAGCACACTTCTGTTTCAGTTTTAAATGTTCCATGTTTGTACTCTGAAATCACAAAAGCACAAAGAAAATCCTGAAAAGAAAACAATGAACAATTAATGAATTATTAAATAAATTTTTATACATGTATTTAGTAAAAATAAATTAACTTTAACTTGAAGTCAGGAGTCAACTCTGTAAAGTTGACAGTACTTATATACTAGTTGGGCCTTTGGATCAGCGCTACTCCAGTAGATTTGGGGCTGTCGAGGGGTTTAACCCTGGTTGTCTTTTAAAAGACTTCTTTTGGCACAGGTCACAAAAAGGTTTTTGAACTAATAATGTTAAGTTGAACTAAGTCTTCACTGACACTATATCAGAACAAAACTTTTAAATAAATGAACTGACAAAAAAAATCTAAAATTGAAGAATGATGCCAACTTCATTTATTTTTTATACATTGAACTAGTTATCAGCCACTTACAGCTTCTTGGGATTTTGTTGTACATGACTCAAGGTATTAATGTAAAAAAATTGAATTTTTTAGGTGGTGTTTTTTTTTTTTATTCAAGGTCAAAGGTCAACTTTTGAAGGGATTTTTTAATTTTTCACAGTAGAGATATTTAACAAGAGACAATAAACAAGGGGCTACTAAAGAGCTTTAAAATGAGACCAAAATCAATGCTCTAGCTTTAATAGTTGTTTAGTTACACTGTTTTGAAAATAGTCATTTAACGCAAAAAAGGTCAAAATGTCACAACTTTGTGACCTTGTATCTCAGTAACCAAAGGTCAGTCAGCTCTAATAATTTGCGAATTTAAGTTTGGCATGTATATCTGCTATTGCGCCAAGTATGAGCAAAATTGAAAGGGGCGAGTGCAAAAAGTGCCATTTTGTGGCTGAGTTGACATGGAATGACCCGTGGTCCTTTTTCGGGTGGTTTTCAAACCCGTCCCTCCCCAACTTGTGGTCATTGACTTAAACCCCCCTCCAAAACCACGTGGTCTTCTGATATCACCCCCACCCTTTCTTAATCTTATGTAAAATGTAAGTTTGAAAAAAGAGAATCCTCTGGTGAGCGGTGCCCCCATAGTACTGTGAGGTATTGAAAAACTCGATGATCTTCACTTGCCCCACAAACATCTTTAAATGGGAGACCCAAAATGGGCGCACACACATTTCTACATTACTGTACAGTCTTTACAACCACACCTACACTTTTCCTCCTAAGTATATATATTGTAATGTATATAGTTGCAAATTGTGACTTGGTCCGCAATTGATATGGACCGTGACTTATTTTTGGTTGGCAAGGTACTGGTATTGATGGGTACTGTAATGAAATTGACTGGATTCTTTGGAGCTGATATATTTGCATGTCAGTTATAAATAGATATAGAGTGTAACATATTTGTGGATAGTAGCCTATTATGACTAGAGTTGCACCGATGTATCGGTAGATACTGTTCTGAAAACCGATACCGATACTTTGAATTACTGTTTTTTGAAGAAATTATCTTATTTTATATATTATTAAATTTTTTATTATTATACAGTAATATCTTATTTAGTTGTTTAATATATTTTTATCAAAATTAGCAATGTTTACATTTACTAACAAAACAAAAAATCATAAAATGTAACTATAGGCCCCTATACAAGATTACAAATATTCAATACAGTAATACAGTATCATATAAATATACAATTTCAAATTAAAGTAATAGTTTTCAGTAGAAATGAAAGTTTTGTAAAGTTGTTCATAGATGGCACCACGCGGCATGCATAATCATAAACCATTCAGTTGCTTGAATGTTTGAATCTCGTGTGTAAAGTTATTGATAATACACTACCATTATATGCATTCGTTTAGAACTTTATATAATAAGATATATATATATATATATATATATTTTCTTTTTCTTAATTTAAACATAATTAAATTACAGGCTCTAGCTATATATTATAATATATTATATTATTATGAAATTAAATGGAACTAAAGTTGGGATTGGGAAAGGCATTTTAAGTTAATTGAGATATTATATCATTTACTTGAACTTTTATTAATAATCAATTTTAAAACAATTAATTAAAAAGTATCGGTATCAGTATCGGTATCGGTACTTTTTTGTAGTATCGGTATCGGCCAAAATATTGGTATCGGTGCAACTCTAATTATGACTTTGATCCTCTGGATCCAGAGATTCTATCTTTAGTTTTAAATTGATAATTAATTAGTTTTAAATTGATACTTAATTAGTTTTGTAAAAATTGGTTGTTGCCAATGTACAGGCAGTTTTTACATAGTGGAGCCACCTCGATGGGCCGAAGTGGCCCCTAGTGTGCCCACTATAAAAATTTCTTATGTTCTTATGTTGATTGCCTGTTACCTTTCATCTGTTGGCAATTTCCAGCAGATTTCAGTGGAGAGTGAATGACAAAAGCCCTAGGTTTTTTTCGTTAAAGAGTTATATATGTGGACAGGGCCGGATTAAGCATTGTTAGGGCCGGGGGCAATGAATATTTTTGGGCCGGTGTCACTAGAAAAACACAATTCTTTACCTGATATATCATACATGAGTGATGTGATCAGCTGACTGGGATCGATCAACAGAAAACGAAACAAAAACAAAGATGTGATTACAGAAAATGTATACTTTGTTCACATAAATGGGATACAACACTAGATTTGGTAGAAGTGGAATCTAGAATTTTTTTTTCTTCCTCACGGTTGACCATTTCAACGGTAGATTATAGGGTTTACATAGTTTCTTGGGGTCGGACAGCATCTTGGGGCTGGGGGCAAATGCCCCCTTTGCTCCCATTATAATCAACTACTGTATGTGGAGGTCTTCAAAGGACCTCGTTAAGTAGTGTTTTTATTGGTTAATGTTAAATTTATATGCCTTTGGTATTTTAGCACTGCCTAATGGTAAAAGAAATAAATTACCTTACCATATTATTTCGTTGGGCCTCGCATCTGGTTGTAGGGCGCGATGATCTTTTTTGATGTGGGGCCGCTATACAATGGAGTTACGCGAGTTAATTTGATTTAATTAATATAGGCAATCACTATATTAAAATTCCTGAAGGTATAGGCCTATCCTTTTGAGTTATTAGGTTTATATTATTTGTTATTCACTCAAAACTTACAGGAAGATTAAGTACACCTTCCTTGCTTAAAAGTATTTTTTAACATAAGCAGCTCCGAGTGCCGCAAAATATAAATAATCTTAGGAATTCGCTGATTTTTAAAAGTTCGTTGACTCTTCTCTTGAAGTAATTTTCACGAGTCAGCAATGGGAAATTTTGAATATGAAATAATAATTTTTTTTTGTTATGTCGGCCCAATTGGGTTTTATGTATGGCAATTATTTCCATTCTCAATCTAGGCTATGTCGCTAATCCCAAGGCAGTTTTGTAGATACAGTATTTAATTCAATGAATTAATAATTTGTATTTAATTAAGAAATAAAGGTACCACATACGATACCATGTTGTAAGCATATATAATTTTTCCATAGTAAGGTGCCATATTCGATTTCTTATATTATTGAGAGGTAATGAGGTAAATGAACAATTAAAAGGCATATCTTCTAAATAAACTATTAATTGTTTCTTCAATTGAAAATAATATCTTGACTAAAAAATTTAATTTTTAATGTTCAAAATTATTTATTGGAGCATACATATTGGATACATACTAACATACTGAATGCATACATATTAATTGGAGCATCCAGTGTAGCGTATTATATTTCTTCCCAAAGCTGTACTCTTTGGTCCTCTAGGATTATAGGATATTTTAATGCTTAGTATTGGCCACGTGGTTAAACGTCAAGACCCCCCTCCCCATGTGGCCCTTGGTAGTCAAATAGGGAACCCCCTCCCCCTTTAAGGATCACATGGCTTTTGAATGGCCCCATTCCTATTGGGAATGGAAAAAAATTGCCATACGTAGAGCCAAATACAGTATGTTCGCATTGGGCCTACATAAGAAAAACTATTTTTTCGTATCAAAATTTTCCATCGCTGATTCATGAAAATTACTCGAGAGAAATAATGAAAATGCAAAAATTAGACGTCTGGAGACTCTACCAAGTAAGGGAATTTAAGACAAAAGGATTTATATTAGTTATAGCCAGAGCTGTCTCGTGACGAGCATTGCTGTAGGCAAGGAAGACGTGTTTAATCTTCCTACAAGTTCTGAGTGAAAAACTAATGACAAAAATAATAACACAAAAGGATAGGCCTATTCCTTCAGGTATTTAGGCATAGTCATAGCCGGATTATCAAGGAAGCACAGTGGGCACTGTGTCCAGGACCTACGAAATTTGGGAAATACGTATTTTCACTGTGGTATGGCCTATGAAGTTTTATAGGCCAAGAGAATGAATGAAAAAATCTATAAAGTTTGACAAGAGGGAAATAGACTGTAGACTAGGGTTTCTCCTTATATGCAGCTTTCTTCATCCCGGAAAAATGAAGCCAATTCCCGGGATCCCGGGAAATCCAGGAAATGGTTGTATATTCAAGTGAAAGGTAATTTTTTTATTGTTCAGTGATAAAATATCCTTTTAGAATTGGGATAACCAATTACTTATGCCTAGATGACCACTTTCGCATTGTAATACTTGAATTGAGTTTACCAATCAGTGGTAGCTATTTATTATTTATTAAACATAATACTTATCATGCTATTCATCTGCAGGGGACAAATAAAAGGCTAAAATATTATATTCCTTTAATTATAATTAAGTGCATTTGCAAATAAAGAAAAAGAAAAAACTTCATTCAAAAAAATAATTTATACCTTTTATCTCAACCTATTTTATCTTAAAATATTTAGCCAATACAAAAAAATAAAAATAAAATAAACTTCATTAGAAAAAATAATTTCATCCTTTTATCTTAAAATATTTAAAGAGTCTTTCAACATTTTTAAAATAGCTTCTTAAAAAACATAAACAATCGATACTTCTATCATTAAGACGAGTTCTCAACTTCGTGATAAATAAACCTGCTGCAGAAAAGGCTCTTTCTGATTCAACAGAGGTTGGCGGAATGGTTTTCAGTGCATCAAATAAATTCATAATGGTTGAAGTTTTGTTTCCTATTGTCTCGAATAACTGCAGTTCTTGCTTCAAATGCTTGCTTAAACTCTGAGCAAGATGAGTTGCCTGCGATCGCTAGATAGTATACTGAGACTCGGTTCCTTTTATTATACGCAGCGCTAGCGACATTCCCTCGGCCAGTTTTTGGCATACGGGCCCACTTTTAGATTGTTCTAAGTTGCTAATGCTAGTATGTTCATTTAAGAAAGCAGAAAAGTAGAATAAAATGTGGTAAATATTATGCAGTTTTCTTTAATTCTACCCAAGAGCCTTCTAATAACAAAAGAAAAAAACAAATAAATCAATAAAAAATAAATTAAGTCATTTTAAAATTCCGGGATTCTGGGGAAAGAAACCCTATTATAGACATAAGACTAAGTGATTATATACATTAATTTAGTATCTAATTGCTTAGTGCTTAGACACCCGTCACACCTGACTGGCCTGAAACCAACTAAGATCTAATAAAAATCACGAAGGAATAAATAAACTCGACTAAGTTTATTTTCATAATGAATAACCGAATATATTTGTTAGATATAACATGCAAAAACCGTAATAAAACAGTCAGATTAACCCCAAATTATGGAGCTACTTACTTCGTAGCCTCTCATCCTGTGTTATCCACAGGTGGCAGCACGCACAGAGCTGACACAATGTTTATGTTATGTTTTATAATTAATTTAGTTAGCTAAAAGCACATTCACAAGGGAACAATTTGGGTCTAAGTTAAAATAAGGCACATAAATAGACGGTGCATCGGCAAATTAGGGGACCTACGATAGAAAAGTGCCCAGGGCCTACGAAACCCTTAATTCAGCCCTGGCCATAGTGAATTGCCTATATTAATTAAACTCCTTGCGTAACCCTATCGGCTACGTCGAAAGAGGTGAGATAGGCAGCCGCCCACCCTACAACCAGAAGCGAGGTCCAACGAAATAATAAGGTATGTGTAATAACTTGGGTTTAGTGACCCCGCCAAGTTACTAGGTTTCTAAACAACAACAAAGGCACTTACCGGTGCTTTGATTTAGGTCTTCTTTACCTTTAGGGCCTAGCATAGATTTCCAGCGTCCTATAAAGCACCTACTTAACTCTCAAACTTTACTAATTTAGAAGCTATAGACATTAGTGATGTAGCGGATGTCATTTTTTTCACATCCGCAGATGCGGATGTCTACATTTTCGTTATTTTTCAGGATATATTCGAGATTTGTTGTGTTTAACGTATATAATAAGTTATTATATAGAGAGAGCTGTAGCTATAATGTAGTATAATTGATTAATTGTACAATAATTGCTGTACTTTTCCCTGAACATATAAAATAATAGCAAGCATCTAACTAATATAATCAATTAGTGAATTCGTCTGCAAATAAATTCGTTATATTTTGTTGAGTTTCAGCCACAATTAGAAACCATAATTGTGTTACCCGACCTCTTTCCCCAACCTCCAGCCTTATAGAAAGAGATCTTTAATTAGCTTGATAACTATTTATATTAAGTTTAAAGTTTTATTAGGCATATTTATAAATGAGTAATTAAAATAAAGTAAACTAAGATGTTCATCGTTTAATATTCAAACTTAATTATAGGAAGGTTATGCTTAAGGAACATTAATTTTTCTGCCTTTTCTGCTGCCAGTCTGTTTCTCTTTTCATCATATATTAATCCAGCACTGCTAAATAATCTCTCACTTGGTACGCTTGTTGGAGGACGTGCTAAATGTTTCCTTGCAAGTTTACTCAAGTATGGATAGATATTCTGCATATTTTTCCACCAACTAATAGGATTGTCACATGCAGCCAGGCGTTTTCTTGGTGATAGCTCTCGATCATTTTTACTACATCTTTTGACATCGCGTAGGTCTCGTCATCGCTGCTTGACTCAAGAAACTGAGAGAGAGATTGCTTGTTTGTTTTTTCTGTTTAAGGTGCTTCAACCCTGCTGGATTATTGACACCATTTTTTTTTTTTTTTTCTTACCCGAAGGAAGGTTGCAAAATTAAGAATGTTTGGATATTTCGAGAGATTCTGTGATAGATTTGCTTGTTGAAGGTGTTGGTTCTGTCACTGAAACTTTTATTCTTTTGGTGGGTGGCGAAGCGACAGATTCAAGAGATTGAAGCTCTTCAACTGCTTTGCCAAGTGATGATTTAACTTATGGAAAACTGATGAGTGGGTAGTTGGGAGGTAACGAAAATGGTTCACTGAGTAGGTAGTAGTAGGTAGGTAGTTTATCTAACAATTATTAAATTCCTTTATGTCAATAACTGGGTGGATGAAACCAATGGTTGCTCACCAGAGTTATTCTCCACACTAGTATTTATATACTGTGTGAGAAGAGCGTGCTCGGTAATAGATACACATTACCAATCAACCAACCGGGGAAAAAACCAAGACAACGCTGGTGGAAAAAGCCCCGCTAAAAGGAGAACAAGGAGAGAACGAAAACGAGGAATGGGGCGAGGACGCAACTGGAGAAGGGACGAGAACAGACACCGAAGAAAGATCCCCACCAGCAAGTACGCTCTCGACAATTATACAAGGAGAAAAGAGACTCTCTAGGGTCATTCCATGTCAAGTCAGCCACCTAAAACACTCACCCCTTTCAATTTTGCTCATACTTGGCACAATAGCAGATATACATGCCAAACTTAAATTCCCAAATTATTAGAGCTGACTGACCTTTGGTTACTGAGATACAAGGTCACAAAGTTGTGACATTTTGACCTTTTTTACGTTAAATGACTATTTTCAAAATGGTGTAACTAAAAAACTATTAAAGCTAGAGCATTGATTTTGGTCTCATTTTAAAGCTCTTTAGTAGCCCCTTGTTTATTGTCTCTTGTTAAATATCTCTACTGTGAAAAATTAAAAAATCCCTTCAAAAGTTGACCTTTGACCTTGAATAAAAAAAAAATACCTTCTAAAAAATTCAATTTTTTTACATTAATACCTTGAGTCATGTACAACAAAATCCCAAGAAGCTGTAAGTGGCTGATAACTAGTTCAATGTATAAAAAATAATGAATTCAAGCAACATTTTGAAAAAAGTCATGACTTTGTGACCTTGTATGTCAGTAACCATTTTTGTCTAAGGTCAGCTCAATCTCTTACAAATACAACCCATATCTACATACTATCTGCAGCCTTCTACAAACAAGCAAATGCTTATTTTTAATTATTTGTTCTTTACCCACCTCACCTGTATGTTGTGCATGTATGTGATGGTTTTCAGTAGTTGACAAGATTCTTGTGGGCCACCCAATTTATTGTGATTTCTAGAAGAGAAAACAATTTTTAATGTATACCTAGATAGCTATCTAATTAACAAATACAAGTAACATATTAAAATGTACATACAATATGTATAGGTATAGTGCTCATTGATTTCCATTTATCACAACTTAAAATGTATGCAGTGTATATATAGTTACATGACCATTTTAATTTTGAATTCTTACCTTTCTGTGCTGTAGATCTGCCAAAGCTTTGGATGCCTTCAAAGTAACTTCTTTGCAAATCCTGTATGTTCGTCCATTAGTAGTAGATGCCTCAACTTGTGTTAGAATATATGAATATGGTAAGATTAATTCATCTGGTCGACCAGGATACACAAATGATGGGTTTGGGCCATGAGGATGAAGGAATGTGACTTTTACTTCTCTATTCTCTGGTATCTTTTCCAGCACATATGCCACCACCAATGGCCATCATATGCAGCAGTAACAAAAACCATGTATTTTCTCCTCAGTCACAACTTCTTCCTTTTCAGTAACTTTCTCAATATTTGAATAATCTGATAATGAATAATGTTTAACCTTAAGAGAAGTCAATGAAACTGGCTGTAAATGGTGTAATTTCTGTGTACCAGCAATAGTCCTTGCAGTTGAGTGTCTTTCTTGGAGAAGTTGGCTTTCCTCTTCATGCTCTTTATTGGTTGAAAAATGACATTTTATATTTACAATATTTTCACTTGCAAATGTATATAACTGTTCTGCAGTAAGGATCTGTTCATCATAAGGTCATTGTAGACTAGCTTTTGCAGCTAATCTCTTAACTGTGCCTCCAACACCATCACAGGGTCCCTTTCCATGACTTGTTGCAAAAAAAATTCCATTCTGCCTCAATTCCAAAATCATCTCTGTGATGGCAAAGATTCAAAGAGTTTTTGCAGTTCTTATACTGTCCTGCACACTAGGGTGGTCCAAAAAGTTAAAGCATCGACTAAGTTCTCTCCACAAGGTTGGTTTTATGCCTCTTGGTGTGGACAGTATTTGTGCAAAGTTTCACGTTATTCGGTTAATATTTAGGGGTTGCCCCACTTGCCCCCTTTTTGAAAATTTGGGAAAATATATAGACAACTGAATAACTAAATTTTTTTTTGGTTCTCAAAGAATATGAAAGAAAACAGTAAGACAATAGGACATGATAATGGGTGTATCTTCATTATTTCTTCTGCATCAGAGTCGCCTTGGATGGTATTGGTATCTGTTTTCATGGGTGGCTACGAGTTGTAGGAGTACTGCTTCTGGTCCTCGTTCATGTCAAAGTGTCATTGTAGCATTGTGCGAGAGCAATACCTCGCTCAGCAGCATCATTGACGACTTTCATCTTTAAGGCGCGATCTCTAAGTTCCTGTAGTTCTTGTCATTTGGCCATTCCCGTGGATCTTTTTGAAGTAACTGGCGCGCTTCCTCCTTACCTCCAACTTTCAAGGCATCAAAGAAGGTCAATGTCCTTTTCGTGACGAAGGATGCCACATCATTTTCACACCAGCTTCCGCCATGTCGATTCGTCGGGGGCAGCCATTCTTTTGGGGATGTTGGAGGTGTTGAACCATTCTCCTTTTGGTATCAGGATCGATCCTATTATCGAAGAAGGCCAGTCCAATCAGATGCTCCGACAAGTACCACAGGTGGCATCTTAGAGCTGTCTTCGCCACTTGTGCAGCTCCTCCGTGTGGATATTTTTCCAGAAGATGCAGCATTTTGAGATCATTGAGAGGAGCTTGTGTCCCCATTGGCGCTTCATGCCAGTACTTGACGTAAATCAGACTGACAAATAAAGCCAGCTGAGTCACGTTTCGTTCTTCGCGTGCTGTGAGCTTGAATTGATAGTGAAAGAGGTAGATTTTGAGCGCATAAATCGCATTTGCCATCCATCTCGCGTGGTGCATGGGACCTGGAGCTCGGATAAAGAGTTGACCACCAGTCTTTCCCCCCAGGAAGAGCAAAGATAGTTCAAGGAACTCCTTGTAGTCGTCACGAGGTTGGCTTGCCTGAAGAGCGTTAGGTAAGTAAGTGAGCATCTCTTTTCTCATCTCTTGGAGTTGAGGGTTCTCAAACAAGCTGTCCGATGCTGAGACAAATGCTTCGTGGGAGAGAGATGGCCATTCCTTTGAAATCGCTTAAAAAGGCCTGTTTCAGGACTTCCTGTTGAGCCAAATATTGAGGCAAAGACATCAGCAAGTACGACTTCAAGTATATGATGTCGACAACCGATCCAAACTAGCTCGTGACCCAATGCTTCTTCAATCCTGACACAGGCTCCGCGATGTAAACCTGTGTTTGACGCAGTGGTATCGAAGACGAGACCTTCACATGCTGTTCCACGTTCCATAATTTCATAGTTTGAAGGCATGCATGGGCCTGTGCTTTCCAGTTCCTTTTCATCTTTGGGACACCAAGCAGCTTCTCCTGTCCATTGAATGTTATAAGGATTGCTATCCGATGCAATTCGTCTTCTTCCCTTCAATGCCGGGGAGAAGCTTTCCGTCCCAATGGAGAAGGACAGGGTCTTCTAGAGAGAATGATTCTAGGTCTTCTCGAGCTGCCTGTTCTCGCCCACTTTCTCTGTAGCGATGAATAGAGTTCAGAGAGCACATCATCCCAGACAGATCATGCCCCATGGCCTGTAATACAGCTCCAGTTACGAAAACAGCATTCCGGTCAGAAAGATTGGTGCGATCCATTGCTCCAATGACTTCTGGAGATTGGAAAATGTTCGTAACCTTGTTCTTGGGACACTTTGGTGCCGGAGCTTCAGACGAAGAAGGAATCGGAACCGATGGTCTATAGTCGTCGTCGTCTTGCGAAAAAAGGGAAGAAGAAGAAGAGGAAAGATCAATTGATGACACTCCTGCTTCTTCCAAATCTTTCTGTGTTGCTTCATGCCTTGCCTTCCTCTTGGCTTCCTTCTCTATTCTGGATCGCTTTCTGTCCTCTTGTGTAGTCGTTTCCTTATCAATGCCAGCCATGCTGCAAGAATTGACGTCCTTACGCTGCATGGACAGGAAATTTCGGTCCTCAATATTGACGATTGTGCTCATGGCATCACTGGTTGCGATGTCAAACAGTTCCTGGATGTCCGCTTTGAAGATGTCTTCATTCATTCTATCGCTGGCACGTTGCCTGGTCCTGTGCTTCTTTAGTGTTTTGTAGCGGTCTAAAAGCTTTGAAAGCTTACGGACACAGGAGTCGATCCGTTGAGTTGGGATCCGCGCTCGGGTCCAGACTTCAATCACCCTCTGGCATGCCTGGTTCAGACTGTCGGAGGTGGTTTGCTTTTGATTGATGTGGTGGTATTGCCCCAAGAGGAGGGCGTCAAGGCATGTAGGGAGCCTTGACGTGGATAAAGTTCCAGTTGCCATCCCTAGAAGCCAAACTTTTGGAATTGATCGAGTTTGAGCCATCGGACCTACGATAGAAAAAGTACATTATATAATATATATATTCAGAGTGGGGCGACCTCTAAATATTCACCAATCATGCTGCAATTTTGCAAAGACCATGTGGACACTAAATGGACAAAAACCACACTTGTGGAGACTATCTAAGACAATTTTGAAATTTCCCCCTATGGATTTGGACCACCCTACTGCACACCCATCCGAAAAGTAAATTATTTTGTGGATGGAACCGATGGATGAGATATTATCTTTTAGGAATTTTATCAGATGCTTTTGAAACAAATGTACAGCAACTGTGTTATGGATGTTACACTCTGAAATAATAACAAAGCTAAGGTGAGCAATCTCATCTTCCTTTTTATAGTAAATAACAAATGGATGTAGAGTAGCCATCTCATTGTTCCAGTGAAAGCTCTGAACCTCATCTTGAAGAATAAAGGAATAATTTTCAGCAAAATCACACACAGCAAGGACCTCACCATCTTTCAAAGACATTTTTGTTTCACGGTAATAAGTTGCTTGCATCTTTGTCTTGAAGTCATGTATCTGGTATTCTTTCAGTTGGTTACAGAATTGGTCAATATATTCATCTGTATTCAGTTCTACTGATTCAAGATTTGACCGATCTGTATTGGTCCACTTTTTAAAATTTATGATATCAATGAAGTTGTTTGTAAATATGTCCAGTAGTCTGTTTTTTAAATCTGATGGATCCCACATTGTTCACATTGTCTGAGGCAGCATTTCTGTGAGGCAGGATTGCATTCCATAAAGGCAACACAATGACGTACATTCTTAATAGGTGTGTCATCATTTGCAGTTAGTTTTTCTAATTCAGCTCCTACAAACATAAGTTTGGCATTCTGATGAATTGTACACACACATACTGAGTGAGTTCCTGTTGCTCCAGCAATAACACACTGCTTTGGACGCAATTCTGCAAATTTACTGAATCCCACTAACCAAAGGATTTCTTTCTTTGAAAATATGATAGGCTTCTTTTAAATTGCAAAGTAAAAGATGCTTTTGCAAATGTATCCTTCCTCTTTCATTGTCAATGATACTACAATAGTCTTTCTTTCCTGGCATTGTTCTACTGATGTCTTCTGAAAGATAAAATGCTTTAATAGCGTCAACAGTATCCTGTTTAATTCTTTTCCCACCCTTTGTATTTGGGTCTGAAAGGACACCTTTTTCTTCAACTATTTTTTTAGCAATAGATGCTGTATGCCTTGTTGTGTTAAATTCTGAAGCAATTTTCCTAATGCTCCAACTTTTGGGCAATACAGTGAGATTTTTATTTTATCACTTCTTTTAGTATTTTCATTTTTGAATTTTTCCTTGAGTTGATTTATTATTTCTAAACAGTCTACATCTCCAGATGGCTCCTTAAATTGTGAGTCAGAAATCTCTCTTCCTGCAACTGTTTCCATTCTCTTCTTAACTGTCTCTGTCACCTTGCTTAGTTTTTTAGCTCCATATGACTTTTGCTCTACAAGCTTTCTCTTTTTTATGGGTGATTCACCAATTGAAACAAAAGAAGCATTCAAAGTACACATCTCATGGTTTTGCTCTGAAGTTGATGCATCACTATTGTCAACATTTTCAATTTTCTCAAGATCTTCAGGTGGTTCACTACTACAAGAAGAATCATCATTTATGTCTGAATTCAAAGTGCCTATTCCTTTCTCAGGCAAGGACTCAAGATGTTCTCTACACTGCTTACAAAGTCTGTGATGTAGTGTTAAGTGCAGATCGGGAAACTTATTTACAAGTTCCTGTGGTACAATTCTCAAACTCTTCTTTCGACACTGACCTTTGTGACGCAGCAAAGGATCAGCACACTTCTGTTTCAGTTTTAAATGTTCCATGTTTGTACTCTGAAATCACAAAAGCACAAAGAAAATCCTGAAAAGAAAACAATGAACAATTAATGAATTATTAAATAAATTTTTATACATGTATTTAGTAAAAATAAATTAACTTTAACTTGAAGTCAGGAGTCAACTCTGTAAAGTTGACAGTACTTATATACTAGTTGGGCCTTTGGATCAGCGCTACTCCAGTAGATTTGGGGCTGTCGAGGGGTTTAACCCTGGTTGTCTTTTAAAAGACTTCTTTTGGCACAGGTCACAAAAAGGTTTTTGAACTAATAATGTTAAGTTGAACTAAGTCTTCACTGACACTATATCAGAACAGAACTTTTAAATAAATGAACTGACAAAAAAAATCTAAAATTGAAGAATGATGCCAACTTCATTTATTTTTTATACATTGAACTAGTTATCAGCCACTTACAGCTTCTTGGGATTTTGTTGTACATGACTCAAGGTATTAATGTAAAAAAATTGAATTTTTTAGAAGGTATTTTTTTTTATTCAAGGTCAAAGGTCAACTTTTGAAGGGATTTTTTTATTTTTCACAGTAGAGATATTTAACAAGAGACAATAAACAACGGGCTACTAAAGAGCTTTAAAATGCGACCAAAATCAATGCTCTAGCTTTAATAGTTTTTTAGTTACACCGTTTTGAAAATAGTCATTTAACGCAAAAAAGGTCAAAATGTCACAACTTTGTGACCTTGTATCTCAGTAACCAAAGGTCAGTCAGCTCTAATAATTTGCGAATTTAAGTTTGGCATGTATATCTGCTATTATGCCAAGTATGAGCAAAATTGAAAGGGGTGAGTACAAAAAGTGCCATTTTGTGGCTGAGTTGACATGGAATGACCCTCTAATAACTAGCAGTAAGTGACTAATTGTGTTTTTAACCCAGCAAATTAATCACATTAAATTAAGCTGGGTCAGACAAATTAGGCCTACATTGTGGCCTAAGACCTAGCATCAACTCATAGCTTAACAAAGGTGAAGGTAGATTGCCCTAACCTAATTTGGTGAGGAATCCTACTGTGGACCTCAATTTATCTGCCCGCTCTGGACCATTTCCGGAATCTCTAGGCTGACCCCTACAGGGCTAGACTTAATCTACTCTATAGTTGGACTGGAGATATAAGGGGTGGGTTAATTGTGGACCAATTCATACAGAGCATTTTTCGCATTGGTGGTCCGTGTGTGGGGAATTTACAAACCTTAACCTTACTTAACAAAAATTGCAGAATTAGGCTAAATGGTCTAGCCTAAGCCTAACCTAATCAAGCCTAAAGTAACAAACTTGCCTAATTAGGTCTACAACCTAGGGCCTAACTAGGAAACATTTACATTTAAGGAGTCTCATTCTCTTATAAGCTTAGACCTGAGTGACACATAAGTACTTGGGGGGATTAAACCAAATTTAAAACTTGACTGTTTTGTCTGTGATCTCTCTTCTCTGGTAATTTCTTCTTGTCCTATATTTCATTACGATCCCCAGTTAAACAACATTAGTGAACAAGCATTTAAAATGCATACAACTCCAAGCATCCAATTCTTCTTTTAAGGAAGAATCACTCAACAGATTTTTTCAACAGGCACATGCATTCCTTGCAATCTGTGTGTATATATATATGTATATATACACTGTACTCTTTACATGTGCCACAAATACACTCACCCTATCTGAACATAAGCAAGGATTGCATGGGTTACTCAAAAGGGTCTTATGGCCTACTTTGGCCATAGCCCAAACACTGAACCTTGGTCTTATGGCCTACCTTGGCCATGGGCCAAACAACTGAACCTTGGTCTTATGGCTTACTGTGCCATGAGCCAAACAATAAAGGTCTTGTGGCCTACCTTGGCCATGGGCCAAACAATAAGGGTCTTATGGCCTACCTTGGCCATGGGCCAAACAACTGAACCTTGGTCTTATGGCTTACTGTGGCCATGAGCCAAACAATAAAGGTCTTATGGCCTACCTTGGCCATGGGCCAAACAATAAAGGTCTTATGGCCTACCTTGGCCATGGGCCAAACAATAAAGGTCTTATGGCCTACCTTGGCCATGGGCCAAACAATAAAGGTCTTATGGCCTACCTTGGCCATGGGCCAAACAATAAAGGTCTTATGGCCTACCTTGGCCATGGGCCAAACAATAAAGGTCTTATGGCCTACCTTGGCCATGGGTCAAACAATTGAACCTTGGTCTTGTGGCTTACTGTGGCCATAGCCCAAACAATGAGCCTTGGTCTTTTGGCCTACCTTGGCCATGGGCCAAACATTAAATGTCATGGCCTACCTTGGCCATGGGCTAAACATTGTCTTATGGCCTACCTTGGCCATAGGAAAACTATTACAAGGGTCTTATGGCCTACCTTGGCCATAGGGAAAACTATTACAAGGGTCTTATGGCCTCCCTTGGCCAGAGACCAAACAATACAAAATAAGACCCAGACTGGATAAACCAAAGACTGTTCCCAGAGACCAACTAGCTACAGCAAACAGACAAAACTTGATACTGTAGAATCAAATGTGACCAACTGTAATATATGAACACCTATATTACAGAACTTTAATATAACTGTAGCCTCAAAGACAGTGATAAACACAGGTTGAATGATTGCCTGATTGAGGGTCCTAATCTCATTTCTGACCTTGTGAAGATCTTACTGAGGTTCAGGTTAGATAAATATGCCGTACAAAGTGACATTTCAAAGGCATTTTTGAGAATAAATCTAAAAAATGAATATGACAAGAACCAACTTAGGTTCTTATGGTTCAGGGATCCATTTGATTTGAATAAAGGGTTCATAACCTATAGATTTAATGTTGTGTTGTTTGGAGCCAATTGCTCACCTAGCCTATTAGCATTGACAATTAGACATCATTTGAACCAGTTTAATAACTCTTTAACATTGAACTTCCTTAAGGAACATTTTTACGTAGACAATCTAATAGGCTCAACAACAACAAAATCTGAATTATGAAGTCTATGAACACTCTCAAAACATTATGCAACAAGGTAACTTTGAACTTAGAGAGTGGATTTCAAATGATGAGGATTTAAACAAAAAGATTTTAAAGGATAATAATGGTCTTACTGAGCCATCAGACAGAGTTAAAACTTTAGGTATGAACTGGTATTTGGATGCAACTTCTAACAGTCATGATTCAATCTGTATAAAGGTTTTAAACTTGATGAGGAAGCAAATACTAAAAGACAAATATTATCAGAGGCTTCCAAAATTTTTGATCCCATGGGTCTATTCCTGCCTTCAACAATAAAATCAAAGATTCTCCTCCAAGAAATTTGGAGGACAAATGTTGGGTGGATGATCCAATAACAAATGAAGATCAAAAATCTTGGAAGAAGTTAGCTGCTGATTTAACAAAAGTGCAGAACATTAAAATTCAAAGGTGCTGTGGGTTTAGGGATAAGCCCCAGAGACTTCATGTGTTTGCTGATGCAAGCACACAAGCTTATGGGTGCTGTGCGTATCTTGTAAGTCCCTACAGAAAGTCATCTAATTTATGCAAAAGGGAAAGTTGCACCTCTCAAACCTACCCGAACCATACCTCAATTGGAACTATTGGCTGCTGCATTAGCCATTAAAACCATTTCATTGCTTAAGGATGCTTACCATGATGTGAACATAACTCATATCCACATCTGGCTTGACAGTCAGATTTGTCTTGCCTGGATACGGAATGATAGCATTAATAGTAAGAATATCTTTGTAAGAAATAGGCTAAAAGAAATAGCTGAAGCTAATGAAAGCCTACAAGTAAACTTTCACTATGTTCCAACTAAACAAAATCCAGCAGACTTTCTGACCAGAGGTTTATCCTACAAGTTGTTGAAGTCAAACAAAACTTGGTTTATGGGACCTAAGTGGCTCTGTAATACAGACCAATGGCCTGTGGAACAAGTTAACTTGACATTAAATTTAATCTTTTCAAATGAAAAGGTTGAACCAATCACTAATTATGAAATTTATTCTGATTTCAACAAACTTGTCAGGGTCACAGCCTACTGTTTGAGGTTTGCTCACAACTGTTTAACTACAATTAACAAACAGCTAAATAAAAACAATCATAATTATACAGAAGTTGCAACCAAATACTGGATAGGCCATGCACAACAAAAGAGTACAATAAAGAGTTAGAATTCTTGACTAATGGGAACAAACAAAAGAACCTGTACCATCAGTAGTTGTGGATCTAAACTTGTTCAGAGATGAGGAAGGCCTTCTAAGGTGTAAAGGGAGATTAGACAAATCAAAACTGTCATACAAAAGCAAACATCCAATCCTTTTACCTAGATTTAGCTATTTGACAACATTAATCATCAGAAAAACACACAATGATGTATATCATATGGGGGTACCACAGACACTAACTACATTAAGAAAAACTTATTGGATCCAAGGGAAGGATCACTGTTAAAACAGTCCTGAGTGAGTGTGTCACATGTAGGCGTATTCATGCTAGGCCCTATAGGAAACCAAATCCTCCTGCTTTGCCAGAGGAGAGAGTTACTCTCAACAGACCCTTTGAGACTGTAGGCATTGACTATACAGGAGCATTGACTGTAGGGGTGGGTGACACTGAACAAAAAATGTACATTGTACTGTTTACATGTGCTGCCTCACGAGCTGTTTATCTGGATGTTGTGGAGGACCTTACAGCAGAATCTTTTGTTGCTGTCTTTAAGAGATTCTGTGCACGACATTCAGTACCAAGACAGTTTGGACTGACAATGCTACATATTTCAAGGCTGGTGAACAAGTCATCCACGACTTGTTAAGCGATGAACTCACACAATTATATATACAAAATTCAAACATAAAGTGAAGTATATTCCGGTTGCCTCTCCTTGGTATGGTTCTATCTGGGAGAGGAATATACAAACAGTAAAGAATTGCTTGAAGAAAGCAATTGGTAAAAAACAGATACACTTGTTTGAGTTGCTCACTCTCCTGGCTGAGATTGAGAACATCATCAACAATAGACCACTCACTTATGTGAGTGACAACATTAATGACCCGGAACCATTAACTCCAAATCATTTGATTCGGGGAGAACAAGTTAGTCTCCTGCCGGACTACAATATAGACTCTTCAGAAGACCCAAACTGGACTCAACGACATGATGAGCTCCAGACTAAGTTACAACACTTAACTAGAGTTAAAGCTCATTTTATTAAACAGTGGAAAACTGAGTACTTGATGGGTCTAAGGGAGAGACATAAACAAATGACTAAGAAGGATTGGTCTGACACAATTAAGGTAGGGGACCTTGTTCTCATACATGACAGTACTCCAAGACAATACTGGCCTCTGGCTAGAATTTCAGAACTCAGACCAGGGGCAGACGGGGTAACAAGAGTGGTCAAATTAAGGACTTCAACGGGTGACACAACAAGAGACATTTCTCTTTTGTACCCTTTAGAGTCTGGACCCAAAACAATGGACTTTGGAGAACCTTCTCCACTGACAGTAACAACTGGAGACACTGAACTTCCAGTAACTATTCCTTTGACAGTAGGAGTGGTAACGCATCCTACTACAACATTGACAGACACAAGACCTCAGCGACAAACAGCATTAAAGGCGCGACTATTTTTACAACAAAAAATAGATGCTGGGGAATTGTAATTTTATCTTCTAACTTTCACTTTTTCTTCTTATGGTAAAGGACATAGACAGTTTCATCCTATGGATGTATATTTTCTCTTCTAATTAAATGCTACACCTTCTCCATGAGAAGGTGAGGATAGGCACTGTTAATCACATTAACAGGCATTTACAGTCAAATAGTTAGCTAGTCTACACTCAGACATAAAAATTGGTGACAATGACACCAAAATTTTTATCTCCCGGGGCCCCCAGTATATGGAAAACTGATGAGTGGGTAGTTGGGAGGTAACGAAAATGGTTCACTGAGTAGGTAGGTAGTTAATCTAACAATTATTAAATTCCTTTTATGTCAATAACTGGGTGGATGAAACCAATTGGTTGCTCACCAGAGTTATTCTCCACACTAGTATTTATATACTGTGTGAGAAGAGCGTGCTCGGTAATAGATACATTACCGATCAACCAACCGGGGAAAAAACCAAGACAACGCTGGTGGAAAAAGCCCCGCTAAAAGGAGAACAAAGAGAGAACGAAAACGAGGAACGGGGCGAGAGGACGCAACTGGAGAAGGGACGAGAACAGACACCGAAGAAAGATCCCCACCAGCAAGTACGCTCTCGACAATTATACAAGGAGAAAAGAGACTCTCTAATAACTAGCAGTAAGTGACTAATTGTGTTTTTAACCCAGCAAATTAATCACATTAAATTAAGCTGGGTCAGACAAATTAGGCCTACATTGTGGCCTAAGACCTAGCATCAACTCATAGCTTAACAAAGGTGAAGGTAGATTGCCCTAACCTAATTTGGTGAGGAATCCTACTGTGGACCTCAATTTATCTGCCCGCTCTGGACCATTTCCGGAATCTCTAGGCTGACCCCTACAGGGCTAGACTTAATCTACTCTATAGTTGGACTGGAGATATAAGGGGTGGGTTAATTGTGGACCAATTCATACAGAGCATTTTTCACAAACTCGTTCTAATATACTAGGTGAAAATAACTTAGCTTTGTAACGTGGATCTAAGTAGGTTGCAAGAGAGTAACTTCATACAAGAACAGCCTCTCGTCTTGTCGCTTGCATCACTTTTGCGCACAATGAACTAGTTCTATTATTATAGTAGAATTTGGTAATTTCCGCTTATTAATGACGTTTTATCTCAACGGTCCACATCCGCACGACATCCGCAGTCCAAAGTGCGGATGCGGATGCGAGAAAATGTGCGGATGTGACCTACATCACTAATATGTATATAGTCTAAAGTCACTAATGGGAAAAATCACTAAAAGAAAGCTGAATGGCAACACGAAGGGATAAACAGAGCAACGCGTTCTGTTCGTTGGGTTTTGGCTAGACTAAAGCACGTGATTGATATCTGACTAAATCGTTGGTGCTAAATTTAATTTGGTGATGTTTCTAAGGTGACAAATGGTGTAGAAAGTTGTCAGTAAATAATAATAGTTAGGGGTAATGTCTATAGCTTCTAAATTAGTAAAGTTAGAGAGTTAGGTAGACTGCTTTGTGGGACGCAGGAAATCTATGGTAGGCCCTAAAGAATTATCTAATTCAACGCACCGGTAAGTACCTTTATATGTTGTTTAGAAACCTACTAACTTAGCGGGGTCACGAACCCCAAGCTATTACAGCTATCAACTTATGTAGAGGAATTACGACTTCTGATCGACTGAGGACCATGGTGTAGTGGTTATCATATCTGACAGGCAATCGGAAGATCCCGGGTTCGATTCCCGGGTGGTTACCTCATTTTTTCATTTATTCGTTCTCTCCTCATCTTGCGCGGAATGTTCTCCTATACAAGCGTCGTTCTTTACGTTATTTACTGCGTGTTCTTTGCAGTTGAAATGTATATATAGATACGGCATGCGGGAGGTGCCCCCTCGGGGCATTGGTTTCTGCGCGAATGTACGTAGAGGAATTATGACTTCTGATCGACTGAGGACCATGGTGTAGTGGTTATCATATCTGACCGGCAATCGGAAGATCCCGGGTTCGATTCCCGGGTGGTTACCTCATTTTTTCATTTGTTCGTTCTCTCTTCTCATCTTGCGCGGAATGTTCTCCTATAAGCGTCGTTCTTTACGATATATACATATACATATATAAGAGAGAGAGGGAGAGTTACAAGGAAAAGTACCACCTCAAAAGGCCTTGCGGCCCATACCGAGGAGGTACCAATGGCAACAGTGCCAGGGAAAATTTTCCACACCCTCAAATAGTGTGCAAGATTTGGTCTAACCTTTTCTTGAACTGATCCACAGAGGAACTGTTCACAACTTCTGAAGGTAACCTGTTCCACGTGTCACAGATCTTATACATAAAGTAATTCCCACATACACTAGTCATAAACCGTTTCAAATCCAACTTCCGACCATTGTTGCGAGTTGGGTTATCATTGAAACTAAACATGCTTCTAAAATCGACATCGTTGAACCCGCGTAAGAGCTTGAAAACCTCGATCAGTTGACCGCGCAGCCTCCGAGTTTCCAGCGAAAACAAGTTCAGGGCGCGTAACCGTCGATTGTAGCCCATATGCCTAACGGAAGGGATTAACTTTGTCGCCCTCGCCTGCACTCGCTCCAGCCTCTCAGTATCTTTCCTGAGGGTGGGCGACAAGAATTGCACTGCATACTCCAGGTGCGGCCGAACCAGGGAATTGTATAAAGAGAGCACACTCTCCTTGTTCCGAAACTGAAATTGCCTCCTGATATAACCCAACAGCTTCTGGGCTTTCTTTTCCACCTCTACGCACTGTTTGGTAAACTTAAGGTCGCTGCTAATTAGCACACCCAAGTCCTTTTCCAAATCAGTCGCCTCGATATTACTCCCTAACATCGAGTAGTCCGACTTGGGATTGGCGTAGCCAATGTGCATCACGTTGCATTTACACAAGTTTAACGGCATTTGCCATTTTTCGGACCACTCTCCTATCCTACCTAGGTCCGCACGCAGTTGCTCGATCGCCTCCGGCGTCCCAACATTGGCCCCAAGCTTGGTGTCATCAGCGAATTTGGCGATCCGACTGACGATGCCACCGTCTATATCATTTATGTAAATGATAAACAACAGTGGTTCCAAAACGGAACCCTGAGGAACCCCACTAGTGACCGAGGCCCAACCCGAACTAGCCGCTTTAATTACAAGCCTCTGCCGCCTATTCTTCAGCCAGTTTTCAATCCACCTACCTATTTCCCCACTGATACCCAGCGCGCGCACTATCGCCATTAGCCGGCGGTGAGGTACCTTATCAAAGGCTTTCTGGAAGTCGAGATAAAGTATATCAATCGCCCTACTCTTATCATACTCACCCAACATGACGTGGAAAAACTCGAGCAAGTTGGTGAGACACGACCTATGCCGTCTAAACCCATGTTGGGAATCCCCAAGCAGCTTGTAGGAATCCAAATGATCAACGATCCTATCCGCTATTATCCCCTCTAATAATTTACCTACAACTGAAGTGAGACTAATGGGACGATAGTTCCCTGGACTTTCGTGATCCCCTTTCTTAAAGATAGGGGTCAAGTTGGCTTCCCTCCAGTCACCAGGCACCTGGCCCGTCTCCAACGATTTGTTGAAGACTGTAGCCAGGTGGGGAGCCACCTGGTCGCGCACCTCCCGCAACACTCTGGGGAGAAACTGGTCTGGCCCAGGAGCCTTAAACGCGCTTTGTTTATTCTATCGTCAACGACTGTCGCGGTACATCGAACACTATCCAGGCCAGCACCTTCGTGCCTCACGCCTGGCTCGGGGATGATGCGGCTTATGGAAAAACTATACGCGCTCACAACATGGTATCATATGTGGTACATTTATTTCATAATTAAATATAAATTATTAATTAATTGAATTAAATATCTATACAAAATTGCCTCGGGATTGGCGACAAAGCCTATTGGGAATGAAATAATTGAATTGCCATACGTACAAAGAACCTGTATGTATGAATCAGCCCCACATAGCAACAAGAAAACTCAATTTATTGTTTAGTCTACCAAAAGGTAGTAGACACAACAAAAATAATGCTAGTTCGGCAAATAATACACCAGAACCAAGGAACGGCTCTCAGGGCTGTTTATGTTACAGCAAAGCTTTAAACGCGGAGGATGTCTTTGTCCCCCTAGAGTCCTGAGTGAATTCCTTATAATTTCAAACCTAATGACTAAAAAAGGATAGGCCTATTCCTTCAGGGGTTTATATAGTGACTGCCTATATTAATTACCTTAAGTAAATTCGCCGCGTAACCCCATCGTGGCGGCCCTACACCGAAAATGATCGTAACGCCCTACATCGAAGCAAACAAAGACCCAACAAAAATAAGGTGAGGCAAATTATTTTCATTCTAGTATACTGTACGTCGCGCAAATCCCGACGCTAGAATTACCGTAATCACTTAAATATAAAAAGGTCCTTTAAACACCTACATATTCATAACTCTCTAACGAAAAAGCATAGGGCTTTTGTCGGTAACCCTCCACTGAAGTCTGTTTGGAAATTTCCAACGGATGAGGGCACAGACAATCAACCCATAGCCCTATATAGTTTTTTCAAATGGTGGCCTGTGTATGGGGAACTAACCCCTCTACAATTTACACTGACACACGCAGTGGCTAGGCTTAACTCAGTAGGCCTAACCCTAATTTCAACCGTAACCCCACTATAGTTTTTTCATATGGTGGCCTAAAACTGGGAACCGATCCCTTTACCTTTACACTAACCCTTTACACTAACCGAAAACAAAGGCTTGTTCATTTAACAAGCATAACTCAATTTAGGTCCTATAAAAAAATAGGCCCACAACATTAAGCCTATTTAATAGGTCCTACTCTTCAAACTCAAAACTAAGCCTTGTTAATTTAACAGGCTTAACTCATTTGAGGTCCTATAAAATAATAGGCCCAAACATAAGCCTACTTGGTAGGCCCAACAAATAGGCCTATTTAGTAGGCCCATCTAACTTTACCTTACATAATAGGCCTACCTCTTAAAGTAGGCCTTACTCTTTACACTCAAGGCCTATCCTAATTAAAAACACAAAATTTATAATGGAACCTGTGGTGTAGGTTATAAAATTTATTCCAGCAATTTAACTTACTCATTAACATCACAAAATTCGACTCAGACCTGTAACATCACAAAATTCGACTCAGACCTGTAACATCACAAAATTCGACTCGAACTGTAACATCACAAAATTCGACTCGAACTGTAACATCACAAAATTCGACTCGAACTGTAACATCACAAAATTCGACTCGAACTGTAACATCACAAAATTCGACTCGAACTGTAACATCACAAAATTCGACTCAGATCTGTAACATCACAAAGACCTAAAGCAATTGCACGAATTCAAACCTACACCCACCTAACACCTATTCGTGACCCTATTCCAACCTATTCCAAGTCCTATTTGACATATAGGCCCAACCTATTCGAAGTCCTATTTGACATATAGGCCCAACCTATTCCGAAGTCCTATTTGACATATAGGCCCAACCTATTTCAAGTCCTATTTGACATATAGGCCCAACCTATTCCAAGTCCTATTTGACATATAGGCATACCAAGTCCTATTTGACATATAGGCCCAACCTATTCCGAAGTCCTATTTGACATATAGGCACAACCTATTACAGACAAGGCTTGATATAAGGGTCTCAAATGCAACGTTTGAGGGTCTTTACTCAGCCAAATTGATTAACCTAATCCAAAACCCAAAAATAAAACCCTATAACAAAATACTGTACACATTTACACACATACGTACGGTACAGTATATAAATATATACATACGACTTCAAACATCCAATTCTTCTTTTAAAAGAAGAAACACAACAGATTTCATTAACAGACACATACATTCCTTGCAAACAGATTGGATTCCTTCAAAACCCCAAACCTTCCAGACCTACCTGTAGGATATACAACATTTACTCATTCATAACTACAAGTATTAATTTCATTGGAGTGGTGAATCCAAGTTTTGAAGACCAACTGGATTCGGAGGAATGACAAACACACACATACACACACACACACACTACTCTTTCAATGTGTCTCAAACACAACAACCTGTCTAAACATAACCAAGGATCGGAGAGTAAAAGCTTTTATTGCTGCGCTCTGATTCTGTGCACATAATTTTGTGCCAAAAATTATATGGTTAGACAGTGACACGTACAAACAAACTACTCTACTCCAAAGGGCTGATGGCCTACCCTTGGCCATAGCCCAACAAATCATCAAAGGGCCTTGGCCTACCTTGGCCATAGCCCAACAAATTCATCAAAGGGTTGATGGCCTACCCTTGGCCATAGCCCAACAAATTCATTAAAGGGCTGATGGCCTACCCTTGGCCATAGCCCAACAAATCATCAAAGGGCCTTGGCCTACCTTGGCCATAGCCCAACAAATTCATCAAAAGGGATGATGGCCTACCTTGGCCATAGCCCAACATATTCATCAAGGGGCTGATGGTCTCACTTGGCCATAGCCCAACATATTCATCAAGGGTCTTGTGGCCTCCTTTGGCCAGAGACCAAACAACATTGGTCTTGTGGCCTCCCTTGGCCAGAGACCAAACAACATTGGTCTTGTGGCCTCCTTTGGCCAGAGACCAAACAAAAAGGGTCTTGTGGCCTCCCTTGGCCATAGGCCAATATAATCCTACAATACTTGGGAGAAAACCACAATGTTGATGTCATCTATCTAGACTTTGCAAAAGCTTTTGACAAGGTTGACCATGGTATATTATTCCATAAACTAAAAGAACTTGGTATTTGTGGAAAAGTAGGAAAATGGATCCATGCTTTTCTCTCTGACAGAAAACAAATAACAACTGTAAATGGAGCAAGATCTATAGAAAAAGAAGTGATTAGTGGAGTACCGCAAGGCACAGTACTAGGACCAATTCTATTCATTATAATGCTAAACAATATAAACTGTAACCTAGGAAGCTCTCTCCTGTCATTCGCAGATGATACCAGAATACTAAGACCAATTACAGAAAAAGAAGACTGTGTAGAGCTACAAAAAGATCTACAAACTATATATGCATGGGCAGATGCAAACAATATGGCCTTCAATGAAGACAAATTTGAACTAATTAAGTATGGACCAAATAAATACCTGAAAGAACAATTCAACTACACTGGACCCACAGGAAAAGATATTGCACAAACTGATCATGTCAGGGATCTAGGGATTATATTATCTGAAGATGCAACATTCAACAGGCACATTGACAAAGTAACCTCATCATGCAAACAACTAATAGGATATATACTGAGGACATTCAGAACTAGGGACAGTATGACCATGCTTACCCTGTGGAAATCACTTGTCCTTCCACGCATTGACTACTGCTCTCAATTATGGTTTCCCCACAAACAGAATGAATTGCAAAAAATTGAGGGCCTACAAAGAACCTTTACCTCGTACATTAAACAACCTGATGGGCAACAGGTGAGTAAAAACAAATTAAACTATTGGGATAGGCTTAGAGGCCTCAACCTTTATTCCATAGAGAGAAGGTTTGAGAGATACATCCTAATCTACACCTGGAAAATTCTAGAAGGGCTTTTAGTTGCCCCCAATACTGAACCAATTGTGCCCACCTTAACAAGAACTGGCAGAATGTGTAAAAAATATCACCTCCCACCAAACAGTCTGAGAAGGATTCAAACCCTTCAATATAATACTGTAGTATCTCTAGGCAGGGTTCTCGCCTGTTTAACTCCTTGCCTCAGTACCTTAGAGATATAAGTGCAGTCCCAGTAGATACTTTTAAAAAACACTTGGACATGTTTTTAGCCAACATACCCGACCAACCCACAGTGTCAGGGTATTCCTCTGCCAGACCAGCCCCCACAAATTCAATAGGGACCAAATCGTATGGCAGGAGCGAGAGAAAAAGGGTGGCGACCCCGTCGTGGCCCCGCCTCAGGAGGCGCTGAGTGGACCTCGTGGGAGCAGCGCACCCTTGAGGCAGAAGCGCTTTAAGGTAAATTTAAGGTAAAGCCCCAAGCCCTCCAGATCTACCTGTGGAGGAGTAAATTTACTCCACTAAAACTACGGGTATTGACTAGTCTGAAGTGGTAGGAGGTTTGAATACAGTACAAACTCTTTCTAATTCTACTAAATTAAATGAACAAATAACAAAAGACAACAATGGGAACATTGAACCAAACAATTACACGAAAACACTTGGAATGCTTTGGTTTTTTAAGACAGAATTCCGAACACGATAACACTCTTTGCACAAAGAGTTATAACTTAAATCCAAATGCCGATACAAAAAGACAAGTGCTTTCAGAATCATCCAAAATTTTCAACCCCATTGGATTATATTTACCAGCAACCATAAGATCCAAAACCCTTTTGCAAGACTTATGGAAAAAGAAAATTGATTGGGATGAACCACTTTCAGTGGAAGACCAACTTCATTGGAAAAAATTAGCCACAGACTTGAACAAAGTTCAAGACATCTACGTACCAAGATGTGCTGGCTACAGATTGAAATCTCAAACACTACACATTTTTACAGAAGCCAGCACACAAGCTTACGGGTGTTGTGCCTATTTAACAAGTGAAAATGAAAGTAACTTGGTTTATTCAAAGGCAAAAGTGGCACCCTTAAACCAAAAAAAAAAACTGTACCACAACTTGAATGATTAGCTGTCTCATTGGGAGTTAAAACAGCAGACTTTCTTTCACAAGTGTATAAAGAAGTTGACATAACAAACATTTACTTAAGGACAGACAGTCAAATTTGTCTAACATGGGTGACCAACACAGATACAACTTCTTGCAAAAATATATTTGTGAAAAACAGACTAACAGAACTCAAAACTGCAAACACAAACCTTAGTATCAAATTTAGGTACATAAAAACAAAGGAGAATCCTGCAGACTTTTTGACAAGAGGGCTCTCTTACAAGCTGTTGAAAACAAATAAAATCTGGTATGAAGGGCCCGAATGGCTAACATGTGAGGATCTTTGGCCAGCCAAAGTAGTTAACCTCACACTCAACTCTACAACAACTGAAAAGATCACTGAGGACAAACCTATATTTGACTATCACCTTTATTCAGACCTAAACAAACTCTTGAGAATTACAGTCTATTGCTGCAAGTTTGTCAATAGCTACCTTCTCAAACACTGTCCTCAGAAAGCCTTTTCTAACTTAACAGAAACTGCAACAAAATACTGGCTCAAACAGATACAAGCTTCAGAATTTGACAAGGAGTTGAAGTATCTTAGGTCCAGTAGCACATTAAACAAAGGTATTCCTTCACTTGTCATGGATCTAAATCTGTACCTGGATACAGAGGGTCTGATAAGGTGTAAAGGAAGGCTTAACAAGTCAACTTTGACTTACAACTCTAAGCACCCAATTCTTCTTCCAAGGAGAAATCACTTCACAAAACTCATCATCAGGGATACCCACAACAAAATACACCACATGGGAGTCCCACAAACCCTGACAGAGCTGAGAAAAACTTACTGGCTACCAAAGGGTAGAACTGAAACAAAGAAAATTTTAAACACATGCATTCCTTGTAAACGTATCCATTCACGACCCTTTAAGACCCCAAGCCCTCCAGACCTACCTGTGGAACGAGTAACATTTACTCGGCCATTTGAAACCACGGGTATTGACTACACTAGAGCGGTAAATGTGAGTTTTGGAGACAAAATGGATTCAAAGGAATACAAAGTGTACATTGTACTCTTCACCTGTGCTGCCACACGTGCCATATGTCTAGACATAGTAGAAGATCTGACAGCAGAAGCTTTTATTGCTGCTTTCAGACGATTTTGTGCACACAATTCTGTACCCAAAACTATATGGTCAGACAATGCCACATACTTCAAATCTGGTGAAAGAATTATTCATCAGATTTGTGACAGTGAAACAGTACAAACTCATTTAACCAAACACAACATAACCTGGAAGTACATTCCTGTTAATACACCATGGTATGGTTCAATTTGGGAAAGAAACATACAAACTGTAAAGAACTGCCTTAAAAAGACTATTGGGACAAAACATTTACAACTTTTTGAACTCATGACTATTCTGTCAGAAATTGAAAATGTTGTCAACAACAGACCATTAACTTATGTGGGAGATGGTATTAATGAGCCAGAACCTCTCACACCAAACCACCTAATTAAGGGAGAAACAGTAAACATGTTACCAGAATCTGAACATAACAGTACAGAGGATCCAGATTGGGAAATAGGACACAAAGAACTCAACACAAAATACCAACATTTGACACAAATCAAGACTCAATTTATAACAAAATGGAGAGAAGAATACTTAACAAGTCTTAGAGAAAGACACAAACAATTAACAAAACAAAGTTGGAATGATTCAGTCAAAATTGGGGACATTGTGTTGATACATGACAAGACACCAAGACAACATTGGTCAATGGGAAAAGCCTTGGAACTCAAAACTGGTGAAGACGAAGTTACCAGGGTTGTAAAACTGAAAACAGCAACTGGTGAAACCACCAGAGATATCACATTACTATATCCTTTGGAGTGTGGGGCTAAATTAGAACCATTACCCCAAAGGATGGATCAGGATACTATTGGGGAGGAATCTCTCAATGTGCCTGATGTAACTCAGACTAAACCAGACAGGCCTCAAAGAAAGACTGCTTTGAAAGCCAGAAAACTTTTACAAGAAAAAATTAAGACTGGTGACTTATAAACCTTACACAAACTGAGCAAAGTTAAAATGCTTAATAACTTTACTTTAATCCCATAAATTTCCTATACCTAAAGGGAGTCAAACTGATTGACATAACTTTAACTAAACTTGAGAAGTTGGCCTCTTGAACTTTCCTATTTGAATAGGTCTTGAGTAACCTCTCTTCCTAAATTTCTACTTCATTCTTTTCAATCCATTTCACATGGTTTAAAACACAGTTTATCAAAAAATTTTGATCTATAACATACAAATTTTTCTCCGGCCCCCCCAGTATATGGAAAAACTATACGCGCTCACAACATGGTATCATATGTGGTACATTTATTTCATAATTAAATATAAATTATTAATTAATTGAATTAAATATCTATACAAAATTGCCTCGGGATTGGCGACAAAGCCTATTGGGAATGAAATAATTGAATTGCCATACGTACAAAGAACCTGTATGTATGAATCAGCCCCACATAGCAACAAGAAAACTCAATTTATTGTTTAGTCTACCAAAAGGTAGTAGACACAACAAAAATAATGCTAGTTCGGCAAATAATACACCAGAACCAAGGAACGGCTCTCAGGGCTGTTTATGTTACAGCAAAGCTTTAAACGCGGAGGATGTCTTTGTCCCCCTAGAGTCCTGAGTGAATTCCTTATAATTTCAAACCTAATGACTAAAAAAGGATAGGCCTATTCCTTCAGGGGTTTATATAGTGACTGCCTATATTAATTACCTTAAGTAAATTCGCCGCGTAACCCCATCGTGGCGGCCCTACACCGAAAATGATCGTAACGCCCTATATCGAAGCAAACAAAGACCCAACAAAAATAAGGTGAGGCAAATTATTTTCATTCTAGTATACTGTACGTCGCGCAAATCCCGACGCTAGAATTACCGTAATCACTTAAATATAAAAAGGTCCTTTAAACACCTACATATTCATAACTCTCTAACGAAAAAGCATAGGGCTTTTGTCGGTAACCCTCCACTGAAGTCTGTTTGGAAATTTCCAACGGATGAGGGCACAGGCAATCAACCCATAGCCCTATATAGTTTTTTCAAACGGCTGTTCTCCTGGTGAACACTCGCGCAAAGTACTCATTAAGCTTGCCACCCGTAGTTCTTCGTTATGTTTCGCTAGTCTAACCTTCACCTTCACTTCCCAACACAGGCAGACATACGCTTCAGTGTTCTCATGGGAACGATTGGCCTTCGCCCTCCTATACACTACTTTCCTATTTGGGATAGCCAAAGCGATGTCACGATTGAACCACTTAGGCTGCGTTGAAGCAGGGGTGACCGGTTTTGAGGGTATGGCAGCAGACTGCAGCACCATAAACTCTTCCCGGAATGCACTCCACACTCCCTCAACATCGCCGCCCACCTCGAACCCCATCTCACCTACGCTATCCCTGAGGCTAACAAAGTCCGCCCGCCGGAGATCGAGCTTACTGTCTCTCGAGTTACGACGCTTCACCCGAGGGACGCACACACGGAACCTAATCAGACCATGATCACTCCTGCCCAACGATTCGTCAACGGTGAGGCCAGTGACGAGGTTGTCTTCGGTCGTGAATACTAAGTCTAGAACGCTTTCGCCTCGTCTAGGCTCATTGACCCACTGAGTGAGGAAGTTCTCATCAGCATAGTCAACTAGCCTCCTCCCTTCAGCATCAGCAGTCCTGTCTTCCCACTTTATGCCGCGACAGTTGAAGTCTCCTAAAACTACACACACCCTATCCCCTAGCAGGCTACTGAGTTCGGTGTACAGGGCTGTATCCTTCTCGAGGAGGAGATGCGGAGGTCTGTACACCAAGATTAACCTATAGCTCGTCCCTCCCACATTCAGATCGACGCCAAGCAGCTCCCGTTCCGACCGGAAATGGCAGTCAACCGGACTCAACGTGTCCCTGACGTTTATTAGTACCCACCCCCCTCTCCACGGGTGCGGTCTTTGCGAAACATTCTATACCCGGAATTTCGAACTCCCCAATGTAGTCCCTACGATCAGTATGAATCCAGGACTCGGTGATAGCAACGATATCCTGGTATTCTGATGCTAAGAACGCCCGTAGCTCGCAAAACTTGTTCCTAATCGACCTAACATTAAAAAGCATTGCACGGAGGGAGCCTTCCCTATTCTGACTGCCCCATAGCACGACCCGTTTCCCGAAGAGCCAGGGTTGTCGGGTGTTGAAGAGCCCCTCACTAACGAGGGGACAACTTCCGCAGGAGCCTGAGCCCCTTCCAACGTGGAAGGAGGGTCACCCCACCTGTACCTGGACGCACTCTTCAGTTGAAAGTACGCCCGCCACCGGCTCATCATCATCCCTCCCCGGTGAGAGAGAGAGAGAGAGAGAGAGAGTCTAAAATTCACTAAAAGAAAGCTGAATGGCAACACAAAAGGATAAGCAGCGGAACGCGGTCTGTTCGTTTGTTTGGGCTGGACTAACAGCATGGTTATTCATATCTGACTAAGTCGTTGGTGCTAAGTTTAATTTGGTGATGTTGCTAAAGTGTGATAATGTCAGCAGGAAGTTGTTAAACAGTATATAAGTGTAGGGGTAATGTCTATTAGTGATGTAGGTCACATCCACATCCGCGGAACATCCGCACATTTTCTCGCATCCGCATCCGCACTTTGGACTGCGGATGTCGTGCGGATGTGGACCGTTGAGATAAAACGTCATTAATAAGCGGAAATTACCAAATTCTACTATAATAATAGAACTAGTTCATTGTGCGCAAAAGTGATGCAAGCGACAAGACGAGAGGCTGTTCTTGTATGAAGTTACTCTCTTGCAACCTACTTAGATCCACGTTACAAAGCTAAGTTATTTTCACCTAGTACATTAGAACGAGTTAAATCATCACTTGGCAAAGCAGTTGAAGAGCTTCAATCTCTTGAATCTGTCGCTTCGCCACCCACCAAAAGAATAAAAGTTTCAGTGACAGAACCAACACCTTCAACAAGCAAATCTATCACAGAATCTCTCTCTCAGTTTCTTGAGTCAAGCAGCGATGACGAGACCTACGCGATGTCAAAAGATGTAGTAAAAATGATCGAGAGCTATCACCAAGAAAAACGCCTGGCTGCATGTGACAATCCTATTAGTTGGTGGAAAAATACGCAGAATATCTATCCATACTTGAGTAAACTTGCAAGGAAACATTTAGCACGTCCTCCAACAAGCGTACCAAGCGAGAGATTATTTAGCAGTGCTGGATTAATATATGATGAAAAGAGAAACAGACTGGCAGCAGAAAAGGCAGAAAAATTAATGTTCCTTAAGCATAACCTTCCTATAATTAAGTTTGAATATTAAACGATGAACATCTTAGTTTACTTTATTTTAATTACTCATTTATAAATATGCCTAATAAAACTTTAAACTTAATATAAATAGTTATCAAGCTAATTAAAGATCTCTTTCTATAAGGGTGGAGGTTGGGGAAAGAGGTCGGGTAACACAATTATGGTTTCTAATTGTGGCTGAAACTCAACAAAATATAACGAATTTACTTGCAGACGAATTCACTAATTGATTTCTATGTATTAGTTAGATGCTTGCTATTATTTTATATGTTCAGGGAAAAGTACAGCAATTAT
This sequence comes from Bathynomus jamesi, assembly GCA_023014485.1. NCBI lineage: Eukaryota > Metazoa > Arthropoda > Malacostraca > Isopoda > Cirolanidae > Bathynomus > Bathynomus jamesi. The sequence goes on from JAJOZX010001692.1 coordinate 377,015, forward strand.
TGTACAATTAATCAATTATACTACATTATAGCTACAGCTCTCTCTATATAATAACTTATTATATACGTTAAACACAACAAATCTCGAATATATCCTAAAAAATAACGAAAATGTAGACATCCGCATCCGCGGATGTGAAAAAAATGACATCCGCTACATCACTAATACATATATATAACACACACACGTCGCCTCACTCCTCCCCTGTAAGTTTAGTATGTCAGGGGGGTGAGACATGCATAGGCGAGCGAATTGAACCATTTTCCAGAGGATCGGTTCTCTCTTCCGAAAGGCTCCGGTCATTCTGCAATTCACGTTCCCATATCTGGTCCTGATGGCGTTTAATAGAATGACCATCTTCTAGTTGGCACTTGAAGGAAACAGGGCCCGTTCTCTCCTGCAGTTGCAGGAACCCATTTGGTCCAGCCCCATAGTTGCGAATCATAACTGGATTATTAGGTTGCGCTTCTATAACTCTCCCTTTTTTTAGTGTCATGGTACAACTTCTGTTTTTCCTGATGGCGTAAAACTCGTCGTTGTAACGTTTCGTTTGGACGTAACAAATCAAAAACTGAACGAATTCCCCGGCCAATCATAAGTTTAGAAGTAGACACCCCGTCGTTGTGTGAGGTGCTAGTCGATATTTAAACAAAAATTTATCCAACACCACTTGCATTTCCTCCCCACGAGAATGACGCAAGGCCGAGTGCGGACCATGTTTTCCGCGAGACCGTTAGCAGACGGGTGAAAAACACTAGACCGGACATGTCTAATGCCACTTAGGTGGACAAAAGAACGAAATTCCTCCCTGCTAAAACAAGTACCATTGTCGGAAACCAGGACTAAGGGTAAAACCCCATCGAGCGAAACACGAACGGAGTAAGCGAATAGTAACACCCGAAGTCGTGGAAGTGGTTGAAAAAATTTCCACCCACTTAGAGTAGGCGTCCACAATGACTAGGAAATAGGTATTATTTATAGGACCTGCATAGTCAACATGGATCCTATGCCAAGGTATAGTGGGCCATTCCCAAGGATGAAGTGGACTTTTCCTTGGGAGATCTCTATTCTCTAGGCAGCTTTGACAGGAACGAACCAATGATTTGAGTTCTCCATCTAAACCGGGCCACCAGAAATAAGCTCTCGCCAGCTCTTTCATTTTTGTTGCACCCATGTGTTCAGCGTGAAGTTCCTTCACTAAATTCGACCTGCCTTCATTCGGAATTATCACTCTGTGGCCCCATAAGAGACAACCATTTTGGATCGAGAGTCCAGACTGACGTTGATAAAAAGGCTGTAATTCACTCTCAACCTTAGTAGGCCAACCAACTGTGCAGTAATGGATGACCCTCGACTGAATAGGGTCTGATTTTGTCCACTGCTCTATTTGTACCGCAGATACTGGAGTGCATTCCAAAAACTCCACCAAGTGAACCCATTCTGTACACATTCTGTACACATTCATTTGGATTTTCTAAAGGCAACCTACTTAGCGCATCAGCCGTACCTAGAAGTTTGCCTGACCGACGTACTAAGTCAAATTTATAGGCTTGTAGAATCAGTGCCCATCGTTGAATCCTACCAGAGGCCATAACTTGAATATTTTTATTTGGTGAAAATAAACCTAAAAGAGGCTTATGGTCAGTAATTAGTTTAAATTCATGACCCCATAGATAGAAATTAAATTTTTTTTTACTGCAAATACTAAGGCTAAGGCTTCACGTTCAAGTTGTGCCTATCATCTTTCAGTCTCAGTTAGTGTTCTAAAAGCAAAACAGATAGGCCTATCTACACCATCAATGTGGTGCGATAACACTGCCCCAATTCCATAAGAAATGTTATCTGCTGAAACTATGAGAGGAAGTTTAGGATCATAATGCACTAGGAGAGTGGAATTTAGTAGTACGTCCTTGGAAGCCTCAAATACTTCATTTTGGGTTTTCTCCCATCTCCACTGTTCCCCGATCGTAATAGCTTATTTAGGGGTTCAAGGAAAGTCGATGTATTACGCAAAAATTTCCTATAAAAGTTTAGGAGACCTAAATAAGCTTGTAACTGTGTGATGTTTTTGGAGGTAGTGCATTTTTTATTGCTTCTAGTTTATCCACCGTTGGATGAATGCCTGAGGCATCTATGCGGAACCCTAAATATGAAACCTCGTTAGTGACCCACGAACACTTTTCTTTCTTTAACTTAAGTCCGGCATCCCGGAGTCTTTTTAGAACTGTGGTTAATCTAGTTAGGTGTTCTTTTTAAGACGAACCTGAAATGAGGACATCATCTAGAAAACAAAGTACCCCGGAATGTGACCTAGAACTTGGTCCATTGTCCTCTGAAAAATACCCGGAGCCGATGCTATTCCATAGCATAGCCTATTGTACTTATATAGGCCTCGGTGCGTATTTATGATATTTAGTTCTTTAGAATTTTCATCTAAACTTAGTTGAGCATAGGCTTGGGACATATCTAGTTTTGTGAAATATTTACCCCCAGCAAGAGAGCTAAATAATTCATCAGGCTTGGGTATAGGGTAGCAATCTAGAAGGACTGCTCTATTTGCTGTTAAACGGTAATCCCCACATAACCGCACGGACTTGTCCGGTTTTAGTACAGGAACTACTGGGGCAGCCTACTTAGCGTGTGTGACTGGTTCGATAATTTTATCTTTGAGCAGCCTGTCAATTTCTAAATCTATCAGGTCATCCCATAAGTAATGTAGTATTTTACGATAGATTAAGTTTAAACTAGTCCTGCTCGGTTTAAGCATAAATTTTCCGAAGGTTATATCTAAGAGGAGATCTATCGTGTTTCGCTACATACTTTACAGTCCTTCACCAGTGAAGACGTGTTTTGCTTTATGTGAACACCTCACAAACATGGCGGTCAGTGCCGTAGCGTGGGTTTTGGCCGCCCTGTGCGGTAGCCAAATTGGCCGCCCCCTTCCTTAAACGTAACATACCTTCCACTACAGCAAACACACGTATATAAAGGATTTACATTTTATTGATTGAGGAACAATGTAATAATGATGAAAATTGAAACCGTGATGATAGACAATAAAAAAACAAATTTAATAATTCAATTTAAAACATAGAAAACAATATGGTATTTCGTACCATACCGTACCGTAATGCCAACCTTGGCCAAAATTGGCCGCCCCCCAAAGTGGCCGCCCTGTGCGGTCCGCACACCCCACGCTACGCCACTGAATTGGCGGTATCAGAAGAGCATATCAGGCATATACTGCTTTACGAGTTCAAAAAAGGGAATAGTGCTACTGAAGCAACGCGAAACATTCAGGACGTTTATGGCAACGACATTCTGCATGTGAGGAAATGTCAAAGATGGTGTGAAAAGTTTAGGAATGGTGACTGCTGTTTGACAGATACAGCACGCTCTGGACGCCCTGCTGAATTTGATGATGACCTGCTGTTAGCCGCACTTGAAGAACACTGTTCAACAACTGTCGAAGAATTGGCCCGGAAACTCAATTCATACCCGTCGACCATCCATCGACATTTGCAACAACTCGGGAAAGTGCCTAAGTTAAGAAAATGGGTGCCACATGAATTGTCGGTCGACAATCTGAGGGTGCGGGTAAACATTAGCACAGCTCTTCATTCCCGTGAACTCCAAGATCCGTTTTTGCACCGTTTAGTGACTGGTGATGAAAAGTGATGAAAAGTGATGAAAAGTGGATACTGTACCAGAATGTTAAGCGCTGTCGACAGTGGGTTTGTGCCGGAGAACCAGCGACACCACAGCCAAAACCAAATCTTCACCCGAGGAAGGTGTTGCTTAGTGTTTGGTGGGATAAAGGTGGTGTAATACACTTTGAAACCTTACTACAAACCAAACAATCACCGCTCAAGTCAACAACTGGATCGATTGAACACTGCACTAAAAAAGAGACCTTTGGTTAATCGGAAAGGAATCGTGTTCCACCATGACAACGCACGTCCTCATACCGCTCGGATCACTTCTGCAAAAATTGAGGAGCTTGGGTGGGAAAAACTTCCACATCCTCCAGACCTTGCGCCTTCAGATTATCATCTCTTCAGGAGTCTGCAAAACTATCTTGACGAGAAACAGTATACTTCTTTAGATGATCTGCCCACCAGTCTTTGTACGTTTTTTGCCTCAAAACCGCCTGAATTTTATAAACATGACATTGAAAAGCTTGTAGGACGTTGGTAGAGTGTCATTGATTCCGATGAAAAATATATACTACATTAAAAAGTTTCAATTAAGTTTTTTTTTGTCCGAATTCCGATCTAAAAAACGACATTACTTATGGAATGACCTGATACCTTCTCCCGCAGTCCATGCGCAACTGAACGAGCCTTACAAAATTTCGGAGTTACTGTACATTAGGGTCTACTTCTATACAGACCTGATGGCCTTTTAGGTTGCCTACTTCAGGCCCAAAAACAGAAGAAAACTCCCTTAACAATGCGTCTATGTCAGACGGATATGAGAGTGTATGCACATCTGCCTGACCCTTTGGCAAAATTTTGTCAATAGGCATTTTCAAAGCACCAATCCAATCATGGCCTAGTAGAGTAGGCCCTTGCTCATCCACCACTAAAAGAGTTAAGGGATGAGACAAAGTTTTCTTGTTGAGTGTAACTGTGATGGATGCTTCTCCAGAAATAGGTATTTGTATGTCCCCATATTTTTTTAGTATTGTTTTAGATGCATGTAGTTTAGGTGCATTTTTGAAAGTTTTGTCAAAAACTGTTTTGGACATGACAGTTCGGGCAGCACCTGTATCTAGTTCTAGAGGAACTAATTCCATTTAGGCCTACCTCTACAATATACGGGCCTGTATTATCACCACTTTGCTGCTCAAAAAATAGGTACTCCACTCCTATGGTTAAAGTATTTCCCTTTTGAGGATTTACACTAGAAATGTTATAATTAGAATTTTCACTCCTTGTTTTATTTGAAAAACAAACTGTGAAAAATGCTCTGTATGAATTGGTCCCCAATTAACCCACCCCTAATATCTCCAGTCTAACTATAGAGTAGATTAAGTCTAGCCTTGTAGGGGTCAGCCTAGAGATTCCGGAAATGGTCAAGAGCGGGCAGATAAATTGAGGTCCACAGAAGGATTCCTCACCAAATTAGGTTAGGGCAATCTACCTTCACCTTTGTTAAGCTATGAGTTGATGCTAGGTCTTAGACCACAATGTAGGCCTAATTTGTCTGACCCAGCTTAATTTACGGCGTTTACTTCTAACTGGGTTAAAAACACAATTAGTCACTTACTGCTACTTATTAGAGAGTCCCTTTTCCCCTTTTGTTTAATTGTTGAGAGCGTACTTGCTGGTGGGGATCTTTTTTCCATTGTTTGTTCTTCTCCCTTTTCTCGTTCCGTCCTTTCGCCCCGTTCCTCGTTTTTGTTCTCCTTTGTCCTCCTTTTCGCGGGGCTTTTTCCACCAGCGTCCTCTTGGTTTTTTTCGGTTGGTTGATCAGTAATGTATATCTATTACCGAGCACGCTCTTGTCACACAGTATATAAATACTAGTGTGGAGAATAACTCTGGTGAGCAACCAATTGGTTTCATCCACCCAGTTATTGACATAAAAGGAATTTAACCATTTTCGTTACCTCCCAACTACCAGTGGTGGGCACCGTTAACCAAAAAGTTAACTTCGTTAACCGCTAATCCGTTAACCAAAAAGTTAACTTCGTTAACCGTTAATCCGTTAATCATGTAACGGAAGTTACCGATAAACCGTTACCGTTAACTTTTATTATAAAAAAAATGAAAAACACAATATATATATAATTTAATTTTCCCTCTTCTTCTCGTTCTCCATTTTGTCCATGAGATGCATGTTGCCCTTCATGAAAATTAGCATATCAAAGTTTTCATCAGACATGGATGATCTCTTGGCCCTCAGGATGTCCTTGCCCATAGAGAACAAACGCTCCACTGCAGCACTGGAGGGGATGGCTGTGTTGAACTTGATGAACAAGTCCACCAACACTTGCTCACCCAAGAAGGCAGCATCTGTCAGCAAGTCCTTGGAGTTGGTCTCCAGCCAGGTCTTGACCAAGTTCTGGGCCTTGCCCTTGAGTGACCTGTGGCTTCTGCTGCTCTCTTTTGTCTGGATGACAGCACTGAAGAAGTCATCCTCCTCCTCCTCCTCGTTGTTGCTGCCCACTTCGTTGGACTGCTGCTTCATGGCCTCCTCGACTGTACCCTCCATGCTTTTCTCACCCTGGCGACCTTGGTGTTGTCATACTTGTCCAACCAGATGAGGCGAAACCTGGGATGGAAGGCAGCAGCCAGCTGGCATTCGTCATCCTCCAGGTACCGGCAGGATCAACCGGGTAGAAAAATAATTATGGAGATTTTAAAGATGTGGTACCTAGAAGTACCGCCAGGACATAAAGGGTTAAGGTGAAAACGCTCCCATTGTAAGACATCAATTGACTTAATTTATGTCATCAAAGTGACATGAGAATTGAAATCTTACCTGATCAGTTTTATGGTTCTTGAAATGTATCAAGGAGACTACTAATAAGGTACTCACAGACATATTATAAATATACATGACTTACTTGACAACGATTATTTTTAAATATTCACTAGCACAAACATGTTGCGCAAGAGACAGACTGCAAATGAAACGAATGTAGTTATTTGTTGTAATTGTTACATATATATTATTGAAAGTGCCTTAAAATGCTCGTGATATTTCTTGAAAGAAGTTGAAACATTCAACTCAAATGGCAAATCTTTCCGCCTGATTTTACAGTCGACCATGTTTTGCTCAAACCAATGCCATAAATAACTACCATATTTGGTAAGACACAAATTGTGGTGACGGAAACAAATATATCGCCTGATTTTGCACTGCGGAAATGGAAATTCGTTCATCACTATTAACAGTGGCGGATTAATTGCGCACCTGCTCAGCACTGAAAATAATAGAAACTTTTAAACGTTTATTTATGAATTTTTTGGGTTAACGGACTTGAGTTAACGGAAGTTAAATGTAACGGAAGTTAATTAGTCCGATAATGATTTTCAAAGTTAACTTAAAAGTTAAATCGTTAACGAAAAAGTTAACTTCGTTAATTAACGATTAACGGTTTGTGCCCAGCTTTGCCAACTACCCACACATCAGTTTTCCATACAAACTTTAGCTATGTAGCCTACTTTACTATAGTTTCGGCAAACTGCTTCTTTAAAAGGGCAGTCCTTCTTCCAATGGTGTTTTCCACACCCAGTACATGGCTTGGGAGTCTTTCCTCTTGTTTAGCGTTTGAATTAGGAGGTTTAGTCGTATTTGCCGCATACCTTCTATTTGTCTGTCCAGTACGCTCATTAGGTCTGCCATGCCTAGAAGATGTAAAGCTATTTACGTGTTGGGCTTTACTACTGCGACTGCCAAAAGCTCTAACATCTTTAGCAGCTGCTTCTCTAGCCGCAACTATTTTTACAGCCTGACTGAAAGTTAGGTTCTGTATAGCTAATAGGACTCTCTGGGTAGACTCCTCTTTGAGACCCATTACAAACCTATCTCTTAGCATTTCGTCTAATTTGTCCCCAAATTCACAAGTATGGCTATGGGTTTTTATTCCTGCAACAAACTCTGCAATGCTTTCATTCACCGTCTGATGCCTCGAATAAAATTTGAAACGTTCATAGATGAGAACTACTCGGGGTTTGTAGTGATCGGTTAGGGCCTGTACCAATTCACTATAGGTGCAAGTTTCCGGTGCTTTAGGAGCAACTAGGTCCATAACTAAGCCAAACGTTTTAGGGCCTATTATAGTTAAAAAGGTAGGTACTTTCTTAGCATCAGGAATGGAATTTGTCTCGAAACACAACCTCACCCTAGTGGCATAAGCTTCGAAGTCCTCTCCAGAGTCTTCGTAGGGGCTTATATGGCCAATCACAGACATGCTAGAACAAAACCGATTTAGGCCAAATAACGTGAAGTAGGTTAGATTTGGTTTAAATTTGATCTAGTTACTCCCCAGTTAGGGCTGAATAGTAAATTGTATTAGAGTTAGGGCTGAGTAGGAATTAGTTTTAGTTAGGCCGGCGGGACTTAAGCTATAGTACGGTAGCTTACCCACACAAACCAACAAATCGGACGACCTACCAGGCGACATCCAATTTTCCAAACAACCACTTTAACCCAATAAGCCAAATCCCATCCTCGTCGCCAAATGTAATAGCTTGGGGTTCGTGACCCCGCTAAGTTACTAGGTTTCTAAACAACATATAAAGGCACTTACCGATGCGTTGAATTAGATATTCTTTAGGACCTACCATAGATTTCCTGCGTCCCACAAAGCAGTCTACCTAACTCTCTAACTTTACTAATTTAGAAGTTATAGACATTACCCCTAACTATTATTATTTACTGACAACTTTCTACCCCATTTGTCACCTTAGAAACATCACCAAATTAAACTTAGCACCAACGATTTAGTCAGATATCAATCACCAGATATCAAACCCAACAAACAGAACGCGTTGCTCTGTTTATCCCTTCGTATTGCCATTCAGCTTTTAGTGATTTTTCCCTTTAGTGACTTTAGACTATATACATATATATATATATATACACACGTCACCTCAATAGCAATTAACCCATAACCGTATATAGTTTTTTCATAATGGTAATGTTATGATCTACAGATTTACAGAAGCTAAGGCTAACAAAGACCCTAAGATCCACTCTAAGGTTAGCCAGAGAGAAAGGAAAGAGTAGGGGGTTAAGAGAAGGAAATAAGGGATTAAGTAAGTAGCAACACCTATCACTCATGGGTTAACAGTCATTCAGAAAAAGAGAAAAAAAGACACCATCATCATCCGCCGGCCACTGCCGAGAAGTCAGAAAAATAGTCGAAGAGAATAGGAAAGGGGTGAAAGATGAAGAGAAATAAAATAAGAACGCTTACAAACCATGCAAACAGTCTTAACTTACTGTCATACCATGCAAACTACAGACATGCAAGTAAAGAGAGTTACAGACATGCAAGTAAGGAGAGGATAAGAAAAAGAAATAAGAGATGATGGCGGAGGTGTTGCCTTTTTAACGGCACCTCCTATATTTAGCTGTTATTGTTAGTGCTCAGCTTTTTTAATTTCTTGTCTCTGTTTCTCCACATAGCATATTTCAAGTCCTTCTTTTTTTTGATGTTTTCTTTGTCAAATAGGTCTCCCACGATCCACTCTTTATCTTCTTGGTAGGGTTGCTGAAGTTCTGCAGATTTGCTTCTCTCAGTGGTGTACGCTGGACACTCCAGTAGGAAGTATTCAAAATCTTCTCTATCATTTCCACATAGGCTGCAGGGCGCAGGCTACATCCCCATTTATGGGTCTCTTCCGGTCATTTAGGGTAAGGTTCCAATTCTTGCCTTGTACAGTACAACAGATGATGGCCTGTTATCGTACACAAGATCATCATCTACTTTTTTTCCATGCCCTGTATATATTCAAGGTGGTTTTACTAGCCACTTCTTCCATTTCTTTCCATCCCATTGTCTCGTTCTCTCTTTCAGTTCCTCCTTTTTCATTCTTTTTATGTTCTTTATTTTCATGTCCAATTCTCGTAGGTATATTTCATTCCTTTTTATCCATTTATTTCTTATCTTCTTTCATTACCTCCGGCAAATTAAGGTTTTTGCAGTTCGGAAGCCACGTAAAATTGTAAGTTCCCTCCACCACGGAGGACATGTGCGATACACAATTACAAACATGGTTAGGTAGACTAGCATGAGTGGATCCTAGGGTCTTTGTTGGTCTGAAACATTATACTTCTTTCAATAAGCTATTTTCTCCATTCTTATATTTCTTATATATTGCAGGTTGCTATTTATTATTCTGGTTTTCATTAGGGATGCTCCTATTTCACCTTTTACAGTGCATGTTCGTGCATATTTGGTGCTCCCAGTATCTGCCTGTAATATACACCATTTTCTACTCGTTGTAGTCTGTTTGTCATTTTCTGTCAGTGTCATTACATTAGTGCCATATAGTATTGAGGCAGTGACGTGCACAGACTTTCAGAAGGGCAGGGGCTCAGTTGAAAAAAGGGCACTTCCCTAACATTTTTAAAAATGAAATCCGCAATACCATATAGGCTATATATATGTATACACACACAAAGAAAAATTTTAAAATTGTATGTGGTAAATATTCTTAAATTCCATTAAATTCAATGCATTATTTTTGTATATAAAGCTGATTAAAGAAAATAAATGAAAATTTGTTGTAAAAAGGCATGTTTTTATTGCAAGATTGCTTCAAAAATATATTTCCCTTCACTTTTATTATCTTAGGCCTAATCTAATCTAATCTAGGCAGTAGACCTAATTAAGCTTTTGTTAACCAAATTCACAATATTTAATAGCATGCAATTTCTAAATAGTTACTTTATTTATAACTTCTATAAGTATCAATCAGCAGGATAAAGGGCAGAAGGATCTACCGTAATTGTCGTCCTTGCGGAAAAAATTGCATCGTTTTATAATAAATAATCTAGGTATTTTTATTCACTTTTAATGAAAATTGTATTGTTTTTAAAAATCAATTTCATATTAAAAATGAAAAGGTTATGATATGTTGTTTAATATCATTTATTAATTTAATGAAATTCATGCCAGTACTAAAACCCAAAATCCATCGTTTGACACACTGGTGTACTGATGGGCCTAGCCTAGTAGGGGACGTGGACGTTTTTACCAACTTTACGAGTAATGTCATACAATATTTTTTGGAGTAATGTCACACTGCTTTGGATTCCAACTTACCATAATTATCAGTGAGAAATCACTAGTTAGCTTAGGTTAACGTAAAATAAACAAACAGTAAACAATACACCCACATACCCGAGAGACGCAATCAACAGTGAACAGCTGCAGTCAGTGTTACCACTAGGGACGCCCTCCCTGATTGACAAAATAATAGTAACGGTATGTTAAGTTTATTATTCTAATAAAAAAATCATAGATCAAAGTAATTCCAGTTTTGAAAATCTGTTGAAGTAGCAGTAACTAAATAAAAATATAACTAATTAATTCAAATTTATGTCGAATCAATATATTTATGAATTTTGACTAAAAGGGCACTTTTGATATGAAGAAGAAAAGGGCAGGGGCTCAAGCACCCCAAGGCCCCCCCCCTCTGTGCACGTGCCTGTATTGCGACTTGTGATGTTTTGCTCTGCTTTGGAACTTAACGTAGATTAACGTAGAGATGCTTCTAGAAGAGGCTTCTCAGCCTGTAGATCTAGCTCTGGATTTTTGTCGTGTGGTCGTATAATAGTTCCTTATAGGTTCGCAGAGCAAATTTATAACGTTTCTGCTACCAACTGTATATTCAAATAATGATGATAATCTTTGCCACAAAGCTGCTTTTCACTATTTTCCATTACTTTTTCATAGGTAATTGGCGGGTTTGGCTGACAAAAATCTGGCAGTCCTGTCCAGGGTTGTTGTTGGTGTTGGTTAGACAATCAGCCCACCCTGATCGAGCAAGCCGGCGGCACGGAGGTAACCGATCGCCCTCTCCGGAGTGGACCAGAGGTCCAGCGCAGTAGTGATGTTGTGTTGTGTTCTATGTTGTGCTAGAGCAGTACAGTCTGTCATAATGTGTTCAATTGTTTGTGGTGTGTCTTGGCACAGGTGGCAGGTGTCGTCTGTGTTGTCAAGTCTGTGTTTATATTCTGTAAGTTTGGGTGATGTCCACATCGGAATCGTGCTAAGTTAACTCGATCCGATCTGCTCAGGCTGGTCTCTCACCTGTCAGTGGGTGGCGGCTTCGCACCTAGGACCGCATTCGGACCGAGTCGTGTCAGTGCTTTGTGGGTTAGGTGTGTGCGTATGTGTTTTCTGTACTGTGTGATGCCTGTGGGGCGTGGTATGGAATGGAGTATTTGGTTATAATGTCTCTCTCTGGTGTTACCTTAATGGTGCGAGGTGTCGGTGCATGATTGTACATGTAGTGGCAAGGGTGTTGTGGGTTACTTGTTGCTGCTGCCATGAATTGTGTTCCCCTCATGTCTAAATGTTCCCTAACTTTCAGTATTTTTGTTTCTGTGTGCAGGTGTTCTGTTGGTGTTGTTTGAGTACATCCTGTAATGATATGAAGTGCGCTGTTTTGTATTGTCTGTAAGGTGTCTATGTGTGTGTTTGAGATAATGGGTGCCCAGCATGGGCTAGCATAGTCCATAACTGAGCGAATATATTGTTTGTATATGAGTGATGTTGTTTCCTGCTGGTGTCCAAAGTTTGTGCCTGTTAGTACCCTAAGCGTGTTAAGTCTTGACGTACATTTGTTTTAAGGTCCTGAATGTGGTTTGCAAAAGATAATGATGTGTTGTATGTGACCCTAAGTATTTTGGTCCTTTGAGTGTGTGGAATGTTGTTGTTGTTTAGTGTAAGCTGTGGAGTTATCTGGTGTTCTTTTGTGTTGCTTGTTAGCAAGGTGATTGTTGATTTTGTGGGCGCTACTTTGAGTCTATTGTGTGTGAGTCAGTCTTCTATACTGTTTATGTATGATTGTAGGTTATTTGTAGCGGTGTCGATGTTGTTGTGGGTGGATGTTAGAGTGATGTCATCTGCACATGATGATAAAGTAAGCTTGTTGTCTATGGGTGTTGGAATGTCATCCATGTATAAGTTGAAGAGTGTTGGTGAGAGAACAGAGCCTTGAGGGACCCCGTTTGGAAAAAGCTTGTTTTTGGATGACTTGCCATTAAATGTGACATGTGAGTATCTTCCTGAAAGATAGTTGTTCAGCCACCTTTTTGTGTTATTGTGCATATTTGTGTTGAGTATTTTGTTTATGAGAGGGAAGCGTGGGATAGCATCAAATGCTTTACTAATGTCTATTGTTGCTAACAGTGTACATTGAGCTGGTCGTCTGGAGTTGATGCCATCCATGATGTGCTGCTGTGAGGTTAGTGTTAGAAAATCTAGAAGAGGAAGAACCATTGTTGTCCCAAGGCGATATGATGACTAAGCTGATTGATGCAGCATTGCTTGTATATATTAAGTTAAGGTGTATATATATCCATCTCATAATTGTAAGGTTAGTGAAAAATTAACTTAATTTAGAGCTAGCATTTTTGAGCTCTTGTGGCATCATTGTTTGGTCACACTGTTGGCATCATTTTGGGGCGCTGCGCGTTCTTTCTACTCGTTTGTGGGATGTCGTACGTACAGGGTGTGGTCTTGTAGAGAGCTCTCTTGCAACTCAGTTTGGTTGTTTAGATACAAGATTGTTGCACCGTGCAATAGTCCAGGTTGCGTTGTTGTTGCAAGGTTGAGAAAGAAGACCCCAGGTTGCGTTGTTGTTGCAAGGTTGAGAAAGAAGACCATAAATAGTACCCTTTTTGTTTACATTAAAATTCATGTAACAAAGGTCTAAGGTAGGCCCGCATCGAGTCAGCAACCCTGAGGTTACCCTGAGGTAGGACCTAATAGGATCTCAAATCCGTAAGTTTTAATTTAGCTTAACTTGGGCTTCAGATAGAACTGGCCCTTTAGAATTTGGCCGTTCACGGCTCAGCTGGGATTTTGAACCCGACAAATAAATAAAATAACAGTTAGTGAGTAATGTCGTGGTTGAGTGGTGAGGTCTGAATCCATGTTGAGTAGGCGATATTGGTATGTGTAGTTGGTGATTTGTAAGATTAGTCTTTGTTACTTTGGAAGGTGTGCATAGTAAAGTAATGGGTCTATAGGAAGCTGGTTCTGTTGGATTTTTGTTTGGTTTGAGTAGTGTAATAATTTTACCTTGTTTCCATATGTCAGGAATAATACAGTGTTGGTATGAAATATGTGCTGATGTTGGTGAGAGCTAGTATTCCCTGTGGGTCCAAGTGTTTAAGGTGTATGTTAGATATGTTGTCTGGTCCAGTAGCCTTCGAATTCTTAATGTTTTTGATGATCTTGGTGGTCTGCTCTGTATTGAAGGGTGTAATGGTCGTGTTGAGTCTGTAGGTTTTCTTGTGTCTGGCTGTTTGTGTCTGCGTGTTTCTGGTTGTAGTCTCTATTTAAGTGACGTATCTTTGCGTAGTGATTAACTAGAATGTTAGCTTGTTGTGTATATGTTGGGATATTATTTTGGCTGCGACAGATAGCCGCGTGTGAGGTGTGAATGCCGCTGTTAGAGTGGGTAATGCTGTTTATAGTCTTGTATAGCCTGGATGTATCTGTGGAGTGGTTTAGTGTTGTTATGAATTTCATAAATGTTTGTTCGTTTTCTTTAAGCTTGTTGTTTATTTCTGTGTTGAGCTATTGTATCTGCTGTTTTGTGGCTTGTGTGTGTTATGTTTGAGGTTGTTACGTTGCCTTACGAGGTGGGCTATTTCTTTAGTGTAATTTGGATTGTATTTCCTAATGTTGCCCACGGGTATGTATTTGTTTGCATTATTGATGATCTGATTAAATGTCTTGGATGTTGTATTGATGTTTATCATGGGTGTGTTTAATGTGGTGAATTGTTCCTCAGTCTGTATTTTGAACTGTTCCCAATCAGCTTTCTTGTAATTTCTGTAAGTGTGCCTAAGGCTGTTGGGCAGAGTGTAGAACGTGTTGTAATGATGATGGGCAGATGGTCTGACGACAGTTGTTTATCCGTTCTCCAGTGTGTATGTGTTGCTAGTGAGGGGGAACAGAACGTTATGTTTGGGGAGGAGTTTAAGTATCCTGCTTGATGTGGTATGTGTGTATGTTCTTCTGTATTGTTAAGAATGAAGAGGCTGTTTTGTTGTGTGGCTATGTTAGCGCCTCTGGTGTTGCTTTGGTTGTGCAGGTACCAACTAGTCTTTAGCGTTGAAGTCTCCTCCTAAGATGACATTAGTGAGAGAGGCCAGATTGTGTAACTGTGGATTGTAATTGGCTGGCACTTGAGGTGAAATATCTCGTGGGATGTAAATGTTGAAGAGTGTGGTGTATTTTGCGCGTGTTTTAATGTTAACTGCCTGTATTTCCATCGTGTTATCTGCTTTGATTTGGATTGTTTGTAATGTTTTGGGTGGCATCAGTGTAGCTAATGCTTTTACGTACAGTATGTAAATGATGAGTCCCCCCCCCACCCCACCCCACCCCTGTCCACGGGTTTCCAGATGTGGCTATTCTAAATCTTGGATACAAAATTTTTTGGGGGTTATTTTTTTATCTTGTTTTAAAAAGTAACATTTTAAACTCTTATTTAGTATAATTTGCCCAAGAGTAAATATATAGTCACCATCATCATACCATAATCATTGCATATGTGTCTCTGTCTGTCCGTCTCATTTTCAGGTCCAAACGGCTGGACTGATTTTCATGAAACTTCGTGACAACACCCTCTGGGATCCCCCGAGTGTTTTTAGCAACTTTTTTTTTCAGATCGTGCGTCACAAAACAAATTTACCCCCAATTTATCTCCCAAAAAATTTATTTGCTAAAACACGAAACATTTAAATTTCAAGAGTTTGGCCCATTGGTCTTGGGATGTGAAACTCAAAATTTTGATGGTTGCTTTCTTTCGTGAATTTGTTGATCTGCTGACTTTTCTGGCTATTAGAAAAATATAAAATTATATAGAACCATGGAATGGCGGCTTTCCTTATCATTAAAGTCTACAAGTAAACCAAGTCCCAACACGCTTCTAAAGAGTTTCATACATTTTCGTGGAATGAAGAAAATCAAGTTGGTCAAAAGAATGTAGACATCAAACTTTTTAACTACGCATCGTAAGTCATGATAGGTAAAAAAAAAATGTGACAAGTTGTATTTCAAATTTAACTGCTTCCTGAGTCGTGAGCTTCAAGTAAAACCTGTGAATTTGCTTTTAAAATTTAAGTGATTCGTGAGCTAATTGTAAATGTTAACTCTAACTTGCTTAAAAATTTCTTTAAATAATTTTTATTACATTTTATTGCTTGACTATCGTGTCAAAATGTTTTTGGGGGGAATGTCTTGAAAAATTAATTTTTACATTCACGTCGCATTTTTCTTTGTCAAGAATAAAACATACGTTTCCTAAACACTATTCTGGATTATAATATCAACACATATAAGTACCATGACTGTACATTAACTATTTATTGTCCGAAGGGTAAAAACAGACTACCGCAGGAACCAACAAAAATATCCCGCCCTTAGAGCGTGTTCTTTCGCTAGTCTAATGTAATTTAACAAGTCACCTCATAAGCCCTGAGTTCATTCATAAAAATTAAGAGTAAAATTAATTCGTAGCGCTCCCTATGTTTAATATTTCAAATTATAGTGAGAGTAACTCAATGGGATGACACTCAACTTCCCGACTGTGGTCCGGGTTAAGTTAACGTTTGGATGTCACACCATCTTATGATAATAAAAACCCACTCCAATAGACAGGGTTTATTTCCACAACAGTTTCGATGCCCACTGGCATCCTCTTCGGGTGGATACAGAAAAACGAATGAACCAAAAACAAGAGGGAAAACAGTCCAGGGACCATTAAGAAATTCGCACCTATGTTAGATCACGTTCTCCCGACACCGGAAAGACATTTTATTCAAGGGTCCCGCTTATAAGTACCGTACATTCGCACAAATTTAAAACTATCTTCTTGTTCTATACATACATATTCTATTATTTTTTACATAATTATTGCATTTATCATTACACTTATTACATTTATTACTGTATTATTATTTATTACTGTACAGAAATTATAAATTTATTATTACATTGATTATTAAATAGTTGTTTATTATTACAGAAATTATAAACCGAAAAACGAATGAAAAAGGCGAGGAAACAATCTAGAGACCATTAAGAAATTCGCACCTAGGTTAGATCCCGTTCTCCCGACACTGGAAGGGCATTTTATTAAAGGGTCCCGCTTATAAGTACATTCGCACAAATTAGAACTATCTTCTTGCTCAATACATACAGATTCTATTATTTTGACATAAATTACTGCATTTATTATTACATTTACGTTTTTAACATTTATTATTATTACCTTTACATTTATTTTATTACCTTTATTATTACATTTACATTTTACCAAAAAAACGAATGAACCAAAAGCGAGTAAGGAAACAATCCGGAGACCTTTAAGAAATTCACACTTAGGTTAGAACTAGTGATGCACCGGAGGCAGATTTTGGCCGGAGGCCGGAGGGCCAGAACCTCCGGCTTAGTGTTTTTATCTCCCCGCCGGAGGTTCCGGTCAATTGATTTATTTCAGTATTTATACGTGTGTGTGTGTGGTCCATCGTCTCATCTATTTAGGGTTTATATATTATAGTCCTGCTATTTTAAATTATTAAGTCTTTAATAACTTAAACTTTATAAAAGTCGACTTCCTATGCTTTGTGTGGGCTAATTTCTCTAAAAATTCCCATTGAACAGAATATCCTCAGGTTATGATGTCTTGCTGAATGCTGTGTAAAGTAGCCTATATCAAATCAATTATTAATACAATCACTGATCACTCATAAAATAAATTATTATTACAGTCACTCCTGCAAAATGGAAAAGTAAACGTTTTCACTTTTCTTTTTAGAGAAGGTGAAAAAATACTGCATTCAGCCGCATCATTCATCAGGCTAATTTTATGAGAGGCATGGTCTAAAGCAGTGGTTCCCAACCTGGGGTCCCCGGACCCCTGGGGGTCCGCGAAGGTAGTGCTGGGGGTCCGTGAGCTTTCAATATTTCGAAAGGCTCCAATGGAAATCGTACATTTACCCACGATAAGGGCACTCAGGCTAAAATTTCAAGTTTCCTTGCTCTTGGCTGGAATTATTAATACTTTTTAATACACTGTTTTTTGAATTGCATACTCAGTTATATGTCTTTTATTTGATAGTGAAAAATGGGAAAACGAGTTAATTATTAGTTAATAAAAACAGTTTGTTGGGTAGACGGAATCTTTCAAAAATATGGGGTCCGTGGGAAAAAAATAAAAATAAAAGGGGTCCTTGGTGGTGAAAAGGTTGGGAACCACTGGTCTAAAGAGTAAATAAAAATATTTAAAAAGGAAATAAGAAATTACAAAAGTGCCTCCTGTGTATACAGACCAAGGGGCGATCAGTAAGATAGGATTTGAATGAAAAAGCTAATTCCTTGAGTGACTTCGGTGTTTTATGTAACATGGGATCCCACCCATACTTGACACCCTTGTTATAACTTATAAGTATAGCTACATGTCAAGATAAGTCTTTCCTCTGTTTTACTGCCTTGTAATTAGGGGAAGAAGAAATATATCACAATGATACCATCCAAGTAATTGTTAGAAATCTGAGAACTGAAATATTCGGATAGGTGCAGAAATGAGGTTTTATAGTTTTATAGAATTAAAACTAAAAGTTGTCAGAATTGAGTTAGGTGTACTTGGCACCAGTGGTGGGCACCGTTAACCAAAAAGTTAACTTCGATAACGATAATCCGTTAACCCCAATTTTTAACTCCGATAACGATAATCCGATAATTTTACTACAAAGTTAACGGAAGTTAACGATAATCCGTTAACGATAACTATTTCTTTACTAACATTTAAAAAAATCAAGGAAAAAAGCTTTAAAACCCATAGAAAATGTTTATTTATGCAAAATCCAACAATAAATAGGTATTTAACTGTATTTTTATCAAGTTTTGCAACTTTTTTGCTTAATAACTTTTTTTTTTATTTTTAATAAAAAATGTACTGATTACCATTAACTAAATTTTAATTTACCAGAGAATTATTATGGCGGGAACTGAAAGGTAAAATTAAATTTTAGGCACATTTATTAAAGACTATGACACAATGTGCTGGTTGCCCTTCAGAAAGACCAACTTCTCAAAGTTAGGCCCAACTGCCAGTCTTGACCTCTTGGGCCTCAGGATGTCCTTGCCGAGAGAGAAGAGCCGTTCCACTGCGGCAGAGGACGGAATTGGCAGACTGAAGTTATGGCGGTTTGAATTCATTCGCGGAACGGTGATCTTCCGTGAATGACTCCTCGCAGTTAACGTGTTAACGGACTTTAACAGACTAAATATCGAGTTATCGGAAGTTAACTGGTCCGATAACGATAAATGGAAATTAACTTCCGTTAATAGTCCGTTAAAAAAAGTTAACTTCGTTAATTAACTGTTATCGGATTAACGCTTTAGTGCCCAACACTGCTTGGCACCTTCGGCCAGAGGCCGGAGTTTAGTGAGACCTCCGGCCGGAGCAGGAGGTTTTCTAAAATGGCCGGAACTCCTGCTCGGCCGGAGCCGGAGCATCACTAGTTAGAACCCGTTCACCCGACGCCGTAAGAGATTTTTTGACCAAGAATCTCATTAGAGGGTCCAGCTTATAAGTACCTTCTCACAAATTAAAATTATCCACTTGTTCTATCCATACAGATTCTATTATTTTTCGTTTGACATAATTATTGCATTTATAAAGTAACTTGATTCCCAATCTAATGATTATTTTGGCTGGCGTGATAAAAAAACTGCATTATTAGTATTACAACTTCTGAAGGCATATTTATGTTCTTTAATACGGGTTTCAATATTTCTTCAAGTTTCTCCTACGTATACTAAATCACAACTTTTACAGGGAATGCTGTAGACACAGGCTTGTTCCTGTTTTGCAACGTTGTTCCTAACTTTTTACAGTAGACGAATATTTGAACGCAAAAGCGAATGTACTTATAAGCGGGACCCTTTAATAAAATGCCCTTCCAGTGTCGGGAGAACGGGATCTAACCTAGGTGCGAATTTCTTAATGGTCTCTGGATTGTTTCCTTCTCGCCTTTTTCATTCGTTTTTCGGTTTATAATTTCTGTAATAATAAACAACTATGTTATGGAAAAACTATACACGCTTACAACATGGTATCGTATGTGATACCTTTATTTCATAATTAAATATAAATTATTAATTAATTGAATTAAATATCTATACAAAATTGCCTCGGGATTGGCGACATAGCCTACTGGGAATGAAATAATTGCCATACAAACGGTACGTAGAACCCACATGTAGGCATCGGGCCTGCATAACAACAGAAACCAAATTATTATTTCGTGTTCAAAATTTTCCACTACCAACTCATGAAAAATTACATCGAGAGAAGAGTCAACGAACTTTGCGAAATCAGCAGGTAATAAAAATATGAAGATTATATTATAGTGGCTCGCTCGGAGCTTGCTTATGTTACAGCGATGCTTTAAGCAAGAAAGATGTACTTTATCTTCCTATACGTTCTGAGTGAAATCCTCTTGATATAAAACTTAATAACTATAAGGATAGGCCTGTTCCTTCAGGTGTTTAAATAGTGACTGCCTACTCATTGTGGAGCTCCATCGTACCACGGCCTACATCGAAAAAGATCGTCGCGCCCTACATCTAAACAGAAGCGTGGCCCAACGAAATAATAAGGCAAGGCAATTTCTTTCTTCACCATTAGGCAGCGCAAATACCGAAGGCAAATAAACAAAGAGGTCCTTTGAAGACCTACATATTAGGGTGTGTCAATTTTGGGGTGAAATGACTAAATTGAAAATCATGTGATTTGGTAGCAATTTAATGTAATCATTTGGCATACAAAATAATATCCTTGCTTCAAAAACAATAAAAAATAACTCCTACCTACATCAATTTTAATTCAAAAATTCCATTTTTCCGTAAATTCGTAACAAAATAGCAAATGTGCGCAAACATCCTATTAACATTTAAAGTGGCAATAAGATATCATTCAGTCTTTATTTGAAAGTAACCAATGCAGTCATGTCCTTTTTGCTGCGGTTCCTTGACATCAGCATTCGGCTTGCTACTTGCGCTTTGATGTAGCCTTCTCGCCTCTTGTGACTGTAAACTTGACTAGCTGCTTCTGTGACCATTTTCACACATCACTCCACACTCTGAGTGTGAGAAGGCCACTTTGGCACTTGCATTGGGGCCTCTAAGTTGTGTTAAATCTTTGTTTGTTATACATGTTGTCAGTGATGGCTCCAAAACTTCCGAACTCAAGTTAACTAATTCTGACAATTTCCTGGCATTGACGTTTATCGGAGGTACCTTCCTTGTCTGAACAGAGCAGTCTCCCAGCTGGTCATCATCTAGTGATGTTCCTCTAAGCTTTAGAATGATTTCCACAGCCTCAGTTCGCTCTTTGGTACATTGGCTGCAGAGTATTGCTTGCAAAACTGCCTCTGGCCTAGCATTCCAAGCAGACCTTCTCACCACAGGTAACACGATGTCCACCACTACTTTCCTTTGGGTTTTCAGTAGCTGTAATTGAAACAAGATGTGGTTGGGCCCCTCCATCCACATTGGAATAAGTTTTACATTGAACCAGTGAGGAAGATAAAACCCACTAATAAATTCAACAATCAACATCAAATTCTGTAGCATTTTGCCCTTCAGTGCATGTTTGGAAACCCAAATCCTGCAGAAACGAATCGCTGTAGTTAACCAATGACTGTGACTTACGGGTTCAATCTCCAAGAGAGCCAGATTTTGAGGCAACTCTCCTGATCTGATTGCTTGAACAATACGATAAGCGTAAGATTGATCCGTGCTGAGGTCTTTGATAACTTCTTCAGACAACACTGGAAGGGGAGGTCCTACTTCGACCTTTGGAAATTTTGTATTTATTTCTAATTCCTTTGTTTCATCTAGCATGTTGCCAAGGGGGCCTGACCACTTGTTGTTGCTCTTTGTAGGACCATCAAGTTCCTGGATGAGACGACGAAGTAGTAGTTCCCCTGTGTGCAAATCACATACAATCCAAACAAGCCTTCTTCCAAGTTTTTTCTCTAAATGCGTCATAACACCGCCCTGCCATCCAATGTTCACCGCAGTTGAGTCTCCACCAACGGCCTGCAGTGAACTGTCAGGTCTTCTTTCTTGAAGCCAACATATTATTTGATCAGCAATTGCCTCTGCATGTTTCTTGCCTTCTACGTCTGCTTCAGGAACAAAGTGAAACAAATAGCGGGCACCAGGTTCGGAACACACAGAGTAGTGTTCTTCTTTGATGAGACCGGGAAACTTTCTGTCCATTCCCTCTACCTCTAGGAGAACTTTTGTGTCATCTCTTCTTCCATCAAACAAAAGGCAAGAGAGACCTTCCTCCTTCAAATCTTTTTCATGCTGATCAGATATTTCCTTCATTATTTTTTCTTGTGCTCTTCTTATCTTATTATGATCTATCACTAAGGATGTATCCTCTCGGCTGATGAGGCCTGCATCTATCCAAGCGGCAGTGGCAATCTCTGCAGTCTCTCGTAGCCCCGTATGGTGGCGAATACTGACAAGGGCAATGTTTGAGATGTCTTTAGTGTTGTATTTCATTCTCTTCGGCGAAGGTTCAGATGGCATTTTGGAGCTATCATCTGATGTTGCTTCTTTCTGTTCATCTGAAGAGCTTTCAAAGGAGTGAGAAACCTCTTGATAGAGCTCTTCATCTCTTTGGGTGGCTTCGTCACTCTTCTTTTTCTTCCTTTCTTCACTCTCTCGGATTTTCTCTTTTTTCTTAGCAATAACAATCTGTTTTTTGGTTTCTGAATAATCTGCCGAACCAATCTGCATACTT
Organism: Bathynomus jamesi; assembly: GCA_023014485.1. Lineage (NCBI taxonomy): Eukaryota > Metazoa > Arthropoda > Malacostraca > Isopoda > Cirolanidae > Bathynomus > Bathynomus jamesi. The sequence goes on from JAJOZX010001692.1 coordinate 399,547, forward strand.
CCTTGGCCTCCTGCCTTTGTTCTCTGCGCCTTTATGAAAGCCAGCTCCAAAACAGGGATCTTCTTCTCACGAGGACAGCGACAATCAATGTGAGGGTGAGGTTCTCTTCTGCATGAGGGAGAACAATTGGCTTCAGAAGACAACTCTATGGGATACTGGCAGTTAAAAATGTCAAGAAGAGTATCAAGTGTGTTAATTTTAGCTCAATAGTTCTATACTGATTGAGTACAGGTGGTTTGAATAACACATTAGCTTTTTTTCCACTGACGCAGAAGAGGGGGAATCATGTCCCTTATGAGCTCTTTCTCTGTGTAGTTCCTTCTATCCTTTGTATTTTGTTCACGAAGGAGTATCCCTAGTCTCAGTTCTCGATTCTGATACGGGAAGCTCCTTGCCTGTACCGACTAACAGGCTCAAGTGGCATGACGACTGACCTCTTGTCTTCAATTTTGGCATCTTAGGAATATATGAAAAGAAAGAAAAACATTTAGGTATTTTATATCAATTACGATGTTTCAAAGTTTAGTCATTTGATGTTCTAAAATTCAATAAAAAAATATTTCATGGGATTACAACATAATTAGACAGAAGAATATGATAATAATAAATAATTGTAGTAATCAATAATCCATACTTACAGTTAAACTGTAGTATTCGTCTAGTAGAATAACTATGAAGTAGGTACAAGAGCAATAACAGCAAACCACCGTCTATGACATCTAAGAGGCAACTGAGGACTGAGAGTGAGGGACAGTTCTATTCATGTTGTGACTTGTACATTGTACAACAACTATATGACCTTGAAAACACTCCATATGCGATCAGTGGGATAATTCTGTGACAGATGAATAGTTAATCAATTTATGTCCTATTATTTAGTAAAAGAGTCAATTTCTGAAACTTTAAGGTAAAATTGATGTAGGTAAGTTATTTTATTTCATTTTGGTTGGCCAATTTCAAGTTTTGACATGAAAAGACACTATATTTTCACTACCAAAATTGATTTTAAAAAAGTTGACAAAATTGACACACCCTACTACATATACATAACTCTCTAACGAAAAAACATAGGGCTTTTGTTGTTAACTCTCCACTGAAATCTGCTGGAAATTTCCAACGGATGAGGGTATCAGGCAATCAACCCATAGCCCTATATAGTTTTTTCACATATGTAATAATCAATGTAATAATATGTTTATAATTTCTGTAATAAATAATAATGAAATAATAAATGTAATGATAAATGTAATAATTATGTAAAAAATAATAGAATCTGTATGTATAGAACAAGTAGATAGTTTTAAATTTGTGCGAATGTACTTATAAGCGGGACCCTTTAATAAAATGCCCTTCCGGTGTCGGGAGAACGGGATCTAACCTTGGTGCGAATTTCTTAATGGTCCCTGGACTGTTTTCCCCTCTTGTTTTTGGTTCATTCGTTTTTCTGTATCCACCCGAAGAGGATGCAGTGGGCATCGAAACTGTTGTGGAAATAAACTCTCTCTATTAGAGTGGGTTTTTATTATCATAATTTAACCTTCACGTAGAAAAGTGGTTTTTTGCATTTGTCACACCACCTGTTTACTCTCACTCACCGTCATCCCCATTTGATTCCGCGCCCAAGAATGGGAAAGTCAGGAAGTGAGAATCTCAAACGAAACATTTTCAAATCCGTCTAATCCCAATTCATATCATTCTCATTCCCATCTACGACCTTTCCCACTTTGGTCCAGGTTAGTTACGATAGGTTAGGTTGGGTTAAATTAAGTTCAGTTAGGAAGTATTAGCCATTCCCATTTGGCGTCTTTCCCACGAGTGAAACATTTTTCCAAATCAAGAAACTCTTTTTGTCAAATGGTTTTATCATTTCTGCTCATTTTCATTTGCGGACCAAGAATGGGAATGGGAATGACATTGAGTGAAAAGTAATCAACTTAGGTTTAGTTAAAATAGGTTAGGTCGGGTTAAATTATGTTAGGTTAAATTAATTTAGGTTGGGAAATATTAGCCATTCCCATTTTGCGCCTTTTCCGCGAATGGGAATGGATTAACATTGTTTTTCAAATCAAGAAATTCTTTTCTCAAATGTGGATTTTTCACTTTGTGCATTTTCATTTGCGGAACGCCGATCGGAATGGGAATAACACAGAGGAAAGTAATCGGTTTCAATGTAACGTTATTAATTTATACCAATTAAATTTCTAATGCAACATTACATGTTTATAATATATATATATATACCTTCAACTGCAAAGAACACGCAGTACAAGCGTCGTTTCTTTACGTTATTTATACTGCGTGTTCTTTGCAGTTGAAGGTATATAATGTTACGGCATGCGGGAGGTGCCCCTTGGGGCATTGGTTTCTGCGAGTATGTAGAAGAATTACGGCATTTGGAAGAGTGAGGGCCATGGTGTAATGGTATCGCGTCTGACCGGCAATCGGAAGATCCCGGGTTCGATTCCCAGGTGGTTACCTCATTTTTTCATTTGTTCCGTTCTCTCTCTCTCGTCTTGCGCGGAATATCTCCTATACAAGCGTCGTTTCTTTACGATATATATATATATATATATATATATATATACCGGGTGTCCGAGAATTATCTGTACAAGTTTGGCTGTTATTAAAAGTCAACCATGAAGTGTAGAAATTCCAGTGTTGTCCCATTTTACAGAGAAACTCATTAAGTTTTTTCTGATAACAAGTTTTGACAAGTTTTTTCTTTTGTACGCGGGTGACAGACATTGATGATTTAAAAGCAAGAATCACAGCTGCTATTGAGCGAATTGATGTGGATATGCTGCAGCGTACATGGCAACATTTGGATTATCGATTGGATGTTTTGCGAATCACTGATGGTGCACATATCGAATGTTTGTAACAACGTTACTTTAATAAAAGAAACTTTTGAAAATACAGATTCTAAATAATCATGTTTAAGAATTTTACGTGTGTTATCAAGAATTTTATTAAAAGATGAAATTGTACAGATAATTTTCGGACACACTGGAATTTCTAAAAAACTTGTCAAAACTTGGTATCAGAAAAAACTTAACGAGATTCTCTGTAAAATGGGACAACACTGGAATTTCTACACTTCATGGTTGACTTTCAATAACAGCCAAAACTTGTACAGATAATTCTCGGACACCCTGTATATATATATATATTATATATATATATATATATATATATATCCCCGCAAGGGGGTTCTAAGCTCGTGCTCTTGAGTGCTCTTTGTGCTCGTTTGTACGTGCTTGTTCCTGGAGGTTTCACGTGCGCCCTCCCGGCCCTAGCACCCAAGGATGATGGGGCTCGACCCTGCAGTCCTTGTCATCCTTGGTCTTTTTCCACTTCGACTGTCCCCTCCACCCTTTCTTTTTCCTCTGTCTTTCCTCTCACTTTTTCTTTGTTTTTCCGCTGAGATATGCCCTTTAAATAGAGGCGAATCGGTTCTTCCTGGACTAAAAAAAAAAAAAAAAAAAATATAATATATAATATATATTATATATATATATATATATATATATTATATATATATATATTATATATATATATATAGGCGTATGAGGCCTGGGGGGGCAGCACCCCCAGGACTAGAGAATTTTGAGCATTTACAGGGTAAATACTGAAATTTCAGGGCACATTTTTCCTGACATTCCTTTGTTTTTTTCACTTCTTGAGGTGAATTATGATAATTACTTGCTACTATACTTGTAGTTAATAATTAAAACTTAAGTTGAGGACTTATTGAATTCTATATCAACTAGTTTTGCTTGTCATTTAGAAATGTTGTAGCAAAATTTTATTTAATTTTTGTAAATTGTAATGTTTTTTATATAAAAAGGCTTTAATATATTATGTTACTCATACTCTAACCTTTGTGTTATTTTATGTTACACAGTACTTATGCAGAAATCAGGGCACCCTGAAGTTTTTAGGACAAATTTTTTCCGCTCCCACCCCCCAGTAAAGTGCCATCCTATACGCATATATATATATATATATATATATATATATATATATATATATATATATATATATATATATATATATATATATATATATTATATATAAGGTGTGCCAAAAAAAAAAAGGGAGACCTCGAACTTTGGCTGTAAAATCTAAAGTTATGGTCAGGTTGGATTTATGGTAATATTCCAGAAAAATCTTGCGATAATTAAAGCGATTTTAATTAACGTAAGCCAACTGTAGGAGGTTTGGACAAGCTTCAGGAAAATCGATAAAACAGGAGATGCTAAAAGATTGCATACAAACCATAAAATTACCAGTACTAACATACTAAAATTTCATGGTTCTATGTACCGTATTTGCCGAGATATGAAGGATTTAAAAGGTCTCCCTTTTTTTTTTGACCACCCGATATATATGATGCAAACCTACAAGGAAGAAAAAAAAGTGATTCCAAGGTCTTTCGTGTATTCAGCAGTACACCTCGTCAGAGAATGAAGGGAGAAGATGAGACGACGAAAATATATACATATGTACAACGGAACAGAGGAATAAAAGAGATTAACACATTTTTAAAGGCGAAGACATTTTAACAAGATATTGTCAATTTTATACATTCCCGCACTGTTATTGAAATTATTTTTGAGGTGACGTGTGTATATACATGTATATAGTCTAAAAGTTACTAAAAGAAAGCTGAATGACAACACAAAAAGATAAACAGCGGAGCGCGGTCTGTTTGGTCAATGGGCTGGCTAAACCAGCATGTGTTTTTGTATCTGACTAAATCGATGGTGCTAAGTTTAATTTGGTGGTTTCTAAAGTGACTAAGGAAAGCAGGAAGTTGTCTAATTATTATATCAGTTAGGGGTAATGTCTATAGCTTCTAAATTAGTAAAGTTAGAAAACTAAGTAGGTTGTTGTGGGACGCAGGCAGTTATGGTCAGGGCCGCCGAGAGGGCGGGGAAGCCGGGTTGAATCCCCGGGGCCCGGAAAGAGGGAGGATAAAATCTAAAAATATTAATAAAACAATTAATTAAATAACAGAGAGGAAATATAATTAATGAACATACGTTTCATAGAGATTATCATAGTCAAACTGAAACAGATAAAATATTATCTGCGGTCCACCAAAGCCCAAGACCGACTGACAGATCTGGGAACTATTATAATTAAAAGCCAGTTAGCCAGTACTTTAAATTTCATCAGTCATTTACCACTTTGCTAGAGAGAAGGCGAAGAAAGTACACTTCTAATTATGAAAATCCTGCAGTAAACAATTGTCTTGCCTGCATGGACTGGTACTGCATCTGTAAATTGTATGGTGATAGAATTAATATAATTGATTCGAAAAATAAAATGGTCATTTTCTTCTGAGGTGTTTATTCACACTGTATGTTTTGAATAGCGACTTGGACATATAATCAGTTTGCTTGTTATGTACACAAAAAACATTCATAATAAAATACTGAGTAAACATGCGGGCCCATATACCAATCGTTCCCCGGGGCCCGGGGCAGCTCTCGCCGGTCCTGCCTATGTTAGGCCCTAAAGAAGATCTGAATCAAATCAACTAAGTATCTTTATTGTCCATTTAATAACCTAATACGTAACGGGGTCCAACACTTGCCACGTTATTACAATTTTTAAAATGGATGAATGCACATTCTAGAATATTTCTTTCAATTATGTGTTTTTTTAACGAGCGCTTTAGAACTACCCATTTGATACTATGAGTACATCTGTACATATGGTTAAACAATGCATTAGAATTATTTGCTGTCCTACACGCATATTTATGTTGTTTTACCCTATCAAAAGTTTTTCCCGTTTGACCTATACATATACTGAGTTACATTGTGTACATCCGATCGAATACACAAAACCAACCGCATTATCCGGGCTATTCTTTATTAGGCGAGATTTAACCTTATTATTATACTTAAAGACTGCGTTGATACCAATTGTTTTAAGTCATGTCGAAAGATATTTAAAATTTACATGGTAAGGTAGGCTAAGGATATTTTTATGCTCAAATTCATTCACAGTTACACTATTATAATACCTATTCTTAGCAATCCTAAGGCAGTTATCTAGAAATGAAATAGGATAACATAATTTAGTACCAATATTCATGATATTGCATAACTCGGAATCTAAAAATTCAGGACTGACACCTCTCAATGCTCTGAGAAAAATAGATGAAAAAATAGATTTTATCGAAGGGCAGAGATGGGCATAAATACTTTAAAATGTATTTAAATACTAAGTAGTAGTATGGGCGCAAAACGGACGAGCGCAAGAATGTTGGTGTTGCAATGCAATGTCGATCAATGTTGCAATAGGTTATTGAACAAAAGGGGAGGGGTTATGCAACAAATCAATGCTGCAAAGGGGGGGAGGGAGGATGACCTCCCCCCAAAGTGGTAACCTTAATCTAAGAAAGGGAGAGAAAGGAGGAGGAGGGTCTTTGGGGGAGAAGCTGGGATGTCCTCACTCCAAAGAGAAACCTAACCGAAGCCTTAACCTAAGGAGAGAGGAGAGTTCTTTATTCCACCGGAGTCCGTTGCATGATGAGCGTCCAGGGGCCCAGCACCTGTTATATAGAGGGTCTGGAGTTACCAGTTACCACTGATTTATTTATTTATTTATATAAGGAGAGTTACCAGATACCACCATTTTATTTATTTATAGTTGTTTCCAGAGACTCCTATATAATCTAATTATATGCAGGGTTACCAGGCTGCACCATTTATTTTAATTACTTATTTATTAAATATAAAAGCAAAACAATAATTATTTTAATTAACTTCTCCGAAAGTGTCTATTTACTTTTGCCATTCCTCTGTGCACGAGAGTTAGAGAGTGAGGCGTACTTTCTCTTAGACGTGTACGTACGTAAAGTGGAATTCTCGGCTCCTTTTGAATAAAAAATGTGTACATGGCTAAACACACACACACAACCTTATTCTACTTGCTGATCCTGGCTGTTTGGTATTATTTTTATATGATTATTGTATTAGCCCTACGATTTAACATCACAGTCATGTATATATATATATATATATATATATATATACTGTATATATAATTTCGTGAAATATATAGAAAATAAATATACAATAAAAATAGTTAATTCTATGCACAACTTGAACAAAGAATATGGGGATGTTTGTGGTGGATATGTGTGCACTAAATGCCTAAGATATACACGTCTACTGAGAAGTCTATTATTTTTATAAAGAAATTTCAATGAAATCTACAGATCTGCAGAAGCTAAGGCTAACAAAGACCCTAGATCCACTCTAAGGTTAGCCCGAGAGAAAGGAAAGAGTAGGGGGTTAAGAGAAGAAAATAAGGGGTTAAATAAGTAGCAACACCTATCACTCATGGGTTAACATTCATTCAGAAAAAGAGAGAAACTCACCATCATCATCCGCCGGCCATTGCCACAAGTCAGAAAAATAGTCGGAGAGAATAGGAAAGGGGTGAAAGATGAAAAGAAGTAAAATAAGAACGCTTACAAACCATGCAAACACAGTCTTAACTCAGTCATACCATGCAAACTACAACATGCAAGTAAAGAGAGTTACAGAAATGCAAGTAAGGAGAGGATAAGAAAAAAAAAGTAGGTAAAGTTAAACAAAAAGTGGGTTAGTTTACTCTACGAGCTACATCTACGTTCATGTTAGTCTATTTTTTTTTTTTTTTTTGCTGGCATCACACAAGCTGTCATCATTAATCGTCAACAGACTCATCCTCGACCACCAGCCCCCAGAGCTCCTGTTACTAATTGTTTTTTTTATTTTAAACAACGTTAATATTTTTAAAATGCCTATCTAAACGGTTCTTAAACATATTAACGCTGGTAGAGTGAACGACCTACGCGGGAAGATTATTCCATTTATCAATTACTTTAAACGTAAAGTTTTTAGCGATATTAGTAATGAAACGTCTGCCACGCAACTTAAATCCGTTATTACGAGTATTGCTATTATCGAAAGTGAACAGTTTGTCAAAATTTACATTATCAATGTTATTAACGATTTTGAAAACTTCAATAAGCTCCCCCCTTAATCTCCTAGTTTCGAGTGAATGCAAGTCTAACACTTTAATCCTATCTTCATAAGGCTTGTTGCGCAATGACGGAATTAATTTCGTGGTACGACGCTGAACCCTTTCTAACCTATCAATATCCTGAACGGCATGAACGGCATATTCTAAATGAGGCCTGACTAGGGACTTGTAAAGGGGCAATGTAATATCCTTAGATTTAAATTCGAAATTACGCGCTATGAAGCCTAACATCCTATTAGCTTTTGCGCAAGACTCCAGGCACTGGTTCCTAACCTTTAAATCCTTAGATACGCGTACGCCTAAATCTACTTCCTCGTCAACGCTCGCTAACTCTCTACATCCATCGTGTACGTGTAATTATTGTTACGAGAACCTATATGCAAAACTTTACATTGTCTACGTTAAATTGCATCTGCCACTTAACCGTCCACTCCATAATCCTATTTACATCGTCTTGGAGCCTATTTCTATCGTCCTCGTTAACAACCTACCGCCTATTTTAGTATCGTCCGCGAATTTTGACACGTTACTAGTCAATCCTCTATCTATGTCGTTAATGTAGATTACGAATAGCAATGGGCCTAACACAACCCTGTGGGACACCGCTACCTACATCCAACCACCCCGATTCACAACCATTAACGACGACCCTCTGTCTCCTAGCACGAAGCCATTCCTCTAACCAGTTAGCTACCTGACCGCGTATACCGTGCGCTTTAACCTTCGCAATTAATCTTCTATGCGGAACTGTATCGAACACCTTTTTAAAATCTAAATAAATAACGTCAGCTGCTCTATGACTATTGTATTCGCGCACTATTTCGTTATAAAATTCTAACAAATTAGTTAAACAAGATCTATGGCGTCGAAACCCATGCTGACTACTATTAATCAAATCTCTACTTTCTAAGTGATCGATGATACGATCCCTAACTAAGATTCCAAAAGTTTACCGACAATTAACGTTAAGCTAATGGGCCTATAATTGCTAGCTAGTGTGCGGTCGCCTTTTTTAAAAATAGGCGAAACGTTAGCCAATTTGAAGTCTTCAGGAATAATCCCCGTTTCGAGTGACTGATTAAAAATCTTTGTTAAGGGGCCTACAATAACATCTTTCAAATGTCTGGGATAAAAAGCGTCAGGGCCTGGAGCCTTGCTAACTTTTACCTATCGATATAATGCGCAATCTCACCCTCGTAAACAGTTATTTCATCCAAAATAGTCTCGCTACTAAATGGAACGATATCGTCCACGTCGGGGACATTATTTACGTCTTCTAGGGTAAAAACTGTCGCAAAAAAGTTATTGAAAATACCCACCATCGCCTGAGCGTCAGAAGCCAAAGCGCCATTAACATCCACTAGAGGACCTATGTTATCTTTTATCGGCTTACGATTATTGACGTATTCAAAAAACTTTTTTGGATTATGTTTACTATCCACAGCTATAAGTATCTCTAAATTACGCTTAGCATTCCTAACTGATCTTTTAACCTGACGTCTAAGCTCGATATATCTATTAAAGTTAGCTGCCGTGTCATTGCGCTTATTAAGTCTATACGCTCTGTTACGCTCGTTTATGAACTCGCCTATTTCCCTAGTCCACCATTTGGGCCTACGAGGAATTTCTATTCATAAACTTTCTTTAAACGCCTCCCGATGCAAATTTGTGTCATTACCCATAAATAAGTTATCCCAGTCCACTACTCCATCCTATCCGCAAAACTATCAAAATTAGCCCTACGAAAATCAGGGACTTCTATTACGTTACTATCCTTAGTGTTTTCTATCAATAACTTAAACCTAAGAATTTGATGATGACTACATCCTAAACTCGCCAACTTCTAAACCTTCGACTATATTTTCGCCGTTCGTCATCACCAAATCTAAAATATTGTCACCGCGCGTTGGTTCAGTAACCATCTGTCGTAAAAAATTATCCTCCATGAACTCAATCAATCTCAAACCCTCCTCATTACCAGTAAAAGTCTCGTAATTAACATTAGGGCAGTTAAAGTCTCCGACAATTATACTGTTCCGATTGAATAAAGTTATCAAGAAGTGCGTAAAATCTAGTATCGGTATCGACGGGTTGAACGGGAGGTCTATAAACAACAAAAAATTAAAACTAATACTACGCGCCCTAACCAACGCATATCGCATTAATTGCTGCCGGAAAATCTATCTTAACCTCGATAGCCCTAAGGGAATTACGAATGTACAGCAAAACGCCGCCACCAAACCTATGTAACCTATCATTAGTAAAGAGTTTAAAACCCGGTATATCAAGTTCCCCCAACAAGTCCCGAGTCACGGTATTTAACCACGTTTCAGTGATAGCAACTATATCGTAGTTGCCGGAATAAATTATCGCCTTAAATTCGTTTAATTTATTTAATACTATGCCCGTTACAATAAAAGAAGTTTAAGTTATTTTTTACCACGGGCCCGCGTTTTAAACTATTTTTCACGTCGGGCCTGTTCCCCGGACCCACAATGTTTAAAGAAGGCTTCGACCTATACAGCTTTCGTATGTTTTCGTCAATTAACCTGCCTAGCCTATTTACCTATTTCATTAAAATGCAACCCCATCTTTTATAAAAAGGCTAGGATCACTGAATTCTGACCACAGCTTTACGAAGGGTACATTTTCCTCAGCACAAATCTCTTCTAATTTATTATTAAAAAATATTGTTTTAGACGTAATCCTAAGACCCAAACCGTGCCTAGTAGGGTAATACCTAGAACTAAAGACCTATCTGACCTCGCCTTTAGGGACCTAATTAACCCCCTATATCTCGCCAAAAGGTCAGGCATTCTCGTATCGGGCCTATACGAGTCGTTGCCCCTACCATCGTCACCAACATCGAGTGACGGGAGGCAACGTCAATCCTATCCACTTCGTCTCTAACTCTGTCAACCCTGGCCCCAGGGAGACAGACGCTCCTCCTCTTGGTTGGATGCCGTTTAACAAACTCTGTGTCCATATGGCACACTAAAGAGTCCCCAATTAAAATAGTTTCCCCCTCATTCACGTCCCTTTCCAAATGGGCGAAAGGGTTCGAAACCTCGATAAAGGGGGGGGGATTCCTATCACCTAACGTACGCAGCCTAGCTCCACCTTTAACTTCTCTAAATCCTTCCCCATCTACTAATCTCGGACCAACCTTAACCCCTTCCTCAACTCTATCCAACCTTCCCGACAAGCTACCTAAACTAGAAACTAGGTTACGCACCTCATCCTTCAAATTACTAACGTCTTCAACGTTAGTATTGGTTCGGCTTTCGTCAACCGTAGCCCTACCCCTGCCCTCATCAAGCGTTGCAAGTCTTTCCGTTACCTCACGTACACTGCGTTTTATGTCAACTATTTCCTCCATTAACTCGCAAAACAAACAAACTGATCTCTCGGTAATCGTCATAGGACCGCCGTTATAATCTTTAAATTCCAAATACCACCGGTTTACCCTCAACACACGACGCTTTCTGCGACGGCATCACGCAGTTAAAAATTAGTTTATAACCATCACAAGTTTAAGTTAAATTAAGCCGGCACGCTATGAAAACTTCTAAATCGCTAAAAACCACTACTATTCAATTACTTAACTATAACAATGTGAATATAAACGCAAGTATATAAAAATCAAAACTTTCCAAAAGTAAAATTCTTAGCAATATGTAAAAGTAGATGCAATATCGAGAGCTCAGGAAATGCGTCCGTTCAGTACAGTCTGGCTGACGAGTGAGGATTCCTTTATTCATTTATTTTCAATTAAAATTATTTCGTAACTTCACGCTAGTATATTTAATTAACAACAAAGAAAAATTTACACAAAATAATAATTACACACTTTAAAATATATTATATATATATATATATATATATATATATATATATATATATATTATTCATGATATAATGAACTTGTACATTTAAAAAAAAATCTTACATACTGAATAATTATTTAAAAACTAAAAATTTTAATTCATACATTTTAAATCTCGAAACTTGTCAACGATCCTTTCTTTGAAAATAACTTGTGCTGCCTTTCCTCGAATTAAAAAAAAAACTCAAACGGTATAAACTCAAAACGGGTGAATCGCCAAACAAAAAGATTAATCTTTGCGGTTAACCTGACATACATATCGTCTCAAAACTGGTTTTCGTCTCACTTCAGTTCAAATATTATTATTGTCATTGTTATTATAATGAAGTTAAAACAACTTAAAAATATGTACATACGCATCACGTGATTGTATTCCATGAACAAATTATTTAAGGCTAAATTCGCCTTTAAGTAATGAATTTCCTTTTCATATTCCCATATGCAACAATATATATATATATATATATATATATATATATATATATATATATATAGGGTGGTGCAAATTACAGTAGTAATAATAAGCTAAATCGGTTTTCCTTCTCCCCGAATTGTTCATTTTGACTAAGATCAAGCTAGTCACCCGCCTTAGACCTACAGTTTAACGTTGAATCCGAACTACGCTCCAGCACAGGCGGGCAGAAATTACGTTATCGTCCCGACTCGATCTCTTAACTTCCGATCAGCACCCCAGCGTCTTAACCACTAGGATACCTAGGGTGCCCATTTACCTACCAGCCCAACCAGACATTCATTTTCACGAACTATGTAAACACAATTTAATCACACTCCTACGCGAGAACTGGCAAGTAGAAACTCAAACCGAATAAATGAATCAAACTGTGGAAAAGTTGAGGATCGAATAGTATGACCGCAAATAATAATAATGTAAAATATCGTCGTGATAGAGATTGCAAGTAGCAAATGTTGATCAATGTTGCAAAGGGGGAGAAGGATATTGCATGAAGTGGTGATTGCATGAAGTGGTGGGTTCCAAAATGGGGAAACCGAGAGTAGTATGGGTGAAAATAATATTGCAAATATTTGAAACCATCGTGGGAGATTGCAAGTGGCAATACACCTTGAGATGTGAGCATTAAATCTACGAAGAGAAGATAAAGACACCATTAGTCAACCAATCAGGACGTCCAAAGCGTGGACCCGTTATATCGAAGTTACGATTGGTACACAAAATTTAACATAGCCCCGCCCAGTTACAGTGACAACCAATCAGCAAACTTACGAACCGCCTATTAGTCTTTTCGGGTGGTGCTTAGGGATCATGCATATAAAAGGAAATGTTTTCAACTGAAACTTATGTCATTTTCACCAGTGAATAAACATTCCCTCCGTCATGAATCAAGAACTTTACAATTTACCGGACTTATATCAAGATGGAGACATTGCAGCGGTGTCTACAATTAATCTTTTTAACGCAGCCGACCGGGATGGATTATTTCCAACGCAAACCGTTGATGATATTTGCAATGACGCTACTTACGATCCGACGCAAGGGACTGCCGGAGAAATGTAAATATGTGCCTGTAATTTTGTTTTTTGTAGCCATTTATTCGCGAACTTGCTATGTACTTAGTGTGTCTGTCATTAGGAGAAAGAGCACTGTTCTGGATTATTTCATCATACATATGGAGGGCTATAGTAATTCATCTCATCACATTAAAAATGCTTCATTTAAATAGTAGGTATCTGCAATTATAGATTAGTTTGCAATTAATATTATGCTAAAGTCCTGTTCTGATTCGTTGAATTTTTTATAGCAATCCTTTGCAAGTTTTAAATAATTTTATAATTTCCATAGTTATATGACATTTTCTCTAAAAGGAACTTCTCTGAACGGTTCGAAGATATCTTCACATTGTAATACTCTTACTATATGTATACTCTGCATATATTTTAAGCAATTGGGTTTTTATTATAAAAGAATCAGTATGAACTAATTATTTATCGTTTCTCTTTAAAGGTCCGATGAGGATTTGACGTGTTATACAATCCTTTCGTTTTGAAGAAACGCATGTCGTGGACCTGAATACGGTGGTAGAAGTTTTACCGAGCAGTCAACCCAGCGATTGTCGCATCATTAACGAAATAATGTAAGCTTTATCTTGTTTCGATGTTTTTTTTTCTCGGGGAAGAGAGAATTTATTTTCATCAATTTATTAAAGAAATCATATATATATATCATATCATATATATATATATATATATATATATACAGGTCGTCCGATAAGTGAGTGGCGATTCTATGTCAGTTAGCATAGTGTACTATCTTTGATATCTAATAAATGTATGCTTTTTTCAATTAAGCTAGCTTCACATGAAATCCAAATTTTTAATTTTACAGTAATTCATGTTTATTTCTGTTTTTTTCTGGGTTTTCATTGTTTTACTTTTATTATTTCTAATTACACTGGGGAACAAATTTCAACTTTTTGTCTATTGAATTAGATTTGACAGTTAGTTCTAGGTAATTTGGGTGCGCTGAGCACGAATTTTTACTCGGTTTTGCTCTATCAGGTCCTGATTTTGCTCAACACCCCTCCTCTTTCGTCGTATTCATAAAAAGGTTTTTTCTCAATACTCGCTAAGTCTTTCTGCAGTTACACATTATGCAACTAGGTTTTTATCTAGGTATTTGTACCTATTGTTATGGTATTGTTGTATTATGTATATTTTTATATGTAACACCCTAAAAATATTTTAATTTTGTCATTTTTAACCCATTTTAATATTAGTAAATTAAGCTAAAAATATCATAGAATTCTAAAATTTTCTCGAGCGTTCCTGTTCTCTGTAGAGTATTCTAGAGGGACAACTAAAATATATAAAAGCGACTCGTTTCCAGAGTTAATCAGTCAATTCAATCAGTCAGTCAGTCAGTCAGTCAGTCAGTTGAGTTAGTTAATAAGTTTGGGCATTAACATAATTTGAATTGGCATATGATTTAGTGAGTAATTTTGTCATCGTGATTTAATATAGTTGATTTAATTAGACGTAATTTATATTGTACCTACTCATCCGTGTTTCTAGTTTAATTTCATAGATTGTAAGTACCTATTTCATAATAAGTACCTATTTAAACTAATTTTTGTGTTTATATTTCAGATTTTCTTAAATTTATATGAATTAAGGGCTTTAAATACCTTTACAAATTGGCAGAACAATCAAGCAATATGTCATCAAGCACTAGAAAGTTCAAATGCAAAAACAACCCTGATTCCTTCTGTTATATATGTGGAAATTTTACACTTCCACATCAACGAGCAAATATAACTGACTTCGTAAAAAGAGCTTACTTAGCTAATTTTGGCATAAAACTGGGGGACCAAGATAAATCGTGGGCTCCACATAAAGCCTGCACTATATGCATTGAAAGACTGCGACATTGGACGAAGGGTTCGGATTCAAAAATACCTTTTGGAGTTCCGATGGTAAGTTTATGATTTCATAAAACTACGTAATTTAATCACTAGTATACTGTAACTTACCTAAATGTAATTGTAACTTAGGTACATAAACAAAAATTTACAGAAAATGTTTATAAGAATCTCAAATATTGCTTAAGGTTGAAACACATAGAAATGTTAAATGTTTGGGTGATAGCTTTTGATAAAATTCATAAAAACAAGTCTCTCGTCGCTTTTGTTAACGCTTTACAATTTTTTTTCCATATCAGGTGTGGCGAGAGCCTACTAACCACGAGACCGATTGCTACCTTTGCTTTGTCAAGACTTCGGGCTTCACTAAGAAAAATAAACATTGAATCGAGTACCCAAATTTCGACACCGCGATACGACCTGTGCTACATTCAAATGAGATCCCCATTCCAAAATTTAAGGGTCTGCCAACTCAAGAATTAGTTGAAGATGTTCCTGAAATTATTGTTATGCACTTTGAGGAGTCAGACACCGAGTTTGACCCCAGCGTATTTGAAAGTCAAAACGATCCGCAAAAGTTTAACCAGGCCGAGTTGAATGATCTTGTAAGGGATCTAAATTTGCCAAAAAAGGCTGCGGAAATTTTAGCTTCAAGACTTAAAGAGAAAAACTTGCTTACTTCAAACACATACATTTCATTTTACAGAAAAAGAGAAGAAGAACTTGTTAAATATTTTAGAACAGAGGATAGTTTAGTATATTGCTGCGACATAGTTGGTTTGTTAAAGAAGATGGGGGTTGAGTCTTACGATGCAAATGATTGGCGCTTGTTTTTAGACAGTTCGAAAAGAAGTCTTAAGTGTGTGTTGTTGCATAATGGCAATCTATACGGCACGATACCGATTGGGCACTCAACAAAATTAAAAGAAAAGTATGAACATATAGAAAAGGTTTTAAATCTTATCAAATATAGGGAGCACGAGTGGATCATATGTGTTGACTTAAAAATGGTTAATTTTCTGCTAGGACAACAAGGAGGGTATACTAAATATCCCTGCTTCCTTTGCTTATGGGACAGCAGAGCCAAGGAAGAACATTATTTCAAACAAATCTGGCCAGCACGAACATCACTTACTGTCGGAGAAAAAAACGTAATTAATCCACCTTTAGTGAGCAGAGATAAAATCATATTTCCTCCTCTGCATATAAAACTAGGCCTCATTAAACAATATGTAAAAGCTTTAGATACGAACGGCGAGTGTTTCAAATACATAACTTCAAAATTTCCAAGTTTAAGTTATGAAAAAATCAAGGCGGGAATTTTCGACGGTCCACAAATAAGAACAATGATTAAAGACAGCAATTTTCCTAATGTCATGAATGAACGCGAAAAAAATGGCTGGTTCTCATTCGTGGACTTGATAGAAAACTTTTAGGCAATTATAGGGCAGATAACTACGAAGAAATCGTAAAAAAACTTTAAGGGACTACAAAGAGTTAGGTTGCAATATGAGCATAAAAATGCATTTTTGAATAGCCATCTTGACCAATTTCCAAGTAATTTAGGTGATGTATGTGACGAACAAGGGGAGAGATTCCACCAAGATATCAACGTTATGGAGGAACGGTACCAAGGCCGCTGGGATTCCCACATGATGGCTGATTACTGCTGGTGCTTGAAAAGAGACCTGCCATCAACAAGCAAATACGCTAGAAAGTCTTACAAAAGAAAATTTTTGCCACAGTGAAAGCTTCATATCTGTTTGTTTTTTATTTTGTCATTTCTATCGTTATAATGTAATTTTACTGTAGTTTGAACTGCTTGTATTCATGAAACTTGAAAAAAAAATTTAACACATGACAATTTTTTAGTCCTAATTTGAAAAATCTGGAAAATGGCACATAGGCTGTCGACAAGAATCAGGACCTGATAGAGCCAAACCGAGTTGAAATTCGTATTCAGCGCACCCAAATTACCTAGAATCAAGTGTCAGATATCATTCAATAAAATACGTGTTGCCCAGTGTTATTGGCGTTGCAATGGCTGAGGTAGACGCACGTGTTGATAAAATTTGTGATCAAAGTCCCTACACATATGAAGCACGGATATTAGCAGCAACATGGTGGCATGAATCTGGAAAAACCAAGCATTGCATGAAGGTAGTGCGCGAAAGGTTTGAACAAAGATTTAATGATGTGCCGCCAAAGGGCGAAATTATTAGAAAATGGGAACACAAATTATTCACAACTGGGATGATAATTGATAAAAAACGCCGTGGTCGCCCCAAAGCAAGAGCAAGATTGGAAGATGATGTTCAAGTGTCAATTCGACAATCGCCAACCAAAAGTATTCGTAGGCGTGCATCTGCATTAAATGTTCCGAAATCAACACTGCATGATTTGATGAAAAAAGACTTGCATTTTAAAGTTTTCCGCCCAACCTCCGTTCAGTTTTATCGCCACAAGATAAAATTGTCAGAGTTAATGCTTGTCAACAAATTCTTGAAGCTTTTCCAAGTAAAGCCGAGAGATCGTACGTTCTTCAGTGATGAATGTGCCCTTTATGGCGATGGCAAAAGCAAATTTTCGTTTTTTTCGTCGAAAGAAAATCCTCATTATTATGATCAAGTAAAACAGTATCCCCCTCGAATCATGATATGGTGTGCAATATCAGCGCATTGTTTAATTGGTCCATTTGTGTGCACTAGTCGAATTACTTCAGGAAGTTATATCGACATGTTGGAGAACAGATTTCTACCCGCTTTAAGAAATACGAATATTCGCAACCCTATTTTCAGCAAGATGGTGCTCCAGGACACACCGCTTTCGCTGCGCGTGAGTTCCTAGACAGAAATTTTCCTGGCAGATGGATCGGAAAGTATGGTCCTGTACCTTGGCCTCCGCGGAGTCCGGACTTGACTACCCCGGATAATACCCTCTGGGGAATCCTCAAGATGCAGATCAATGGCCGTGAAAATCAGTGAATCTGATGTGACAAAAATCGCAGTTGTTAAGTGACATCAATGAGGATAAAGAACTTTTACAAAAATGTCACAGGACATGGAGACGCATACAGCTTGCTGTTCGAGTAAATGGCGATCAGGTTGATCCCTATGACAATTAATTATCGAATTAATTGTAAGTTTACTAATAATAAAATTCCTTCTAATAAAATTTTTATTATCCTTTATCTTTTATTTATAAATTGTTCCCGAATCGCCACTCACTTATCGGACGACCTGTATATATATATATATATATATATATATACGAACAAAACATATTCTATACGAGTACGCACAATCGGAAAATGTCTGCATACCATTTCGTCGTTTCGTTGTGTGACAAGGGTCGAATAATTTTTTAAAATTCATAAATTCTTTACCACGTGACATATGCATGAGAAATGAAAGGCAGTACATCCCACAAGTATTAGTAAAATATCCTTGTAGACGGAAGGGATTCCATACAATTTCGGGGATATGCATCTGATCGAGAAATTTTACAATAACAGGTCCCTAGTTTTAAAATAGATTGCAAACCAATGAATCCCTTCACTACCAACATCTGTGTTCACAATAACGCCACCGCAATCTCTCGTAGTTCGCAATTTCAATGTTTCATTCTTCGCAAACACCGATAAATTTGAAACGTGTGATTCGTTCACTATTCATTACTCTCTGAAATGTATTCGCGTCCATTTTAAAAGTCAGTGACAACGCCTCTAAATCTGTCTACTTCTATTAGGGCTTGTGACTCGAGGTATACTAATACACTAATAGGCGCGTCTATCGGCTTGGCGAATTCCAATCTGACTGAGATGTTTCCACTCTGTTGTGGACTTAAGTCAAACGGATAAAGGTTAAATTGATCGATGAATTCTTTCTGTTACCCCAATCCCGAACTCATCACAATCACCTGCAATATGGGCCAGATTACTATATGCTCTCGCGCAAAGCGGGAACACAGCGTCTGATGAGTAGTCCGTATCCAATTTTCCTCCCAACGCAACGCCAATAACGTATATCTATATTTTTAAGGCCGAAATTCTCGAATTTAAAGGCACTTTTTATATTTTCCATTCACCGAATTGTGTTCCTGCATTCCAATTAATATCTTATTAGGTAGATTTCCCAGGGCGATGTTTTCTGTTTCGATGCCAACCCTGCTGGCACCGTGTATAGTTTGATCTGTACTGTTAATTGGGTATTTTACTGTGGCGAATAGTAAATTTTTCTCAATTTCTATTTGTTTTGGTGAACTTAATTTCACTCGCCGTACGCGGAGGTATGTCTCCATAATGTGAATCACAACAGGTTTTGCTCCCTCTTCTTGATCAGCACCCAAATTTAAACAGACCTCAGGATTCGTGCGGGTGAGCTTTATTTTCATATCCACCCCATTCACAAACAACTTCTCCTGGAATGTGAAGTCTGTATGCAGGCGTCCAAAACACTCGTATATCTTCTTTTTAAAATTTGTCCTTTATACTACTTTCGTCTTCAGCTTGGTAATAGCCCTCGGCACTTAAAAAGGTATCCTTCGCTTCTTTGGAACAGTTCAGCACATTTTCCAGATAGGCTCATAGGTGATAGTACCCGTTCCTGCCGATATTTTGACCTGATTTAAATATACGTCACACTGGTTGATTATGGAGTGCAGAAAGTTTGTTTCAAGGTATACAGCATATTTGTCATCGCAGTCCGTTCCATCCGAATGGGCTATACGTAGTTTAGCGTACATGTGCACACAGCTTGGGTCAAAAAAGTAAGGGCCTGAACTGGGTATCACGAATTCTATAGGGGCACTCGGGTAACTAATTGTTTAAATGGTTAATTGCAATAAAGTCACTGTGTTCAACAGAAACGAGTTGGGGGCATGTCAAAGAGGGACAGCTCCGATTTACAACATTGTGAACTACACCGATGGAAGAAGCGTGCCATGACGAGTTAGAAATAGTGCCTCCTCTCTGGACAAGTAGTAAACAAACTATGATTCATGAGATCAATGTCCTTAGCTTATATCTGTCAAAAAAGGGTCAACTATAGGTTTCATTCGCCTTTTTCGATATCCTTTTACGGCTTCCTTAGGTTTAGCCCCAGCCAATATGTCTTCTGCCGTGTTAAGAATTGATTGTAACGCTTTCCTCCCAAGTTATCTGGCACCCCTTTCAGCAAAGGGACAGCCGTACGTAGTATGGTTGAAAAAATGGATCCAAGTCCACTATCACGCTGGTATCTCACCCCTCGATTGACTGTGAAGGCTTTCTGTCCATTATAACACAGTGCGTCGAAATTGCAGCTTCACTGTTAAGCTCCCATCACCGAATGGGAAATTTTTTCCCTCAATCGCTCTTATATATATTGAGATATTGGTTATAGTCCAGGATCTGGCCTAGAGTTCGTATAAATTTCTGGGTGCAGAGGTTTTGACGACTGATCTAGACTAATTTTGGGGCGGAGAATCCGAATTTTTCTATGCCATTGCACCAAATTGGTGCGAAAGTTGTCAAAATGGCAAAAAATTGACAAAAATGGCAAAATTTTGTTTTTCGTATTTTTGTCATATTCTTGAGTTCAAATTTTTTTTAAGGGCAATTGTTTGTTTGAGAATCTGTGTTTGTAACATACTGCTTGCTGCCTGAATCAAGAAAACTGACAAAAATGTCAAAAAATAACAGCAAAAATAGTAAAGTAAGTAAATATTGTCAAACAATCGCAAAAATGAAATTTTTGGCTATTTTGGTGCATAAACTAGCTCTAACCAATCTTATCGAACTAAATAGTCAAGAAATTAGATATTAATAGCTCTACTAAAATTTCCTAACACAAAAACATGTACAAATGTCTAAATTTTGGGTTACAATGATTAAAAATAGTTGTAGAATATTTGAAAAAATAGAGAAAATATAAAAAAGTGCTAATTTTATAAAACTCTTAGGTTTGCATGTTGTAAAAGACAAAAGTGGCAGAGAGTTTGGCAAAAGTGGCAGAGTTTGGCAAAAATGACAAAAACTGTCAAGGCCGCTTATGTGATTGAGAAAGAGCGTTACCGTCACTCAGGTGCATCTTCCCAGTGCAGCACCACGGCATTGTCGTGTAGTTCTCCTCACTACAAAACCACCACTAAGGAATGATTTGTGGAGATCAGGAAAATGTACCTCAAGGTTTAAACAATCCTCAAAGAAGAGTGGTGCCCATCTGGCGGAGTTGGTTCTATTGTAGGCGAAGAAAAGTGGGATTGATCTCTGTATGGATGAAAGAAATAGTGACCAATCACCTGCCCGCATTGAGTAGGTTAAATCTCTGATGATTGGATACAATCTACTGGTAAAATGATACCAGTAATGAAAGTTTTCATTACTATCAGACCTCTGCTTTATATATTGTTGAAAGGATTGAGAGACGAGTATATATCGAAGACTTAAAGTCGTCCCATTGCTCTTGTTCTGCAACCGTAATTGAAATTTTAGTTGCAGCATCTTCATATAAGTTACGGTGTTCATCGACACAAAAACCCATCGAACATAATGCTTGTTATTGCTTCGTGCACGAAAGATAATCCTTGCTTGGCTCTCACATAATGATTGCCATTCATAACGGATTTTACTGTGTCTGGACCGAAACATTCGCTTTCAACCAAAACGGATTCAATTCTCGATATATGAAGATAAGATCCAATACAAGCAAGTACAATCTTCTCAAAATGGAATCCACCCAATCGAATAAACAAATTACTGAACAGATCTTTCTTCAGCAGCTGAATTTCCTTCGCAATAGCATAAACTCCTTCATCACACCACAGTGCACCGTATGGCTTATTCTGCTGCTTAAGCACGTCCTGAAAGTTAATCATTGTTGTAAAAATGGTATCAAATTCAGTTGCTTTGTATGGCAGTATGGGAGTGAACGCAATAGTTGTAGGCTTCAAGCTATCTTCTACAAAAGGGCTTTTGACAGCAACAAAGCTTGGAACAAAGTCATAATTATCAGTATTTGAGTTAGTTGAAGAGCCCTGTATTGTGGTTGTTCTATGTTTGTATCGCATCACAAACCACAGGAAATGGTCGAGATTAACAGTCTCTAGTAAATGATCGTTTGCCTTGTATTCAGAAACTTGGAAATCTTGACTTATTGTACCTCATTCATGTCTTGGTCCAATCGAGATAATTTCTTGGCAAGGAAGAACGCTCTGTAACTTGCCAAGCCGGAGGGTTGACTCTGGAGCTTCACTGATCTTATTAGTATGCTGTTGTGTTGGTGCAGAGCTTAATGGAGCATTTTGGAATAAAACTAGCACCGTATCGTGTGTCGAACCAATTCCAGACAAGGTATTTTCCAAGGTGTCAAAATTATCCATTGCTGCTTGAATTGGATGGTTTTGATCAAATACTGGAGGAACTGGAACTCTATGTGAACCACATAAAGATATTGTACGTTTTGCTAGTGCAAAATTTATTTTGCGAACTTCTTGATATCCTACACAAATGCTCCGTTTGTTTGCAATTTCAATAAGATCTTTAGACTGTGACAGGTTATGTATAGTTTGAGCAAATCCGACATGCAATGGGGTGGGCTCCAAACCATTATGAAGGATGTAAAACAACATCTGGAAAATAGTGTCACACTTCAGCATCAACTGATTGTTGCTATCTGATACATTCCGGGTGGAAAACAAATGCTGAAGAAATTCCATCCATACTGGAGGACGTTCATTTTGGAAGCGTTTTAAGGCTAGATCAAGATCGTTTGGATCACAATAGCTAGAGCGTAAACCAAAACTAAGTTTTTAACTCTTTCCTTAGGTCCTTAGCAACGTTTTCGACAGACGATTTCCGCAAAGTTTCAACAATTCTTGCACTTCAATCTGGGCAGAATAAACCATCTGGGATTTTCGTTTGTTGCTAGGATATGTAAAATAAATGGTGTCCTTAAATTTGTCTATAAGCAGGCTCTTAATCAAATAGTTACTGATAGAGTCATCCTGGTTCAGCTTTTTATTGATCTCTTGTCTCAAGTAGGTGACACTGTATCCACAGCTTGTGAAGTCTATTTTGAGACTACATCATTAAACGCTTCTTGAACCATGTCAGTAGAACCCATAACTTCATTTTCTTGCTCTGTTTTCCAAAATAGTCTCTATTCTGCGATCATAGGCTGCAAAATGCTTCTTTATACATTTATTATGATAGAATACATCTTTGTATTCGTTCAACATCGCTACTCTGGTAAAAACATCGTCTTGGAACAAGTGAGCATAACTCAATAACTTTTGGGCACGACCTGAGTGCATATCCGAAACAAATCATGATCAATGTTTCCACCTTTCAATGTGACTCGAGCTGAACCACAAAATACACACACTTTCATATCCTTGATATGCTGTGTTTTAATCCTTTTGCTCGAACTATTTTATGGAGGAGTTAATGCTTCCCCTAAGAAGGAATCGGAGGGTTCAGATTCAGCATTTTTAGACTTCTGGCTACGTTCAACGAACTTTTTATATGTTGCATAGCATGAAGTGCTGTGATACTGGATATAAGGAGTCTGACTCTCAGTGAGAGCTTTCAAACGCTTGCTTCTGTCATCATTTGGGTACGCAGAAGCCAACTGAAGCAAATTTTTTATTCCATGTTCTCTGCTGCTCAAATATTTCTCTCCACTTGAGCTTTTGTTCTTCTGGCACAAGATACATTTACCAAGGTTTGAGCTATGCTTCTTTTCTGGCACAAGTTGACATAGTATATTTTATTTTTTCAGGATGTACAGTAAGACTTCTTGCAATTGCAATTATAATAAACTGGTTCTATTCTATACATATAAAATTTCATTTGTAACACATTGGTCTTTATATTTATGTTTTAAATATTCAATTCGATTATTACTTACCATGATCTATCATCTGTTGAATCACATAATGAAGACAGGGATCCTCAATGTGTAGCTACTACCAATACTAAACCTGAAACACAATAAATATGACTTAGTTACTCTAAAGAAATCAAATGGATCGATTATATAAGAAGTTCAAGCATTTCACAACAAGCAAGCCTAAGAATAACAAAATTAGTACTATTTTTTTGTATTTTGGCTATTTTTTCAAGTATTTTACAACCATTTTTATCGATTTATACCCGAAATTTATACATTTGTGCATACTATGTTTTAATAAATTCTTGCAGAGCTATTAATATCTAATTTCTTGACTATTTAGTTCGATATGATTGGTTAGAGCTAGTTTATGCACCAAAATAGCCAAAAATTTCATTTTTGCGATTTTTTGACAATATTTACTTAATTTTTTACTATTTTTGCTGTTATTTTTTTACATTTTTGTCAGTTTTCTTGATTCAGGCAGCAGTATGTTACAAACACAGATTCTCAAACAAAAAATTGCCCTTAAAAAAATTTTCAACTCAAGAATATGACAAAAATACGAAAAACTGACAAGATTTTGCCACTTTTTTGCCATTTTGACCACTTTCGCACCAATTTGGTGCGATGGCATAGAAAAATTCGGATTCTCCGCCCCAAAATTAGTCTAGATCAGTCGTCAAAACCTCTGCACCCAGAAATTTATACGAACTCTGGGCCAGATCCTAGACTATTATTAGATTAGTTGCGACATTCACATAATGGGGTCTGTCATATGTAATACTCACTCTCTTCCCTCTATGGTTGGGAATGTGAGCAATGCGTAGCAGGCGTGCCTGGGTATCCCCAACAAACTGGTGCTCCGCTATATTGCTGTAAATATAGCACATGTCTGGGGGTTTATAACCATCAACCATTTTCTCCAATTTCATCTAATACATTAGGCTGGACAAATCATGTTGTACCTCGTGAAAGATATCTCTTTGGAAGGCTGATCGATATCGCCCCTAGGTTATAATTTTGAACAGCCCTTTGTCTTTAATATTTCTGTTAGCCTTTGATTTTAGGATTAGAGTATGTGCAGGTTTTCTTTGTTTACGATTTCGTATACTAAATCAGCCGTGAGATTTAAGTTTCTTAAACTTACGTTTAAGTCTCCCACATCATCCTCAGCCGCACCATAACGGCTGGACCTTGTGTTACTACTGTACTATAATACCGTGCATCCTCAGTTGGGGCGATACATATAGTTTCATCCCGAGTTACCCCGACGTTTTCACACTCATCAAAGTCCCGAAGAATCGTAAAAACGAGATCTTTATAATCAATATTTAAAAAGAGGATGTCCAGCTTAATTTCGCATATCCCCACCTCATACGAATCACGATCCAATTCAATGAGTCCATGGAGTTCTGTTACAAAGTTAGCCAGGGTGTTGTTAGGATGTACAGACAGGGACGAGGAGGACGGTAGTGCGACGTAGAAATGGTTAGGCGACATGTTGCATACTATTTAAGCTTCATTATTGCATCAGCTTTTATATAGGTGTTGAAACTTTCTGTGTACCCTAGCCATTTCACCAAGTACATTTTTCTCTCCTGAACCTTTGCTCCCTAAAATTTTTTCAATTTTAAACACATTTTTTCCTAAATTAAATGTCACTTTCTACAACTCCTCGCGGTAAAAGCCTCCTGCGATTTCTTCCCCACTCAAATCTTCAACGTAATACATTATCTCGCCTTTAGGTCTCATAGCCCTAACTTTAAAAATCTCGTGTTCAGCTTTGCTCAAATCCCTTCACAAATTTATTTCCCGAACGCGACAACCTTACATAATCATTGATTTTGAAACGCGCAGTGTGTGGTGGTGGTGGTGGTGTTCCATCTCTTCTCACATAAGGCTCTCGGCGCGTACCTCTTTCTAAAATCTCATTAGGTGTTGTCCCAATCGTGCGGTGGTGTGAGCGGTTGTAGGATGAGGCCAATGATTCCAGAATGTCTAAAAATCTGTAGGCGTTTTAATGTGTAAAATAACGGTGCATGCGTTCCTTTATGGTATGTTGAACTCTTTCAGCTAAAGATGTCTTATGTATAGAATTGGTAGTGTAGTAGCTGATATTAAACTCTGTCAACATGTTCTGAAAAGCTCGGCCGATAAATTCTTTCCCCATATCCGTACAAAAATAGCCAGAAACCCTGTTTTCTTTTAACATCAGAGTTTTGGTGGCTTTAGCAACTGTTTCAGGCGATTTATTTTTCAGAGGAATTAGCCACAGATATCTAGAGAATACATCTACAGTATTATGAATAGGATGTAGCAGTAACCATCGTTATACAATGAATAGCTTTGCATGTCTGTTAAATTTGCTTGCCAAATAGAGTTAATCGAAGCAGATGGTGTCTTGGCTGCTTTAAACCTTTTTCTCACAGGCTTATGAAGTGTGTAAGCGTCCTGCTCCCGCAAAAACCTCTCATCTTTTTACTCTACTCCATCATTGTAGACATAGCACAGTCTATCTACGCCTCCGTAGGAGGCTGGGCTAGAAATGTCATAATAATGTCTTCTTAATGTTAGCCATTTGCGTATTTTAGAGGTACGTGGGTAGGGTTGACCGTTGTTTAACCTCTTCTTTCTCCTCTTCAGAGTTGTTACCGCCGGGGGTGATGGCGTTTTCAATTGTGGCATGTGCGATGTATGTTCCAAGTCTTTTCACCTGTTCAGATTTCCTATCATTGCTTTGGGGATATTTATCTGTTGTAGTCTTGCTTTAATATGCTTCCATCCTGATGGGGATGGCCTATCCCACTTTCTCACCAGATCATGGACGATTTCTACAATATTCGATCCCTGTACCTTTGCTCCTTCCACAATGATCTCACCTGTATCGGTCCACTGTATGTTGGGATCCTCATTCAATAGATTATAAAGACTTAAACCTTTATTCCTCAATGTATGTGGGAGGGTGCTTTTTAATACATGCTCGATACGTTGTGGGGCCGACCCATTATTCTTTGGTTGGCCAGCTCCATCGTCGGGCACAGGCCCTATGTTACCATCCCCATCGTTGTCCGTGCTGTGCCTAATAACCACGAGAATCTGTCGGATTCTTAAAATTTTCGTACTCGTGAAGAAATTTCTGCAGAGCTCTTGGTATAAGATTCTTTTCTCATCAGGTGTTTTTTCACTGTTTAATAGGGGCTAACATTTCGCTTTCCATTCTTTTGAGCCTGCTTCTACGGGGTTCTAGAACCGTGTCTGGATTCTTTGAACTTTGCAGTGAATCATACACCTCGTGTGGAATCACTACCACCAGGGGCGTCCGCAGTTTTTTTCGCAGGGGGGGGGGGCACACCACAAAATCGTTGACAAAATGGGTGTAAGTTTTGCACGATTCTCATGAACTTGGCGCCTCACTGCAGAATCCATTTGAGAAATAATCGAGGTTTCCGGTTTCTGTGAAACACAAAAAGAAAGTTCGTTGCATCTTCGACGGAATGCTGGTGCCAAGAAGTCTGGATGTGTTTCCTGGCATCTTCATGAAAGTTTTTGTACTTAGAGTAAGCATTTACAATAAATGCTCCTTGCTTCCCTCTGTGGACAGGTTGTGGAAATAGAACGCAATATATGCTAAATTTATGTACTTAGTAATACTAAGTACATAAATTTAGCATCGAAAGCAGGCTATGATAAGGGGAGATGACGGTTTTTACTCGTAGTGGTCGCAGTGCATTTTTTTTTCTACCAGTCAAGTCCATTTTTTATGTTATATGATACTATGATTAACTATAATCGTGTAAGTTTCAGTGAAATTGACCAAAAGGTTTTCGAGAGAAAAAATAAATAAAACACTCAATATAATGATCTTTGCAAATAATTTCATTACTATATCTTTCAGTATAGTTTATTTAACACTTCTAAGTTCAACGACACGGCACTTCGGTAAAGTAAACGACATTTCCTTGAATGTGGAAACACTGACTGAGCTGCAGTAGAATTATAGAAGTCGTTGCGTGGTCAAACACAAATTTCCAAGGGGGGGCAACTGCCCCCTCTTGCCCCCCCCTCCGGACGCCCATGACTACCACTTTCTTCATTATATTAATCTAATCAGTAAAGGACCCAAAACTGACAATAAGATAAGGAGGAATGACCCTCCTCTTTGTAAAATAATTCGTTTTTTCTTCCAAACAAGTTTGACTTTTACGAGCGAGTGCACGTATTATGTTTTTGTAACGGCGGAGGCGAGCCTTCTGAGGGGGTTTCATTGATACATTGCAATTCATAACGTTAAAACAAATTTCATAGATGCATTTTAAAAAGTCGGAGTCGATATTTTTAGCAAACATCTGTTGCATTGCCCGGGGCAGTCGATGATAGATTTTTATTAATTCATGGTATTTCTTTAGCCTCTGTCATTCTGGAATATACACCGTTTCAGGCTCGTTTGGAAATATATTCGTTCTTAGAAGCACCCTAAACGTGTTTGGCGGATGAAGGTCGCAGAGCAAATATCCGTAACGCGGGCTTGTAGATTCTTTATAAACTTCCAAAAACTCCTTACGCTGATTCGGGAACATTTGATTGGCTAGTTAATATCCCAATTTGTGATACATCTCTACGTTGCCCGAATAAGACTAGATTTTGTGTATTTAACGACACATCGTGCATGTATTTATTTTTGAAAAATAGATTCTGATTGATGAAGAACACGCTTATTTGTTAAGATGGTGGGAGAATACTGTAAATGTCTCGGCAAACGTTTTATCCATCTCCAACATGAGATCGTCAATTACAATGACTATGTTCATTTCCCTTTAACGAATTAACGTCGTATACACCTCTGTGGAACAAAATAATATCTTGGTACTCATTGAACACTGATTGATACGTCGAATAGCACCAAATAACTTTAGGCACAAATTTTGAGAACATCTCTCCCTTTTCTTTAATGATTTTAAAGGGCTGTGGAGTCGGTGATAAAATTTGCCGACTCCAACTCCGACTCCAAAAAATTTAACATTCCGACTCCGACTCCAGAAATCTGACTTGTATAATTACGACTCCGACGGAATGTTAAGGCCAAATTGATTACGATTAGCTTTATTAGGCCAATGGAGATTCATAAACAAGGCATTTCGTCACCACCACATGACTCATCAGGTTACTTAATGGCTGTAACTATGCCTTAATGGCTTTTTTTCTCTTTATTCAAAAATTACAATAAATCCCAAAATACAAACTGATTGAAGCTTAAACAAAATAAGATTATTATTGGTTTAGCAAATTAATAAGATGTTTTTGTATTATTATAAACAACCGTAACAAAATGTACTAACCTAAACTGAATTTGTTCTTAAAAAAAGGATCGCTTCCATTAAATCTTCTTTCAGTGATGCTCTTAAGTCAGAGCGGATGATTTTAAGGGCTGAAAATAAGCGTTCTACACTAATTTGAGTAGGTGGCAAGGCCGTAACAGTCATAGAAGCATCTTGGACAATTTTGGGGTATTTAGCAATTGCTTCTTTCACAGTCAACTTTGATGAACGATCAATCTTTTCCACCTCCTCCAATGATTTATAGAAATTGATTTTGAATTTATCCAATGCACTCTTGGGGTGTTCCTCCTGTTCCAATTCCAATCGCCTTCGTTTTGATCGTTCTTGTCTGTCCAGATGTTTTTCAAAATCTAATTCTTCATCAGAGCCTGAATTTGATGACGACGACGAAATCGTATGACTGCCATAAAGTGGCCCAACTACTGCCTCGGATTCATCATGACCATGATCTCGTAGACCTTTAATATGTATGGCTACATCACATAAGGCAGCTTTGGCTCTGATTTGCTGCGCTTCTGTTAATGTCACTCTGTATATGGCATCAACATATATAGCAGCCAAAAGAATATCATTGTCTAGCAGAAGCTTTTCTCTCTGTATCATCGAATTCCTTATATCATCGGCTAGTATGCCACCAGTTTGAGAAAGACGGAAAATAAGCGTCTTCCACTCCTTATAGAATAAGCCAGGAGTCAAATCATCTGATTGCAATTTTTTTGTCACGTTATAAGGATGGCGAAGTAAGCCCTCGAGTTGTTTTACCTGATCCCACTGAGCCTCAGTCATGATGACATCCGGGGAGGCCATGTCGCTAAGGAAAGGTTTTATTTCAAGAATCCGTTGAATCATCATGTATGTGCTGCCCCACCGAGTCGCTTGGTCCAAAATTGCTCCTTTGCCAGCTCGTCGCTTCAAAATAGAGTCTAGTTTTGGCGTTCTAGCTGCCACAGCAACTTTTCGTATTCTTCCAATGAGATTAGCTGCATGTTGTCCTTTCAAGCCATCGCGTATTGCCAACTGCAGTGTGTGGACACTGCAGCGCATATGATGGATTTTGGATATTCTTGCTGCAGTATCCACAAATGAATCTAATGTATCGTGACTATCATGATCATCAACCACCATTACTAGTTCATTATCTTCAGAATAATCATCAACATAATCATCACTGTCTTCTGAATCTTCCACAACTTGTTTTTGTTAAATTTTTCAAGTGTTTTCACCATGTTGGAAGCATTGTCCGTTACAATTGACAATACCTGGTCCTTTCTGATTGATGTTAAAATCATTTAATACATCCATTAGTAGTTTTTCAAGATAATCACTGGTATGCTGTGCTTTAGTATCTCTTACTGCTAATGTCCGCGTGACTACTACTTTTTTATCACCAATAAAGCGAATATTAATTGCAAATAGTTTACTCTATGGCGAGTACAGGAATCCATCTTTAAGAACAGGATTCGTCCTCGAAGACATTCTTTTAGTGCATGCTTCTGCTTTTGCGATTCTTCCATTATCATATTACGAATGTTGCCACGTTCTAATGAAATGCCAAGTATATTTGCCATTTCCCCATTCAGATTAGCAAAGGCCGGGGTTGAAAAAAATGTTAGAGGGAGAGAATTCTTTACAACCATTTCAATTATGCATGCTTTAAATTTGTCTGCTGTCATAGTCACTGTGACTTTTTCACTCATAAAATATTTTGTGACAGTAGTTTGACGAGAACTTGTGCTTGAATTGCCATCAGCCTTCTTTCTTTCATCATCCTTTTCATTCACAATTTTGTAATCCTTTGGATGATGCCGTTGAAGGTGGCGTTTTAGATTTCCTGCTCTTGTTGGAGCATTGGATCCTTCACCTGAGAAGGCACTAATTTTGGCATCACATTTTTTTCCTGATCATCAGTGCCCTTTTGGCACTAACATACGTAATATTTTCCATCAGCAGTGGGTGAAAAATATTCAAAAACAGCAGATTTATACTTTTGATGTGAAATTACGCTGTTATCATTACTTATCAAATTGAAATCTAAAAATCTGAAAAAGATTTAGGGTTGCTAGTACAAAATTTTTAAATTTCCTTATTATTAATTATGTTAATTAATTAATTATAATCCTTATTAATTATAAGCAACTATATTTATATATTATTTATATTTATATATTATTTATATTATATTATTTATATCCACCGGGTACTCAGAGCATCCGGTGGATCTGTTCTGTAACGTCGACGAAACTGACGCTGCACTGTGACTACCGATTTACAGCTCGAAAACTGCAACACACAAAACGCCTTCTGCTGTGCGGACGCCATTTTCACACTGACTGTTTGTTGCTAGGCTAGGCCACGGCGTGACTTTGGAGCCCTCTCGCGGTGATCTTGTAAAACTCGGAGATTTCCTCTTTCATGTGGTGTATGCCCAGTTGATGCACGGTTGATAGGTACGGAAGTATTCTCAGTTGAAATCGGATTAATTATTTTGAATAGCCCTGTATTATATTATAAAGGGTGATCCAGATATATTATAAAGGGTGATCCAGATAAATGGGACCCATAAAAAAAAGCCAAATATTCTTAATATTTAATTCCTTTCATAAAAACTATATATCATTCGAAAGAGTAGAGTTACAAGTTTATTATGAAATATTTATTTTTTAAAAATGACTCCTTTCAAATGTGCTCCATTAGTTGCCAAGCATTCCAGTGTTCTCGCTTGTAAGTTCTGCATCACTTTTGCAAAAGTGTGCGGTGGTATGGCCTGTATCTCATTTGTGATGGCGGCCTTCAATTCTTGCAAGGTCGTTGGGTTATTTCTGTAGACCCTACTCTTTAAATATCCCCAGAGATAATAATCTAAGGGAGAAAAATCCGGAGACCTTGCGGGCCATTCAACGTCTCCAAATCTTGAGATTAACTCGCCTGGAAACGTTTGACGTAAAACTGCCATACTTTTATTTTGTTTTGTATCTTATCTTGTCTTGTATTGTCAAAACCTATACAATCCTGTACAAACTTGTAACTATCCTCTTTCGAATGATGCGTATGATTTTATAAAAGGACTTATACTTTAAGAGTTACAGGGGTTTCTTTTGGGTCCCATTTCTCTGGATCACCCTTTATATTAAAACATTAGGTTAAATCTATTTTATTCATAAAATTGAGCTAGGTCTAGGCCTAGGCTGCTATGGTTATAGTTGAAGGATTTGCACCGACTCCAACTCCATCCAACTATGCACTTCCGACTCCGACTCCACTCCACTCCACTCAAAATTGACCGACTCCACAACCCTGGTTTTACCACATCCTGTAGGGCCAGATATAATACAAGTGGATGGGCTCGTGAACCTGAATTTGTATACAGAATCCATTTCTAACGCGTCACACTCCTAAGTGGGTCATTTACAAAATATAAATATTCAAGTGTTGATCCTTATATTCTACAGTCTTGTTTTTCTCTTCTCCTACAGAACCGTGAATGACGATGAGGTACAGCACCCCATCATCGATATTACAGATGACCCCGACGACAGTGTGGTTATTGTCACAAACTCCATCCTCACTGCCGAGTCCATACCAACGATACCTGTGGCACGCGACAATTCAAAGCGGAAGCATGAAGAATCCTCCACGTCAGGTATAAAGCGTGCCAGGATTGCGCCGGTTGTTAGACCCCCAGTAATAGAGCCCAAACCCTCTACGTCTTACGGCACAACCCCGACAATAGTACCTTCCTCAAATATACCCCGTTATTCCTGTTCAATTCCGGGTACATCCTCAACAGCAGCAGCAGCTTCTCGTTCTGTAGAGGATGGCATAACATTCGCGTTGGTGCACACCGCTACCCCAACCCGAGCCTTGACTATAAATCGGTATATAGTCAGGGTTGATCCTAGATCCATGTATAGCAATGGTGTTGAACACGGACTACGGCGCGTAGTTGAACGTATTGTGGAGTTTGCCCTTCAGAACCGCGACGAACGTGAAGTCAGGACGAGGTTGTCCTTCGGGTTCGGGTCAGATGACGGGGATGTAGATGATTTTTGGGTAGTAATACCATTCAGACGCTTGGCAGCTGTAGATATAGAATATATATTAGGCCGTATAATGCAGGCCTCTCAAAGTAGTATAGCCTTCAATATGGACAACTTCACGTAAATATTGACAGTGTATTCCGTGTTGCGGGTCATAGTGTCAGACTTTATACTCTTAACTTCAATTCTCAGGCTATTTATAGACGGCATATAAACGCCGATCGTGGTTGCGGCTTTATAGTAGTAGTCTTGGCCCGTATGTTTACTGTACTAAATACATGGGTCAAAAACATTTAGTTGCCTACGGTAGTGGAGCGTGCCCGTAAACTAGCTGTAGACTGCAAACTTGAGTTTGACTGTAATATGGGCCCTGAAGAGCTGAGAGAGGGTAGAACAGGAAATGAATGTTCGTATAGTTGTATTTGGAATGGATGATCGTCGTAGGACTGTGTAGGTTTTTAAAAGCAGTGAGAGAGATCGTACAAGACCCCTACTTATTTTAGGGCTGTCAGGAACAACGTATCTACCCATCCGTAATATAAGGGACCTTTCCGCGAGTTATGATAAAAGTCGAAAATATGGACATCATGATTTGTGCAAGGGGTGTATCGAGTTTGCGGATGATATAGTGAAACATTGTAAAGATTGCCACATGGTATGTGAGCAGTGTAAAAGCCCCAAATGTGAAAGCGGTGTAGTTGAAGCTGAGAAGATGGATTGTGATGTGTGTAGACGCACATTTTTCAATAATAATGTTTTGAGCTCCATAAATTAATTGGCACGTGCAGGAAAATGAAAATCTGTGAATGTGGTGTTTCATATGATGGATAATTGGCGGAATTTCAAGCATAAATGGGATGAAATTCACTGTTCTACATGCCATGAGAAATATAAGGCGGTTGGAGTAAAGTATGTTATATGAAAGACACTAGGCCTAAAAATAGACCTTGTATAACTGTGTACTACGATACAGAATACACGAACGCTGAAACCAAAGAGGTTATTCCACCTTCACTTGTAAGCCAGACTATCTGTGATAAGTGTATGGAGATCGAGTGTTATGAGTGTCACAAAAGTGGTAAACGGACAAACGTTTTTAAAACAAATGCCCCACGATAGCCCTGTGAAACTCTCTGTATCCTATATTGTCAAGTTAGCGGACAAGTTAAAAAAAATGACCGTGTATATTCTTGCCCATAACGGGGCAAAATTTGGGACAGTTCCTTTATAAGGAGTTGCTTGAGCACGAGTCATCCGAGATATTTACAGGTGATCCCTTGAAAAGAGGCAACAAAATAATACAGATGCAAATAAGAGGTAATGTACAGTTTAAAGACACTTTATTATTCACACCTTTTAAATTAGCAAAGCTACCCAAGGTGATAGGCGTAGCCACTGAAGTTTCAAAAGGATATTTCCCTTATACATTCCTCACTAGCGAAACCTTAAATTACGTAGGACTAGCTCCACCCAAACATTACTTTAACTATGAATGTATGAGTACAGATGAACGTCAAGATTTTGACCGCTACTACAACAGTTTTAATGAATCTAACCTTACAATATAGCTGATGAATGTGAGCGTTATTGCGTGAATGATGTGCGCGTGCTTAGAGTATGTTTCCAGGCCTTTAGGAGGATTTACATAGGCCGTTTCAAATGCGATCCGTTGCAAGTCGCAACCACGATCGCCTCATTATGTTTTACGGTGTTCAAGAATAACTTTATGCCTAAAGACACCTTAGCCGTTATTCACAGAAACAGTCCCCGGAGTTATGGGCATAAGGCTATTTACTGGTTCATACACATACAGCAGCAGACAGGTGTATACATAAAGCATGCCCGGAAAACGGGGAGAGTACCCATTAAGGTTAATGATCGTGTTATTTGGATTGATGGTCAAAGCGAAAACCGTGCCACTGGTAAGACTGAGTACTCCTTTAACGGTTGCTGGTGGCACGGATGCCCCCTCCTGGAATCGTAGGAGATATCTACGGTAGATCTCCTGCCGACAGTCTTGCGTGGACCCGCACCCGCAATCAACTTATAGGCTCCCAGTTTACTCACAAAGTCTTGTAGGAGCAGGAGTATGAGGCACGGATGGAAACAGATGAACAGTACTGTGAAGAAATAAACACAATCAAACGTTCAATGGTGCTGGATCCTCTCAAATGCGGTGATAGCTTGTTCGGAGGGCGTACAAATCCCTTCAAGCTATACTTTCCGCCCACGGAGGGCGTGGAACTCCATTACTACTTGTTCTTTATATCCCTCCGTGAAGAACAATCCGTACCCCGTGGGTGCACCTGAGAAACTGGTGGGACCTGACCTACCCACCATCGAGGTGTTCTCAACAAATTTGAACGGGTACTATTTCGGCCTTTCTTTCGTAGATGTGCTCCCCCCACGCAATTTATGGATGCCGATCTTACCCGTCGTTATAGAGCACAAACTCATGTTTCCCCTATGCGTCAAGTGCGCAGATGAGAACACTGGGGAATGTAATCATATAATCAACCAGCGTAAGATCAGAGGTGGATCTAGCTGTTCGCCATGGCTACAGAATATTGAAGATACACGAGGTGTGGAGGCTTCAGAAGCTACCCAACCTTTTCACGCCACATATAAACGCTTTTTTGAAGTATAAGGTAGAAGCATCAGGGTATCCGCAAGGAGTTGATACCGAAGATGAAAAATCGGCTTATATTCAACGTTTGTGACCGTGAAGATATACAGCTTGACGTTCCCAAATTGTAAAGAACGCAGGCAAGCGCTTTAGTGGAAAGTTCGTCTCTAAACAGTCTTTGGGGAAAATTTGCAAAGAATACTGGCAAAGGGAACGTTCATTTGGCACAAAGTTATAGTGAAGTCCGAGATTATGCCAACGCTCCCGATAGAGAGGTCATGGAGATCGTGAATGTAGGTAATACTTACATAATAAAGTACAATACCGAATTGGCCACAGATACCTCACGGGTTACAAACATACTGTAGCCAGCTTCACAACGGCCTAGGCATGCATCAAACTTTGGGGTCTATTGCATTCTCTTGGGCGGAAGGTTTTGTACGCCGATACAGATAGTGTGATATTCACAGCGAGGGAGGGTGAATACATGCCTCATATCGGTGAATTTCTCGGAGTTGACTGATGAGATCAAGAATGAGTATGGAGACCGCATACGCCGACTCTTTTGTCGCAACAGGGCCAAAAACGTATGAGGTACGGGTGAGGGTGAGGGAGGATATGAAATATCGGCGGGTCGTTAACTTTGATTCATTGAAGGATCTAGTGTGCTTGGATGATGAGGGCGACCAGCCATCCCAACTAACTGTAGGTACCACAATTTTCGGGCGCAGAAGCTGGGGGGCGTGAAGGAACTTAGGGGTACGAAGGTGTGCTGCAACACCTATAGGAAACGTTACCAAGTGCCTGGTACCTATGATATCGTACCCTTTGAATACCATAATCCTTAGTATGTCTATTGTTAACGATGTTTATTTATTACATGTAATTGTAAATATATATATATAATTACCTTGAATACTTTGTTTATTAAATAAATCATGTTTCAAATAGCTCCGCCCAGCGTATGTAGAGGAGAAAGTTCTAAGCTCCGCCCACCTGTATGATCGGTCACGTGACTCCTGCTACTACCTGGGCATATCTCTTCCCTGTGTGCTCAGTTGATCGCTGCAAGCCTTGGATCTCAGACGTGTATTTTCCCACGAGGACGAAAAATAGTAATGGCTACCTTTAATACTGCGTGTTCGACTTTTATGAAGTGGTATTCGGCAAAGTGTGAAGATAAGGTTACTGAGTGGCTCCCTGTTCCACCCTCCTTTGAGACTTTTAAGGCTACATTGAATCGCGCGAAGGAACAAGAGGTACAAATACTACGGCTATTCTGGCGAGAGCATTGCAGGATTTCGTGGTACAAGTGATGTATTGAACTATGTTGTAGGACTAAACTTTATAAAAGCTTACATATACCGTGAAGTGGAAGAAACAACACGTGCAGAAGAGAAGCAGCGGTTATGGTTAGTGAGTCTTGTTGATGAGTGCTGTGACAAGCGATATTATACGTTGCATCATACCGAGTACTCGTACCCTGCGACTGAGAATGTAAATCTTGCCATAATGGAGAATCTGAATTATTTTTACCACTACATTAATATATATCATGACGAGGTTTGTAGGGAGGTTGTGGCTAAAGGCATGCGTGAGTTTTTAACAGAATTTAGAGACGAGTATCGCCTGCTAAGCAAAAAGGAAAAATATGGGCATATGTTTCTCTCAAATAGTGCGCCGGAGTGTGAATAAAATGTGTTTAGTTCGTGAAAATCCCCCTGAACGAAAATGCTGGTGCGTATTCTGGGGAGTTGAAGTGATAAAACATTAAAACTGGTATTGCTTCATGTATCAGAAAATTTCTCAAAACACCTACCCAGTATAATGGGATACAAGTATTCATGTTGGAACAACGCCGTACACGTTTTATCAGCTTATGGTGTGACTCACTCCTCCCGTCGAGCCGATCCGCTCGCCTGTGGCTCATAGTCATCTCAGAGCTTGAACCGATTGGACGTGCACTCCTCGAATACGATGGAACTTCCTTTGAGCAGCATTCTCAATGCCGTGTACGATGTGTCCGTGACGAAGTCATTGCGCGTGTTCAGGTGTAAAACTGGTGCCATTAGCTATGGACTGGAAACGACTTGTAGACAAACAAACTCTGATAAACGGAATGTTGTTTATTTCCGTGTTGAGGAGATGAATAGGGTCTTCTTGGTAGTTGAGAAGTGGAGAGAGGATCGTTATAAAATTCCTGCAGGTGTAGGTACAAGAAGAGAGCAGATTAGTGATACCCCCTCATATGCCATTGTTTATGTTGTGTATAAATAACGATCAGCCATGCATTGATATACGACTGATGTGGAAGAATGCTTCTGATAATAACGTTCTTGTCCCTACGCGAAACCGTTTCATCCTCGACAGAATGTTTGAAATCGTCGGTTTCCGCAAGCTGAAGCCTATATTAGACGCGCGTATTACGGATATGCTTTATTTTGATACGTTTCTTAAATACGCATACACCACTCTGCTCGACGGGTTTACCAAGTGTAGGACTGAACAAGACGAGAATGGTCTAGAGCTGGATGCTTATTTAAAAGGTTTAGACTCTCTGAAATATCATGAACTGCGGTGCATGGCTGAGCTCACCTACACCGTTCACCCTGAAGAACTTTTTCATTATATATATAATGAGCAGCTGTCGTTACGACTTAGAAGATTATTTCAACTGCTCGGGTCGGTAAGAATAAACCCTTGATTGGAAAGGAATGTTTATAAAGTGGTATTTAATAATAATGTTGTGGCCAATGATGGCCTCTTTGTACGTGCTTTTGAATGTATTCTAGCCGTGTTTAAAGATAACTTGCCAACCAAATGTAAAGTGGGCACAAAAATAGTATTGAACGATATGAAGGCCATTTACATAGAGTATAGGTATTCCTATAACTTGAGCGGTGAAACAATGTTAAATCATATTTACTGCGTAGTGCAAATCAATAATGATGTGACTGTAGACTCGATTACATGCGAGTTTAGTGTTTTAGTTAAGCGCAGTAGAAGATAAAGTATTTTGATGTATGGGTAAATCCAGGATAAATAGACAGGTAGAAGTGCTGATATAACACTAATACATCTTCAATATTCACGAAACTTAGTCCGAGTGTTTTTTTAGTGAAAAAAACAAATTCCCAAATTTTTTTGAAAATCGGTCAAAATTTAGGGTCAAGTCAAATTTTGGCCAAATCGCGACCTAAGAATTTTTTAAATCCCTATATCTCGGCTTCTAATTGTCGTAGCTCAATAAACTTTATATGGATGGAAGCGGAATGAGCTCTACTTTCCAAAAATGGTACTTAATTTTGAAAAAAAAAAAAAAAAAAAAAAAAAAAAAAAAAAAAAATCAGGATTTGACCTTGAAGGGATCAATTTTGAAAAAAATTTTATTGAAGAAAAAATGTTGCCCGAGCAAAGATATACCATAATCAACAATAAAAAGTTAGCTTACAGGCCATTATATAGCTTAAAACTTAATTTTATTAATGCTGGCTTTCTTCATTTTTTCAGAATTTCATCAAAAATTTATTTAATGAAACTAAACACATTAAATAGTAGGATAACAAAAAATAACGATATACTTAGCGTTTGTAATTATTAATTGTAATTTAAATACGAGTCTAATTTGTTTCAAGTTTTCTTGAGAAATTTTCTAAATCTTGAGCTGGAAAGACATACTGTATCCTTGTTCCGCCTCTTAAACTTGACTCAACTGACAAATATGTTCTGCAGGAAAAATGTACGAGGGCGCTATTCCTGAAAGATAAAGAAATTTAATCAAATAATAATCATATTCTGCATCATACGACTCAACCAGTTCTAACCACAATTCTTTTTCGTACACACAACCGACAAAAAAGAGCCTACTTCTATTTCTTTATTGCTTAACTCTCCTTCGATATCACCAGCTTCTCCATCATGATCTACTACTTCTCCACTAACAATTTTTCTTATTTCTTCTGACTGAAGACTATTAGATAACGAATATACTTTTAAAGTGTTTGCTGACAAAGGGATAAATCTATGTAATTTTTGGGTACCTTTAATTGGGATAATCGGTAAATTAAGATGCTCTTGTAGGGAATTTTCTATTTCTGTAACTTCATTTTTGGATACATAAAGAAAAATTATTGTGAAATCTAAATTAGTTGAGAAAAATTCAAAAAAGTCGTTGGGAGTTAAAATTTGATCATCAATCGGTCGTTGTAAACTGGCTTTTGCTACTGATCTTTTCACAGTGCCACCTATTCCATTGCACGCGCTCTTTCCGTGCGACGTAGCAAAAAAATTCCACTCTCCGTCTATTCCAAAATCGGCTTTGTGGTGGCATAAATTAAAAAAAGTAATTTATTTTTATACTGGGCTGCACAGCCATCAGTAAAGTAGTGAATTTTTGATAAAGTTGGATGCTGCTCATGAATACTAGGTATAAGTTTTTTTTAGAAAGGAACATACTAGCATTGTACTGTGCTTACGACAATCAGAAATAAAACAATAACTTTGATAACAAATATTTTTGCCAAGTTTATAATAATATACGAAAGGATGCATGGTACACTGGGAAGTTTCCTAGTGAAACCCTTGTGCCGCATCCTGAACAAAAGAAAAGTTCTGCGAAGTCCCCTACAAGAACGCCTTCATTTTCTTTCATATTTTCTTTTAGCTCTTTAAAGCAGTGGTGCACAAACTTTTTTGATGTGAGGGCCAAGCGAAGAAAATAACTAAATGTATTAGCCTACTTACTTTCCATCTAAGTCATAAATTGGGTCACGTTTATATTCTAACTTTTTCACTGAATTGAAAAGACCCGTGGGGCCACTGAAAAGACCTGTGGGGGACACATTTGGCCCGCGGGCCAGGGTTTGTGCATCACTGCTTTGAAGTAATTGGATTGGCTTTTGTTTGTGAAATGATGCCTAGTTAGTTTTGTAATATTTTTACTCAATGATTCCACAAAATCTTGTACAGATTCAACTTTGTCTTTAATCATGCAGCTGTCCACACTCTCCCACTGTTTATAAGTTATTTCTTCCGCATTAAACATAAAATCTAAAGTTTCTAAATATCGTTTAACACCTCCCTCATGGGGGCATTTTTTACATTTGTGCATCATACAATCTTCATCTTCTAAATCTTTAATCCCCAAAGCTGCTATCTGCAGCTTTGGGTTTTAATGGTATGTACATACACACACAGAGTGTGTACCACTCTGACCTGCGAGTACACACCAAGAAGGTCTTAAGTTTGCAAAAGAACTAAATCCAATTTTTGGATTAGCTTCATTTTTTATATATATTCCCTGAATAATTCACGTAAGTTACATAGCATCAATCTTTTCTGCATTTTCACTTTTTCTCCATTTTCATTAATAGTAAATTTATAATCCTTCATTCCCGGACACATTCGGCTATATATAATCATCGCTCTCGTAAAATTCTTTTACAATCCTCTTCACTTCACTGGTTATGATCTTTCCTTTCAACATACTCGGAGCATGCGGTAATATACCATATTCTTTTTGCAAACTCCGACTTTTTCTCACCATATACATAGAAGTTTCAAAGAAATCTGCTATTTTTTCAATTGAAAATGGATATAAAGATATAATTTGTAATTTAATCTTGCGATCAGTTGTAGAAATAAATTTGTCTTTAAGCTCTTGCATGACATTTTCATACCTAAAATTATATAAAAAAAAGAAATGAGTAAAAATCTAAGTTAAGTTAGTAAATTAAGTATTAAATTTTATTTTATTCTCAAAAAAATCTATTCTTTCATTATGTATTGTACAGGCCAGCAACAGCATCTTCCTGGATAGAAGTCCTGTAGGCAGATTCTATACTTCTAACTTTTCCTGATGTTGCCTGAAATTTTGAAGTGGCCTTTTTTTGTTTTTGCTGTGACGTTAATCCAGCTGTAAAAAATGGCAAAATTACAATTGAGATACAAATATTATTAAATTATATATGTATATGTAATGTATGTTGGTTGTCTAACTGATACTTGGTTTATTAATTAGATAAAAATTAAATATATGTATATTGAAAGATTTCATTAATTATATAAAAAATAAATATATGGTTATTTAAAGATATTTACCTGTTTTTATGGGGCTCTCATCTAAATATGGTAATATTTTATCACTAAGTATATCCTTATTATGTTGTGGATCTTCCAAAAAAATTTCCTCAACAGGTGGAGCCGTAGAAATATTTGTAGATGAGCTACTATTGTGCTCAAAGGATTTTTCATTTGCTGGTAAAGGACACAGTTCTTGTAGCAGTACAGCCTCTTCTGCTGGTGCTGGTACAGATTCCAGTATTCCAGGTTGACTTCTTATTAAGGTGTAGCAATTGCTACACAATAGCTGATCCTTTTGAAGAACTCCATAACTTAGAGAAGCCATAAGTTCCATAATTTTTTAATATTATTGGAAATTCTTTTTTTGTGTTTTTTTAAAGGATCACAACAATATAATTTCTTATTTTTTGGCATTTTTTAAAGTTATTTAGGTAGATATTTAGGTACACCTGTATCTTTCAATATATAGTTATTAAAATCTGAAAATAGAAAAATAAAAAATAAAAAATGAAGAAAGCCAGCATTAATAAAATTAAGTTTTAAGCTATATAATGGCCTATAAGCTAACTTTTTATTGCTGATTATGGTAGATCTTTGCTCAGGCAACGTTTTTTCTTCAATGAAAATTTTTTTAAAAACTGATCCCTTCAATTTCAAATCCTGAAAATTTTTGTTTTTTCAAAATTGTTTTTTTTTTATATTAAATTATCCAAATGAAAGTACCATTTTTGGAAACTAGAGCTCATTTCACTTTCATCTATATAAAGTTTATTAAGCTACGATATAAGGATTTAAAAAATTCTTAGGTCACAATTTGGCCAAAATTTGACCTGACCCTAAATTTTGACCTATTTGACTGATTTTCAAAAAAATTTGGGAATGTTTTTTTCACTAAAAAATGACCCCAGACCAAGTTTTATGCAAATTGAAGACATGACTGTATTGTTTATCTATCTATTTAACCTGGATTTACCCATATATTTATTTTCAATATATTTAATTATTTAATATAATCGTGTATATATATATTTCTCCTGTCCTATTATTTTGATGGCTATACTCCATCGTTTTGTATCTTATATTATTTTTTTATTTTATTTTATTATTATATATATATTCCTGTACAGCGGCAGCGGCAACAAAAATCCATCATCACCATCTTCGAAGGGGAAAAGTGAAATCCAGATCTGTGGCCCATCTGGAGACCAAATCCAGGGACTGTTGGAGGAGACATTCAAGAAAGGTGGATCAGGAACTGGAGCAATAAATGGCAAGGTTGTCAACATAGAAGGTGGCTGTAATTCCCGTGGGTAGAGCTGTCACCATGTCATCAATTGCCAAAGCAAAGATGGCATCAAGACAGTGCCCTGGGGAACCCTTTCCTCTTGCAAGTGTACAGAAGAGAAGGAAGTACCCACCTGAACACGAAAGGAGCGAAAAGATGAAGTTGGAGATGAAGGAAGGGAGAAGACCTCAGAAACCCAAAAGATAAAGTTTACAGCAAATCCACCACTGCCAGGTAGTGTCATATGCTTTCTCCCA
This sequence comes from Bathynomus jamesi, assembly GCA_023014485.1. NCBI lineage: Eukaryota > Metazoa > Arthropoda > Malacostraca > Isopoda > Cirolanidae > Bathynomus > Bathynomus jamesi. The sequence goes on from JAJOZX010001692.1 coordinate 443,372, forward strand.
AAAAAAAACTTAATAGAGGTGATGCCGCTACATGCACCGCAGTCTCCAGCTGAACCAAGATGTTGTGGAGGGTGAACCCTTTCCCCTTTTAGTTGTCAGCCCCTTCCCCCTGGCCTTTATTATTATTATTTATGGATTAAATTTATTTATTTTTTGATTGAAATATACTTGTATAGATAGGATTTTAATGGTTCTCTCTTTCCAGAGGAATAAATAGATAGTAAGAGGTAAATAAATAAAGAATAAGTATGTTATAAATAGGTAGTAATAAGTAAGGACAAAAATATAAAGTAATAAGTAAATAAACATTAAGATAAACTATTAAGTAGAAAGATAGTAATAAATAATAAGCATTAAGATAATAAATAATAAACGATAAGTTTAAAGATAAATGTTGTTGAACTTGTAAACAAGGAATGAGGAGTAAAACAGTTTTGTTAATCATAAGAGAAAAAGAATGAGAGTTGGATGGTTGCGTGTTAAAACCTGTTAAAAAAAACAAGAATTAAATTAAGTACTAAATTGTTAATATTTTAGCAAAAGAAATAAAATGATAGTAAATAACTAAATTGTTAAGAAATTCTAAGAATCGGTGTGTGTGTGTGTGTGTGTGTGTGTGTGTGTGTGTGTGTCAAAACTTGAGTTTTGAGAAGTGGAGAAAACAATCTGGTGTTTGCGGAGGTGTTAAAACTAAATCAAATGTTAAGAAAATAAAAAACAAGTAGTTTAAGTATTAAATAATAAAAGAGAATATTGAAGCACTAACAGAAGGAAGCTAATCTTGCAAGACCTGTGAAACAAGTTAGAAACTGTTGGCGGTACGAGCCAGCAGTTGTGGAATCGGAGGTCTGGGCAGCGAGCCTGGATCCAACAACCCTTCAAGGTAACCAGAAAAATTCTTATTCGTGGTGCGGCTGTTAGGTAAATCAAATCCCACCACATAAAACAAGTGCCGCCTGAACAGGGACTTCCATTCAGAAAAGTGGGTTGTTTCCTGGTTGGGTTGTATAAAAGGAGTGTGAAAGGGTAGTTGTAGGTTGGGTGTTGTTGTTGTGTAGTAGTAGTAGTAGTAGTAGTAGTAGTCGAAGTAAAGTAGGGTAGCATCTTCAGAGATGCCTACCAAGGAGGAGTTAGAAAGGAGGTTGAGGGAGATGGAGGAGGCATTAGAGGTAGAAAAGGCTAGGAACCATCAGTTAGAGTTAGAGAAGGCACAATTAGAGAATGTTTTGGGGAAATTGCAGAGTAGACTAGATGAGCAGAGTAAAGAATTAGTAGTTTGTCATCAAGAGATGGAAGAAAGGATGATTGAGAATAGGAAAGAGATGGATGAGGGGTTAAAAGCAATGGTTAAGAGAATGAGTGAGTTGGAGGGCAAGCTTGATGGGAAAGAGAAAAAGGAAGGGAAGGGGGGTTTTGAAGGGGAAAAGAGTAAGGGTGTTGGTAATGTGAAAGGGGCATGTCCAAAGGATGTAGCAGTAGGGGGCCTGGAAGGAGAAGGGAGTGAAAGTGTGAGTGAGGGGAAAGAAGAAAGACCTTACAAGGTGATGGTGCATTCCACCCCTAAGGAGAGTAAAAAGAAGTTTGAGGGTGGGGATCAGAGGGGCAAGGCGGGAACAAAGGGGGCTCGGAGGGCATCTGGTAAGAGGGCTTCTCAGAAGGTTCAACGCTACATTAGTGCAGATGACTCCCTCTATTCCAGCATTGAGGATAGCGTGTATGAGAGTGGGAGTGAGACTGAAACCGAGAGTGATACGAGTGAGGGTGTAAGAGTGCATAAGGGAATCCTAATTAGGGAGATTCCGAAGGTTGCAAAATTTAATGTTTATAGTGGGAGAGACATACAAAAGTTTTTGAAAGAGTATGAATGTTATTGTAAGAGCAAGTATCCAGACGCGCCTGAGTATTGGGTGAAAGAGATGGGTGACTGGAAGGTAGGTTGCTAGAGTTTTACAATGTTGTAAATTCAGGAGTGCCTGTAAGGTATGAGGTGTTAAGGGAGAGATTGGTGGAGCAAGTGTTAAGAATAAGAGGTGTGAAATATCAAAAGGATGATGATTTTGAGAGAGCAAGGATGCAGAAGGGAGAGAGTATTGATTTGTATGCATACAGACTTGAAACTTTGGCGAGAAAGAAATTTGGAGATGATGGGATAGATGAGAATAAAAGGTTGGTAAGAAAGTTGATTGAGACAGTGCCTGAGAGTGTGAGGGAGTTTTTGAATGTTAAGAGGAACGAGTGTGTAAGAGTGAGAGGGACACGTTTGAAGTGGCATGAAATCTTGGAATTGTTAGAGGACCGAGTATATGAGAGTGGGATTGGGCGTAATAGGGAAGCAGATGTGCGAATGGGGACATCGATGAGGGAGGAACAAGTACCTGTGTTTCCTAGTTATGCGGAAGCACTAAGGAATACTAGGCCAGGTCAACCTCCAGTTAGCCAAGCATCCAGGGCCCAAAACCCAATGGAAATGCTGGCTAACTTTGTGAATGAGTTCACAAGAATGTATGGAGGGTTGGCCATGCAACAACTAGGGCCTCCTCCCGCATCAGGTCCCAGAATGAATGGTCCAATGCTGGGGCAAACATATCAAAGGCAAAGGCCTCAAGGCCAGTCACAGTCAAGAATGAATGAGCAAAGAGGGCTAGTGAATGGAGGGAACATGGGGAATGTAAGAGGGTGTGCATATTGCGGTAGAGGGGGACATAGTATAGAGACCTGTAGAAGAAGAGTGGGTGTGTGTTTTGCATGTAGGCAGAATGCCTGGGTATGAATGTAGGGCATGTGGGAACTTTGGGCATATTGCCCAGTTCTGTCAAGCCCGACAGCAGGGTGCTCCAGCACCAGCGGGAGGGAGTCCTGTGTCTCATGCAGGAAATCTGCCAGTGTCAGCCATGCCAGCTCCTCAACCTCAGAGGCAGGGCCCTCAAGGGGGTGCTGTCACTGGGAATGGCGAAGCTGGTCCCAGAACAGGAAACGCATAGGGCAGGGGCCTGGCATTGGGGTTGGGGTCCCTGCTTCTGTGAGTGATGAATGTGTATTTGAGGCATTAGCAGGATAGTGTCAAGTGAATAAGAAAGTGAGAGCAAGTGAGAAAAAGGCAGTGTGTATGGTTATTCCTGTTGAATGGGGAGGGAGTGTATGGAGGGTATTAGTGGATACGGAATGTTCACCTAATTTAATAAGTAAGCAAGGAATTGCATGTTTGTGTAAAGAGAGTGAATTAGGAAGAGTGAATTGGGGAGTAACGGGGGAAATTAAAGGGGTTGGGAACATCCCAGTACGAGTGTTGGGAGAGGTGCGGATTAAAGTGAAATTGATGGGGTGTGAAATGAAAGAATGTGTGTTTTTATGTGGTTGATAAGGAGAGTGAAAAGTATGACATGATTCTGGGGTATGAGTTTTTGAAAAAGAATCAATTGGTGATCCATCCTGCTAGACGTATGATTGAGTGGAAGAATGAGTTGGGTAAGTATGAATTTTATGTGGGGAAAAGTGAATCGGATTGGATGAGGGTAATAAAAGGGTATGAGGCAGGGTTTTACCCACTTGTGGGTTTTTTCATGAAACTTAAGAAGTGCATATGCAATTATTTTTAAAAATTGTCATATAGGCGCCTATAATGATTTTATATGCAAAGCAAGCAAACATGAGTCAACAAATAGACCTACAGGTATAACTCTTTGGGTGAGGTAGCAGGTTATACAGTGTAGACATCAGCCAATCAGGGTGTTATACATCCTGATTCTTCAGTCAACTGCATCTTCAAGGAATTTTCTACTTCTTCATGGATTGTATTTAAAAGTGGACCAGACAAATTTTGACGGGAAGGTGGAGTGTAGCCTGGTCTTAGAGTCTCTATCATTTCAATAAAATACTTAGACTCTGCACATAGAAATGGAATATTATTTGCATAAAAGAATTTGGCTATTTTGTTATCAATGACATTTTTCTGCAAAGTTGTTGTTGTCATGCCAAAATCGCTTACCGTACTTTCTTTTGAATTTTTCTTTTTTTCATCTGTAATTGTGTCAGTGGTGGTGAGGATGAGTCTGGATCATCTGAGAGGTCTATGTCATGGCAGTATGAAGATGATGTACTGGCAGTATTGTCAGTCTTGTTTCTTGATTCCATGTGTTTCAAACATTTCATTAAATGCATTTTTATTCGCTCTATTTTATTACTTATTTCATTATTGCAATGTTTGCATCTAACTTTACTAGTCCCATCAATAATATTGACTTCACTCCATTCATGCCCTGATTTTCTTCCTGATCCAAAGGTCTTTGGCATTATTTAATGCAGTTATAACTTCAAACAGACTAATTCTGTAGGCTAGCAGTAAAGATAAATATGCTGTTGCCAGTTTGTTTTATTTAACTGTGAAATAAAAGAAAAAATATTCAGTAATATGAATTAAATAGATATAACTAGCTGAATTAAGTTCCCTTTGGGAGCTGTAATTCATCTACTTCCAGCAGAAGACACAGGGGCCTGTCTTCCATAGGAAGTATAGCCTAACAAATAGGATAATTTACCACACCAAATTTAGTTCAAATTGGTCCATGTTTTCCAAATTTTGTTGTGAAGCTCAATCTAAGAAAATAATAACTTTTTATGCTTAATTGCCTGGAAGGCAACCTTTTTGCTAAAAACAAGACAAATGTTGTATTAATAGTGTACGGTACAGTACAGTATTATTATAAAAATAAGAATAGGTAGGTCTAATATGAACTACCATATGGACATATGAAAAAACCCAATTTTACCTAGTTTTTTTCGGGTTTTAGGTGAAAAAACCTGAAAAAACCCACCTGGGGTGGGCTTTTTCAAAAAAGTGGGTTTTTTGCCAACCCTAGTATGAGGTGAGAGCATCTGAGAGTGTAAATCTGGAAAAGGGAACCCCAGCATTGGTGCATGTTGAGTGGCCAGTGAGTGATGATAGAAAAAAAAGGCAGGGAGGCATGATTTTTGTGAATGGTATGGATGCATCGTACAGAGTGAAAAGAGTTGGGCATGTGTATGATGGTATAATTGATGAGAGTAACCCATGGATTTGTGTGCAAGCTAGGGAAGATGGGGGTGCATGGCGAAAGAGAATAAATGAGGGGGATGTGATAGGAAGAGCATATACAGTGATTGAGGAAGTATGTGAGGAGGGAGAAAATGGAATACAAATGGATGAGCAAGGGCAAGAATGTAGGGAGGAATGGACAACGGAACAAATCAGAAAGGAGGTGATTGTTGCCGAACAGTTGAGTGAGAGTGAGCGAATGCAGGTGTGGCAGTTGGCAGGGGAGAAAAGGAGCGTATTGGCCCGAGGAGATGATGATCTCCATTTAACAAAACTGCCTCCCTTCAGGATCCAGTTAACGGATGAGACTCCAATCTACCAAAGGCCAAGATGGTTCTCCCCACCAGTAATGAATGAGATAGAAGAGCAGTGTGAGGAATTAGAGAGAATGGGAGTGATTGAACAGAGCAAAAGTCTGTGGAATAGTAGAATAGTGCCTGTGCGGAAACCTGATGGAAGGATTCGCTTGTGTGTGGACTATCGAATGGGAATGAAAGGACAGTGAAAGACAGGTTTCCGATGTGCTTGATAAATGAAAGTGTATACTCTTTGCATGGAAAGAGGGTGTTTAGTAAATTGGACCTATTGAGGGGATATTACCAGATGCCGGTTGAGCCAGAGTCTCGTCCCATAACTGCTTTCTCCACAGCCAGGAATCATTATATGTTCCATGCTCTCTCGTTTGGACTTACAGCTGCACCTGCTGCATTTCAGAGAGCAATGAATCGTGTTCTTGGTAAGTTTGCAAGGGAAAATGTCATCTGTTTTATAGATGACAATTTGATTATGACAGAGACGTTTGAGGAGCACCTGAAGATAATGAGAGAGGTACTGCAAGTGTTGGATGAAGTCGGACTACGAGTGAAACCAAGTAAGTGTGAGTGGTTCAGGGAAAGTGTGGCATTTCTGGGGCACAAGGTGAGTTCAAGTGGTGTACGAAAGAGTGGGGAGTATATGGAAAAAGTCAGGGAGTTCCCGAAACCTCGGACAGTCCGTGAACTTAGATCTTTTCTGGGACTTGTAGAGTTTCAGAGGAAATTTATAGTGGGCTGCTCTGGGATTTCGAAACCCCTGACCAAAGTGACTGGAATGAAAGGTAGTACTCAATTGATGTGGACTAGGAAGATGAATGAAGCATTTGAGCAATTGAGAGTGGAAGCAGCGAAAGATGTGGAGTTGGCTTATCCAGACCTGAGTGAAAGAGCGAGTTTGCTAGAATTGTATACAGATGCGAGTGGATTTTGTATGGGCGGATGCTTGTGCCAGTTGCAGGGAGAGGAAGGACAGGAAGGAAGGAGAGTAATTGAGTATGTATCTAAAGCATTCAGTAAGGCAGAGCGAAAGTACAGTACAATTGAGAGAAAACTTGCGGCAATGAGGTTTTGTGTGAAAGCTTTCAAGTCATTTTTGTATGGAATGAAATTTATTTTAAAGACTGATCATCAGCCCTTGGTATATATGGAGAGAATGAAAGTTATGGATGGAAGGATTGCTAGAACTTTCTTGAGTTGAGTGAGTTTGATTATAAGATTGAGTATATGCCAGGGGAAAGGAATTGTATGGCTGACCTTATGTCAAGAATACCTGGGGGTGAATGAAAGGTGTGAGAAAGAGGTGGTCAACCCTGAATATTTGCCAGTGGGAATAGTAAAGTTGCATGAAAGTAGCAGGGGTGGCGATAGTTTGTTTGAAAGTGTATGGTATGGGTTGAAAGATTTGGAATTGGATGGATTAAAAATGAGAATACCAGGGAGTGTGAATGAATTGCAGACCTTGGTTATGAATGAAATGATTAAGAAACCTGAAAGGATGGGTGTTTGTAAGGTCCGCAATTATGTATGTGAGCTGAAAGCCATGAGGAGCCCAGGTGTTTTTCCTTTCCAAGAGGTCCTCATGGTGGTTAGCTCATTGTTTAGTATTGAAGTGTATGTGCATTATGGTAGTGATCATCGAATTGTGTATAAAGATGAAAGGATCGAGGAGAAAGGAGCCCTGATTTTGCATTTGCAGTGTATTAGTGGTGTACATTACAATTGGGTGAGTGAAAGGAAGAGGTATAAAAGTATAGTGCCAGGTGAAAATTTGGAAAGGGTTTTGGATGAAGTTAGAGCTGCACAGAGAGAGTCAGAGGGAGAGGGTTGTATGGAAGTGGGTATGTTAGAGGGGCCATGGATGATATGTGGCTGTGTGGATGAGGTAGAGCTCAGCCCTTCTGTTGTACCTGTAAGGGTTCCAGAAGGTCCTATTGAGCTCTACAGGGGTCTTGTAGATACAGGTGCCCAAATCAGTCTGGTGACTGAGCAAGTGTTGTGTGATTTAGATGAAGAGAATGTGCCTGTATCCCGAGAAAGAGTGGGTGTGAATACGTGGTATAGGAGAGGGAACAGTCACGTCACATGAAGCTGTGCAGTTGAGGGTGGGATTAGGTGCATGTAAAGAGGTATGGGGAGGACAAGTTCATAGTCTTGAAAGGGGAATCAATGCCTTGGGATTTTCTACTGGGAATTGATTTCCTTGAGAATATGAACTTGAGTGTGGATGTTGGTCAGGGCTCAGTAATGAGAGAAGGAGAGCATGTGGTCAGTATGGGAATGTTTCCAAGTATGGGTATAGATTCTGTGTTAGTGGGAGCAATTGAGTTAGAGGTAGAAGACCAGTATGAAGTGTTGAGAGATGAAGATCTACAGAAGCTAAGGCTAACAAAGGCCCTAAGATCCACTCTAAGGTTAGCCCGAGAGAAAAGAAAGAGTAGGGGGGTTAAGAGAAGAGAAGAGAATAAGGGGTTAAGTAAGGAGCAACACCTATCATTCATGGGTTAACATTCATTCAGAAAAAGAGAAAAAGAGAAAAAGACTCATCATCATCATCCGCCAGCCACTGCCGACAAGTCAGAAAAATAGTCAGAGAGAATAGGAGAGGGGTGAAAGATGAAAAGAAGTAAAATAAGAACACTTACAAACCATGCAAACACAGTCTTAACTCACTGTCATACCATGTAAACTACAAACATGCAAGAAAAGAGAGTTACAGACATGCAAAGTAAGGAGAGGATAAGGAAAAAAAAAAAAAAAGTAGGTAAAGTTAAACAAAAAGTGGGTTAGTTTACACTACGAGCTACATCTACATTCGTGTTAGTCTAATTTTTTTTAATTTTTTATTTTATTGCTAGCATCACACGCTGGCATGTCACAAGCTGGCATTCATCATCAACAGACTCATCCTCAAGCACCACGACCAGAGCTCCTGTTGCTAACTTTGTTTTTTTATTTTAAACAACGTTAATACTTTTAAAATGTATGTCAAGACAGTTCTTAAACACATTAACGCTGGTAGAATGAACAACTGACGCGGGAAGATTATTCCATTTATCAATTACTTTAAACATAAAGAAGTTTTTAGCAATATTAGTAATGAAACGTCTGCCACGCAACTTAAATCCATTATTGCGAGTATTACTATTATCGAAAGTGAACAATGTCAAAATTTACGTTATTGATGTTATTAACAATTTTGAAAACTTCAATAAGCTCCCCCCTTAATCTCCTAGTTTCGAGTGAATACAGGTCTAACTCTTTAATCCTATCTTCATAAGGCTTGTTGCGCAATGACGGAATTAGTTTCGTGGCACAACGCTGAACCCTTTCTAACCTATCAATATCCTCACGCAAATATGGGCACCAAAACTGAACTGCATATTCTAAATGAGGCCTGACTAGGGACTTGTAAAGGGGCAATATAATATTCTTCAATTTAAATTCGAAATTACGCACTATGAAGCCTAACATCCTATTAGCTTTTGCGCAAGACTCCAGGCACTGGTTCCTAACCTTGAAATCCTTAGATACGCGTATGCCTAAATCTACTTCCTCGTGAATGCTCGCTAACTCCCTATCATCCATCGTGTACATGTAATTATTGTTGCGAGAACGTATATGCAAAACTTTACATTTATCTACGTTAAATTGCATCTGCCACTTATCTGTCCACTCCATAATCCTATGTACATCGTCTTGGAGCCTATTACTATCATCCTCGTTAACAACCTTACCGCCTATTTTAGTATCGTCCGTGAATTTTGACACGTTACCAGTCAATCCTACATCTGTCATTAATGTAAATTACGAATAGCAATGGGCCCAACACTGAACCCTGTGCGACACCGCTACCTACATTTAACCACCCCGATTCACTACCATTAACTACGACCCTCTGTCTCCTAGCACGAAGCCATTCTTCTAACCAGTTAGCTACCTGACCGCGTATACCGTGCGCTTTGACCTTCGCAATTAGTCTCCTCTGCGGAACCGTATCGAACGCCTTTCTAAAATCTAAATAAACAACGTCAGCTGCTCTATGCCTATCATATTCGCGCACTATTTTGTTATAAAATTCTAACAAATTAGTTAAACAAGACCTATGGCATCGAAACCCATGCTGACTACTATTAATCAAATCTCTACTTTCTACGTGATCGATGATACAATCCCTAACTACGGATTCCAAAAGTTTACCGACAATTGACGTTAAGCTAATGGGCCTATAATTGCTAGCTACTGTGCGGTCGCCTTTTTTAAAAATAGGCGTGACGTTAGCTAATTTGAAGTCTTCAGGAATAATCCCCGTTTCGAGTGACTGATTAAAAATCTTCGTTAAGGGGCCTACGATAACGTCTTTCAAATGTCTGGGATAAAAAGCGTCAGAGCCTGGAGCCTTGCTAACTTTTAGCCTATCGATATAATGTGCAATCTCACCCTCGTAAACAGTTATTTCATCCAAAATAGTCTCGCTACTAAATGGAACGATATCATCCACGTCAGGGACATTATTTACATCTTCTACGGTAAAAACTGTCGCAAAAAAGTTATTGAAAATACCCGCCATCCCCAGAGCGTCAGAAGCCAAAGCGCCATTAACATCCACTAGAGGGCCTATGTTATCTTTTACCGGCTTATGGTTATTAACGTATTCAAACAACTTTTTTGGATTATGTTTACTATCCGCAGCTATAAGTATCTCTAAATTACACTTGGCATTCCTAACTGATCTTTTAACCTGACGTCTAAGCTCGATATATCTATTAAAGTTAGCTGCCGTGCCATTGCGCTTATTAAGTCTATACGCTCTATTACGCTCGTTTATGAACTTGCCTATTTCCCTAGTCCACCACTTCAGCCTACCACGATTTCTAGCGTGCTTAGGCCTACGAGGAATAAACTCCCTTTCAATATTCCTAAAACTTTCTTTAAATGCCACCCAATGCACATTTGTGTCATTGCCCATAAATAAGTTATCCCAGTCCACTACTCTCATCCTATCAGCAAAACTATCAAAATTAGCCCTACGAAAATCAGGGACTTCTATTACGTTACTATCCTGAGTGTTTTTTATCGCTAACAAACCTAAGAATTTGATGATCACTGCATCCTAAACTCTCGCCTACTTCTAAACCTTCGACTATATTCTCATCATTCATCATCACCAAATCTAAAATATTGTCACTACGCGTTGGTTCGGTAACTATCTGTCATAAAAAGTTACTGTCCATAAACTCAACCAATCTCAAACCCTCCTCATTACCAGTAAAATTCTCATAATTAGCATTAGGGCAGTTAAAGTCTCCGACAATTATACTATTCCGATTGTCAATAAAATTACCAAGAAGTGAGTAAAATGTAGTATCTGTATCGAGGGGTTGAACGGGAGGTCTATAAACAACAACAAAATTAAAACTAATACTATGCGCCCTGACTTCAACACATATCGCATTAATTGCTGCCGGAAAATCTAACTTAACCTCGATAGCCCTAAGGGAATTACGAATGTACAGCAAAACGCCTCCACCAAACCTATGTAACCTATCATTAGTAAAGAGTTTAAAACCCTGTATATCAAGTTCCCCCAACAAGTCCCGAGTCACGGTATTTAACCAAGTTTCAGTGATAGCAACTATATCATAGTTGCTGGAATAAATTATCGCCTTAAATTCATTTAATTTATTTCTAGTACTACGCGTGTTACAATTAAAAGATGTTTAAGTTATTTTTTACCACGGGCCCGCGTTTTAAACTATTTATCACGTTGGGCCCGCGTTCCCCGGACCCACAACGTTTAAAGAAGGCTTCGACCTATACAGCTTTCGCACATTTTCGTCTATTAACCTACCTAGCCTAGCATTACCTATTTCATTAAAATGCACCCCATCTTTTATAAAAAGGCTAGGATCACTGAATTCGGACCACAGCTTTATGAAGGGTACATTTTCCTCAGCACAAATCTCTTCTAATATATTATTAAAAAATATTGTTTTTGACGTAATCCTAAGACCCAACCCGTGCCTAGGGGTAATACCTAGAACTAAAGACCTATCTGACCTCGCCTTCAGGGACCTAATTAACCCCCTATATCTCTCCAAAAGGTCAGGCACTCTCGTATCGGGCCTATACGAGTCGTTGCCTCCTACCATCATCACCAACATTGAGTGACGGGAGGCAACATCAATCCTACCCACTTCATCTCTAACTCTGTCAACCCTGGCCCCTGGGAGACAGACCCTCCTCCTCTTGGTTGGATGCTGTTCAAGGAACTCTTTGTCCATGTGGTGCACTAAAGAGTCCCCAATTAAAATAGTTTCCCCCTCATTCACGTCCCTTTCCAAATGGGTGGAAGGGTTCGAAACCTCGATACGGCGGGGGGGATTCCTATCACCTAACGTACGCGGCCTAGCTCCACCCTTAACCGAGCTCTAAATCCCTCGCTATCTACTACTCTCGGACTAACCTTAACCTCTTCCTCAACTCTATCTAACCTTCCCGACAAGCTACCTAAACTAGAAACTAGGTTACGTACCTCACCCTTCAAATTACTAACATCTTCAACATTAGTATTGGTTCGGCTTCCATCAACCGCAGCCCTACCCCTGCCCTCATCAAGCGTTGCAAGTCTTTCCGCTACCTCACCTACACTGCGTTTTATGTCAACTAATTCCTCCATGAACTCGCAAAAGAAACAAACTGATCTATCGGTAATCACCATAGGACCGCTGTTATAATCCTTAAATTCCAAATACCACCGGTTTACCCTACACCTAACACAACGCTTTCTGCGACGGCATCGCAGTGAAAAATTAGTTTAAACCATCACAGGTATAGGTTAAATTAAGCCGGCACGCTATGAAAACTTCTAAATCGCTAAAAACCACTAATATTCAATTACTTAACTATAACAACGTGAATTTAAACGCAAGTATATAAAATTCAAAACTATCCAAAAGCAAAATTCTCAGCAATATACAGAAGTAGATGCAATATCAGAGAGCTCAGGAAATGCGTCCATTCAGTACAGAGTCTGGCTGATATGCAAGTTGAGAGAATATGTGTATAAAGGTACAGATGTGAGAGAGTGGTCAAAAGAGGCGGAAGAGTATAAAAGGTATGCGAAAAAGTTGGCTGTATGGATGGGAGTGCTATATTATATGAGGGTAAATAAGGTGGGTGAGACAGTGTGTGTGCCAGTGATGATGTTTGAGGGTATGGTAGATTGGTAATTATTACACATAGGATGTATGGGCATGTGGGAAAAAACAAGTTATGGGAATTGATGAAAGGAATGGTTTTCCACCCTAGGCTGGGACTGGTTGTTGCAGAAGTGGCAACTACTTGAGAGTTGCCAAAAGCAAAAATACCACTCCCAGTATAGCTGCCCCCCAGTGCAAAAGATTGAAGTGAAAGAACCCTGGGAGCTTGTGGTGTTTGATATTATGAGTATGCCGAGAACGAGTAGAGGGAAAGTTGGAATATTAGTAGGGGTCGATCACAAGAGTAAGTTTGTGTATGATGCTTGGAAGGCTGTGTAAGTGTTTAACAGATAATGGGCCTGAGTTTAGGGGTGCTAGTTTTGAGAGAATGTTGAGTGAGAATGGGATAGAGCATGTTAGAATAACTCTGTATATGTCTGCTTCGAATGGTTTGGCTGAGTGAACGGTGAAAATGATAATTGAAATGCTGCGTGTATGTACTGAGGAAGGGACTGAGTGGGATGCTGAGTTGGCAAGAATTGCCTGGTGCTACAATTCGACATACCACTCAGCATTCAAACTTCCCCAAGAAGGTGTGTGTCTACATTTGGAAGGTCTGTGCAAAAGGATATACGATTAAATGAGAATACATGTGATAGATAGAGAGAGGCTGGGGGTGCAAGCCAGCACAACTCAGTGCCGGTCCCAAGCCCAGATAAATGGTGAGGGTTGGCGTCAGGAAGGGCATCCAGCCGTGAAAGATTTTGCCAAAACCAAGAATGATGAGCCAAATTCATATAGCCTCGGAAAATGCCAGGGCGTACCCCGTATGCGACACGCAGGGGCCTCGCCTGACCCCCGCGAGAAATGGACGAGGGCTGCCGAGTCGAGGACGGGCTCGGGTAAAGAAGCTAGTCCGAGTGGTTAGAGTTGGGACGTTGAATGTAGGCTCTATGACTGGGAGAGGAAGGGAGGTGGCGGATTTGATGGAGAGACGGTGTGTGGGAGTATTGTGTGTGCAGGAGACGAGGTGGAGAGGAAATAAAGCAAGGGAGCTGGGAGGGGGATATAAGTTGCTTTATAGTGGAATGAATGAACAGGGTAGAAACGGTGTTGGTATAGTGCTGTCAGAAGTGCTGAAGGATAGCCTGGTGAGTGTGAGTAGAAGGAGCGATAGAGTTATGAGTGTTAAGCTGGGCCTTGACGAGATGACGGTGAACATCGTGAGTGCGTATGCCCCCAAGCTGGCTGTGAAGGTGTAGAAAAGGAAGTGTTTTGGAATCAGTTGGATCAAGAACTTGGTGTGATGCCAGAGGGGGAAAAAGTTATCTTGGGTGGAGACCTGAATGGCCATGTGGGAAGAAGTAGAGAGGTGATTGAGAGGGTGCATGGTGGTTGGGGCGTGGGAGAGAGAAATGAAGAAGGGGAAAGGGTGGTGGATTTCGCGATGGCGTTTGATCTAGCGATAGTCAACACCTTCTTCCAGAAAAAAGATAACCAGTTTGTGACCTATAGGAGCGGAGGAAGAGAAAGCCAGATAGACTTTCTAATGTGCAGGAGATCCCATTTGGAAGAAGTTAAGAACTGCAAAGTCATAAACGGGGAAAGCGTGGTGGCGCAACATAGAATCCTGGTGATGGATTGGTCGTTTAAGAGTGGTAGGAAAAGAAGGCAAGAACAGGTGACACCTAGGATAAAGTGGTGGGGACTGAAGAAAGAAGACCAGAAAAGGAGATTTGAGGAGAAGGTTTTGGAAGAAGTAAGGTCGTTGGAGAGTGTACAAGAATGGTGGGAGGAGAACAGCCGGGTGATATTGAGAGTTGGTGAGGAAGTACTGGGCAAAACATCAGGTAGAAGACCCCCTGAAGATAAAGAGATGTGGTGGTGGAATGAAGAGGTTCAGGAGGTGATTAAAAGGAAGAAAGATGCTAAAAAGAAGTGGGACACATCTGGTAGACAAGAGGATAGAGAAAGCTATAGGCAGGCGAAAAAGGAGGCGAAGAAGGGAGTGGCAAGAGCCAAGGCGCAGGCGATGGATGAAGTATATAAAGAGTTGGAGACACCGGCGGGAGAGAGAAAGATCCTTAGAATAGCGAAGGCTAGGGATAAGGCGAGTAAAGATTTTACTCAAATTAAACAGGTAAAGGATGGGCAGGGAGTGGTCTTAAAGGATCAGGATAAAATCATGGATAGATGGAAGAGTTATTTTGAACATCTGTTAAATGAGGAAAACTTAAGGGTTATTTTTGAAGATGGTGTCCCAAATCAAGGGTTAACTTCAGGAGTGAGTAGGGAGGAGGTGAAGGTGGCGTTGAAAGGAATGAAGAAGGGGAAGGCATTGGGACCGGATGGGATACCAGTGGAGGCGTGGAATTGTTTGGGAGATGAGGGCATAGATCTATTGTGGGATCTGATGCAGAAGATATATGAACAAGAGGAAATGCTGGAGGAGTGGGGGGATAGTACACTCGTACCTATCTACAAGAGAAGGGGGACATCCAGGATTGTGGAAATTATAGGGGAATAAAGCTTATGTCACACACGATGAAGGTTTGGGAAAGGATTATAGAGAAAAGGTTAAGAGAAGAGACAACCGTGGGGGAAGAGCAGTTGGGTTTTATGCCAGGTAGGGGAACAACTGATGCGATTTTTGCACTGAGCAGTTGATGGAGAAACACCGGGAGCGACAAAAGGGACTGCACATGGTTTTCATTGACCTAGAGAAAGCATATGATAGAGTGCCACGCCAGGAGGTTTGGAGGTGTATGAGAGAGAAAGGTGTGCCGGAGAAGTACGTTAGGTTGGTGCAATATGTATGAAGGAGCAAGGACCCAGGTTAGGAGTAGTGTAGGTGTAACGGAATGGTTCCCCGTGAGGTTGGTCTACATCAGGGATCTTCTTTGAGCCCGTACCTTTTTGTTTTGATTATGGATGTGTTGGCCCAGGGGATAAAAGATCAATCCCCTTGGTGTATGCTCTTTGCAGACGATATTGTTCTGTGCAGCAACAGGAGAGTAGTAGAAAGAAAATTGGAGGAATGGAGGAGGGCTTTTGAAGACAGAGGGTTGAAAATCAGCAGAAAGAAAACGGAGTACCTGAGGTTCTACGAAAATCAAGACTCAGAAATTAGTTTAGAGGGAGCGAGGTTAAAGAGAGTAAGTAAGTTTACGTACTTGGGATCGACAGTGGGTGAGGACGGTGAGCTGGACACAGAAATAACACACAGAGTGCAATCTGGTTGGAAAAATTGGAAGAAAGTTTCAGGGGTGTTGTGTGACCGAAGAATAGCCGCAAGGGTTAAGGGAAAGGTGTATAAGACTGTGGTAAGACCGGCTATGATGTATGGGGCTGAGTCTTGGGCTATAAAGAAAGATCATGAGAAAAGACTAGATGTAACGGAGATGAGAATGCTGAGATGGATGTGCGGAGTGACAAGGTTGGATAGAGTAAGGAATGAAAGGATAAGGGGCACAACAAAGGTTGGAGAAATCTCGAGGAAGATACAAGAAAGTAGACTGAAATGGTATGGACATGTGATGAGAGGGGACGAAGATTATGTGGGTAAGAGAACGATGAATATGGAGGTGCATGGCAGGAGAAAGAGAGGCAGACCAAAGCGAAGGTGGATGGAGAAGGTGAGGGACGATTTGAGGGAGAAGGGTTTGTCGGAGGGAGAAGGGTTTGTCGGAGGAAGAAGCCCAGGACTGGGCTGTGTGGAGGAGGCTGGTCAGAAACGCCGACCCCGCATAGAGGCGGGAACGGGCGAAGAGAAAGAAGAAGATGGAGAGAGGCTGGTGGGCATTTTCAGTCATTTGGTGTTGGTGAGCTTGTTCTGAAAGAGGTGCATGAGACTGGAAGAAGGAATGAGTATAAGTTGCCGCAAAAGTTTGAGGGTCCATTTGTGGTGAAAAAGGTATGGGAGAATGGGGTAACATATGTGATTGAGAGGGAGCAAGAGAATGGACAGTGTGAAGAAGTAAGAGCACATCATCGGCAGTTGCGCAAATGGCAAATACCTCCGGAGTACATCGTATGTCACCCAATGTATGATATGTGAGAGAGGATGGAACAAAAGAAAGCGCTAGAAACCAAGAACATGATGGGAATCCAGGGTGAATGGATGGATGCAGATCTGGAGTTCTTGATTGTGTCAAAGCGGGTGAAAAGGAAGAAAAAGGTGAGAAGAAAGGGAATGAAAGGTGTGAGAAAGCCAGGCAGATAGGTGAAGTACATGAGCTGAAGGATTCCCAGTTGGACTCTGGAACAGCCGCAGGTGAGGCGGAGTTAGAATGGGATGTTCGGGACTGGTGGTTCATGGTGCCAGCCTGGTCCATCCGGGGAATTCTCGTTTGAGGGTTTTGGGGTCCCAGACCTTGAAGGCCTTTCTTTTCTGGGATTTTCTGAGGGTGGAGGAGAAGAGTGGAACGGGGGAAATAATCTTCACTCTGAAGTAGAAAATTGTGTCAGGAGGGGGCATTAAGAGTGTGGGGTTTGCAATTCTTGAGAGTGAGAGTGAAAGGGAAAATGTATGTGAGAGAGAAAGGAGTGTAACTGAGCAAAGTATTGTAACCTTAATGGAAAGTGTGAGGGATGAATGGGGAGTAGATAGAGGTGAAGGAAGTATAAATGAAAGAATGAGGAAGAGAATGAATGTGATTGATTTTTATGAGGAAGTGAGAATGTTATTGCTTGAGATAGAAGAAAACGTGCTGAATAAAAGCTTAGATGTAGAATTAACAAGTAGTATTAGAGAAGATATTAGAAGTAGATAGGTTAGGACTATAGAGAAAGTGCAACAGTGTTTAGGGAGTGGTGATGGTAATGTAGGATAAAGTATTGTAGTAGTAGTAGTATTGTAGGATGTATGAGAGAGAGAGTGGTTGGAAACTCAACCAGGTGCAGCCTACTTTTTGAGGCCAGAAGCTGGGCTGTGCTTGAAGGAGGAAGGTGTCTGGGTGAGTTCCCCAGACCTGCTGATCCCCAGCTCTGGTGCCACCCTGCAGGTTTGAACCTCATTCCTTGTATTGTAAATAAATATTTAAAAAAAAAAAAAATGAAATTGTAGATATATTTTTAAGTATAACAAATTATTAATGAAGTGATTGTTAGTCAGTGGTTAGTCTTAAATATTGAATGTTTACTGTATTTGTTAAATATAAAGATTATTAAATAACTGAATTATAATTTTAAAAAAATAAATAAATAAATGAATGATGTATAAAGTTAAATTTGTAAATATCTGTTATTCTTATGATAGCCATGTATCTAATTAATGATTTAAGTAATTTTTTTGTTAAATAAAAGCAAAAAAAAAAAAAAAAATTTTTTTTGAAAAAAAATTATCTATGTAAATAATTCATTAATGAATATTGTGTATAAAGATTGTAAAGGAAAGGAAGAGACAACCATATTTAGGATAATATAGTAGGTGTGTAGGCTGTACGGCAAGACAGGTGGAAAGGAGCTTGGGGGGGGGAGATGTGGAGGGTGAACCCTTTTTCCCTTTTAGTCGTCAGCCCTTTCCACCTGGCCTTGATTATTATTATTTAGATATTAAATTTATTTAATTTTTTGATGGAAATATTGTTATAGGATTTTAATGGTTCTCTCTTTCTTTCCAGAGGAATAAATAGATAGTAAGAAGTAAATAAATAAAGAATAAGTATGTTATAAATAGATAGTAAGAAGTAAATAAATAAAGAATAAGTATGTTATAAATAGATAGTAAATAAGTAAGGATTAAAATATAAAGTAATAAGTAAATAAACATTAAGATAAACTATTAAGTAGAAAGATAGTAATAAATAATAAGCATTAAGATAATAAACTAAGTTTAAAGATAAATGTTGTTAAACTTGTAAACAAGGAATGAGGAATAAAACAGTTCTGTTAATAATAAGAGAAAAAAAAAACAGGAGGAGAATGGGAATATTTACTGGAGATCTGGATCTTGTTCCAGATTTGGGAGGAAGGGGTGTGGGAAGTGAGAGAGAAGACAAGTTCATTAGGAAAGGCAGCAGGCTTCACAGACCTTGCTACGGGCCTCAGTTCACGCATGTTTGAAAGCTATTGTACTGTATTTGCAAGAGATGGGTTGCGTTGAAGAAGGTGAAAGGCCGACCCCAATGAGGAGCTGCATAAGTGAGATCCTTGCCCCCATGGACTATAGTTGGGGGTAGGGGGTGTTGGTAAACACGGGTGAGAAGATCCGACTCCGAGTATTCCAAAAGGCGGGGTTCATGAACTACACCTGTACAAGTGTTGAAGGAAGTGTGGGGAAGGCAGTCCAGAGGAGCAGAAGCCAGGGTCGAGAGGGACAAAATCTTCTGATACTGGGCTCCGGAGGAGACTTCCACCACAAGAGCACCATCATTCTGATGCCACATCTGTCGGGGATTGCCACAACAGGAAATGAAGTCATCATAGACCTCAAAAACACTCCATTGTGAGAGAAGAGGAAAGACAGAAGAAATGAGAACACGAAACTGAGTGTAGTCAGGGTCAGAGCCGTCGGCCCCTATGAAAGGGTTCAAAAGACTTGCAGGAATATGACATACGAGAAGACTTAGAACAAGGAGGATGTGAATTTTCCGCATCAGAAGTGGGACAACCCATTCATGATGCAGTCTTCCAGTGGTAGAGGACACGAGCGCATGGTCGCCCACCACCCAAGTGCTATAAGACGAGTTAATTTTATCCATAAGAATGAAATTGTAAAGAAAATGGACCCAGGGGATGCGAGAAACTGCCTACCAGTAAGAAAGGGAGGGGCCCTCATCCCCAGGGGTTACTGTCAGTTCAAAAATGGAGGCTCCATGATACGAAAGTTTGCCCCCAATGGCATCACCTCCAGAGACCGGTACTGGGAGCCAAAGACCTTGGCAGCTCTTTCTGAACCCCCACCGACATAGCCCACTGGGTCAGAACACATAAGCCCCCAACCACAACAAGGTGGCCACCCCAGGGTAGTAAATATAATAAAGGTAATAATAAGGTAATAAATGTAAATAAAGGTAAAGGTACCAATATCCTTTCCAATATTTATTACTCCCTCTGGTTCCATTTAAATGGGAGTAATAAAGATTGTAAAGGATATTGGTACATTTATGTACCTTATTATTTATTACCTTTAGCCTCAAAATCTGGAAAAAAAGAGACATTAATTACTCTCTATGGTTCCATTTAAATGGAACATTCTGTAGAATGTAACACAATTAGATCTGGTACTAACATTTTAGCTTGAGAAGTGATGCATCAGATCTGTTCACATTCTACCAAATTTCTATATAGCCTGCAATAAAATCAAGAACCATGAGGTTAAATATTAGTTAAATTAATCCATCCAACTAAACATCACAAAACTAGCTTAACATTCCATACTGATTTGTTTTTTAATTGAATTGAATAACCTTTATTATTAGTAAAATAAATAAATTTCTTTTACAGTGACATAAATAATTGTGAAGCTGGACTATTTATTTTATTTAATTTGGCCCTTAACCCTTTGGATGTGCAATTCCTGACCGTGTACTTTCCACCTGTGTGCAAAACAATCGGGAAATTTACCCTTTTGTTAAAGTAAAATAAATCAAGTCAAGCACCATTTTGTTAAATTATTTTACAAAATAAACATTTTCTCTTACAAATGAAACAGAATTTAGTGGGTAACTTGGGAATATGGTTAGTAGAATCTTATGAAAATTTACACGTTTTCAAGCGTTTATGTTCAGTCTCGTATAAGAAAGTGGGGGAATGAAATGTGCGCTACGGCAGCTAAAAGACAAAGACTGGAAAGTTATGAACAAATGAGAGCTGCGTTAGATGCAATAAGCTCTGGAAGCAGTGAGTGTGAAAGTGATTATAGTGAAACTGATATAAGTGACAATGGAGATGATATTACAGCAAGTAGTAATAGTTCATTTTCATGGCAAAGTGTGCAATGTTGCCAGTCTAACAGATATCGCTTTCAAGAAAATGTAGGACTTCAACAAGGTTGCAATCTAAATGAAGCAAGTTCAGAAATAAACTTTTTTGAGTATTTCTTTGACAATGTTATGATGCAAAATATAGTGGAACAAACAAATGAGTTTTACCAATATGAGAAAAGAAGATTAGGCCCATCTCAATCTTCCAGGATGCAATGATGGCATGATACAAAAAATGATGAACTGTATGTCTTTTTTGCTCTAACAATGCTCATGCCACACATAAATAAACATAGACTGCAGGATTACTGGGGTTCAGACTCCTTGACTGAAACACCTTCCTTTCGCAAGTATATGTCAAGAGATCAATATTTATTACTCATGAGATTTCTGCATTTTACAGACAATTCAATTCCTCCAAATCAGCCAAATGATCGTCTTGTAAAAATCAGACACTGTATAACTCATATGAAGTCAAAGTTTTCAAATATTTACAATCCAGGACAAAAATTAGTTATTGATGAATCTCTTGTACTTTTCAGAGGGAGGGTAATTTTTTGACAATACATACCCTCCAAGCATCATAGATTTGGAGTGAAATTTTTTATCCTTTGCGATTGTGAAACTGGATTTGTCTTGGATTTCATCATTTACACTGGATCAGGCATAGATTATCCTGCAAATGATCCACTAGGACATTCTGGAGCGATTGTAAAGACACTTTTAGCATAGGTTGTGCGGGCCTCCAGTGTCGCGCATACGTTGTGCGAGCCTCCAGTGTCGCGCATACGTTGTGCGAGCCTCTGCCCGCTTGCGACTTTTTAGGGTTAATGCACTTTGGACAATCCAACGAAGGTGGTCCTTTGTTGGGTAAGCTCGGCCTTGGCCGAGAGTTTCCGAGTATCAATATAAATAGTTTCTACCAAGTTTGTTTTTTTCCCGAAGGGATGAATGGAAACACCACTTCAAAAATTGGAGTTTTAGTTCACTCATAAATTCCTTTTATTTACAAAGTTTATACAGAACGAGCTACTGATAAATAATCAGAAGTTTACAGGGGGAGAGGTTTTACCTCTTACAACAACAGCTCAAGCAGGAGTTTACAGGGGTAGAGGTTCGACCCCATTTCTCAATAGTTAAGGTGGGAATTGAAAGCGAGGAGGCTTGTCCTCCTCGAGTAAGAGTTACGGCAGGAATTTAAAATGAGGAGGCTTGGCCTCCTTGGTCTAAGCCTCAGGCAGGAATTTAAGATGAGAGAGGAGCCACCTCTGGTAACAACGGCTCAGGGAGGAAATTTAAAGTGAGGGAGGTGCAACCTCTGGTATCAAGAGCTCAGGCAGGAATGATTTAATTTACAATACAAGAAATAAATAAGCCTCAATTTTGGGGGAATGCAGTCGAAGGTTAAGCTCCCACTTTAGTTGGAGAGCTAAAGAATTCTGACGTTAAGCATAATTTAAGCAAAAAGTTAACAAAAAAAGATACTAATTTTTGTAAGGTATACACTTTTGGGTGGCGACATAATGTCGGGGGACCGACATGTACAGAGTACATTAAGTACATAAATTACATTATATTACATACATTAATTACCGTTAATTACAATTTTAGCAATTTGTTAATTGACATATCTAATACTGAAGTAATCTGAATAGGTAACACAATTTAAACAATGAAGGAGAGTTCTCCGTTGTTTTATAATTTACAGGGGATTAACAACAATGTTATATATTTATAGTTAACAATAATTACGCCAAATCATATCTAATATTATTAGACGAATGGTTGGTTATTATAGTTTGACAGTCTAATTAGCCAGCGATGAGGAAAGCGGAGAAAACATACGGTGTACTTTTCATTTGAACGTACATGGACATTAATGATAACGTAACCATAAGTAACGGAATTTGAATGACAATTAGGTAGAAGTAGTAAGTGCAGGTAATGAGAACGCGGATAACTATGTGCCTAAGTAGATAACCAGTAGCCTGGCAGGGAACAATCTGGTATATTATAATAATATAACATCACATCTTAACGTTATAAATTGGTAGCAGAGGCAAGAGAGAAGAGTTCGAATTCAGAGGCTCGCTTTTGACGGTAACGTAATCGGAATTCGAGCCTTCGTCTCAGCAATAATAGACAACTTGCGAGTGGTGAAATAATAAAAAGAAAAAAATAAACAAAAAGAATACATGTACGTATCATGATCGTCAATAGACATGTACGACTGCACACGTAGTGTACACATATCATTCGTCACACAATAGGTTGTGTGCGTAATATAGACACGAGTAAACATAGACTGATAAGTTGATAGAGAATAACTAGACAATGGGTAATAGGTAATAAAATAGGTAATAGGTGATAAAATTATAAAGGACAACGGTCAAGAAGGAACATGGATGTATGAATGAGTATGGTTGCATAACACCGACACCAGACAGGACACAACATATAAATAATGACTTATAGATAGTAAGCTTTTATTAGTATTAAAGAATGTACCATACATTGAATACTAAGGATAGCCTCATACTAAGCACGTGATCGAAACGTGAAGGAAACTAAGTTACTTTATGACGTCAGAGTGACTTACTCTGTACGTACAGCATAAGTCATTATTTGGGAGAAATCAAAGGAGACGAATTAGAGAGGCACAGCTAAGGGGGGACATTCGCTGTTTACAGCGAACTTCTAATGGCACAAACATGGATACTGTTCAACCATAGAAATGGTAAATCGCAGGTTGTGACACTGCTCTCCCCTATGAAAAAGGATGTGGTGGGGTGGAAGTTTATTTACAATATATTAAAAAAAATGAAACGGACAATTTCGGGTTGGATTAATCAAGGCAATTTAGTGGAATGATAATTATATTAATAAATAATAAAAAAAAAAAATCAAGGGGAAAATTTTAAAATTACAGCAAATAAATTAACAAGGTTGAGGTCTGATTACTAGAATGTAGTGGAAATCTAGATCAACAAGTATAAAGTCCGAAGTTGTCACCTTAAAAAAATTATAAGTATGATTAATTGTGGCAATCATACTACATAAACAATCTTATAAACTAATGAACCATCTAAGTTATTTCTGGCATTTCGACATAATTATTTCAGTTAAAGTTCCAATTACAGGATTGAATCTAATTTAAGTAAATTTTTAGTTTGTCCAACGTTATAGTAACAAGATTTACGGAACCGTGATAAATTCGGAAAGACTTCCAAGGTTAAGATAATTTTAGGGAAAAAGATACATACATAGTAAATAATGGTTAAAAGGAAAATTCAAAATTTAAGGTTCAGGAATTTTCAATTCATCTGGTGACTACTTGAAATGGAGTTTAATCCATCAGTAATGACAGAGATAAGAGTTTCCGAAGATATCATGATTATACAGTAAAAAACTAATCGTATTCACTATGGTAGATAAAAATTGAATTAAATTTTATTGGTGGACGAAGTCTTCAGCAGTGGAGCACGGTTGCAGAATGTAAACTTATTTCAAGTCCGAATAAGTTGGTAAAAGATTAAAATTGATTTAAAGAAAAGTAAAATTAATTTATTGAAAACATGAAAATTTATCTAGTTACCGTTTTAGATACTTAGATATTGTTATCCATTAAGAATATCCAGGAGAAGGAAGATAGAATTACGTAATAGACGATGTATAGACCTTGGGTCGTGTTATTTGGCACAGAGTGCAAATGCTAGGTGGTTTACCCAAAAATGGGGAAAAGGAATTTATAGTTGAAGTTATACGTGATTGCGTATACGTAGGAAAAAATATGGGTAATACGCGTGTCTAGCTGAGTGGGTATGTACAGTTGTGTGTAGAATATGAAAGTAATTGGTTCATCCCGGGAAGAACTGAATCCTTAGTGGTCAATGGTAAATCATGAAATTTTGAAGAACGGATTAGCTTAGAGGTTGGTTAAAATTAACTTAATAAAACAACAGGCAAGATTATATATTGTAAGCAGCAATTAAGTTTAAATAAATTCAAATAATCCAGAGTAAACATCAATCAGTTAACTGCAATTAAATATACTTTATCGTGATAGCCAATGATTTTAGAATAAGATTTATATGATAAAAATAAGATATGCGTAGTGAATTTCCTTTCCACTAAGTACGCCAATGATTTCAAGAGTGTTTCAGAGTGTGGGTAAGCGTAATTGGGTGAAAGTGTAATCAGTAGGAAAGTGAATTCAAATAGGTGTCGAAAGTAATAAAATTCAATCGGGATTATAGATTTTACGTAATTAACTCAGTTGCACGTATGAAGGTAATTAAAATGAATACGCACTTAAAAAGACTTTAAATTAGTTAAAGTACATTGAGCGGTATTGGGAACTGAATTTAGGCACAGAATTCAATTCGAAGTAACCTTCATAGCGTTATATTAACAGTATCTCACCATTAATAGTGACCAGCAATATCAGTAGCAATTGAATTTTATTTGACGAGTTGAAGGGGCATAGATAACAACAGGTTTTAGTGGAATTCATGGTAGGGGCAGTTATGTTTATAATAGAAATGGTGTAACAGAATTATTAGAAGGGGAAAAGGAATGGCATCCTGGTATAGTGTGTCAAAATTGGCTATAATTTTGGGTTGATACCTTAACAACCGATATAAGAACATCTTAATGACAATTACTCAAGACTAATTTGAATAAAAAAAAATCAAAAATAAAAGTTGAAAATAGAACTCAATTATGAGCTATTCTGAACTGAACACTTGTAGGTTATAAGTTCCGTATAATTAAGATTAATTTAAAAATTAAAACAAAAACAACTTAACCTAAATTGAGGGTATGTTCGGTCATACGGGTGAATTTCACGAACATACGAAGCCAGACAAATCAGCTGCATGGTTAGGTTGTCTTGCGATCGGGCATGTGGGTCATTTGGTTAAAGGTTTTCGCAACATGCCAGGAAGCAATGGACTGACCATACGAGCCTTGCTCACTCAAGAGGAGGTGGTGTATCGGATTAAGAAGAATGACTTTCACTGGTTTCAGAAAGGATCCAGGAACAGCCAAAGAGAAAGATTTGCAAAGTAGAAGGCAAGAAGGGCGAAAACATGAATTCGCGGAAGAAAAATGAAAATGATCGATGGAACGATCATATTATGGTAGTGAGGAATATTCCGCGCTTGCCCTTCCGCGCGTACAACTTCCGACGGAGGAGTAGGTTCGGGTTCGCTCCCGGCACCTATGGGCTTAGCCTCGGAATTAGGTGTAAATTCCTCTACCTTTGAAAACAGAATCAAGTCATCTTCCTTAAATAGGGATTTAAGCGAAATGACCAAATCGGAACTTAAGGGAATGAGTTTTCAAATTTATTTGGAATAGCCAGAACACTGGGAACTTCAAGTTCCGGCCTAACTGTCACTGAAGGAGGTGACTCGCTCTCGATGGAGTCACAGGGGTTTACTGTGAAGACATTCGAGTCTTCGTACTCAAAATTATCAAAAGTATGTTGGTTTTCTAGTTCTTCGTTCGTCGGAACTAGAACGGAACAATTGACAATTGATGAAGAATCTTCCCCATCTGGTAGCAGTTCCTTTTTATTTTGAACTGGTTCCAGGGAGTCCGTCGGGCTCTCTGAAACGAGTCTTTCACCCTCAGCTGAAAAGACCGAAGAATAGGGGTGACAAACATATTCGAAAAGTGAGTTTTTCCTCGAATTAGGCCTGCTTCTCTATCGGCCCAATAAAAATCGTGCGTAATAAGGAAATTCATCCCCAGGAGTAAGTCTCCATCCCAATTCAATTCAGATACGACCACAAATGGGGTCAGATAAGGGACTGAATCAAACTCAATAGGAAGGATGATTTCTCCGGTACTGTATTCTTCCCAGTCATCATCAATGCAGGACAAACGAGAATGCAAATCGAATTTTTCCGTAGCCACCTTGAGTAACTTCTCGTATACGTGTTGGTGAATGTAATTCGCCTGACAGCAAGTTTCAACAAGAGCCAAAACTGCTTGGTTGTTAATAGAAGTTTTCATGAAAATTTGTGGGCGTTCTTCCATGAGCTCCATTTCAAGAGTCCAAGAAGGCGTCTCCGAAACATGTGAACATGCTTCGTCTGCATCAGCGATGGTTTCGCACGAGGTTGGGGTATTGGGAGGAAAACCAAAATTTGGAATATCGCAATCAGGGGAATCGGGTGACCAACTGGAGAGACATGATGTCTGCAAGTGACAATACGTCTCTACGTGAGCACTTTGCTCTTTAGGAAAAGATTGCTTGCTACACTGCTCACAACACAAACTAACGGAGTTTAACAAGAAGTCATTGGGACACGATCGATTCATTACTAAACTGTTACTGTCAAAAACTGACTCGCCTACAGGACCTTGTGGGGCATTCTCCCAGCTGCTACTACAGCAGAAAAAGCATCATCTGAAGCAAGATGACGGTCATCATGACCAAAAAAATCAAAAACAGGGTCATCTTTCAGACCACTTAAACGAGGCGGCATTGCCGATTGATCAAAAACAGGGTCATCTTTCAGACCACTTAAACGAGGCGGCATTGCCGATTGATCAAAAACAGGGTCATCTTTCAGACCACTTAAACGAGGCGGCATTGCCGATTGATCAAAAACAGGGTCATCTTTCAGACCACTTAAACGAGGCGGCATTGCCGATTGATCAAAAACAGGGTCATCTTTCAGACCACTTAAACGAGGCGGCATTGCCGATTGGCCGTTGGCCGAAGTAAACTCAAAACAATTCGGGTCCTGTGGAGAAAAGTTATCATAAACATGGTCATCCTGACCATCTAACGCGTCCTCTTTGGGACATGCATCATCTAAACCAAAAACAACATCAGTAACAGAATTCGCGTCCTTTTTGGGACATGCATGGATATCTGATCCATCTGAATCAAAAACGAGGTCTTCTCGACCAAAGTTCACTGAATGAACTATGTCAGTTGATCAATGTCCGAATGACTAAAATTACTGACAATTTGAGGAGCAGTGTCTAAATCATCGTACAAGTCATGGCCATCGGGACCAACACGGTTGTCCTGACCATGGTGAGAAGATAAATTCTGATTTTCAACATCGGTTGCACAGCAATCATCCAAGTTGTCTGAATTCACATTTAACAAAGAATTGGTCACATCCCCATTTACATTACAACAATTATTAACGTAAGTATTACACTTACTTTCAACGGAAGTTTCATCATAAAGACTTCCAACAGAAGTACCTTTATAATTATATAAATCAACAATTTCATTGTTGTCTTTACTGTTTTCAACATTAGCATCACAAACACTGTCACAAGATGCTTCACAAAAATCATCATCAGAGGCTGTGAGTTCTAGCCTCGAAGGAATTCATTTGATGAACAAGCTGGAACCAACGGTTCAGAGACAACTGAGTCAGAGAAGAAAGTTGGGTCAGGATTACCCAAATCTTCCAAGGGTGACGTTTCATCGTCACTATCCAGGTTCTGCTCGGGTGCCTCGCACCAGAGAAGGAAATAACGTCTTTTATCCCATTTAGCGACGAAGCATCCATCCGAAAAGTCGAAATGGAATCCGTAGGGTCGTAGGGATTCTGGGCCAATAATTAAATCACAATCGGGACAATATTCTGACGGCACTAACGAGACATCTATACTAAAAAAACAATAATCAATCCACACATCAAGTTTGGTTTCCGCAATGACGGGAATACGGTTACCCTCGGAATCCCGAACGTATGAAACGGATGGCGGTTCCTTAAAGAGAGGACACAGCAATTTATCCGCTAAAGACGCAGGAACAATACTGGACGAACATTTCGGATCAAAACGACCTAAAAGGGTTTCCTCTGGGCAACGGAGTTTGAAACCGATTTCGAGAAAAAAATATTCACTTTCTGGGGATTCCGAATGTACAGAACTCAAAGAGGAAGTGGATTGGGAAGGTGAGTCAGAATAAGGTACACTCAACGCCTTTCTACCCAGACCAGAAGGGTCAACGGAATCACTCCGATTCTCTACCGAAACATTATCGGGAGATGCGTTTTCGCGCATCTGAAGAATGATGACATGATCCATGAATAAAGGAATGAAGGGAAGTCAATAACTGGCGTGTATCGTTGTTTAAACCTTTAACGTCAACGTCCCATTTGACGGATCCCTGCCTGTCACAGTACTTCGTGATTACCTGCAGACCGTTATATATATCCTGCCAAAAACGTTTAAATTCTACCCAAGACCATTGATATATTTGCCCATTGGACCAATCGATAAGAAAGGTACGGACGCGCGCGGCGTCACCGAAATTTGGGTCACAAGTGTCAAAAGCAAAACTGATTTTATCCGCATCTGTAGTTAGACAACCTCTAAACGAATCGTCAATTTTACCGAACCAATTACAAAAGGAGGGTTCTACCAATCTATTATTAACGTGACCGCGAAAGTGAGGGACATCAACTGTACGTTTCAGTACGGAAAAGGGAGTTATAAGATTAACAGTAGTGCATGTCAGGGGGGGTAATGGTTTGGACATCGTTAATCATAACACGTGTCGTTGACACGGAAGTGTGTGTGTAAAACAAAAATAACCATGTAAGAGACAAGCAATAAAAAAAATAAATGGAACAAAGTCTAAGTATTTTGTATAGTTACGAAATAACGTAGAACAAAATGGGCGACTCTGCGTTTACTCCGGATGCCGTAATCGACGAGTAATTTTCGAATCTCCCAACGCTGAAGTCTCGTTGGCAAGGGTCGAAATTCCGTCAAAATCACACACTAGAAAAAAGGGTTACATTATAATAACAATAACATGAATTTTCACTAAAATTAATGAAAAAGGTTTAAATTGAAAAGAATAAAAAAAAAGGAACCTAACCTGGTTCAACTAAATAAAAATGTGAGTTATGGGTATAAATATCAGAATTATGACTGATCGCATTTATGTCCCACAACAAAATCTAAAATGATATTATTTAATATCCTCAATAAAAAAAAAATGTGCAGATAATTTTATAAAAGAATTTAAAAATTCAGATTTATAATCTGTTGGAAAAATAAATACGTGAATACTGAATCAATGACAACGTCTGATTAGTACTGTATTTCGTATTACTATCGAACAGTTAATTAAAATCAATTAGTTAAAAAAAATGATTAAGTGTTTATAAAGTCACTTCACTGTTTCACACTAAAAAGGGAAAAATAAAAGTGAATTAATATTACTAAAATTAAAGAAAATGATAATTAAGGAAATGATTTAAAAGTAATAATTAATAATTAAAACTCATCACATAAACGGAGAACGGGTGTGTGCCTCCGAGCCTCCACGAAACTTTGAAGGTCAGCCTCACTCAGCTGATGCCTCCACTAAGCTTTGGTGTGCCGCTCGTGACGTCATCTGATCGCCACGACGGAGCATACAAACGTTGAAGGAAGATCGTAGACAGGAAGACGGTCGAACGGTTGATTGGAGAAAAATACGAACAATAATTCAAAAGTTGATTGAAGAGAAGTCTATTTGGGGTTGAAGATGGTGGGGTTGGAGTCCAAGTTGAAGAGGTTGCGGTCGACGTCGAATGAGTGAATCCATGAAGTGTTTCAAAAATTGTTCAAAGTAGGCACATCCATTGATGGACGACGGTTTTTTCGGTGGGGGACTGAAACAGTCTCGGTGTTGGGGAACTAAAAACAGTCTCGGTGTTGGGGAACTAAAGCAGTCTCGGTGACCTCCAGTGTCGAATAGGTTGTGCAGGCCTCCAGTGTCGCGCATACGTTGTGCGAGCCTCCAGTGTCGCGCATACGTTGTGCGAGCCTCCAGTGTCGCGCATACGTTGTGCGAGCCTCTGCCCGCTTGCGACTTTTTAGGGTTAATGCACTTTGGACAATCCAACGAAGGTGGTCCTTTGTTGGGTAAGCTCGGCCTTGGCCGAGAGTTTCCGAGTATCAATATAAATAGTTTCTACCAAGTTTGTTTTTTTTCCCGAAGGGATGAATGGAAACACTTCACTTCAAAAATTGGAGTTTTAGTTCACTCATAAATTCCTTTTATTTACAAAGTTTATACAGAACGAGCTACTGATAAATAATCAGAAGTTTACAGGGGGAGAGGTTTTACCTCTTACAACAACAGCTCAAGCAGGAGTTTACAGGGGTAGAGGTTCAACCCCATTTCTCAATAGTTAAGGTGGGAATTGAAAGCGAGGAGGCTTGTCCTCCTCGAGTAAGAGTTATGGCAGGAATTTAAAATGAGGAGGCTTGGCCTCCTTGGTCTAAGCCTCAGGCAGGAATTTAAGATGAGAGAGGAGCCACCTCTGGTAACAACGGCTCAGGGAGGAAATTTAAAGTGAGGGAGGTGCAACCTCTGGTATCAAGAGCTCAGGCAGGAATGATTTAATTTACAATACAAGAAATAAATAAGCCTCAATTTTGGGGGAATGCAGTCGAAGGTTAAGCTCCCACTTTAGTTGGAGAGCTAAAGAATTCTGACGTTAAGCATAATTTAAGCAAAAAGTTAACAAAAAAAGATACTAATTTTTGTAAGGTATACACTTTTGGGTGGCGACATAATGTCGGGGACCGACATGTACAGAGTACATTAAGTACATAAATTACATTATATTACATACATTAATTACCGTTAATTACAATTTTAGCAATTTGTTAATTGACATATCTAATACTGAAGTAATCTGAATAGGTAACACAATTTAAACAATGAAGGAGAGTTCTCCGTTGTTTTATAATTTACAGGGGATTAACAACAATGTTATATATTTATAGTTAACAATAATTACGCCAAATCATATCTAATATTATTAGACGAATGGTTGGTTATTATAGTTTGACAGTCTAATTAGCCAGCGATGAGGAAAGCGGAGAAAACATACGGTGTACTTTTCATTTGAACGTACATGGACATTAATGATAACGTAACACATAAGTAACGGAATTTGAATGACAATTAGGTAGAAGTAGTAAGTGCAGGTAATGAGAACGCGGATAACTATGTGCCTAAGTAGATAATGACCAGTAGCCTGGCAGGGAACAATCTGGTATATTATAATAATATAACATCACATCTTAACGTTATAAATTGGTAGCAGAGGCAAGAGAGAAGAGTTCGAATTCAGAGGCTCGCTTTTGACGACGTAATCGGAATTCGAGCCTTCGTCTCAGCAATAATAGACAACTTGCGAGTGGTGAAATAATAAAAAAGAAAATAAAACAAAAAAGAATACATGTACGTATCATGATCGTCAATAGACATGTACGACTGCACACGGTAGTGTACACATATCATTCGTCACACAATAGGTTGTGTGCGTAATATAGACACGAGTAAACATAGACTGATAAGTTGATAGAGAATAACTAGACAATGGGTAATAGGTAATAAAATAGGTAATAGGTGATAAAATTAGTAAAGGACAACGGTCAAGAAGGAACATGGATGTATGAATGAGTATGGTTGCATAACATTTATATTGCGTAACACCAGACAGGACACAACATATAAATAATGACTTATAGATAGTAAGGCTTTTATTAGTATTAAAGAATGTACCATACATTGAATACTAAGGATAGCCTCGTACTAAGCACGTGATCAAAACGTGAAGGAAACTAAGTTACTTTATGAC
This sequence comes from Bathynomus jamesi, assembly GCA_023014485.1. NCBI lineage: Eukaryota > Metazoa > Arthropoda > Malacostraca > Isopoda > Cirolanidae > Bathynomus > Bathynomus jamesi. The sequence continues at coordinate 475,514 of JAJOZX010001692.1, forward strand.
GTCAGAGTGACTTACTCTGTACGTACAGCATAAGTCATTATTTGGGAGAAATCAAAGGAGACGAATTAGAGAGGCACAGCTAAGGGGAGGACATTCGCTGTTTACAGCGAACTTCTAATGGCACAAACATGGATACTGTTCAACCATAGAAATGGTAAATCGCAGGGTTGTGACATAAATATTTGAATAAAGGCCACATTCTGTATACCGACACTGGTATACAAGCCCATCACTATGCAAATATCTGCATGTAAATAAAACAGGATCATGTGGAACTGTAAAGGTAAATAGAAAAAACATGCCCAAGTTTCGCCCAAGTAGAAAAGGAGTGCTATCTGATGGAATCAAAACCTTTATTAGCACTAAAATGGACTGATAAAAGAGATGTGCATATGCTAACAACAATTTACAATGGAGAATGATCGACTCAAGAAAGGTCAATCGTCGAACAAATGAAATAAAATTCAAACCAGATGCTGCTGTGGACTATAAAAATAATATGCATCTGGTGGACAAATCTGATATGCAAATTAGCAGCGTAGAATGTGTTAGGAAAACTGTGAAGTGGTATAAGAAGGTATTCTTTCATCTTTTGGATATTTCGCTTTACAATTCCTTTGTACTCTACAAAAAAACTACGAAAAAGCAGATTTCCATGAGAGAATTCAATCTTACATTAGTCTCTCAACTATTCACGAAGTATGCTCAAATAACATCCCCACATCCTGGAAGACAAAGTGTGAGACCAAATGCTCCTGACAGACTTCTCTCAGCTAATTACATTGAAAGGCATCACTTGGAACAAGTTCCGCCAACACCATATCAACCTGTAGGTCAATGACAATGTCATGTATGTGCACATACAACACAAAGAGAAAAACATGTTAGAAAAGTTTCTACTTGGTGTCCGGAATGCAAAGTTGCATTGTGCCTTGAGTGCTTTGTTCTCTACCACACCTGTGCCAACTACTAAATACTAAATTCAGTAAAAGTGTAAAACAATGTTGTAAATAAGTATAATGGAAAGTGTAGATTTATCAAAAGAACATTTATTTTATGAACAATTATTTTCCAAAAGGACAATTATTTTATAAGGAGTTATTTTTCAAAAGGAATAAAAAATTACACTGCCCAACAAAAAAAAAATTTTTTTGCTGCTGATTTAATTCTAAGACCTGTTTCGGATAATATTGATGTGCTGATTTAAAAAATCACCTTAGATTTTGTGCATCATATCAGGTTTTCGTGCAATGCAATATGCCTATTTTGGGTGATCCATGAAGGACGCTTATCAAAATTGATGATTTTTGAGACCTGTTAACAGCTGTTTTGCTGTTAAAATTTTATCTGTGGAATACGCAAATCTGTGCATTAAATCTAAAGGTCATGTACAACATATTAAAATCTTGGATATCTGTGATTTCCCCAGGTGTGAGCATGACATCATGATCTGAGAGAGATTGCTTTAATATGGATTCATTTTTTGCTTATTTAAACACTTTTAATCACTTTGTGTGTCAATATTACCATTGTATATTAAAGTTCACTCCCTGCACAATTGTTTACTTTTCCATGCTGATTCTGAGTATGTAAAAACTTATTTTTTGAAAAGAAAAAAAATTGGGCATAACCCTGCCAAAATGCGATATCTCCAAAATATCCGTATTTGATTGCTCGAAAACCTGATGTGATAGGTAAAAACTAAGGTGATTTTTTAAATCAGCACACCAAAGTTACCTAAAAACAGGTGTTAGAATTAAATCAGCAAAATTGGTGTTGGGCGGTGTACATTCTTCAAAACTCAAATGTAAGTATAATACTTGCTCATTTATGTGTACATGTGTGCATATGTATACATGCATGCATGTGTGTGTGTATGTTTGTTGCCGATGGTTTATGAATATATCTGAGTCATAGATTCTTCAAAACTCAAATGTAAGCATAATACTTGCTCATTTATGTGTACATGTGTATACATGCATGTGTGTGTGTATGTTTGTTGCGGATGGTTTATGAATATATCTGAGTCATCAATAGCATTAAAATGCAAAATCATTTATTTTTATTGGGATTTTGTGCGAAAACATAAAAAAAATAACGTGACCATCATATGATGCTGGGAGCATTCTTCCGACAAACTTCCTGAGCATCATATGAGGATGGGAGCAGTGTAAGCATTAAGCTTTAGGCTTAACTGGGCTCTTAATTAAAAATAAAAGTTATTAATTAATTAATTAACACATCATTAATTAGCATATGTATTAATCTTAAATTATCATTCTCGATATAAAACAAATAAAGGCATTATTGAAAGACGAAAGTATGATACCAATACTATCCAAAGAAATCAATATTAGACACAAAAGATAAGAGATGAACAATCACAGGTAATGTACTTTTAATCCTAGATTACACACGAGAAATGAATAAACAAGTTATTTATATTTAATCCTAGATTTTTATTGGTATTCCATTATTAATCAAAATTTCAACTTAGTTTTAAATGAATTTACATTTACAATATTTTTATGTCAGCATTTAAATCATTATATAGTTTCAATCCAATGAAAATGGGTCATTTTTTGATATAAAGAATCTAAATTGAGGAATAACATGCTTTGATCTATTTCTTGTCTGATATGAGTAGATTTATTTACCCATTGTAAGTTAATGATTGTGTTCTTACACTTGTAGACAAAAAAAATAAAATGTGCCAATTTGATTACATCATAAAACATTAGTGGTTTTAGCTTCTTACATAATGCACTGGAATGATGAAGAAAATCAGCATCAGATAACCTTATTGCTCATTTTTGGATCACAGAGATACTGTTTAAAGCATTGTTGGCAGTTTCCACAAACAAGGGTGCAGTATGTTATATAAGGAAGAACAAGAGTATGATACAGAGTTAATAAAAACTGTTTAGGAATGACATTTCTAAGTTTAAACATTATAGCAACACTCCTTGAAATCTTTTTTGAGATATAATTTACATGATCACTCCACTGAAAATTTTTATCTAGCATTACACCAAGAAATTTTGTTACACTACATTCATTTACAGCAATTTCATTAACATTAAGTTGCAATATTCTACAATGATTGTGAAGCTCAAGTAAAAAAAAAAAAATTATGGGTTTTGGAAATGCATAAAAAACGTCACCAGCACAGACAGACTATAACAATCTGTATACTTTACAGCTTTCCTTTGGTCTGTATGAAAACTTAGCTCTACTGTTCATGTACATACAGTACATGAAAGCTCTGATTACAGGGTAAGCCTAATATAGGGCTTTGGCCTACCATGAGACCCATCTTTCAACCAGCTGATATGTTTCCTCAATAGGGCAAATTGGATAACCTAATAATCGTTTTAATTAGGATAAGGTTAAACTGCTGTTTGTCACCCAGCTTTAACTTTAAATAGCTGCACCTGCACTAGAAAAAAAAAAAAAGTGTGTGTGTGTGTGTGTGTCACCAGTTGGGTGCTAAACTGCAATTTTACCAAAGATAATTCAATAACATTTTAATGTTCATGTTATATTACATCAAAGAATTACATATTTATGAAGCAAAATATCTTTAACCCTTTGAGTGGGTAATTAAATTTTGAGCTGGTTCCCTTTGGAGCATCAATTATTCATCAAAAAAACGAAATTAGCAGTTTGACATTTTTCACTACTTTTTCAATATCAGATGAGGGTAGATTTTCTATCTCTGGCACAAAAATCCCCTGATAGTTATTGAATTCTCAAAAATTTTATGATTTCCATAAAACATGATATGAACAATAAGAAATTCCATTATATTCATTATAAATAACTTTATCTCCATACAAAATACTGAAAACTAAAGCAGATATTCTGAGATCTACAAATTCATAAAATAACTACTTATCATGGAAAATTTATCCAAATCCTAGGTAAATTATCTAACTTATTTTCAATTATGACATTGTTAGGAACAAATATAGCACCTTGAGCATCACAGACAACTATTTTATCTAAATACAGTATACCATACTGCAAAATATACCAGTAGTTAGAAATATGTATGGTATATACAGTAGCAACATTATACTGTAGTAGTATTTCTCACATTCCTGCCCAATTCAAGCTGAGGTGCAGTGTTTGAAAACTAGTGGATATATCTGCCTGATGCACTAGGAGGAAAAAATTTTCTGATACCATGGGGTAAATCCACTTTCTCCACTCAGCAGTAATGAATATTCAGGTGGATATATCTGCTTTTAGCACTCAAAGGGTTAATTAAGTATGAGACCCAATTTATTTGTAATAAACTAACTTTGGAGAGGGCCACACCAACTGTACCCCAAGTAATTTGAAGTAATTCACATGACATTCAAAGTGGATATTGATCAACATAAAATTTAATAAAAGGAACCATCTCTTCAGGGGAGCTTCACCAAGAAATCAGTAGTTTAGTTTGGAAATGGTGAAAGCTAAGAATTTTTAAAACATCAGAAGCACCCTAGAGTTTGGGCCTCATTGGTACATTTACATTTAAGTAATTAATATTATTAGTAAAATGATATATTCAGTATCATAAGATAAGGCCTTTAACCCTTAGAATGCACAAAAGGTGCCCAATGATGACCTGCCAGTGTTCAAAAAGTTGCAAAAATGAAAGTATGCAAATGAATTTTTTGTATTGTGAATTGACAGATAAACATTAGACATGAATAAATATGCAAAAATAAAAAAGATGTACTTGCTACCTTAGTGGCATGGTGAGGTGTTGAAAGGTGTGGGTGATGAGCAGGCACTCAATTGATACATATAGCACTTTAAAGGTTAATTAATATACATTTTAAAATCAAAGTCACTCATTAATTACAAACCTAATCATAAAACTTTTAAAATATGTAAAGATCGCTGTTTCATCCACTTGTTTTGTTGGTTCATGGTTGGAGGATTGATGACATCATTGGTTTGATGTATAAGAAGGTTTTACAAAAAGAAGTCATACACAAGATGTTCATAAAAGAATGAAATTAAGCAGATAGATTCATAAATTAATAAAATAAATAAATAAATGAACAGATTCATAAAAGAACAAAACAAACATCAGTTAATAAATATCATAGAAAAAATGTACTGGAATTTGTAAGGAAATATTATGTAAATTAACAATATTTGAAGATCTTGAAAATTTAGTAAATCCTTCATGATAGTTGGCTTTCATTTGTCATCAAATCAAAGAAAAAAAGGTTAGCTAAAGTTCAACATTTGAAGATTTTTAAAGAGTGCCTGACTACGCCATATATACATATTAAAATGATTAATTCCAGTGCATTCTCACAATGTTTATGCTGATTAACAGATGTTCATGTTTTTTTTTCTTTTATGAATTTATTTATCTACTTATTCTTTTATGAATTTATGCATTTATCTTGTGTAATTTCACTCTTATGAATCTCATGCTTAACTTTGATATCAACCATCAAAACAACCAAACAAAATCCTTCATTCTTCTACAGTAAGAATGAAGCCTATTACAAAATGAACTGTGTGTGAAATATTCATAAAAGAATAAAATTAAGTAGCATAAATAAAATCATTCATTTCTATGCAACAAAAGTTAGCAATGATATATATCAAATAATTATTTGTGACAAAAGTTATTTATTTTAATTTATGTATTCATATTTATTATCACTATTATTTCACAAACCAGAGTTGATTAGTAATACAGCTCGGCCTCGCTTAATGTCCTAGATACATTTCTGGAAAATAGGGCATTAATCAAATTTGTATTTCCCCATAGACTCATTGTCATAATCAAAGGTTATGTTCCTGGGTCAACCTATCTGAACAATATACAACCTATAGAGTAAGGAAAATAAAACTGAATTAAGTGTACAATGTATATTTAAAGCAGACTGATACAGCATGTACAATAAGAATAAATAAGATCACAGTGTACAGTACTGTACAAATACTAACTACAAAATATACAGTACATATTGAATTGAATATGTGGTGAATCTTTTGTTTCTGGATCCTGGGGTGCATTTGTCTCACTTTGTCTCATTGATGAATTTACACCCAAATTCATTTAACACCACTCAATCTTCACTTATGTCCTTTTTTGATGGCTTTAGATGTTTGGAAAATGAACTCGAGCAACTCTTCAGCAGCAGTGAAGTAGTTAAGAAAGAGCATCTCTCTCAAGGTGAAAAGAGAGATTGTTCAATGCTGCAAGGCTGGGGAAAGCATAGTTGATATAACAAATCACTTTCATCTTACTACTACTACTGTCCAATCCTTCTTCACTGGTTGAAAGACCACTTCTGCCCAGCAATGAAGGATTATTGTAAGAACAATAATGGACCACAAGGGTTTGCTCATCACAGACAATGCATTGGCCCATCCAGCAACCCCTTGGGACATCTCAGAGAACATCAAGGTCATCTTTCTTCCAGCCAACACCACTTCATTACTCCAACCAATGGATCAAGGAGTCATAGCCATGTTTAAGGTCTATTCTATGCCTGATTCACTTTTCATAAACTTCTGCAACATTCATGGCCTTTTCTCAAATTCTCAATCTGTTGAACACCATCTTTTCCTCACTGAAACTCAGGTGTCTGGGATGACTGACAGCAACCCCTTTTCTCTATCCTCTTACTTCCTCTATACTCAATTTCACTCCAGAGGTAGATGTTATATCTGTGGATGTTATATCTCATATCTGATTCCTGTCCTATCATTCCAATTCAGCCTTTGGATCCTCCCAAGAGGAACGCCTTTGGCAATTTTGCACGACTGACTGAGAGGCCCTTAGGCATTACTTCAGTGATTTCCCATAGAATATTATTGCTTCCATGGACAGTGCCCTTCCGAGTGTGCTCAGTATGTCATGGAGATGATTTTCTCAGGCATTATTCTATTCTCTCAGGCCATATTCTATTTACTACTAATGCAAAAAAATGGTTTAACTTTATTTGTTCTAATGCTATGTGAGACAGAGAGGAATCTTTCAGAAGGTATGCCACTCCTTCCTGCAGAAAAAAAAATCACCATCCAACTCCAGTTTCTATCCTTCTGTCTGTGCCTTTATCTCTAATTTCCTTTCTGGCCAATCTATAGCTGCAGTTGTAGATGGCCATTGTTCTTCTCCTAAAGCTATTAACATTGGTGTTCCTCAGGGTTCTGTCCTGTCACCCACGCTCTTTTCCTTTTATTTATCAATGATCTAGGTCACACTTCCTGTCCTATTCACTCCTATGCTGCTGATTCCACTCTTCACTTTTCCACCCACTTCCCAAAGCATCCCTCTCTCAACAGTCACTCCATGCTTCACATAGGTTGGCTATGGTACACCTGGCCTCTATCTTTCTGCCATCTGTGATTGGGGCAGAGAAAAACATGTGGCTTTCAATGCCTCAAAATTTAAATTCCTCCATCTGTCTACTTGACACAATCTTCCACATTACTATCCCTGCTGGAATGTATAAACAACTTCAAAGGTTCCCAACTGCTTGTGGTCCAGGTCTAAAAAGATATTGTGCAAATGGCAAAGGATGTTGAATTTAATGAAGATGTGGTGAATCTTTTGGAATCTCTTTGGAGGAATTGTCAAATGAAGAGTTGATGCTGCTGGAACAACAACAAAAAGGAGGAGGAGGAAGCAGAGGAGGTGGAAGAAGTTCCCAAGTTGACCACTCCGGTCTTGGCTGAGATGCTTGATCACCTGAAATACAGAGAGAAGCACCAAAATCAACAGGATGATCAAAGATAGCATTGGATGGTACAACGAGATACTGAAGGAGAAAAAGAAGAAAGTCCAGCCAACAGTCAATTCTTCAAGACAAATCCTCCTCAAAGACTCAAAAACATAAGATCCATCACATATTTGTAAATAATGTTTGTACAGTACTGTACAGTCCAGGGCTGGGAACCAGTACCAGTATCAGAACCAAATACAATTAACTACCACTTAGATTTTGGTATTAGTACCACTCATTTAAAGTTTCAAATACTGTACCATTACCAGTAACTCTTAAAAGCAGCTGGTATACTACAGAATCTGGTGGTATTTTGTTGGTATTTTCATTGAAAACACTAACCATAGCCTGATCCTTGATGTTCTAGGCCCTATAGGAACTATTCTATCTTTATTTCTGAATTTATAAAACCTGAAGAAAATTTTATGGTTTTTAAATTTCTAGATAAATTTATTTCAGATTTTCTCTGTCTTACACAAAGTCTGTAGCTGCCAGCAACTCTGGAAAAGGATCGGATGGTGACTTGGAATGATTATTGCACAGAGAAAAAAAACATCTTTTCAGTGAAACTGACAGCTTCCAAATTTGAATCTCTATTCATAAAACAATTTGATGCAGCATGCAGTGCATACAACAATGAGCCTCAGGTCAAGCATAAAAAAAGATTTTTCAGTTCTATCATGGTGGGCAGCCAAATGACCAAATCTTTTTGGAGAAGCTGCTTAAATAGTTTCTGCCCTTCCTCCAACTTAAGTCAGTGTGGACAGGCTCTTTTCATCTGTGCACTTCATTCTCAATGATTTGAGGTCATCTTTGTCAGAAACCTCTTTAAATAACATTTTGTTTTTGAAGTCTAATGGACTTAACTGAAGCACACAATGTTTTTTCCAATTTCAGTTAAATGATTTAAACTTTTGTTTTTACAAGTGGTGATAAGGGTTATAAATTTTATTGTTACTGTATGCATATATAAGAAATAGCTAGCATTTCATTTTGGCAATATTAAATAGTATTTCATTTTTGTAATATTAAAAGTAGATTCTAGATGTATAAAGTGTTTGTAGGCCCTATAACTATTAGCCAATACCACAACTAGTACCATTTTGGAAACTTAGTAATATCAGTATGAGTACCAGTTGAGTTAAAAATTATTATACCAGTATCATTTATATTGCTGGTACCAAGCCCTATTGTAAACTGTATTCTTACTTATTCTTATTGTACATGCTATTTTATCAATCTTTGTGTGTACTGTATAATATAGCTTTACATATACATTAATTCACACTTTTGTTTTCCTTACAATACAGGTTGTATCTTAAGATAGGTTGACCCAGGAACGTAGCCCTTGATTATAACTAAAGACCGGAACTTCAGGCAAAATGCCATAAATGCCTTATTTTGCCTATTTCACTAATTTATTGTGGAAAATGCCTTTTTCGATTTATAGAGCCTTATTTGCCTATCTCACTAATAAATAAGTTTTGTTTTACAAACTATCACATTTAAAGGTACGAAGAGGTACATAGTTTATTCCCTGATGTTGACCTGATGATTTCAAATGGAAAGAAGATATTTCTCAAAGCCCCTTCGCGTATCCAGGTTTTCAAAGAACAGGCACCAGAATTAGCACTGCCACCTAAGCCAGTACTGACAAGATGGGGAACATGGATAAATGCAGCAGTTTACTACGCTAAAAATTACAACACAATACAGAGCATTGTCGAAAGTTTTGATGAAGAAGATGCAGCTTCTATTAAGATTTTGAAATCTCTCATGAAAAATTCATTGAAAAATGATCTTGCATTCATTGAAGCCCATTTATCAAATTTGCCAATTGCAATTACTTCTTTGGAAGAACGAAATCAACCCTTGTTAAATGCGTTGAAGGTAAACTAATCCAGCAGAAGTCTGAGAAAGTAATTTCAGGTAATACTGACTTAGCTGAAATAAAGAAGATAGCAAACGTCCTTGAAGGAAATGGTGCTGAAGACACTTCAAATCTAAACCCGGAGAACATAGCAAGTTACAAATATGCTCCAGTCACATCAGTAGATGTTGAAAGAACATTTTCAGTTCTTAAACACATGCTAACTGATCGTAGACATAACCTAACATTTGAGAATTTGGAAAAAATGCTTGTTATAATGTGTAACCAAAGAAATGCATAAATATATTTGAAAATGTAAGGTATTGATTTGTGTTATCTATGTTTTTTGGCTGTTTTTCAATATATTTCAATGTAAAAATAAATGCCTTTTTTTGCCTATTTTGATGTTTTATTGTGCCTTTTTGCCTGCCTATTTTCCTATTTTTTAGTGCCTGAAGTTCCGGTCTTTAATTATAACATTAAGGCTATGGCAAATACAAATTCACTTAATGCCCCATTTTCCAGGAATGCATCTAGGGCATTAAGCAAAGCTAAGCTGTATATAATAATTAAAAAAAATTCTTAAAACAAATGCCTGGTGTAAATTACATTTAGTTGTTTAGTGTTCATGGTATCCTTTGTTTTCTACTGTCATACAATACATAAATGGGTACAAAAGATAAGTGTACACATGATGTGAATGAAATCTGAAACTATTCTTTTAATTATACTTTTTCCTACTTTCCCATGAATCTTCTCTCATAACTTTTTCTGTCAGAAGTGGCTGGCAGAGGAGTATACTTTACTACTGTTCCTGTGTGAAAGCTTTACAATGTCTATAAATGTAAGCCATGGTGTTAAGTTTTCACTATTCTTTATTTTCATTTGCTTTTTCTATTTTTTCCTTTATTTCTCTACTTCTTTCTCGGGCTAGCTTAGGATGAATCTTTGTGTTTTTGTCAGACTGTAACCCTTTAACTCTTCTGCCTCTTTTCATGGTTAATGTAACATTTAACCAGCCCAGTTCCACTACTATCACTTGCCCAACTGATTTTTCTTTTATTTTGGACATACAATTTTAGTTAATTCATATAAAAATATTATACATGCTTAGTTTTGTTTTGTATTCATTTCATAAGTTATTAATTAGATTAAGTAATGGATTCATTGCTATTATGAATATGGTGTCATGAACCTTCTTACAATCTACTCACATCATCATCTGATTTTTTTCGCAATTTCTATTACATCTTGTTATCAATAGCTGGTCATTAGATCCATAAGTACCTCTACTGCAGCCTTTTTATTCCAGGTTAATCTCATTTTCTTCCATATGTTCATACATATAATCAGTCAATACCCTGGTTAATATTTTATATATGGGTGGAAGACATGCAGTTAGCCTGTATTTGTTAGATATGTCCATGCCTTCAGATTCTGATAACAACACTTTCTTCCCCTTTGCCATCTATTCAGGAAGCCTTTCTTGTTGCTTTATTTAAGCATTTTGTTAGTTCTTCCAGTAATGTTAATTTCTTAAGCCATAAGTTTCAATTTTGTCTAGCTCTGGTACTTTCTAGTAACTGCTTTTCTTCTTCCTATTAATTTCCTGGGTCATTATTTCTTCCATTTCCATTTGGTTGATATTTCTCACCTCACTATTCTCAACTAGCAACATCCAAATTGCATATTTATTGTGTCAAACCTTATTGTTTGACACAATTTGTTCTTTCTGAAAGGTTATTTTAACATCAGTTTTATCCTTTCTAAACTCCCAATACAGTTTTGTTGGGTTCTACACAAAGGTCTTGTTTTTTCTTTTCTCTTCATTCATTCTGATACACATTTCTAATTTTTTCTTTTCAATTTTGCTACCAACTTCATTTTTTTACTCCCAATAACTTGTGATATTTGTCTCAATATTTCTATTCTCTTTCCCTACTTATTCCAGGTTTTGATCAGAGTCTGCATACAGCTTCAAATCATCCATAAACAGTAGATGGTTCAGAACACTGTCTTGAGTTCTTTGTTTAATTTGGCTGAGGTTGTAGCCCTTGTTGCTATTGCTAAGTAGTTTGCTCAGGGGGTCCATGGTGAGACAGAATAGCAAGGATGACAAGATGTCTCCCTGGCATATACCCCTCATAATCTTGACATGGAGGATGGATATTTTTCCATTTTCATGGGTGAGATTGATGTTCATTCTCCATTTTGTAATCTGATTTGTTAAAGTTCTAATAATGGTAGGATGGATTTTGTACAGCTTCAGGCATTCTAAAATCCAGGATTGTGGGTCACTATCAAATGCCTTTTGATAGTCTACCCATGCAATACTTAGGTTTCTGCCTCTTTTCTTACAGTCTTCAATGATAGTTTTGTTGATGAGCAGCTAATCCTTTGTTCCAAAGCAGTTTCTTCTACATCCTTTTTGCTCTTTCTCCAAAGTCTCCAGCATTTAGGTGTTCATATATATACTGTCTGTAATCAGGCCAGTAAATAGTTTATAGGTGGTAGTGAGGCAGAAAATTGGGCAGTATTTATTTGGGAGATTTGTCTCATGAGTCTTAGGGATGAGGGTTGAATCTCCACTTGTAAGCCATTCTGGTGTTTCTTCTCCCTGCAAAATTCTGTGAAAGGCAGCAGTGTAATGATGGTGTAATGCCATGATCTATTTCAGCCAGAAATTTGGAAGTTTATCTAGGCCAGGTTTTTCAAAGTTGGAGAATTTTGCCAATTTCTTTCTTACCTTTTCTTCCTTCATAAATAACTCCTCCATTTCTGGCTTACCCCGATTTCCTACCCTGATGGTCTCTATCCAGTCAGCATCCTGGTTATACTGTTATGGGTTTTCAAAGAGGGGCTTCCAGTATGACTCCAACTGGATCTGATCTGGTGGGTCATGGACTATCATTCTTTCTCTTATGAGATTTCGGTAAAAACACCTCTAAGGTTGGATGAAAATTGTTTGTTATGGTTATCTGCTTTTGTTTATTCCTGATTCTAGTGGCTATGGCTAGGATTTTTCCCTCCAATTCCAGCGCCTTGTCATGTAGTTGATTCTCTCTCTCGTTATACTTTCTCTTTATTTTCCCTATTTGTTTTTTGAGTTTTCCTTGTTGTGAGGATGCTTGGAAATATTGTTTTATTTGGTTCAGTTCATGCCTGGCTCATGTAAGTTGTTTAGTTAATTTAACTTTCCAGGGAGGAGGTTTTGGTTTATACTTGCAGTTTTGACTGGGGGAACTTTGGTTTGAAATTTGGGACAAGTTTCTTTTGCATATATAGGCCAGCAGCATAATTTACTTAAGTTCAGTAAGGTCTGTGTTGACTAGTCTATTAATTGCTACATTCACTCTGCATAATAGTTGTTTAAACTGCCTATTTTTACTAAGTTTGATCAATTGGGGCCAGTTTTCCATACTCATGGTTTTAACTACTTGAATTAGATTTGCTATTTCCTCCTCTGTTTCTATTTGCTGTAAATCTATATCTTCTTGGCATAGTGGTGGTGAAGGAGGAGTTCTTGATGTGGCTGAAGGTAATGGTGAGTCAGATGATCCAGGTGAACTGGGTGGTGAGCCACCCATTCCTATCTGGTGGTTTGAATTGGTTAGAGAATGTTGGCTGGTATGCTGTCTGTTGTGTGTCCAATGAGCTATCAGATGAATCATCTCCAGCATTTTGTGCTGTATCAAGGCACTGGAATAGTGGAATAGGGTTCATTATTAGGCTGGTTTTGTTGTGGATAAGCTTATCTATTTCATCATTCATGTATTCTATTTCTTGTTCATTAAAAACTTTCTAGGCTATGAAGTTGTACATCTGAGAAGTCAATCTTGCAGCTGGAGTTGCTCTCTTAAATGGGCAGAAGTGGAAGAAGATCTCTCTCCATTCTCTTGTGATGCCCTTCTGTCTCTCATGTTTCTGTTTGGCATACTTTGTAGCTCATATCAGTGTCCATTTCTCTTCTCTTGTCCATAATCTTTCCCCCCCCCCCTTTCTTCTTCTTTGGCACTGTAGTCCTCATTTGCTTCCTTAAGGGCACTTTGCTTAATATTACTAATTTCCTCCTCTGTAAGGTATTTATGTACTTGTGAAGCTAATGATTGTAACTTCTTGACAGAGGTGTTTTTCTTTTTTTCAAGTAGGTTGGATTTCCTGATTTGTTCCGCTAGGATTACATTCTGTTTTCTCTTTCTTGGTTTATACTCTTTTTAGTATTTTTAAAAGCTGTAAGTGGGGCTTCCACCCAAAGCCAAACACTTCAACTGTGTCTGAACTTGGCCTAGTGTTGATTTGCTGCTAGGATTCTTTTCTTTTCTCCAATGGTCCAGTTTATTGTGTCATACCAACATAGGTTTCTTGTTGGGCCAATTGTCCAATGTAACTGCTGGGGTCCAGGGTCAATACTCTGACCTGGTGGGGTCCCCTCGCATTGATCCCTTTGAAGTTTCTTCTCTGGGACTGAGAAAAGTTGCACCATTGCTCTCCTCACCCACCCTGGTGTGTAAGCAAGTTGAGGGGACCTTTTTATCCTGGGCAACATCCTGCCAGTGTGTGAGCTTTCCTTAGTAGACATTACGTCCCATTCTTGTTTGTGGAAAGTTACATACAGGTGGGAGGGTTTCCCCACACCCATCCCTTATTTTTAGTCACCTTTTACGACATGCTGGGACCACATGGGAAGTATTCTTTAAATCCCCTATCCCTAGGGATTTCTCCAGTATGAATTTTTAAATGCCTTTGAAGCCAACTTTTCACTGCTGCAGTGTAAGAACAAATATCACATTTAAAAGGTTTTTCTCCAAAATGAATTCTTATTTATTTGAAGCTGATTTTTCTGTGCTGCAGTGTAAGAACAAATGGCATTTAAAGGGCTTTTCTCTTTTGGTTTATACTGTTTATGGTACTTTTTTAGCTCAAAGTGGGGCTTCCACCTGAAGCCAAACACCAACTATGTCTGAACTTGACCTAGTGTTTGTTTAAGGAGGGTGACTGTTCCTTTTAATGCCCCTATTTAGATTTCTATGTCCTGGGGCTGTCCTGGGATTGAAATCAGTTGGTAGGTTGTTCATCATCATACTTGTTGCCCCAACCATGATGGGGAGAATAGCAGCAGCTTTCAATCTCCAGTTTCTCTTTGTCGTAGATGAGCACCTGATATTTTGTGATTTTTCCCTTTCCTCTCTATTAAGGCTGTAGTTGTTTGGGACACTGACCTCAATAAGGCAACCCTTTCTCTCTTGTCCCACACTACTATGTCCAGTTTTACTGCCAAGTTGTCTATAAAAGTGGCAGTTGGAATTATTAGGGATGTACCAATATTGCTTTTTAGCCGATAATTAATAGTAGTATCGGCCGATAACCGATACCAATATTCAGCTAGGGTTTGTTAGTTTGTCATATTTTGTAGCATTCATAATTTATTTTCTATGTTGAAAATTTGGCAACAAAGCAATAATCCTTTTCATTAAAGATGGCAACACTGCATTAGATATCATAGTTTTGTTTGTTATACAATTGGACTGAGGGCCTTTGTTGTGCTGAGGAAAATTATATTTGTGTGTTTTTAACCAGCTAGCTGGGTTAATATTCTGAGCCATGACGACAGGATAGTTTTTTGGTTTTCTAGGCTTTATATCTATTTCTCAAAGGATTTAACACTTGTTTGATTGGCTGTTTGAAAAGAAAATTGGGTAAAACTTATGTGCTACATTTCTTAGGACTAGGCTATGATTAAAATAAAATAAAAAGGCTATGATGAAAAAATATAGAGTTATGAAGTGATATAACAATAAAATATTGGAAATTTCATCTTCTAAATAGTCTTTTATTCATAATTTTGGAAAAATCATACTTTTGAAATATCAGCCAATACTGTTAAAAATATACTGATATCACCGATACTGATACATCAGTACATTCCTAGGAATTACTGTGTCATAGTATAATGGTTATTTCCAGTGACTGGTACAGGTGTATGGTCCCATACATTTTTACTGCATTCTAATTCTAATGCTGTCATGATTTTCCAGTGGATATATTTGCAAATTTTATTGTGTCTGGCTGTATAGTACCCATATGCCATGAGCACCCTACAGCCTGATATTAGATGGCCAACACTTTCCACCTCAACATGACAGAATCTACACCCATCATTATTACTCAGTTCAGCCATTTTTTTAAATGCATTTGTTAGGAGTGCAAGATCTTGGGCACCCATTATTAGTCACTCTCCATCATACTGCAGAACTCCTCTCCTTAGCCATTCCAATGATCCTTCTTTATTGATGTAGTCCTTCTGTAGTTCTTGATAATATTTTCCAGCTCTTTGATGTTGTTCCCATTCTTCTGCATGTTTGGCCTGTTGTTCCAGCACAAATCTTTTGTGACTTTTCGTAGCTATTAAGGTGGCTGGTACTCTTTCAGTTTCTACTTTGCCATATTATTCCCTCCAAAGTGCCAGGCCAATTTGGTTATGGAAGTATGTTGAATTACCCTTGTGTTGTGGTGTTCACAGACCAGAGCTATTGTAGGGTTACTCAAACTCCTCAGATACTGCCCAATGCTGATGGTCGATGATCGGTGCAGCTGGTTAACCTCAGTCAATTCCACTCCTCCCAGTTTCCTTGGTAGGTATAATCTGGGAAGACACTGGTTTCCATATGTTCTATTTAGAGAGAGGATTTTTCTGGTCTTAGCATCTAGTTTGTTTAGTTCTGATTGTAGCCAGTCTATTATCCCTATACT
This sequence comes from Bathynomus jamesi, assembly GCA_023014485.1. Lineage (NCBI taxonomy): Eukaryota > Metazoa > Arthropoda > Malacostraca > Isopoda > Cirolanidae > Bathynomus > Bathynomus jamesi. The sequence continues at coordinate 491,885 of JAJOZX010001692.1, forward strand.
ATAATTAATAACAGGGATGGCGAGTTGAATTATAGCTGTTATTTTATTCTTTGATGCAAGTTGGGTCTTGCAGATCTTTTTCAGTCTTCGTACATACTCTCCACTGATTTTCTCTTGCATTTGCCAATGTTCTATATTATCACTTTCTTTTATCCCAAGGTATTTGTAGGAAGTATCCTCTTCTAAGTCTTTAATCTCAGTGTCTCTTCCTAAATTCATGTTATGGGTTTGTATTTTCCTACCTCCCCTAAGTGTACACTTAGCATACTTATCCAATCCAAATTTCATTTTTGTCACAGGAGTATGTACAATCTGTAATAGGTATTCTTGGTTTTGGTCAGAGTCTGCATACAGCTTCAAATCATCCATAAACAGTAGATGGTTCAAAACACTGTCTGGATTTCTTTGCCTAGTTTGACTGAGGTTGTAGCCCTTGTTGTTATTGCTAAGTAGTTTGCTTAGGGGGTCCAGGGTAAGACAGAATAGCAAGGGTGACAAGCTGTCTCCCTGGAATATACCCCTCATAATCTTGACATGGGGGATGGATATTTTTCTATTTCCATGGGTGAGATTGATGTTTGTTAAAGTGCTAATAATGGTAGGATGGATTTTGTACAGCTTGAGGCATTCTAAAATCAAGGAGTGAGGACACTATCAAATGCCTTTTGATAGTCTATCCCATGCCGTATGTAGGTTTCTGCCTCTTTTTTTACAGTATTCAAGGATAGTTTTGTTGATGAGCAGGGTCTCTCTCTTTTTTGGTTTATACTATTTCTAGTATTTTTAATAGCTGTAATTGGGACTTCCACCCAAAGCCAAACACTTCAACTATATCTGAACTTGGCCAACTGTTGATTTGCCACTAGGATTACCTTTTTTCTCCAATGGTCCAGTTTAGTGACATAGGTTTCTAGTTGGGACAATTGTCCGATGTAACTGCTGGGGTCCAGGGTCAATACTCTGACCTGGTGGGGTCCCCCACATTGATCCCTTTGGTGAAGTTTCTTCTCTGGGACTGAGAATAGTTGCACCATTGCTCTCCTCACTCACCCTGGTGGGTAAGGGGGTTGAGGGGACCTTTTTATCCTGGGTGATGTCCTGCCAGTGTGTGAGCTTTCCTTAGTAGACATTATGTCCCATTCTTGTTTGTAGAGAGCTACATACAGGTGGGGAGGGGTTTCCCCCACACTTGTTCCTTATTTTTAGTCATCTCCAGTATGAATACTTAAATGCATTTTAAGACGACTTCTTTGTGCTGTAGTATAAGAACAAATATCACATTTAAAGGGTTTTTCACTTTTGGTTTATACTCTTTAATATACAGGGTGTCTCAAAAGTCACTATCTATTTTGGTGACATTAGATGTTTTTTTTAAAAATGCTATGCTGGCATAAAGATATGTACTTCTGGTGCAAATTTGTGTATTTAAAAAAGTTAATTGGTTTATTATCTTGACATGCTTGAACAATTCCTCGAACCTCAACTTCTTACAGATGGCATTCTTGACACAGTAGTTTTTCAGCAGGATGGAGCACCGTGCCATTATGCAATAATTGTACGTGATTATCTTGACAGACGCTTCCCCGGTCGCTGGATTGGTAGTGGAGGAACACACCCATGGGCAGCACGTTCACCAGATTTAACACCATTAGATTTTTTCACCTGGGGTTTCATTAAGTCTAAGGTGTACACTGGTAGAAGAATTAGTGATGTAGCCGAACTTCGAAATCGTATTACCGATGCAGTTCAGAAAATAACACCTCAAATGCTGGAAAGTGTGTTCCGGGAAACAACTTATCGCTTTGAGCTCTGTAGAGACACTGATGGTCGCCATGTGGAGACAGATAAATAAATAGCACTAATTCTTTGTGGCACTTACTTTGAAATAAATATACAGTATTCCCTCGCCATATCGCGGTTCACATTTCGCGGACTCGGTACATCGCGGTTTTTTCTAGCTGAAGCGGCGCCTTTAGAAGAGATGTAATGCTCTTCTTTGCTGTGCAGTACATTCATCTCATCATCGTCATCACCATCGTTCAGTACTGCACAGCTAATTCATCGTCATCATTCAAGTTTTAGTATCTTCGCTGGTGAGTACCCATACGAAATTTTAATGTTGGTAAAATTATTAAAAAATACTGTATATACAAATGTTTTCTTTTTAAAATACTGTTAGTCTCTTTCATACTCCGAGTGTAGAAAGTGTTTATAAGAGCGTGGGAAAGGTTTATAAGAGTGCAGGGAGGGTTTATAAAGGTGTAAAATACGTAATAAACATATCGTTTCTACTTCGCGGATTTTCACCTATCGCGGGGGGTTCTGGAACGTAACCCCCGCGATATTCGAGGGAATACTGTATTTTTCATGTCTTAAACCAGTTTTTCGTAATTCCCATTATTTTTCAAAATAGATAGTGACTTTTGAGACACCCTGTATTTTTTACAGTTAGAAGTGGGGCTTCCACCCGAAGCCAAACACTTCAACTATGTCTGAACTTGTCCTAGCGTTTGTTTAAGGAGGGTGACCATTCCTTTTAATGCCCCCATTTGGATTCTATGGCCTGGGGCTGTCCTGGGATTGAGTTCAGGTAAGTTGATAAGTTGTTTTTCATCATACCTGTTGCCCCAACTATGATGGGGAGAATGGCAGCATCTTTCAATCTCCAGTTTCTCTTCATATCATATACGAGTGCCTGGTATTTTGTAATTTTCTCCCTTTCCGCTCTATTAAGGCCATAATTAATCATTTGGGACACAAAACCTCAATAAGTAGGGCACTCCTTTCCCTCTTGTCCCACACTACTATGTCCGGTTTTACTGCAGAATTATCTATAAAAGTGGCTGTTAGGATTATTGTATAGTATATGGTATACTGGTTGTTTCCAGTAATTGGTGCAGGTGTGTGTTCCCATACATTTTTATTGCATTCTAATTCTAATGCTATCATAATCTTCCAGTGAATATATTTACAAATTTTATTGTGTCTGGCTGTATAGTACCCATCTGCCAGGAGCACCCTGCAGCCTGATATTAGATGGCCAACACTTTCCACCTCAACATGACAGAATCTACACCTATCATTAGTACTTATTCCAGCCATTTTTTTAAATGCATTTGTGGGGAGTGCAAGATCTTGGGCACCCATTATTAGTCGCTCTCCGTCATATTGCAGAACTCCTCTCCTTAACCATTCCAGTGATCCTTCTTTGTTGATATAATCTTTCTGTAACTCTTGATAATATTTTCCAGCTCTTTGATATTGTTCCCATTCTTCTGCATGCTTGGCCTGTTGTTCCTTAACAAATCTTTTGCGACTTTTCCTAGCTACTAAGGTGGCTGGTACTCTTTCAGTTTCTACTTCTTCCGTCATATTGTTGCCTCCAAAGTGCTGAGCCAGTTTGGTTATGGAAGTATGTTGCGTTACCCTTGTGTTATGGTGTTCACGGACCAGAGCTATTGCAGGACTACTCGTACTTTTTAGATACTGCCCGATGCTGATGGTTAATGATCGGTGCAGCTGGTTAACCTCAGTCAATCCCATTCCTCCCAGTTTTCTTGGTAGGTACAATCTGGGAAGACATTGGTTCCGGTATGTTGTTCTGTTTAGAGTGAGGATCTTTCTGGTCTTAACATCCAGTTTATTTTGATTGTGGCCAGTCTATGATCCCTACACTATAATTGATAACAGGGATGGCGAGTTGGTTTATGGCTGTTATTTTATTCTTTGATGTAAGTTGGGTTTTGCAGATCTTTTTCAGTCTTCATACATACTCTCCACTGATTTTCTCTCGCATTTGCCGGTGTTCTATATTTCCACTTTCTTCTATCCCAAGATATTTGTAGGAACTATCCTCTTCCAAGTCTTTCATCTCAGTGTCTCCTCCTAGATTGATGTTATGGGTTTGTATCTTCCTACCCCCTCTAAGTGTACACTTAGCACACTTGTCCAATCCAAACTTCATTTTGATGTCACCGGAGAAAGCATAGATGATCCTTAATAGGCATTCCAGGTTTTGGTCAGAGTCTGCGTACAGCTTCAAATCATCCATAAACAGGAGATGGTTCAGTACACTGTCAGGATTTCTTCGCCTAGTTTGACTGAGGTTGTAGCCCTTATTATTATTGCTAAGTAGTTTGCTAAGGGGGTCCAGGGTGAGGCAGAATAGCAAGAGTGATAAGCTGTCCCCCTGGAATATACCCCTCATAATCTTGACATGGGAAATGGATATTTTCCCATTTTGTCATCTGGTTTGTTAGAGTGCTAATAATGGTAGGGTGGATTTTGTACAGCTTAAGGCATTCCGAAATCCATGAGTGTGGGACACTATCAAATCCCTTCTGATAGTCTATCCATGCCATACTAAGGTTTCTGCCTCTCTTTTTACAGTCTTCAAGGATAGTTTTGTTGATGAGCAGCTGCTCCTTTGTACCTAAGCAGTTTCTTCTACATCCTTTCTGTTCTTTTTCCAGATAGTCTCCAGCATCCAGGTGTTCATACATACTGTCTGCAATTAGGCCTGTAAAAAGTTTATAGGTGGTGGTGAGACAGCAGATTGGGCAGTATTTATTTGGGAGATTTGTCTCGCGAGTCTTAGGGATGAGGGTTGTGTCTCCACTTGTAAGCCATTCTGGTGTTTCTTCTACTCCCTGCAAAATCCTGTGAAAGGCGGCAGTATAATGATGGTGTAATGCCGTGACCTGTTTCAGCCAGAAATTCGGGAGCTTGTCTAGGCCAGGTTTTTTAAAGTTGGAGAATTTTGCCAGTTTCCTTCTTATCTTGTCTTCTGTCATAAATAACTCCTCCATTTCTGGTTTACCCTCATTTGCCACCCTGATGGTCTCTATCCAAGCAGCATCCTGATTATGCTGTTCTGGGGTTTCAAAGAGGGGTTTCTAGTATGTCTCCAGCTGGGTTTGATCTGGTGGTTTATGAACTATTATTCTTTCCCTAATGAGATTTTAGTAAAAGCCTCTAGGGTTTGATGAAAATTGTTTGTTATGGTTCTTCATGTCAATCTGCTTTTGTGTATTCCTGATTCTATTGGCTATGGCTGGGATTTTTCTCTCCAATTCCAGTGCCTTGTCACGTAATTGATTATCTCTCAGGTTATACTTCCTCTTTATTTTCCCTATTTGTTTTTTGAGTCTTCCCTGTTGTGTGGGTGCTTGGAAATATTGCTTTAATTGGTTCAATTCTCGTCTGGCTTGTGTAAGTTGTTTAGTTAATTTAACTTTCCAAGGAGGGGGTTTTGGATTGCACCTTTGGCTGGGGGACTTTGGACTAAAGTTTGGGACAAGTTTCTGTTGCATGTATAGGCCAACAGCGTAATTTACTTGGCTAAGTTCGGTAAGGTCTGTATTGACTGGAACTAGTCTATTAACTGCAACATTTACTCTGCATAGTAGTTGTTTAAACCTTCTACTTTTACTAAGTTTGATCAATCGGGGCCGGCTTTCCATATGCATGGTTTTAACATTTTCAATTGTATTTGCTAACTCCTCCTCCACTTCCATTTGCTGTGGGTCCATATCTTCATATCGTGGTGGTGGTAGTGGCGGCGGCGGTGATGGTGGTGGCGGCGGTGGTGGCATGATGGGGGAGGGGTTCTTGATCTGGCTGGGGAAGGGAATGATGAGTCAGAGGATCCAGGTGAACTGGGTGGTGAACCACCCAGTCCCATTTGCTGAATTGGATTGGTTACAAAATGTTGGCTGATATGTTGTCTGTTTTGTGTGTCCTCTGAACTACCAGATGCTTCATCATCACTATTTTGGGTAGCTTCAAGGCACTGTAATAGTGGGATAGGTTTCATTATTGGGCTGGAATCATTTTGAATAAGTTTATCTATTTCATCATTCATGTATTCCATTTCTTGGTCACTAAATGCCCTCTGTGTTATGAAGTTGTGCTTCTGAGTGGTCAACCTTGCAGCTGGAGTCTCTCTCTTACATGGGCAAAAGTGGAAGATGATCTCTCTCCATTCCCTTGTGATGTCCTTCTGCCTCTCATGTTTCTTTTTGGCATACTTTGTAGCCCATATCAGTATCCATTTCTCTTCTCTTGTCCACAATCTTTTCATTTTTACCTCTCTTTCTTCTCCTTCTCTGGCAATGTAATCCTCAGTTGCTTCCTAAGAGCGTTTTGTGTAATATTACTAATTTCTTCCTCTGTAAGGTACTTATGCACTTGTGAGGCTAATGATTGTAGTTTCTTGACAGAGGTATTTTTCTTTTCTTCAGGTAAGTTGGAATTCCTGATTTGTTCCGCTAGGATTATGTTCTTCTGCCTGCTCCATTTCTCAAACCTTGAGTATTCAGAGCAGTGTAAAATTATTTTCTTTTCTTCAATAGTCCATTTTATTGTGTCGTACCTTCTCAGGTTTCGTTTTGGGGCCATTTTCCATTGGAACTGCTGGGGTCCAGGGTCATTACTCTGGCCTGATGGGGTCCCCTGCATTGATCCCTTTGGAGAAGCTTCTTCTCCTCTGGGGTTAAGAAAAGTTGTGCCATTGCTCTCCTCACCCACCTTGGCACATAAGCGGGTTGAGGGGACCTTTTTATCCTGGGCGACGTCCTGCCAGCGTAAATTTTCCTTAGTAAACATCCCATTTTTGTTGAAGCTTTTAGCTAGGGTTAGTGTCCTTATAGCGGTCACTTCCTCATGGCTGTACACCAGTATGAATGTTTTCACCAGTATGAATGTTTAAATGCCTTTGAAGCTGACTTTTCTGTGTTGCAGTGTAAGAACAAATATCACATTTAAAGGGTTTTTCTCCACTATGAATTCTTAAATGCCTCTGAAGCTTACTTTTCTCTGCGGAAGAGTAAGAACAAATATGACATTTAAAGGGTTTTTCTCCAGTATGAATTTTTAAATGCTTTTGAAGGCGACTTTTCAGTACTGCAGTGTAAGAACAAATATGACATTTAAAGGGTTTTTCTCTAGTATGAATTCCTAAATGTATTTGAAGCTGATTTTTTAGTGCTGCAGTGTAAGAACACACATCACATTTAAAGGGTTTTTCTCCTGTATGAATTTTCAAATGACTTTGAAGCTGACTTTTCCGCGTTGCAGTGTAAGAACAAATATCACATTTAAAGGGTTTTTCTCCAGTATGAATTCTTAAATGCCTTTTAAACAAACTTTTCTGCTTTGCATTGTAAGAACAAAAATCACATTTAAAAGGTTTTTCTCCAGTATGAATTCTTAAATGCGCTTGAAGCTGACATTTCACTGCTGAAGAGTAAGGACAAATATGACATTTAAAGGGTTTTTCCCCAGTATGAATTCTTAAATGCACTTGAAGCTGATTTTTCTGCGTTGCAGTGTAAGAACAAATATCACATTTAAAGGGTTTTTCTCCAGTATGAATTCTTAAATGCACTTTAAGCTGACTTTTCACTGCTGCAGTGTAAGAACAAATATCACATTTAAAGGGTTTTTCTCCAGTATGAATTTTTAAATGACTTTGAAGGTGACTTTTCTGCGTTGCAGTGTAAGAACAAATATCACATTTAAAGGGTTTTTCTCCAGTATGAATTCTTAAATGCACTTGAAGCTTACATTTCTCTGCAAAAGAGTAAGAACAAACATGACATTTAAAGGGTTTTTCCCTTTTTTGGTTTATACCCTTTGTATGAATTCTTAAATGCATTTTAAGGTAACTTTTCTGTGCTGCAGTGTAAGAACAAATATCACATTTAAAGGGTTTTTCTCCAGTATGAATTTTTAAATGTCTTTCAAGCTGACTTTTCTGCATTGCAGTGTAAGGACAAATATGACATTTAAAGGGTTTTTCCCCAGTATGAATTCTTAAATGCATTTGAAGCTGACTTTTCTGCGTTGCAGTGTAAGAACAAATATCACATTTAAAGGGTTTTTCTCCAGTATGAATTCTTAAATGCACTTTAAGCTGACCTTTCATTGCTGCATTGTAAGAACAAATATCACATTTAAAGGGTTTTTCTCCAGTATGAATTCTTAAATGCCTTTTGAGATTTGTTTTTGACTTTGTCTGATAATGGCAAATGGAACACTTCAATACAATCTTTTGCATGAACTGATTTTTGTCATTCTCATTATGCTCAAAATTATGTAAAGACTTGATTTTATGAAGTTCTGATCTTGCTTTCAAGGTTTTGAGTTCTGCTTTGATTTGGATTGCTGCAAATAAGTTATAGAGAATTAGTTTTGTAAGATTTAGTGTACAGGCCAATTAGTCAGCTAAAACCATGATATTTATGTTTTATATTTTCTTTGCAACAAAGAGTATGAAGAATTTATCACTGATAAAAAAAAATCCTGAATTTTCAAGTTTACTTTACCGTGGTATTCATACAACATTCTTTTCTTACCAATGGTTTTTATATCAAAAGTTTCAGATAAAAATAATCTTGAATAATTCATGGATAACACCAGTCTGCATGAAAATCTATTTCTTTATTTTGAGTTGTGATTCTGAAGCAGTTCGCTGCGCTGAATTCAAAAATGCTACTAGTTTTTTTCTATCACCCACAGTTTTAAAGTTATTAGCAAAACAATTTGGAGGCATTTTGTAATTTTTTACCTTTTTTATCTTTAATTAATTTCATTTTTTCATATTTTTCAGATAGATAATTCTAACATTACGTCTTTAAAATTTTAATAATGGCTTCTAGAGGATGTACCCATAGTCCAGACATATTTTGTTATATTTGTGGTTGGTATGTTGTAAAACAAAGGACAAATGTAACAACCTTCATTAAGAGAGCTTATCATGCTTATTTTGGAATTAAATTAGGAGATCAAGACAAAAGTTGGGCTCGACACAAGGTTTGTCTTACGTGTGTTGCGGCACTAAGGAATTGGAGCAAAGGTAAAAAGAAAAGTTTGCCATTTGGGATCCCTATGGTATGGTGCGAGCCTAGAAACCATACCGATGACTGCTACTTCTGTTCTTGCAATGTTAAAGGTTATTATGCAAAGAATAAAGAGAGCCTTCAATACCCAAGTCTTCCATCTGCAATAAGGCCGGTACCCCATGGTCCAGAAGTTCCTATTCCCCGCCCACCCGAGAGTCTGGATCAATACAATTCAGATTCTGATTCAGCTCCAAATCCAGACAATGATGATGTTTATGAACAGCCAACAGCTGACCAAGATCCTAAACCATTAACCCAAGCCAAACTAAATGACTTAGTCAGGGATTTGAATCTGCCTAAGGACTCTGCAGAACTTTTGGGGTCTAGATTGCAGGAGAACAATTTATTGGCATCCAACACATACTTTGGAATAAGTCCTGACATGTTTGCAAGTAAAGAAGATAAATATATTTTGTTTCTTTCAGTTATTTTTTTATTCTTTCATAAACAAGCAATATTCTTGTCCAAGAGCTAGGAGCTATTTAATCCTGCTTTAATTAGGTTTTACTCTATCACCTAAAGATTTCGTGCTACAAGGGGTGTTGTAATACCTCATGTCCCCAAATATTAACCACCCATTGATGGGAGGGGAGAGAGTATTTTGCTGGGAACAGGACTGGTTGTTATATATATTTACCCTACATTATTATGTAAGCATTACTATAGTCCAGGGGTTCCCAAATTGGTGTTCCGCGGAACACTTGTATACCGTGAGAAGTGTTCCGCGGAACACAATTTGGGAACCCCTGCTGTAGTCTGTAACAAAATTTATGGTTTAGCATGTGCAATCCAATGTTGGTCTCGATAAGATAGTTCACATTTGGGGATAAATGGGAGATTTATGACACACCCTGTAGTAAGAAAACCATATGTGATAGGGAAAAACTAACTATATTTTTGAGATCAGCGTACTCAAATTATATAGAATCACCAACTAGTTTGTAAAAATCGATCGACAAGTTTTCAAATGTGTACTGGTGTAATTAATTTTACATCTGTTTATTTCCAAGAGCTTCCTTCAACACCACAAAATGGTCTTTTTATACAATAAAAGATTTGCAAGGAACCTATATAGTTAAAGTTGGTTTATGCACACATCCACATTCTAGAGGCAGTGTGGATAATCCAATTTTGCAGATAATCCAATGTTTTCCATGAAAAAATAGGTAAGTATACAAAAAAAAAATTGTTTTAAATTGTTTTTGAAGGAAATTACTGTATTATGACTCACCAGAAGTACAGTAATGTACAAGAACATGCCGTAGTTATATTACTGTATGTAACATATAACAACACTAACTATATTCACCAGGGTTGGGTCAATAAAGTTAACTTTTTTCTGATTAACCAATTAAGTTAATTTAACTTAACTAGTTAAATTTTTAAAAATGTTTAACAACTTAATTGATTAACTTCAATTAATTTTCCTATAAAAATGCTGTTTTTATCTTTCTGAGTGAACTGTAATAGGCTTACAGATAAAAGGTTTGAGAACCTCATCTTCTGTAAAGTTAACAAGCATATTTAATTTAGAAGTGAACTACAGTAGATTCCAGTTAATAGGGCCACTGGTTAATCGGGGCAGCCATTTATTTGGGACAAATCTTTAAGAACAAAAACAAAGCGAGAATATAACCAGAATTTGCTTCACTTATTTGGGACACCATGCCGTTTAATTGGGCCAGTAATTGCTACATTGGGCCGTGGAATTACAATAGAAGTCAAGAAAAATTTTGCTGCTTCTTGACAACTGTGCAGCACGCCCTCATTTAGATTTTTTGAAAAATATCCAACTAGAATTTCTGCCTCCCAACACCACATCCTTGGTGCAGCCAATGGACATGGGAATCATAAAAAATTTGAAGACCTTGTATTGTGGAAAGTTGGTAAACTACATCCTTGAAGCAATTGAAGAAAATCTAATGACATCATCTTCAACAGCTAAGGAAGTCAGTGCAAGGGTTAATCTTTTACACGCAGTACAGTTTATTGCCAATAGTTGGTGAGGAATAAGCACCAAGGCCATTCAGAACTGCTTTGCTCACTGTGGTTTTAAACACTCAGGCTTGGAGATGCCAGATACGGTCGATAGTGAAAATGACTCTATTTTGGAAGTGCAACATGTCAGAAACTACGAAGAGTTTGCATGCATCGACAATAGTCTTCAATGTTATAATGAAAATGAAGATTGTGATGACGCAATTGTTGAACAAATTGCAGCAAAACACCAGAAGACATCAGAAGACCAGGAAAGCGATGAGGATGACACACCTGAGCTTGAACGAGTGACTAACCAGGATGCCAGGAAATTTATTGCTGGATTACGATGCTATTTCATGCAGGAAGGCAATGAAGGCAGTCCTATATCTGCATTAGATACCTGCGCTGATTTTGTTCAGTTGCAGTCAATCAAGAGAACATGGCTGGGTACACTCGATAAATTCCTCCTCCGTCATTAACTGTTAAGAACTACATGCATATTTAATACATATATGAATCAAATTTGTTTTTAGGGTAAATAGTTTTCTCTGATTTACACCATTTGTTTCAGTTCATATACAGTATTTTTGTTACTCAATAAATGAAAAGTTTGTCTTTTGTCTTATGTATACCTTTTTAATTCTTTATGTGCAACTTCGTATAATTGAGGCAGCCGCTTAATTGGGCCAAAGTATTCTAATCCTGATATGTCCTAATTAACCAGAATCCACTGTATATATTTTCTCTCTCTAATTTGGCTATACTTGGAATCTGGATTATGTTCAGTATCAATAGTGTATAATATAAAACAAACAGTTTAGTGAACAATTTGTTATTAAATTCATTTTGCCTTCATTTTTATAATGGAAAACTATTATATGCCTAAAAGATGAGACTTGTTGAGAAAAGTTGAGACTAAACAAATTTAATTTACTTATAAGAAACAAAAAAAATAAAATAAAAGCTTATAGAAAAAATTATCCTTATGTCTTGCCCTGTATATGCAAGAAATACATATAATTTATCAGACATTGACAACCATACATACAAGGTGATCTCACATAATTACAGGTTTATCATTACCTTGGTTAGTTATACAGGGCTATTCAAATTGATTCATCCAATTTCAACTGAGAATACTTCCGTACCTATCAACCGTGCATCAACTGGGCATACACCACATGAAAGAGGAAATCTCTGAGTTTTACAAGATCACTGCGAGAGGGCTCCAAAGTCATGCCATGGCCTAGCCTAGCAACAAACAGTCAGTGTGAAAATGGCATCCGCACAGCAGAAGGCATTTTGTGTGTTGCAGTTTTTGAGCTGTAAATCGGTAGTCACAGTGCCGATACCTGCCGATACCACCGACGGATGCTCTGAGCACCCGGTGGATCTGTTCTGTAATGTCGACGAAACTCACGCTGCACTGTGACTACCTATTTACAGCTCGAAAACTGCAACACACAAAACGCCTTCTGCTGTGCGGACGCCATTTTCACACTGACTGTTTGTTGCTTGGCTAGGCCATGGCGTGACTTTGGAGCCCTCTCGCGGTGATCTTGTAAAACTCGGAGATTTCCTCTTTCATGTGGTGTATGCCCAGTTGATGCACGGTTGATAGGTACGGAAGTATTCTCAGTTGAAATTGGATGAATCATTTTAAACAGCCCTGTATATATAATGATGAGTCTACAGTAGGGTGCTCCAAAAAAAACATGATTTTGAATATTTGCTCCCCAGTTATTTTCTCATTGCTATCAAGCTTCTGAATACTTTTGGGAATTTTTAGCTTGATCCTAACATTAAGCCTTGCCACCAGCCTCATGTAAAATTGAGGTTTTGTGATTTTTGAATTATGCAATTATGTCTCATTTGTAGGTATTATTACTTATATAGTATAAGTATATGTGCAAAAAAAAAACAAAGACGAGCTTAAAATTTGGTATTTCTTCTTATTTCTAGGGAAATTAGATGAAGATTGGCCTTTACCAAGGTTTATGCCCCCTCGGCCCTCACTCCTGCATAATTGTTTATAACTGTAGCCATCAGGTTTATTTTTGTTTTAGCAGGAGTGGGCCTCTTCCTTTTGGCAGTTATAAACAGTCCATTTTGATCTTATTTTGATTTTACAGAAGATGGTTTAGCATCCCTTTCTTAAAATCAGGAATTAGTTTCCTGTGGTGCTCTACAACCTGAAGCATGTACTGTCTTTGGGGCTCGTCCTTGGTAATGTTATTTGAGTAATCTTGAATGAGCTTCACAGCTCTTTCTGCAAGATCATTTACTACTTTGACACTCTAATATATTCAAATGCTTTTTATATTCAGAATCTACATTCCACTCACTTGGGTTCTTCATCATCCATTCCATATCTATTCCCAGAGTTTGTAAAAGAAACAGAGTTTACTCTAATCAGCAAAATTAATTTCATCAAAGAGTTTAATTTAGGGAAAGTGGGAACTCCCATTTTAAAACTGTTTACTTTTTTCATCTTCATAATTTTTTTTAGCTATTTGGTGCTTTTCAGAGATCTCAATTTTATTTGAAAACAGTGAAAATGAAGCTAACTCTTCTGTCATATACCAAAAATGTCTTTCAAAGGTTTTTATAGCTGCTGAGGCCACATCTGAATCAATTTTACAATAAGAATTTAAATCATGCCACAATTTTAGGTCATTTATTGCAGCATCACCTGCATTGGTAGCTGATAACCAGGGTTGTATATAAAAAAGCAATGTGAATGTGCAAAAGCATTCAAGATTTTTTATTTTTTTGGAATCATACCCAAGTTGACCACTGAAAGCAAACATTTTAGCCGCATACAAAATGTATGCTATCCACCTTGCATGATGATATGCTCCTGGCTTTAACCAATGCACACCACAAGGTGGAGTCCCTCCCAAGAGAATAAGCATAAGTTCTGCACACTCTTTGTAATCTTCTCTTGGTAATGATTTTTTGTCAGAACTTTGGGTCAACATTTCTTGAAGAAATTTTTTAACATCTTCACAACGAGATTTTAAGGATCGATCTTTAAATTCAAGAATTTTTTAATTTTCTTTGTTGATGGTATTCCAAAACTTCTGAAAATTTTTAAAATCTAAATTATTTGGACTACTTGTATCGCCGAAAAGTTTTGACCAAACTGCTTGCAAGATTCTTTCCAGTATGTGCTGTCTACAAGCAAAAAAGAAAAGTTTTTTTTAATAATAATTCTAATTTTACACAGGCTCCATTTTTCCAGCCAGAGATGGATGCCGTAGTGTCAAGAACAAGACCATATATATTGGATTTGACTTTCCATTCAGCTACTAGAGAATGAGTAGCGTTCACTTGTGTATTACCAGTGCCATCGATGATTTTTGGAATGCCAAGGAGCTTTCCCTCTTTATATCCTGGGGCACCAGATATCAGCACTCCTAATCTTTCACTATCTTCATGCAAAAATTTTCCATCCCAATGAAGATTACACCAATGAAGATTACAAAATTACTTTTGATTTCTTCGGCTTTTTCTTGCTGCACTATTTTACTTGTTGTCCTCGTACTTGTTTTAGACAACGTGATATTCTCCAAATCAACTCCCTCCTCTGTTGTGATGGCAGCCATAAATGCAGTTCTTTGGCCAGAAGATAAATTTAAATGATCAGCCATTTCAGATATTTTTTTAACTTTTGAATGGGTTTCGTGGAAGTTCTAGTATGACAGTTTTCGAATGCTTTCTTTTTGATTTTTTATCAGAATTTGAAATCACATTTTCATCATTCTCACTATCATCTAGTTCTAAATAATCTTTAGTGCGCCACATGGACAAAGAGTTTGTTAAACAGCATCCAACCAAGAGGAGGGGGTCTGTCTCCCAGGGGCCAGGGTTGACAGAGTTAGAGACGAAGTGGATAGGATTGACGTTGCCTCCCGTCACTCAATGTTGGTGATGATGGTAAGGCAATGACTCGTATAGGCCCGATACGAAAGTGCCTGACCTTTTGGAGAGATATAGGGGGTTAATTAGGTCCCTGAAGGCGAGGTCAGATAGGTCTTTAGTTCTAGGTATTACCCCTAGGCACGGGTTGGGTCTTAGGATTACGTCAAAAACAATATTTTTGAATAACAAATTAGAAGAGATTTGTGCTGAGGAAAATGTACCCTTCGTAAAGCTGTGGTCCGAATTCAGTGATCCTAGCCTTTTTATAAAAGATGGGGTGCATTTTAATGAAATAGGTAATGCTAGGCTAGGTAGGTTAATAGACAAAAATGTGCGAAAGCTGTATAGGTCGAAGCCTTCTTTAAACGTGTGGGTCCGGGAAACGCGGGCCCAACGTGATAAATAGTTTAAAACGTGGGCCCGTGGTAAAAAATAACTTAAATGTCTTTTATTGTAATGCGCGTAGTATTAGAAATAAATTAAATGAATTTAAGGCGATAATTTATTCCGGCAACTATGATACAGTTGCTATTACTGAAACTTGGTTAAATACCATGACTCGGGACTTGTTGGGGGAACTTGATATACCGGGTTTTAAACTCTTTACTAATGATAGGTTACATAGGTTTGGTGGAGGCGTTTTGCTGTACATTCATAATTCCCTTACAGTTATCGAGGTTAAGTTAGATTTTCCGGCAGCAATTAATGCGATATGTGTTGAAGTTAGGGCGCGTAGTATTAGTTTATAGACCTCCCGTTCAACCCCTCGATACAGATACTAGATTTGACTCACTTCTTGGTAATTTTATTGACAATCGGAATAGTATAATTGTCAGAGACTTTAACTGCCCTAATGTTAATTACGAGAATTTTACTGGTAATGAGGAGGGTTTGAGATTGGTTGAGTTTATGGACGATAACTATTTACGACAGATAGTTACTGAACCAACACGCGGTGACAATATTTTAGATTTGGTGATGACGAATGGCGAGAATATAGTCGAAGGTTTAGAAGTAGGCGAGAGTTTAGGATGTAGTGATCATCAAATTCTTAGGTTTAAGTTATTGCTAGAAAACACTTAGGATAGTAACGTAATAGAAGTCCCTGATTTTCGTAGGGCTAATTTTGATAGTTTTGCTGATAGGATGAGAGTTGTGGACTGGGATAACTTATTTATGGGCAATGACACAAATTTGCGTTGGGTGGCGTTTAAAGAAAGTTTTAGGAATATTGAAAGGGAGTTTATTCCTTGTAGGCTCAAGCGCGCTAGAAATCGTGGTTGGCCGAAGTGGTGGACTAGGGAAATAGAAGAGTTTATAAACGAGTGTAATAGAGCGTATAGACTTAGTAAGCGCAATGGCACAGCAGCTAACTTTAATAGATATATCAAGCTTAGACGTTAGGTTAAAAGATCAGTTAGGAATGCCAAGCATAATTTAGAGATACTTATAGCTGCGGATAGGACACATAATCCAAAAAAGTTTTTTGAGTATGTTAATAATCGTAAGCCGGTAAAAGATAACATAGGCCCTCTAGTGGATGTTAATGGCGCTTTGGCTTCTGACGCTCAGGCGATGGCGATTATTTTCAATAACTTTTTTGTGACAGTTTTTACTGTAGAAGACATAAATAATGTCCCCAACATGGACGATATCGTTCCATTTAGTAGCGAGACTATTTTGGATGAAATAACTGTTTACGAGGCTGAGATTGCGCATTATATCGATAGGCTAAAAGTTAGCAAGGCTCCAGGCCCTGACGCTTTTTATCCCAGACATTTGAAAGATTTGAAAGACGTTATCGTAGGCCCCTTAACGAAGATTTTTAATCAGTCACTCGAAATGGGGATTATTCCTGAAGACTTCAAATTAGCTGACATTACGCCTATTTTTGAAAAAGGCGACCGCGCAGTAGCTAGCAATTATAGGCCCATTAGCTTAACGTCAATTGTCAGTAAACTTTGGGAATCCGTAGTTAGGGATCGTATCATCGATCACTTAGAAAGTAGAGATTTGATTAATAGTAGTCAGCATGGGTTTCGATGCCATAGGTCTTGTTTAACTAATTTGTTAGAATTTTATAATGAAATAGTGCGTGAATACGATAGGCATAGAGCAGCTGACGTTATTTATTTAGATTTTAAAAAGGGGTTCGATACAGTTCCACATAGGAGACTAATTGCGAAGGTCAAAGCGCACAGTATACGCAGTCAAGTAGCTAACTGGTTAGAAGAATGGCTTTGTGCTAGGAAGCAGAGGGTCGTAGTTAATGGTAGTGAATCCGGGTGGTTAGATGTAGGTAGTGGTGTCCCACAGGGTTCAGTGTTAGGCCCATTGCTATTCGTAATTTACATTAACGACATAGATGTAGGATTGACTAGTAACGTGTCAAAATTTGCGGACGATACTAAAATAGGCGGTAAGGTTGTTAACGAGGATGATAGAAATAGGATCCAAGATGATGTAAATAGGATTATGGAGTGGACAGATAAGTGGCAGATGCAATTTAATGTAGACAAATGTAAAGTTTTGCATATAGATTCTCGCAACAATAATTACACGTACACGATGGATGATAGGGAGTTAGCGAGCGTTGACGAGGAAGTAGATTTAGGCATACACGTATCTAAGGATTTAAAGGTTAGGAACCAGTGCCTGGAGTCTTGCGCAAAAGCTAATAGGATGTTAGGCTTCATAGCGCGTAATTTCAAATTTAAATCAAAGGATATTATATTGCCCCTTTACAAGTCCCTCGTCAGGCCTCATTTAGAATATGCCATTCAGTTTTGGTGCCCGTACTTGTGTGAGGATATTGATAGGTTAGAAAGGGTTCAGCATCGTGCCATGAAACTGATTCCGTCACTGCCCAATAAGCCTTATGAAGATAGGATTAAAGAGTTAGACCTGTATTCACTCGAAACTAGAAGATTAAGGGGGGAGCTTATTGAAGTTTTCAAAATCGTTAATAACATTGATAACGTAAATTTTCACAAATTGTTCACTTTCGATAATAGTAATACTCGCAATAATGGATTTAAGTTGCGTGGCAGACGTTTCATTGCTAATATCGCTAAAAACCTCTTTACGTTTAAAGTAATTGATAAGTGGAATAATCTTCCCGCGTCAGTCGTTCATTCTCCCAGTGTTAATATGTTTAAGAACCGTCTTGACAGACATTTTAAAAGTATTAATATTGTTTAATTTAAAAAAACAAAGTTAGCAACAGGAGCTCTGGTGGTGGTGCTCGAGGATGAGTCTGTTGACAATGAATGCCAGCTTGTGATGCCAGCAATAAAAAAAAAAAAAAATAGACTAACACGAACGTAGATGTAGCTCGTAGCATAAACTAACCCACTTTTTGTTTAACTTTACCTACTTTTTTTACTTTGCATGTCTGTAATTCTCTTTTCTTGCATGTTTGTAGTTTGCATGGTATGACTGTGAGTTAAGACTGTGTTTGCATGGTTTGTAAGCGTTCTTATTTCACACTTCTTTTCATCTTTCATCCCTCTCCTATTCTCTCCGACTATTTTTCTGACTTGTCGGCAGTGGCCGGCGGATGATGATGGTGAGTCTTTTTTTCTCTTTTTCTGAATGAATGTTAACCCACGAATGATAGGTATTGCTCCTTACTTAACCCCTTATTCTCTTCTCTTCTCTTAGCCCCCTACTCTTTCCTTTCTCTTGGGCTAACCTTAAGAGTGGATCTTAGGGTCTTTGTTAGCCTTAGCTTCTGTAGATCTGTAGATCAACAATGTCTATCTCATCATTAAGTTCGCTAGTTGAAGCCTCTTGTAGCTCTCTTCTTCGCATGTCTGTCTCCATTCTGTAAGTGAAATTCTCTTCCCTATTCCTTTTAGCTTGAACCTTTTTTGAATACTTTTTATCTTCGGATCCCAAAAGAACTTTTCTACCCTCTTTCATTGCATTTATGAAATCAATATCCTCTTTTTTCTGTTCTGTCATCCTCAACTGATCAGTTTGAACCAGGGTTGTAGAGTCAGTCCAAAATTTTCCGACTCCGACTCCACACATTGTAAAAATTCGACTCCGACTCCGACTCCACACATTGTAAAAAATCTAAAAATCCGACTCCGACTCCTCACATTTTAAATATACGACTCCGACTCCTCTAGTGTTTCACTCTATAATTATCATCATAATAAGACATTTCATCACCACCACACTAAGTGTGAAATTTTATATTTTATATTTAAATAAATATTAATTGTATATTCTGAAAATGTAAAAAAAAATATTAAAAAAACTTAATCTAGGGGCTATCAATGAATAAGGTTTATTGACCAAAAAAACTAAATAACCTAAATGTTAGTATTTAGGATTTAGAAATTAAGAGTGACACAGGACACAGAAATTGGAGTCGGAGTTGGAAGTTTTTTACTGACTCCGACTCGGCCCTGAAACGTGCGACTCCGCGACTCCACAACCCTGGTTTGAACTCTGCATTCATCTTTATGGGCAATAAAAAAATAGGAGTAAGGTCTCTAACAAATTTTCTTCCTTTACCTTGTTGGAATTGGAACCTTTCTTTTTTTGGAGTGTCCTATAATTCTCGTAAAGGTCTAAAATCTTTTTCTTGACTTTATCTTTACTTTGTGTTTCGATTCCTGATTTCATCCACTGCTTTTCTGTATCTTCTTATACTTTTTCAGCAATTGTACCATTAAAATTTCTAAATTTCTCTTTCTTCATTGGTCCATCTTTTAGGTAGAAAAAATAGCGTAAAATATCCCCCTTTGTTGGGATTTGAACATCAGAGAATTTTTCAATAGGCTTTTCTATTAGCGATATTATATCATCTTTTCTTAAGGAAATATTTGAATTATCCTTTGATTTTTTATTTGGATCATCTTCATTATTATTACCATTTCCTTCTGCCATTGAAAAGTAATTAATTATTGCTCTTCTTGACAAAAAAATAAGTATTAAAATTTGTAATAATTATTTAAGTTTATATAAACTTGAGAAAAACTATGATTTATTTAATAGATACACTATTTATGATAGCTTAATCTGAAAAAAAAAAAAAAAATGTAAGTATAATAAATTAATTCAATAAAGCATATTTTTCAGCTGCCTGGTGGCAAGGCTTAGTATGTTTCAATGTAGCTAATATTTTTTTCTGGCATTAATATGATATAAAAGAATGAGAAGCCCAGGGAGCAAAGTTTTATGAGCTTTTTTCAACATCTTTTAATTTTCGGAGCACCCTAGTCTACAGATTACTTCCAAGAAAGAAAAAGTTATTTGATTGACTTAATTGATTAACTTTCAAAATTAACTTAACTAGTTAATTGTTTAAATTTGCATTAGCTTAACTTATATAATTGGTAAGAATCTCAAATTAACTTAACTAGTTAATTTTGGAAGTTAATCGACCCAACCTTGGTATTTACCATAACTAACTATGCACTTCACTAAGGCTGTGGCAGGAATAATTTAATTTTAAATTATATTAATGACTAAACTGGGGGAATGAAGTTCAAGATTAACTTTCCCTTTCTTTAACTGGAGATCCAAAGAATTTTCTGACAAACTACCCTTAAGCAAAAATTTTTTTTAAAAAAGATTAAAAATAATGATAATTTGCTAATTATATATATTTGAGTGGCAACAATGTTGGGGTTGTACAGTGAGTATATTGTAAGTACTTAGTATATTATGCACTCCATCGTAGTTTTTAGAATACTTACCAAATATTTAACATATCTTGCAATTAAGTAATCTACACAATTTATAGAATATGGGAAATCTATTCATAAGCTATTCCATAAATCAGAGTGAATTGAAGCAAGTTTTATACATTTGTTAACTATAGTGACGATTATTCTAAGACTTAATTTGGCCAAATATTAACCTAAAATAATTATCTAGCATTAGCTAGGTATGTAGAGGGAAGGATGAATTAGGAATAAAACAAATAAATAGCAGAAGTAATATAAATCACAAACATAGATTGTGATGGATTGTTGGAAAGCAGAGGAGAGTTTTAAAATGCTGAGGCTCAACTTTTGCTGAAATTTGGAAGAAAGAATTTGGAACTAAGCCAAGCATTTGGAGGAAATGCATTAGCCAATTCCAATACTTTTATATTCAATGCGAATTTAAGCACTCGAGTCATTGTGTGGGAAAAGGCAAAAATTGGTAAATATGTCCCTGAATCATTTCCAAGCATCCAGTTACATGATAGCTGCAGTTACCAGATTCTCTCAATGTGCCACTTAACATAAAATACATTAATCCTTACCTTAAAGACATGGAACTTTTATTAAATTCATTTTAATAAAAACAAATCTAATCATAAATTATTTTATTATTTCTTGCAGAGGTTGTGTCAATAAAAAGTTGCTTAGGGAATTTTAACATACATAATACTGGTTCATAAAAGTATTTGCAAGATGCAAGTTTTTGGTATTGCTTTGATATGATCTAATTTTGGCACTTTTGAACATGTGAATGTCTTCAAATATGTTTTTTTTTTTAATAAAATATATTTGTGGAAGGTTGTGTTGTTGCCAGTTTTCACCTCAATTTGACCTGCACTAATTATTATTCAAGATGCCCAAAAAGTGTGAACTTTCAGGTTATAAACCGGGAGAGTTGACTGCTTTGATAACAAACAATACAGTAATATACACATTGGAAAGTTATTAAATATAGCCAAACTGACCATATGCAATCACAGAAAATGAATTGAAATGGAGGGGGAAACCTACAAGTGGGGCATTCATCATTTGAAAATGGTTGCCCTGGAAAATGGATTCATGTCTGGTAGTGACCTAAGTAAAGAGCTTGTAAAAAGAGAAGCAGGCTTGTAAAAAGAGAAGCAGGTTAGTAGTGATAATAATAGGAGGAGGTTATTTGAGAATAAAATATAGTCATCCCTCGCCTATCGCAGTTTTGCATTTTGTAGGTTTCAGCCTTTTGCAGCGATACAATATACACCAGTTTTCCCTATTGCGGGGTCCAGTTTCGTTCATTCACGGATCATCAAAGGAGCCCCAACCAATATTTTGGATTTCAATATCTTGAATCACAGTGCTGTGATTTATGAATGAATAAATTACTGTATACCTACATAAGGAAATTTATACTATGCATTTCATTTGATTTCAGCCCATTGATACCACTAATTTTTCTTATGATTTAACTTAGTTTGTGACAGTGTTCCATTAATTAACAGTGTATGTTTAGAATTAACAATTTAATTATTTATCTGCACTATCTGGGAGCTGCATGTCACCCACCTCACACACCCAGCCATGTTTGTTGGTACAATTTGTTACTTGTATTTATTAAAGTTACTTACCATACAGTATTTCTAGATTATAAGATGTTTTTTAATGTTCTTTACCTTAATAAATAAAGGTACTGATATGCTGCTAATAATGATATATATATATATATATATATATATATAGGGTGTCCGAGAATTATCTGTACAATTTTTGGCTGTTATTAAAAGTCAACCATGAAGTGTAGAAATTCCAGTGTTGTCCCATTTTACAGAGAATCTCTAAGTTTTTTCTGATACCAAGTTTTGACAAGTTTTTTAGAAATTCCAGTGAGTCCGAACATTATCTGTACAATTTCATCTTTTAATAAAATTCTTGATAACACACGTAAAATTCTTAAACAAGATTATTTAGAATCTGTATTTTCAAAAGTTTCTTTTATTAAAGTAACGTTGTTACAAACATTCGATATGTGCACCATTAGTGATTCGCAAAACATCCAATCGATACTCCAAATGTTGCCATGTACGCTGCAGCATATCCACATCAATTCACTCAATAGCAGCTGTGATTCTTGCTTTTAAATCATCAATGTCTGTCACCAGCGTACATTTCTAAAAACTTGTCAAAACTTGGTATCAGAAAAAACTTAATGAGATTCTCTGTAAAATGGGACAACACTGGAATTTTTACACTTCATGGTTGACTTTTAATAACAGCCAAAAATTGTACAGATAATTCTCGGACACCCTGTATATATGTATATATATATATATATATATATATAAATAACCTTTTTCTAGAATTAAGTGTGCATAGTAAGTGGTGTCTAGGGGTCAAGTTCCCCTAACCCTCTATTTCCCATAGGCCCTAGGTTTTACCTATTATGGTTTTACCAATTGTCGGGGTTTTCAGGAACATAACCCTGACAAAAGGTGAGGGATGACTGTATATACTACAGTGAGTAAAAGAAAGTGTGTTTTATCAAAAAAGAATAAAGCAAGATTTGATTTTGCAAGCCAGCATGCAAATTGGTGTGAAGAACAATGGGCCAAAGTTTTGTGGACTGATGAAAGCAGATTTGAAATATTTGGAAATGATAAAAATAAAAAAAATTTTAATAGATGCATAGGAGAGGAGTTATAAATTAAAATGCTTAACTCCAACTTTGAAAAAAGGTGGAGGGGGGGTAAATGTTTGGGAATGCTTCTCTTCTAACTTGTTGGAAAGCTCCATCAAATCAAGGGAAATGAAAATGGACACATGGCTCAACAGATTTTCAAGCAATTATTTGTCAAAACAGCAATGCCAGCTGTTAAAACACTTTATGGAGACTTCACTAATTTTACCTTTCAGCAAGATGATCCAAAGCACAGGGCTAAATCCCTCAAGCAACTGTATGACCAGTATAAAGCACAGGGTTTTTCTATGCATGAGTGGCTTCTTCAAATAGAGTGGTGCAAAAATCAAAAGGGCCAGGATCAAAATTGAGGGGGGGTCTAGATAGTTGTCTTTTGTCCAGGATTAAACTTTAAAACCAATTTTGGGTGGTTGCATACAAAACTGTGACTGCTACCAGCCAATTTATACAAATCATATATGCACACAACCAAAATTTGAACCCAGTGACCTATCTCGAGTTCCAGATATGAAAGACAATTTAAAAACTGTTTATGATGTATTTTTTACCTCTGAAGCAGATTAAAACATTTGCAGGGTGTCCAGGGTCAATAATGCATCAAAAATCCATATTTATATTATTTTGGCCAAAAATCACAATTTTCAGCCTTTTTTTGTGCAAATTTTTTAGACAATTTGTGGTAAATACTAAATATGTACAATTTTCTACTGAGAATATTACAAATCAACTTTAGATTAATCTAAAGTATCACTCATTAAACACACTAATAAAAAATAATCATCTAAACAGCTTCAGAATATTGTATTTTTGTAGTGAACACTTTTATCAGTTTTCTTGATTTTATCTTTCATCAAATAATACCAATCACCTTGTTCAAATCCTACTACAGTTGAGGAAGCCTCTGTTACAAGTTTAATGTGCCTCTCTACAGCCTGATTATGACAAGGCTGGTTGAGTTTCAGTGCTTCTTTTCTTATGTTTATGAGTTTTTCATTGGTTAGAGATGCCATTTAAGTTTATCATTTTGAGATACCCTTGAGGTTTGTTATTGATTTTAGGCACCATGAATCTCCTGACACTATCATCTCTCACAACACTCAAGTCAGGCTGTAACTCTGGGACTTCAATATCTTCATCTGAATCAATTATCAGGTCACCACCTTCGAAGTCATTGTCTATCACTGTTTCACTCCTTCTGACCAAAAGTACCTTGTTAACTGTGATGTTGCGGATTTGTGGGTCTGAACCAGCAAGCATGGCAATTAATATGTTCTCAGGGTGAGCATAGTATGCATTTCAGTAGAGGGTTTTTAAGGCTATCTCCTTGGCTCCCTTGTGAAGAAATTTCAGGATCCTTTGGAGCATATCATGAAAGTTCTTAGCACCATCTATGCATTGATACTCCTCCTTCATCTGGAACCAACTTGGAAAATAGACAAAGATACAAAACTCTGCAAGTATGACCAGAACTTTGGAAGGCTTCCTTTGAGATGTATAAAATCTGAGGATTCTACAAGCCAGAGTCAACCACCTTGAATGACAGATCGGTCCAACTTCAAGGAGCTCAAGATCAGGATCAGGATCAACACAGCCAAGCATAAACAGCCATACAGATTCTGTAAGCATAATTACTGATCAGTGCTGAGGCCCTCTATCCCCTATCCCCTATCTTCCTCAAAAATGAGTCTGGGCTCTTTGTTGTTCATCCAGAGTAACAAAGACATGACAAAAGGGGAGCTTATTACAGTGTAGTAGGCAAATACTCCACTGCAAATTTCTACCAAGCAGTTCTTCCAGGCATCTGATAGCTCCACCATTTGAACCAGTCATTGTATTAGTCCCATCACATCCTATCATGGCAAGTTTGGTTTGTAGAAATCACCTGAAATAATATTCAGAAATTAGAGGCAATTTTTCAGATATTTCTGTGCTTATATCTATTTTCCAATTTCTATATCCAAAATTCATCTTAATAAATATTTTGAGTAATATCTGTTACAAAATACAAACTAAAGATCAAAATTTTAAATCTTACCAGGTTCTCCTACAATTACATAGTGCTCTTCTAGCTCATTTCTTCTGTAATATTTGTTATTCACTTCAACTGTCACCATTGTTGTATCTTTGCGACCATCCACATAAATAGCATCCACCAATTCAAACAATTTACCCTCCTCTTTTCTTATGACTTTACAATATTTTTCACATTCTCTTCTCAGCTTGTTCCTGCAAAGTTCATAGTGCAAATTTAGGTAAATGATACATTATAAAGCAAATTGTTTCCTCAATAATGCTAGCCTAGACTTAAATACTTTTAGGAGAAAAAATTATACATGTAGACCTATCTGGAGCGATTATGTAGCTGAACTTCATAATGCATCCAGAGATGCTTTTTTAATGTGGTGTGAACAAGGGAAGCCAAGGCAAGGCCCTGTACTACAACAAAAACAGAGGGCTAATGTCAGGTTCAAGTATGCACTCGAGTATTATCAACAAGTTTTTGGGATAGCTATGGGCAACCCCTTATCGCCCCTCCTCTCCAATATTTATATGGAGTTTTTCGAAATTACCTATATTCCGAGAATCCTGGGGGTTGGCATCCCTTGGTTGCGGTACGTCAATGATATTGTAGGGTGGTAGTCAAAAAAATTTTTTTTTATTTCTTCAGGGACAGGGTGTTTTTTTGTGAGGAACATAGAGGCATATAATTAGACAAAATTGCAACGACATGCGACTATTTCTAATGGTGCCACATTGACTTCAATTATATTCACTATTACTACATAGTGAAAAAGTAGTAGGAAATTGTCTAAAATTGTATAAACTCTATCCAATTCTAAATTTACAACAATTTTAAACTATCTACTTTCTTTATTTTATTTATTTATTTATTTATTTTTTGTATTATTTTAATAACAATTTTAAGCTAGTCTTATCTGAATTAGTCAATTTCATTATGTTTCCTTTATTTTTCAGATAACTAAAATGGCAGCCCACGAAACGATCTAGAAAAAGCATTTATTTAGTGGGACCAGCGGCAGAATCTATTACAGGAGCAAAATAGCCGACCATTGCCCAAGCTCTATCAAATCTCTTTCACCACATGCATGAAGGAAATACTCTTTGCAAAAGTGCTACTCTAACTATTGAGGAAGTTCTTCCCTTTTGGGAGAGAGCCCATCTTCCAACCACAAAAACAACACTGCATAGAGCGGTTGAAAAAATTTATGAGCAATGGAGGAAACTCCAGAAGGCAGCTAAAAGAAGGGGTGAAACCCAGAAGGCTAAAGAAACCTAATTCATAAAGCAAATGAAAAAAACTCTAGATATTAAACATGCTAACTTTGAGAACATGGTAAAAAACCCTGAAGATTTGGCTTTCCTTAAGGATCAAATGTGTGAAAGAAAGGCTTCGATGGGACGAGTGGAGAAGAAACTTGCTGTTCAAATGAAAAAGAAGCAACTCCGTGATGAAGCTGAGAGAAAAAGATTAGAGCATGAGAAGTAGCGTCAACAGCTTGAAGGAGCAACTTGCTCATCATTGACAAGTGAAATAGAAACAGAGTCAGATTCTCCATCTTCTCATTCTAAATCATCATCATGTAGAGAGCAAGTCCCCTCCAAAAAGAAGGTGGCCTGTGAATATTGTAACCCCTGATGTTGCAGCTGCTTTGGACAGAACCAAAGTTAGTGATAGAATGGCTGTTTACAATCTTGCTTCTGTGACCAAGGCCTTGGGACATGAGCCAGATGATATTGCCTTAAATCAGTGGACTGTAAGAAGAAGCAGAATTAAACATCGAGAAGACACTGCCACCAGTTTGGAAGCAAACTTAGCATCTCACACTGAAGGACCTTTGATTGTGCACTGGGATTCAAAATTGCTTCCAGATCTCACAGGTCAAAAGTTGATTGCCTTCCAATATTGGTATCAGATACCTCAGGAAATGAACAACTGCTTAATGTCCTGAAGCTTCCAAATGGAACCGGGGAGGCCATGGCTCATGCTGCTGTTGAAGCTTTAAAGAAATACTCAATTGAAGACAAAGTTAGAGCCTTGTCATATGACACAACTGCCAGCAATTCTGGATGCAAATCTGGTGCTGCTGTCCTCATTGAGACAAGCTTGAAAAGAAAAATGCTGCATTTTCCCTGTTGACATCACATCCACGAGGTTCTCCTTGGAGATGTTTTTACTCTGCTCTTTAGACCCTCTGATAGGCCTGAAATTTCTCTTTTCAAGCGTTTTAAAGAGAAGTGGCCATTTATTGCATCTGCCGAAATTGAAAATGGTATATCAGATCATGAAACAACTAATATCTTGAATGCCAACAAGGATCTTGTCACAGAATCATTGTCATTTTGCCTTAAGTGCTTGGCTGAAACATCCCAACCAAGAGATGATTACCGAGAGCTATTGGAGCTTGTGATCATCTACCAAGGTGGAAATCCTCCTCGTGGAGTAGAAATTAGTGCTCCTGGGGCTGTACACAGAGCTCGTTGGATGAGTAAGGCCATTTACTCATTGAAAATTTTCATGTTTCGCTCTCAATTTAAGCTGATTGAGAGGGAACTGAAATCATTGAGAGCTTTCAACATATTTGTGTGCCTGATTTACTGCTTATCCTGGTTTCATTCACCAAATCCAATCCAAGCTCCTCTGAATGATTTGCTGCTATTCAAACAATTAAATAATTACAAGGATGCCATCAACCAAGCTGTTGGTGAAAAAGCTTTGAAAGCACTCAATCGTCACACATGGTATTTGAGCCCAGAACTAGCTGCTCTTGGATTCTTTGATGACAAAGTTGATAATGAGACAAAGGAAAAGATGTCATTAGCCTTGAAAATAGAAAATGAGATTCCTTCAAAACGTCCACCTGTTGATCTCAAAAAAGCTAGTTCTTTGACTCTGCCTGATTTTATAAACAAAAACTCTTCCAAATTTTTCTCTTACTTAGAACTACCATTTAATTGTGCCAATGAAAAGCCTGAACAATGGAAAGAGAATATCAACCATAAGGCTGCAAGAAAATTAGCAGCAGGTCTCACAGTCGTAAATGATCGTGCTGAAAGAGGGGTAGCTCTTATTCAGGAATATAATGAAATGCTTACAAAAGATGAAGATCAGAAGCAGGCCCTACTCCAAGTTGTTGTTGCACACAGAAAAAGGTATCCAAATCCTAAAAAAAAAAAACTGTTTCCGAGATGAAATGATTAGCTATGTGAGTATTTTTGAATATTTGTTTTTTTGTGATTGATTCTCTTTTTCCTCAATTATTAGAATATAGGACAAAACAAAATGTTATGTGGCACCTCTTAAAATTATCACACCTAAGTGAAATTTTGCATAGCAATATTAGTCATTAAGATAAACAAATTATTGGCATGTCCCTTCAAAATTTTTGAATTTTATATTTTGAGCACCACCCTAGACCGTCACTATGCAGGTATATAAAAAATCATGAGGATGAGTTAAGCAGGGATGCTTTGGCTAGAAAGCTTGCCAGAAAGAATCTAAAAAACTTTGGGAAGAATTAAAAACAATGAATAATAGTGCAATGTATCTGCCTGCTATTACTGAAAATGTAACTGGGACTGAGAATATAGTCAAATTATGGAAGGAATACTACAGTCAGTTATTCAACTTTGTACATAAGAACAATAACATTAATTGTGATGCTACCTATAGACCAAATATAAGAGTTGGTGTATTTGAGACTAAACAGGCCATAAAATGTTTAGATTGTAACAAATCATGTGGTATTGATGGTATTTCTGCGGAGCATCTGAAATTTAGTAGTGACAGATTAGTGCCTCTGTTAGCTTTGTGCTTTACAGGTTTACTGATACATATAGCATTTTGCCAGATACAATGTTGTCCATTGTTTTGGTGCCAGTAGTAAAAGATAAAAAGGGTAAAATCAACAGTAAAGATAAATATAGGCCAATAGCCTTGGCCAGTAATATGTCTAAGGTGTTTTGAATATATACTCATTGATAGACTTGAATGTTACCTGTATACTAGTGATAACCATTTGGTTTCAAAAAGAAATACAGTACTGATATGTCTGTGTATGCCTTGAAGAAAATGGTCTGTAAATACCAAACTTTAGATGCTAATGTATTTTTGTGCTTCCTGGATGCCTCTAAGGCATTTGATCATGTTAATCATGACAAATTATCCATGAAACTTGTAAATTGTAATGCACCTGGTTACTTGGTCCATATATTAATATTCTAGTATAATCACCAGATAATGATTGTAAGATGGGGTGGGATTAATTCAGAACCATTATCTGTGACCAATGGTGTCAGGTAGGGAGGGATATTATCACACTACTTATTCTTGAAATGTTTTTATGGATAATCTATCTGTTGTGCTGAACACCTGTAAAATAGGCTGCTATATTGGTACAATGATTGTTAATCATCTGATGTATGCAGATGATCTAGCTCTTATTTTTCCATCTGTAAAAGGACTCAACACACTTTTGAAGGTGTGAAAGGTATGGGAAGGATAACGATGAGATATAATCCTGATAAAAGTCATGTTATGATTATGAGGACCAAGGCCTACAAATATATAAAATTTCCTGTATTTCAATTGAATGGTATGGTGCTGTCAGAAGTAACCCAGACTAAGTATCTTGGCCACATACTAACTGATAGCTTTTCAGATGACTCTGATATTCTAATGCAATGTAAACAATTATATGCTCAAGGAAACACTTTGGTTAGAAAATTTCATGTGTACATTAGATGTTAAGTTGATTTTGTTGATTGAAAACTGTTTGTACTCCAATGTATACAGCTCATTTGTGGTGGAACTACAGGATGTATAATTTGAGAAAATTATATGTTGCATATAATAATATTTTTAGGGGTTTATTAAGAAGTCCAAGATTTATAAATGGTGCTCCTTCTAGTGCCAGTATGCTGTTTGTAGTCAATAAGGTACCTAACTGTATCAGTGTCATTTGCAATTTTGTATTTAGATTTATCACTAGGCTTGGTGAATGAGTCAATAAGACAATAGAAGCCATGGTTAGTGGACTGGTCTCTGATATATTTCATAAATCTCAAATCTGGAAACAGTGGCATAGGCAACTGTATGTTAATTATGCAGTGATTCATTGGCCTACTTAGTCAATGCTCCAGACAACTATCTCTTAATCTTCTATGGGCCTCTTGTATAATGTTTGTACCTGCTGAGTCTGAAATAAAGTGTGTGTGTGTGTGTGTGTGTGTGTGTGTGTGTGTGTGTGTGTGTGTGTGTGTGTGTGTGTGTGCACACTCAATTTTAAAGACAGTTATTTAAGCAAGCTCCATAGGTTTTGACTAACAATATTAAATTTCAACACGTTTGAAATGTATACCTTTTTGTGAAATACTTGATTTGACTCAGATACTAATGTATAAGATAATTGGACTGTTACCTGTCAATTATGTTCATCTTATCAGTAGTAGTGATAATTCCATAATCCTCTAAAACTGCTGATGCAACTGCTGCTCCAGCTCTGTCACTTACTTGATACCTGGTAAAAGACATTTTATATCAATATTCTAACAAGATGTTCATTGGACAGCAATGTCCAAGATTTGGACTAACTATCAGCAACATTACATGGATTATATATAATTTTTTCAAAGGTATTGTCAACAGAGCAACAAGAGTGTTCAAAGCATACTCATATTTTAAAATATACTGTATACCTGTCACACTGCCAAGCAAAATTTGGTAGACTCTTCCTATTTTGTTCTGTCCTGAATTCCTGTTGTTCGCTGACAGCAGCTGTTTCATCATGTGATTCCAGGCTGCCCTGACTTGAGAGACTGTCGAGATCACTGTCAAGTATTGCTGCTGAGCTTGATGGAACTTGAAAAACTCTTCTGAGCTCTTCCCTGGGAATAATAAAACAATATTGTCAGTTGTATAAAGTAGCTAGTCAGCCGATCATCCCACCAACCTTGAAGATAAAAACTGAACATCTTTTTGAACTAGTGGCTGCTGATATTGTGGTTTTCCCATGCACCCAAAAAGAGTACCTTGGTTGTCTGGCGATGGTTGACCATTTTAGCAAGTGGGTTGTGGCTCGCCCATTAAGAACAAAAAGGTCTTCTACCATTATCCAGTTGATGGAGCATATTTTCCCCAACTTGTTAAGAATTCCTCAGAGACTCCTGACAGATAATGAGCCTGAATTCTGTTTGGAGGAGTTCCAAGAGTTCCTTGATTGCTATGGGATTATGCATGTTTATTCTAGTCCTTAAGCCTGCTAGCAATGGTGCTGTTGAATGTGTAAATAGAACAATTGGAGAGTTCTTGAGAAGCTTGGGACAAACAGGAGTGGAATGGGATATGAATCTGGTAATGGCTGTGATTACCTACAACAATACCTTCCATTCTGAAATAAAGACAACCCCTGCTGACTGTCTCTTTGAACAATGTCACCAGAATATTGCTACTGTAGTTGTTCCCCCTCAATTGCAGGAAATATGGAAGGAGGGCCATCCATGGTTTGCACCTTTCCAGGTTGGCCAGAAAGTAGTTAAGAAGATCATTACCAGTGACCAGAGCACCTCGCAGAAATTCTCCCCCAAGTATACTGGTCCTTACAAGGAACTGTTGAGGCCCTCCCCCCCACCTGAGTTATAAAAGCACATCATACCCACTTGAAGGCCTGGCATAAACCCCCAAAATATCTACAGAAGCATAGGAGACAACAGGAATTGCAGAAAGTACCTGAGACACCTGAGACCCAGATCCCAGACTTACCATCAATTGCTAAAGGCATACCCTTTGCTTGGCATAGGGATGAGTCAGATGATAGCTCTGAATATTCCTTTGAGGGCTTTAGTGCCCCTGAAGTGGAATCACTGGTAACTTTCATGGGGAACCCCAGTGATGGGACCAGTGGTTTAGATACAGATGAGGAAATCTCCTCTTCGGAGAAATATTACCAGTTGAATACACTCCTGAATGCGCAACAAAGTATTACCTGGAGAGATCCTTTGGTAGAGTGTTGGGAGTATGATGGGACCAGTAATTTTAGTTCTGAGACAACTGCTGGAATGGAAGGGTGTCCGCAAGTGGAGCTAAACTGTGGAGATATGTCTCCAGTAACTCAGCATTTGGGTGAGACAGATATTCCAACACCAGTCAAAGAGATTCAAACAGGGGCTAATCCAGTGGGGGAGCAAGCTTTTCGAACTATGCAGGAGTCAGAAGGTAATGATATACCTTCACTTGGTTATGAGTATACTCTGATTTTGGCAGGGTCATTAGAATCAGTTTTCTCCAGTACTCCCATTAGTGAGTCTTGTCTCATGAGTCCCCAAATCATATCTCCACTACAAGAAAATTAGTTGTGGGGTGCTGTTTCTGAAAATGAGTCTGGGGAAACTGAAGTCCAGGGTAATTTGACAGATTTGCATGAACATATGGACACACAGGAGGAAGATGCTCCATTAGATGGATTAAAATTGGCCTGGCAATCATTGAGACTTGTACAACAGTCCCTAGACCTAGCTAATGATGCATTGAGTACTTTGGAGAATTCATTCCTTGGGTTCACTGATTCCATGCCAGGATCACCTCAAGTTCCTCAATCTCAGTCTTGCCATGTTAGTTTTAGCCCTGTGCACTCAGGATTTACCACATGTCAGGAGATACTAAATGAGTATAGACAAAAGGTTCGTGCCTGGATGAGTCATCATCATCATTTCCAAACTGAGACCAATACTTTATGATCAGAGAAACGTAACTTAATCCAGTCAGGGCTCAATCACCCATTCACACGATCCTGTGGCAATCCTGCAGAATTACCAAATGTACAACCACAGACCCAGAGGTAACGGAGTAAACTGAAGTGAAGTATTGTGGGTAAATCTGTTATACAGCCTTAGGTTAAAAATAATTAAAGAAAAATAAATACCCCATAAAATGACTAGATTTGGGTTTTCTTTCTTGTGAGGGAATACCCAATGTACTCAGCTCTCGAAAGGGATGTAAGAATGGATTATTCACTGATTTCAGTGTTTATTTTGGGTATATAACCAGGGGAGGGGTAGTTAGTGAACCTTTTGTTCTGAAGGGGTTAATAAATAATTAATTGTTCTAGGGGAGTAAGCAGCAGGGATAAACCTCTAAGGGAAAGATATGGAATGATGCATGCTACTGGCTTACTAAAAAAAAAAAGGTGTGTGAGAGTTGTGAGTTAGTGAGAGGATTCAGCCCATTCTTTTCTTTCATTTGGTTTCCTTTGCTTTGACAGGAATAAGGTGGCACTTCTAGCTTTCATTTGTTTTTCTTTTGTTTTTCACTGTTCCTACTGATACTCTGGTTTAAAAAAAAAAAACTCTCCCAACTTGAATTCCCAGATGATTTGTGATTGAATACACCTGGCTAGAGTGGTGGATGAACAAAGGGGTTATTTGCCAGATTCCCCATGGTATGGTGTGGGAAGAACACTACAGTCAAATTTATGGGTCCTGGTCTCTTGCTCCAGTGTTAAGGGAAATAGAGACAGTGAAGTGAATCAAGCAAGAAAAACAAGGTAAGTATTGTGAGCCAAAAGGGGGTTGGAGGTGCTCTGAGCAGAAACTGTAGGTTGAGCCAGAAACAAGGAGGTTATACCAGTGAACAATGTGTAGGTTAAGTGAGATGAAAGTGGTGCTAAAAAAAAAAAGTGCCAGTATTTACCATGTGCATATTTGGAAGTAATGCATAATGTTTAGTGGTAGCTACCATATTCTGGAATTAATGTATAATGTTTAGTGGTACTAAATTGAGTAATGTAATAGTGCGATTTGGGCATTTTGTTAAGTTGACTTGGTTATGTAAATAGTTTTTCCCTATTTGTTATAATTGGCCAGTTTGAATAAAGCAATTGTTATTAAATAAGTCTGTAATAATTTGTCATACAATTGAGTTTTAATGTAAGATTAAGTTAACTAACTGGGAGGGTCAGCATGGTTTTGATGCAATAACTTTTGTAATGTATACTCCCATGTTTAGATTGTCAATAGATGCATTATCCTGGTAGAGAACATAGAGGAAGAAAGAATTGAGAGAGGGTTTTTTTTAGGGGGAAGGAATGTAGGGGTTGTGAAGTCCCCCCCCCTCCCACCCAATTTTCAAATTGCCCTCGGGGGCTATGGAGTCTTTCACAAAACCCCCACCCTAATTTTCAAGTCCTATCTCACAAGTTTTCCTCCCCAAAGGAGTCTAGTTAGTAAGCCTGTTAACTGTAAAAATATTGTAACTGTTAGCCTGTATTTGATCTTGGAAGCCTATTAAAAGGTTATGAAACCTGAATAGATTGCCAGATAAACAGGTGAGATTAATACAGACGTGTCCTTTTGGAAGCCAAGGGAGTTTGGAAAGCCTTTAAAGGTATGATGTTAAGTGCTCTAGCTTGTAATCCTTGGCCAGTGTACAATAGGAATAAAGACTTGTTCACAATCTTTATTCCTAGTTATTGTGGTGCTGTCATTTCTATTTCATAATCATTATTAGTATTAATTATACTATTAAAAGTAGACATATATATAGGTCGTTGAAACTGTGACTGAGTATAGATAGGTGTAATAAATCCAGCCAGGTTAGAATCAGACATCAGACCTTTACTTATTGCCTGGTTTGCAGTGCAGTGGGAGCCCTGGAGTTTCCTTTAGCCAAATCCAGTCATCTGTGATCCCATCATGTAACTAGCTAGAGAACCGATTATCATTATTATAGGACACCAGTCACATTATTCCAGAGTTAAGTTTTTGCCCATGCTTGTTTGGCACTGATTATAGGTTAAGTTGAGAGATAGGTTTGCTATAATTGTCAATGTTTGTAGTTATTATTTTTTTATGTTGATTATTTATTGTGTGTTTTTATTTCATGAGTAAATTATGTTTTCCAGTGATCAATTATGAAGTCATGATTCCAGTTAATGTTTGTTGATTAATTGTCTGTTATGTTATTATTGTGATTAATGGTGCCTGGTGCATGTAACTAATAATCTTGTGTTGTCTAGGCAACTAGTTGGGATTCAACTCACATGGTCCAGATTCATCAGGCTTGGATTGTGAATCCAATCCAGTGGGAGCTACGCAGTCCATTGAGGTTGTGTCAACCATTGTTGGCCACTGGAATCTGCCCTGGGATCAGGCCAGTGACCCCAACCCTACTAACTAGCCAGTGTATAAAGCGTCTAAGTGTATAAAGTGTCTAAGTGTATAAAGAAATTGAAACTTAGGTCATAAGGGGTCAAGTTTGGAGGGTAGCTAGGCTGGGACAGGGGTTGACATTCTGTGCAAGTCATTTCCGGTACTTGTCTCCCACTTGCTTTCTATCCTTTCTGCCAAATCTCTTACTTCTATTAGGTCTACCTTTGAATTCCAGCCCTTTCTTGGACTCTGAGTGGTTGGTTCTTCCACTCATTGGAGAGTCTGATTTAGACACCTGAACTGGGGGAAGTCCTTTACAGTTAACATAAGAGTCAGACCTGAATAATCTCCTGGAAATAAACCACTGACAAGAGAGGCATTCCTAGATACCAGAGGAGACCACATCTTTGCCCAGTCTCTTGACTATCATGAACCCAGAAACGTGAAAAGGTGCTGGGTGGTTCGACAATACAGATACTTGGGGACTACAGCCTACACAGCCACCACAGCAATATGGTGTACTCCTCTCCTTTTGTATCTGATGTCTGCCAATGTATAGGCATTCCTTAAAACCAACGCATGTCCTATTCTAGCTGTTTTCTGGTCCTCATAGAAAGCATAGTCTTCTTCTGTCATTTTGAGTTGATACAAATGTTCCAAATCTCTTCTCCGATTTGAGTCCTCACAAAAGATGTCAAACTTGGAAGTTTTTCACTGAAGAAAGAAAGATCACTCTGGAACTTGTCACCATGTTTCTTTTTTAGATATCTATCAAACCTACAAAATTACCAAAACTTTAATGTTGTGAATGCAAATTTCAATTATAAACCCGGTTAAGTTCTAGTCAAAACAAAGTTTATTACCGATCATTCTTATGATTTGCAAATCACTGAATCACATGATTATGTTAATAAAATTACTGTCACAAACAAATAAATGTAACTACAAAATTTACAAAAGTATGACATATTTTAAATCTTTTTATAAGGGACTGACTGAAAATTTGAGACTTAACTCAAAAATTCTTTGACTAGATCCTGAATCTTGCTGGTGACACTGGGGCATGAAATTGGATAGACATTGCACCAAATCCAGTGTTCAATGAGACTTAGTGCGACTGTATCAGCTGCTTGTCTGGTTGTCCAGTTCTCTTCTGCCATTACACATTGGATGACATCTTTACCAAGAGGAAGCTTTCTGTTGGGGAATGAGCCTGTGCTTGAAAATCTGTAACCTCCATCAAGAATTTTAACTGTCACTGCATCTTAATACCCTACTATGCAGTATTTTTTGGCAATAAGGTTATCAAAATACATGTATTTATCAATTCTATAAATTCAACCTGAAAAGAAACAAAATATAATTTCAAATAAAAAACAAAATATTTTGAAAAAAAGGGCTGAAAAATTATATTTTTTAAGCAAAAATGATGAAATATGGATTTTTTGATGCATTATTGACCCTGCAGCCCTCTGCTAATATTTTAATCTGCTTCAGAGGTAAAAAATACATCATAAACAGTTTTTAAATTGTCTTTGTATCATGTCCAGAACCCAAGATAGGTCACTGGGTTCAAATTTTGGTCATGCACACATATAATTTATATAAATTGGCCGGTAGCAGTCACAGTTTTGTATGCAACCACCCAAAACTGGTTTTAAAGTTTAATCCTGGACAAAAGACAACTATCTAGATTCTAGACCCCCTCAATTTTGATCGACACTTTTGATTTTTTCACTCTACCCTATAATCTCAAAGTCCTGATTTAAACCCAATTGAACACGTTTGGGATGAATTAGACAGAAGAATAAAAGCAACAGAAGAAAAACCAACTAGCAAAGATCATTTATTTGAAATTTTAGAAGAGGAATGGTACAAAATAACACCAGAATTGTGCAACAAGCTTGTTGATTCAATGCTGCAGTGCCTACAAGAAGACTGGAAAAACTAGGGAGGTCACACAAAATATTAATTTTAATAAAATTGTTTAAATGAATTCATTTTTGTTATCCTTTCCCTAAATATAAATGATTAATTAACCAAAATACACCAAATGGGCAGAAAATATTAGCTATGATTTTAAAATAAATGAACTTTTAAAATGTTTACACAGTAATGTAAACAGCTCTCAGGCCTTCAAACATTTGTGAAGAGAGTTGCCACAAATGCTCTTAAGACATATTGGATGATTCATCAGCAAACTCTTGTTGGAAAGGCAGTACCAAGTGTTTTCTGCCATAGTCAAAGTTGTCAATCATATTCCAGGAAATGTCACAAATTTGTGAGTATTCAGGGAACTGTGATGACATGGGAGCTGAATTCAAAGTTCTTTCCTACACTGAAGTTCACTGGTTTTCAAGAGGAAAGGCATTAGCCAGAGTACTACTTGTGTGAAGAGGTTGCAATGTTCACAGAACAAGGAAGTAGTGGTGAGAGCATTTTTAGAGAAAATCACAAACTTCAACTTACTTGCAAAACTTGCCTATCTGACTGATTTGTTCAATGAGTTAAATGCTCTAAACTTCTTGCTACAAATCACATCAACATCATACAAGCCAGTGACAAGATAGCTGTCTTTCTGAGAAAGATTCACTTGTACAAGTATCAGGCTAATGTTGATGACTTGTCAGTGTTACTGGCATTCTTAAGGCAGGTCATTCCATAAAAATGTCAACCTGAGAGCCAAAATGTGAAATTCATCAAAATGCAATAGGTCCTTGTTTTGCACAAATTCTAATAGCATGAATTCAATTTTGCACAAGCTCACAAAAAGTACCCAAAATTCTTTTTGCATGAAAAAATTCAGTTAGCACAAATTTCCCTAGGCACAAGAGACACTGCAGAGCTCATGCAAGCCAATGCTCAGCTGAGCAAGTGGCATTGTGGGTACTACACAGACCAATCAAGCCATGTCATGCTACACACCTCAGTGCAAGCATACCTACCTCATGGCACACATATCAAGCAATCTTCCTCACTTATTACCAAGCTATGAAAATAAAAACCCACTCTAATAGACAGAGTTTATTTCCACAACAGTTTCGATGCCCACTGGCATCCTCCTCGGGTGATACGTTTTTCTGTATCCACCTGAGGAGGATGCCAGTGGGCATCTAAACTGTTGTGGAAATAAACTCTGTCTATTAGAGTGGGTTTTTATTTTCATATTTTGACCTTCACATAGAAAAAAGAAGTTTTTTTGCATTTATTACCAAGCTGCCATTGTGAAAACAACCTACTGTTTGTTTGGTGCCATCTCCATCCACCCAGGCTAGTTCTATCCATCTCCTACCCTTCTATGCCATCACCATCATCACCTTTATGTCTATCTAGTGTGCCAAGTATGATTGAAAGTGTATCACCAGTGTCATCCTTCAAATACCAAAATGAGGAGGAGGAGGGAGTCCTCAACTCTATTTTCCCCATAAGTTATTAAGTTCATTTTGCGGAAGCTCATGCATGAATGCAACCCTCACATTAATCAAGGACCTACTGTATCATTTCAATGCTAACACTTATAATTTTATGAATTTGAACATAAAAATTCTGTAACATGTTCAGAGAGTATGCTATATTAAAAAATATCACACCATGTTGAGAAGGAAAAAATCACTAAATATAGGACATTTTTATCATGATCATTTGTCATTATAAGAACTTGATAATTTTATTCTTGGTGCCACACAATAAGCATCCCATAGGGTTTTAAATGGCACCAGATTTTTTCTATTTATCTTGAATAATTTTACTTCAACATGCTGATGAAGCTAATGCATTTAATACGTAATGACCTTTTTTTTTTTTTCCTCTACAGAATTTACTATTTGCAACAAATTGAAATAACTTCATATAATAAATAGGCATCTTAATACTATGCTAACCTGACCTGAAATTACTTCCTATGTTACTCTGGTATTCCACAAACACATGTCAGGGTCATTACATGTGTAGTGTGAGGGTCATACTCATTACCCAACCCTCATGTACACCATTATTTAATTGTATTATTATTATTAAATATTATATGTATGATATATTATTTACTCATTCTGATTGGCTTGATTTATTAACTAAATAACTGATCTTACAGGAATGAAAACTGGATTTAAGTTTAATATTATGGTGTACAAAATTACTATACAAGTGCTAAGTATGCAAGTCTCATTAGATTTACATACAGTGAAATACATATATAACATTTACATATGCAATGAATACTTTACAAGTGCTACTAATGCAGGCAGTCCCTTGCTTCTGAACAACCTTTCATACAAGCATTATACTATATAACCATGTTTCAGTCTTTCGAACATTCACACCATATGAACACAGCTTTTTTGAACATACTGCAAGGGGATTGGCCCTTCTAGAGGAGAGTGACCCAAACACCTCAAGATTTGCTATAGCCTCTAGAGGTGTCTACAACAGCCTTGCATGCTACAAAGAGTTTTATGAAGAGAAAAAGAAGGCTGCTATGCAATTAACTCTGCACCATTTTCTGAAAAAGTCTTCCTCAGTCACCAGTGAACAAACACCACCAACATTAGCAGCTGTGTCTTCTGCCAATTCCCCTCCAAAGTTTCTATCAAAGTATCCCTCCAAGTAATACAGTCTCTCCACCTCTCCTCTCACCACTTCCATTATGTCAGTCATCCAGTGGACCTAAGGTATGTTACATTTTACTTAAATTAAAAAAAATTATTTAATAATGTTTTTATGAAAAAATAGTTTAAGTTGTGTTCAGGAACCAATTCATCACTTATTACATGTATGAGGGTAATTCAATAAGTATCCACACTTTTTATTTTCACATCTGATAGATTATAAACACATCATTTCTCAACATAGTCTCCCTGTTTCTCAATACTATACACTTGGCAATAGGAAGCTCACAGATCTCTGGACTAAGTGTATTGAGAAACGGGGAGACTATGTTGAGAAGTGGTGTGTTTATAATCTATCAGATGTGAAAATAAAATTGTGAAAATAAAAAGTGCGGATACTTATTGAATTACCCTCATATTTAACCCTTTCACTCTGAGCCACGTAGATCTATGTGGAAAGAAAATGGCTGTCACAGCTGAGCCACGTAGATCTATGTTTTTCCTAATAAAAATATTTATTTACTTATTGGCAACTAATTAGTCATTAATACAGTACTTGTAAACTTTCACTGAGTCTGAGACAAAGGTATATATTATTGGAACAAATATTTATTTACTCAGTAGCCCTTGAAGAGTTATGGCAGAGGGACATAAAAATTTGGTGCAGCCTACACAAGCACAGAAAAATGGTTCATGCACGTGTTCAGTTAGTGACATAAATTGATTACTATGTGACAGTGATTTTCAGGAAAATAATAGTGATACTGGTAGTGACAGTGATACTGATAGTGACAGTGATAGTAATAATAGCAGTAATGATAGACAGGGTGTTTCAGGAGGAAAGGTCAATACTTCAGGAGGTGATAGTATCGGTCATTATGAGAAAAAAGTTCATATGAACATGCGTCTAATTCTGAATGGTTACGGAGATAGAGCTGTTTGAATTTACAAATACAAAAGCATTGTTAATGGTAATCAAGAAAGAAACAGTAATTGGTTTCTCTAACATTTAATATTTAAACATTGGCATTTTGAATGGTATCAGATACAGAAATGACAAATTTGTTACAGCTTACAATACATTTTCGAAAATCTCACCATCAACCTCAATGCACTTTGCAACTCATGTGCGAAGATCGTGTGTTGTTTGTCCGAGTTGATCCTGACATTCCTTTATGCGGGCAGTAGCATCCAAAATGCATGCAAGCAATTTGTCTCGTGTATCCACCTTTCTTTTGTAAACTTGACTTTTCATCCACCCTAACAAACAATAATCTAATGGAGAGAGGTGTGGAGACCTTGGTGGCCATTGAATGGGACCACCACAGCCAATCCATCGACCAGGGAAAGTTTAATTTAGGTATTGCATCACCAGAGAGGTAGAATGTGGAGGAGCTCCATCATGCTGAAAGTACATACCAGCATGTGTAGCCAAAGGAACATCCTCCAATAGTCCTGGCAATTCATTTTGCAGAAATTCTAGGTAACTTTGTCCTGTAAGATGATTCTCTAAAGTAACAGGGCCAATCAGCTGATCATCGATGATACCGCACCACACATTGGCAGAGAAGCGATGTTGAAAATTTGTTTCCACAGTGGCATTTGGATTTTCGTCTGACCACCGATGAGAGTTACGAGTGTTGTTGATACCATCACAGGTGAAAGTAGCTTCATCGGTGAACAGTATTAATCAAAGCAATCAGCAATTAGTTAGCATTTACCCAATGGCAAAATTCCAGTCACATGGCAGCATCTCCTGGTTGAAGGTGTTGTACACACTGTACATGATATGGATTAGGGTGCATCAGCCTATAAGGGGTGAAATTTCGAACTTCGGATATTGATTCGGCCCTATGATATTATGGTTACAATCCCCAACAAACCTTCAGTGTCCATGTTTCAAGCTGTTCTGACAATATTTAGTGGGTCCACCTCAAAGATGAAAATTTGACAATTGTGGAATTTTATGGTTTTACTAGAAAATCTTGTGTGTAAGCATTGTAGATTTTGTTTAAAAAAAAAAATTGTAAATATAGTTAGTTTTAGGCAAGTTTTAGCCTCAATTCATGAAATTATCTGCCTTTTTAGACTTTTTTTTGTATTATTCTGAGAATCATGAAGTGAGTTACCAGGATGCGGGATGAGGACCCAACTTGCCAAGCATCCCACCGACCACCTCCACCTATTAAAAATGGTATTTCATGATAAAATACTTGTAAAAATTGATTTATTGCTTATTGATACCTTAATTCTTCTTCTTTGTCCTTTTTTCTTTTAAAACAGATGATAAAGAAGCTTGTCTCTTTCTCAGATTAGGAGTGGCTTTTCTGTCAGCTTCTACAACTTGGAGAACATTTTGAAGATGTTCTTCAGTCCTTGCAGCCTCATAAAAGTCACTGCATAGTTTTACTGCCCTCTCAGAGCCATCTTTTATGACATTTATAGCCAAAAGTTTTTCTTTGGAAGATATAAATGATGCTGTTGTTTTCCATTCAACAATCTCAACCATTAAAAAATCATAGTCTAACTGTAGTGAAGAGAATATGAACCATGAGTTTTTGTCAACCAAGTCAGCTAGTGTGGTTTCCAATCGTAGATTGGTAGGGAAATTAGGCTTTCCAAAACTAGATCCATGTCTACCTTCTGGAACCACTGTCTCAATCTTGTGTGGTTTATAGGAAAGTAGATGGTTTGTTATAGCACGAAGTTCATTTTTTGGAACCAAATTGCTGAATAATACAAGAGGAATCATCTCTGATGAAAGGTACCAGAGATGACGTTTCAAAGATATTAGAGCACTTTTTGCTATTTGCTTGTTTACTTCCTCGTATCTAAGAAGCTTTTTGTAAAGCTGCAAATCGTGCCATGGTGCATCAAAAACTGAAGAGCAGGTCATCCACCATGGGTAGTAAATCAGTGAAATGAAGGTTGCAAAGTCTCTTAGTTTCAGAATTTGTTGCTTGTTTGTGATTGTTACTGAAGGTAGTTTCGAGATATTATCTTCTAGTAATGCAATTTTTAGAGCATATATTGCTTTACTCATCCATCTGGCTCTATGTATAGCACCAGGTTGCTGAAGGGTTATATCCTTATCACTAGGTCCTGCATTTAAGTATAACACAACTAAGTCAGAAAATTGTTTGTAGTCATATCGTGTATGTTGCTTTTCTATATTACTTATTTGAATTGCATAATCAGTCCATTCCTGAAGAATCTCCTGGACAGCTTTGGAGTACTGATTGAAGTCAATTTTTTTCAATTTTTCATCCTTGGAAATCCACTGAAACTTTTCTCGAAATCTGTTAAAGACATTAATTTCTGGTCCACTCAAAGTTTCTACTTTCATGTCCAACACATGACTCATAATAACTTCACCAACATGATGCCTGCATGCAGACCATAATAAAGGCCGTCCAATCTCTTGTTGGATAGTTATGCATGCAGCGCTCACATGTCCCATGTTGGTTGCTGTAGTGTCGAAAACCAAGTTCACTATTGAATCGGAGCAGTTCCACAATTTCAGTAGCTTCATAACTTCTTCAGTCAAGTTTTTCCCAGATTGGCCACTGCCACCATCACTAGGATGATATGATGGAATACCAAGTAGTTTGAGATCCATTGAATTTCCAACTGATATGGCTAATCGTTCTTCTGTAACATATTTATCCTGCAGAGTAGAAATTATTTTCGAATCCCAATGAAGAGAGGCCAATTTAGGAGGATTCCAGGATTTTTGAATGGAACTTGAAATTTTTTGGGCTACTTCGCATCTTGCTCTATCAGCTGTAGCATATGAAGTTGCCACTGGCTTAGTGTTACCACCACATTCTTCAACAAAAGCTTTTGTGAATGCAGCCTGTTGTGCCGGAGTCATTTTCATTCTTGATGCCAAAGAAACAAGTTTCAGTCTTTTCAGAATGTCATGAGGAATGATAGTTTGAGTACCTAAACAGATTGTTGACTGTGTGGATTTTCCATCTTTTTCAGCTCCATCATTAGCTTCTGACTCACTCTCAATGGTAGTTGAATCGCTTGTGCTACTGCTTTCTAATTCAACATAACTGCAAGAAGCTTCAGTGTCTCTCAATATCTTTTCTTTTCTTGAATTTTCTTCACATTTTCGAAAATTAATGCGCTTCATTTTGGATGCTAAAGTTTGATCATGAGCTCCAAAAGAAGCAATTCTATCCCCTTGCATATATCTTCTGGATTACTCATAACTTTTTCGGCATTTTTAATCCACAGTGGAAAAATCATTTTAAGTTGCATTTCCATATCTTCTAGTCTTGTCTTTGTACTTTGTAGCTCTCTTCTTTTCAATGGAATTTCTCTCAGTTTC
Source organism: Bathynomus jamesi (assembly GCA_023014485.1). Lineage (NCBI taxonomy): Eukaryota > Metazoa > Arthropoda > Malacostraca > Isopoda > Cirolanidae > Bathynomus > Bathynomus jamesi. The sequence goes on from JAJOZX010001692.1 coordinate 536,194, forward strand.
GCATTCTTTTCTGACAACGAAATTATTTTCTCACATGCTTTTTTCTCAGTAATCATTGGCATGTTGGCTTTATTATAGAATGGTTGAATTTCTGTTAAAACAATTTTAGCTATATCTCGCTTAGTTCTCTCTTTTAGACCCTGATGCTGGTGAAAGAGGAAACATCTAAGAACTTGTTCACTTGTTGGCAAGCGACATCCTACAATCTTTGCATTATTATTTGTGATGCCAGGACCTAATCCAAATATACAGGGTTTTTTTCGTGTTTTTACAGCAACTTTATCTGCACCACTTGAACAAGTTTTACCACTAGAAGTGGCTTCACTGGCTTTACCACTATTATCCATTGTATCATATATCAACTATTATCACCAACATATATCAAAAATTGACCTGTAATAGAAACATAGATTAATATTAAAGTAGTCTACATGCCTGAAAATAAGAAAAAATAGCTATAGGTATTTCATGATGGCAAATGATGTTTATTAATAGTAGCTATGGCTTAAACACAAGCAAACTAAACATACTAGGCCTATAGTACCTTAAGGATCATTCAATTCAATAAAATAAAGGTATATGTGAAAAAATAATTTAAGGCAATTTATCCCAAAAATTGTCATTTTTGTAAAAGTTTAGGAGCTAGGTGGACCCAGTAGATATTAATCAATTGACCTGAAATTTTGTATATGAATTTTTTTTAGGGAATGTAACCATAATAACGTAGGGCCAAATCAATTTTTGAAAGTTGCCATTTTTGATGCACCCTAAATTATGGATGCAAGCCTTCCTCACATAATGTTTGCCATACTCTTGTGTGTGGTACACCGAGATGTGTAGAAATCCTTCGTGAGCTAGTAGTAGGACTATGCTCTACCAACTGAAGAATGTTTTCCACTTCATCTACATCTTGTTAATCTTCACGTTCAGATGAAACATGAGCACTGGGAAGTGCACCAATCTCTCACAATGTGTTGAAAACCCTGGTAAACACTCTTCAATCTGGAATTCTGCAGTTCAAAAACCATCAACGGTATTCTGCAACAGCAGCTGTTGCACTTCCATCGCAAAAACCATAGACATACACCATATTTGCATATTCGGCATGTGTGAAGGTGTGTGGCATTCTTAACACTGCTTCAAACACCAAACAATGTCACTCACAACCGTCAGCTGTCGATTGGCTTATGTTACATGCTTACATTACAGCTTACATGGTTCAAGGTTATAGGGGAGGGAAGGGGGAGGAAGAGCTGCATGCGCATCAGATTCAAACAGCTCTATCTCTGTAACCATTCAGAATTAGACACATGTTCATATGAACTTTTTTCTCACAATGACCGATACTATCACCTCCTGAAGTATTGACCTTTCCTTCTGAAACACCCTGTATATGGTGATGAAAGTGACACTTAAAATTACCACATTTACGTGCTTTTCGTTAGGCCAGAGGGGAAATATTTGGCCCGAGGGGACAGGAGTGAAAGGGTTAAGGGGATTTATTGAAGCAGCCTATGAATACATTTTCAAGAACACATTGTGTTCGGAAGCTGGGGACTGCCTGTATATGAATTGTATCAATATGCAAATCTACAGCCACCCAGAAACTTACTTGAGGTATGTAACAAATTTAGCAAATCTAACAAATTTATATTAATTCTGTAGCTCACACAGTAATGACTTACAATTCCCAGTAATGACCCTCATTGTCACACTTTCATCAATAAAACCTAAACTACTTTGCATAAATGAATTTACCAACTGTGGTTTTGAAGCTTATCTTATGACATATTCGTATTGCTGATATGCAGAGCTGGGCATTTGCGGCATATTTTGCGGTACTGCGGTACTTGCGGTACCACCGCACTACCACCCCGGGCCCCCATAACGCAGTACCGCAAAGGATCGCTGAAAGTACCGCAGTACCGCTACCGCATTCAAATTTCCGCGTACCGGTTTGGTACCAGTTTGGTAGTGCAGCAGTACCGCAGTACCGCAATATGCCGCAAGTGCCCAGCTCTGCTGATATGAAGCACTTTTTGAGTGATTCAGTCAAGTCCATTATCACTGAATGAAGTTGAACTGACTAGGTGGGTTGCATAGTGGTGATGACTCTCACGATGATTTTGAAATTTGGTATAAAATCAAAGGAAAAACAAAGTTCTGATTGTGGTGTAACATTACCCAAGATCTTGATAATTTATGGTGTGAAAATTAGACCAATTCTGTTCCATTTTTCAAATATAAGTAAGAATGCGTGCAAAAGTTATCTCTGAATGTAACAAAAACTAACTGGAATGACCCAAGCACAGAATAAACTGTGCTCATTTCTTGATTATATCAAGCAGCATCTGACAATGCTGAAGGAGCCTATCAGTGAGTACTTTCACAATCTGGAAGCCTATAAACAAATGGATGCGACTTTTGATAACAATGTAACAGCCAAAACAGGGCTTATTAGAATCTGAAATGACAGCTCACTAAAAACCCACTTTGTTGAACACAACCCACCCACATTCTGGATTTGACTGAGTATCATGTTGCTGTTTGTCACTATCTATCACTATGAAAACACATTTTTTTGTATGAAAGCAGCAGCTATATACTTCCTGATGAAGGTTTGAAGATGCAAAACTACATATATAAGCATATTGCTATTGTGGAGATAAAGCTAATAAAATTTCCTTTTTGGTTATTTTTCATGTAAATTGCTAAAGACAAGAATATGCAAATGATGCACTTGGCATGTGAATGGGAGGGTAATGGCCAGTCACATAGGTTTTTTTTATATGCAGAAAAGAGGGGCCAAGGGTGAGCACCCGCAAAAATACCCTCCCTATCCAATAGAAGTAGGAGAGAGCCAAAATCAAGGTTGGGATAGAGAGGGTTAAAAGTTTGGGAAATACTGATTTACAGCAATGAAAGTAATATTTTTTGGATCATCAGAACTCAGTAATTTCAATAATATATAATTTATGGTCAGTAGAGGCAGTCAGAGCCAAAAATTGCAACTTAAAAATGTAACCAAAAGGTAACAAATTTGACCATGACCATATACAGGATGATTCATAAATGTGTTTCATAAGTTGCAGAGTGTATTCCTGAGACAAAAATAAAGAAGACCATATCAACATAGGTTGAGAAACTCATGAGTTTCAAGCTATAGCATCATGACACAAAAATGAAATTCCCAAGGATTTTTTACATTTATGCAAATACACAGTGTGATACATTTGCTTCATTAAAGTAAATACCCAAAATTCATTGCTGCTACTTGAATGCATGCCTCAGCATGTCACAAAATAGAATAGAGGAGAGAAAGTAAAAGGGGAAAATGAGCGAGTATGAATAAGTGAGGGAATGGTGGTTAGCAATAGTTTATAATGAGGGGGTAAGTAGAGAGAGAAAGAGGGAGATGGGAGTGTGTGGTGAGGTGAGGCAGGCTAGTTGGCTTTAGCCAGGAAATACTTCCACCTCAATTTCAAACATTTACTTTAATGAAGCAAATGTATCACACTGTGTATTTACATAAAATGTAAAAAATCTTAAGGAGTTTCATTTCTCTGTTGCATGCTGTAGCTCAAAACCTCCAGTTTCTCAACCTATGTTTATATGGTCTTTCTTCTTTATTTTTGTCTCAAGAATACACCCTATGATTTACGAAACACATTTATGAATCATCCTGTATATCTTGACCTAATGATGAGCTGGGCTAAAAATTTCACAGGTATGTTTGGGGTTAAAATAATCCAGGGTGACCAAATTTCATCAAAATTGGAGGGGGTTGGGTATTTTTTTTTTTTTGGTTGATTTGTTCTGGAATGTCTCATAACTTTTCGAATGATCTGATCATTATCCTTTCACAATCATATCAGTTACCAGTGCAACATTCTTACTTCTATTTTCATTTGCAGTAACTTTTTCACTCCATACCTTTCCTAATATCCTCATTTCAGTACACTCAGCCTATTTTACACCAATCAAATTCAAACTTCTAAAGTTGCTCATCTAAACTGATCTCACTTTTGACATCACACTCCACTATCAGGCAAAAGAAGCACCTCATATCCACACAGTGTTGGCACCAATGTATAGTCATGTAAACCTCTTGTTGCATCCTCATTAAAACATTTTCTTCCTACTAGGGCTTTTATTATGACCATGACTTGTTTGCCTTGTTTCACTCTACTTTTAAATATCAATGTACCTGCATCTCCATTTTCAAACACCCAAATTTAAATTTTTCTACAACCTCTAATATTTATTCATTCACATCACATTCTGACTTTCCTTCTTTCTCAATGTGAACATCGTTTCATTTACATTAATCAAAAATACTTGTCATTACTTCAGTTCATTCTGTAATCCACCTAGAAGCACCATACCATCAGCATACATCAGGTGTCACAGCTACCACACACACTCAAAGAAATTCAGATTTATTGCTCTTTCTAACATTCTGGCTTTTATCTCATGCATTACTCTCATCCATATGCACAAAAAACATTTTTCTCATCAATTACTTTCTCAGTCAGCTGTCATTCCAAATACTTTGTCAATGTGTGTAATATTAATATACCCTGCTTTTTAAATTCAAACTCTGTTCAAGATTAGACTTTAGGAAAATGTTAAAAACAACAGAAATGCAAAAGCAAATCACTTCTGCTTCTTTATGTGGTAGTCACATCTTATTAATGTACCATGTTCTGTAAATCTGACACCTCATTTTAAAACTCTTATACTACTTTTAAGGTATTTCAGAGCACAAACTGCAGATACTCCGCCTTTTCCACACCAGCCTATTCTGAAAATACCTATTTAACTGTAATACCTTTAAAATACCTATTTAACATCAGATTTCAAACACAACTCCACCAAGTTGTTCAAACATTCAGAAGGGTAAGGTAGACACCAGTTCAAGATGCCCCTCACTACTGGTTGAGAATAAATACTGTTTTGACTCATTTCATGGAAGTATACAAGAACTAGGCAGTTAAGTAGTTGTGGCAAAACATCAGCATGCAAGTGGAAACCAAATAGATTGATTAGCATACTACTGGACTACATTCACTAGAATGTGTGAACATGCTAAAGTACTGCAGTTATGAACTTACAATTTACAAAATATGTTACAAAAACTAAACACAAAGTAAATGTTTAATTCTTTTTTAGCATGGATCGCCCTGTCAATTTAAGAGAGGGGCCACCAGCCCCCAAGCTCCCCCCATTCCATGATCTATACAATTATCATAATGGCTTATTTTAGCAAAGGTGCAATCAAGCAGAACACACACATATTTACCTTAATATCAAGTTCATGATCAGTGAAGCATGTTTCTTCTCCAACAGAAACATCTTTCATACATTCATCTTTGATCTGATCACTCTGAAAAATAGTTTTCTTTTAATCACATTCAATGATACATTTCTTACTTCAAAAAGGTCATTACGGTATATTTTCTTTTTATTGTGGCATGAATAACAAACCACTTAAACTATATAATAAGAAAATCAATTGTTCATAACTATTCTTTACCTCCCATTTATTACAGATGTTTGCATTGCCAAATGTATCTTTGCAATAATTTGATCCATAGGAATTAAACTCTTCTTTAATATCAACTTCATCTTTAATGTTCCAATTTTCACATTTCAAATCACATTCACTTTCACTTTTTTCCATTTGGAACTAACTAAAAAAGTAATGGAAGAAATTAACTTCTTTAACAGACACTCATTATTCTGAAGGACATGAAATATTCCTCTGAAAATATAATAATTCTCCATGAGCTGCAGTACAGGTCTGCACCCTATAATCAATGAATTTCATTGTAATCCTTGGGGTCCTGAGCATATACTGATAAAATCAGGATAGCTATTACTAAGAACAAAATTTTCAAATTTTTAAGCCCTTGAAAATAAAAACCCACTCTAATAGACAGAGTTTATTTCCACGACAGTTTCGACTGGGTGTCGAAACTGTCGTGGAAATAAACTCTGTCTATTAGAGTGGTTTTTATTTTTATATTTTGACCTTCACGTAGAAAAAAGTGAAGTTTTTGCATTTTAAGCCCTTATTTTACTTTAACACTTTCTTTCAAAGAAGTATACCTGAAGGGCTAATTTATGAATGGTTTTAACATGAAGACAAAGCTAACTTTGCACCAAATCTATTATAAAAAAAATAATTTACAATATTAGGATAAAGAAAAAAAGTTCTTTCATGTTAACCCAAAAATAAGGAGACTGTAGACACCAATCAATCAGGGAAGTACTCCAGGGAAAACATTAGGCAGGGAGACAGAGTGCTGGAACTCCTATTTCTCCTTTATTATTATTATTGGTTTTGTTTAACCTCCTTTGCAACATCTAAGGTCATATGATGGAGGGGACCTACAGCTTTACATGGGATCTGAACCACGGGTTGTTATATAGTCTGGACTCAATGGATGGTCTCCCATCCAACTACTACACAAACCCAATGTAACATCAGATTTCATACACAACTCCACCAAGTTGTTCACACATTCACTTTGCTGATCAATGGGAAGTGGTGTTACGACATTCCTATTTCTCCTGTCACTGTCCTCCTCAGTTGATCTTTTTCAATGTCTCATCTACTCTGGGAGCAGTCCAGCAAGTTCTCAAATACACACTTCTCTCAGTACACATACATGCATTTTACATACTACACAAACTTTTCAAAATTGAAAAAACAAAATGGCACTGACTGAAAGAGCCTCAGAGTCCCCTTTTAAGGGGACCATAAATGTCCCCATTTCTACCTCTTCTGTTGCTGATACCAGAAATGCAGAGCCAAGCAGAGGGGCTGGTTCTGCTACTGCACATTCAAAAGGTTCTAGGCCTCTACCTGATTCACTTTTAATAAACTTCTGCAACAATTATGGCCTTTCCTCAAGTTTTTAAATCTGTTGACCACCACTACTCCTCTAAACCTCACTGAAACTCAGATGCCTGGGATGACTGACAGCAACCCCTTTTCTCTACTTTCCATCTTTCTCTATATTTTCATTCCAAAAGTGGATGTTGCATATATATACAACGCCATATAACTTGCTCTCTCATTTTTTAACCTGAATCCTCCAAATTCTTTACCCTGTGGCTATGACTTAATTGCCAATCTAAAATTAAGTACATCTGCACTGTCTACCTAATTCTAATAACTATCCAAAACTCTTTGACTACCTCACTTCCAAAGTGGAATACATTCTATTCCACTCTCCTTTTGTTGAAATTTCCATTTTAGGAGATTTCAATGTTCACCACCACTTTTGGCTTTCCTCCCATCTCAGTGACATTTCTGGTGAATTAACTAACTTCTCTATTCTGAATGACCTAGAGCAGACTGTACAGCACCCTATTTATATCCCTGATCACAGTGGAGATAGGCCCAACATTCTGGATTTACTTCTCACCACTCATCCTTCTTCTCACACTGTCAAACTTTTCTCCATTGGGCCCCTCCAACCACAATTTTATATGTTTCCTGTCTTATCACTCCAGTTCAGACTTTGGATCCTCCCAAGAGGAAACACCTTTGACACTTTGGTACCACTGATTAGGAATCTCTTAGGCAGTATTTCCCCAATTTCCCATGGAATAAGTACTGCTTCCATAGCCAAGACCTTCAATAGTGCTCTGAGCACATCACAAAGGTGATTCTTTCAGGTATGGAGCTGTACATTCCATATTCTATTCCTATTACTAATGCAAAAAATACTTTGGTTTAACTTTGCTTGTTCTAATGCTATCTGCAACAGAGAGGAAACTTTTAGAAGGTACCATCACCATCCATCCAACTCTCACTTACCTTATATTTCTGCCTGGAACCATGCAAAATCTGTTTTGACTCAAAAATTCCTTCATCCAACAAAACTCTGAAGATCTATCCAATTCTAATTCTTCTTACTCTTTCTGGCACCTAGCCAATAACCTCTCCAACAACTTTACTACTGCTTCTTTCAATCCTCTTTACCATCTTGGAGAATCAGTTGCTGTATCTTCTACTAAAGCTGAACTTTTTTCTCAAATTTTCACCTCCAATTCAACCCTGGATGATTCAAGTGAGTGCTCTTCTTCCATCTCCCCCCCCACCCCCCCAATGCTAATTATGTCTGAAATTAGCATCTCTTTCAAAAAAAAATTTCTGCCCAATCTGGGCTCAACTGAGGAAGGCATACAGTCCTGATGGTGTCACTCCTGTTGTTCTTAAGAACTATGTTTCTGTGCTGACACCTTGCCTAGGCAACTCTTTCATCTGATACTTCTCCTTCCTACTGGAAGTCTTCTTTCATTCAGTCTATCACAAAGAAAGGTCACTGCTCTCAACCCTCCAACTATCATTCAACTGCTTTGATTTCTTTCCTTTCTAAAGTTTTTGAATCTATCCTTAATAGGAAGATTCTTAAATACCTCTTATAAAAAAAACTATGTAGGGTTATGGTTGATTGGTGTACCCTCAGCCATCCATTGAAAATTTCCAGCAGATATTGATGCTCAGTTGATACGCAAACACCCTACATCTTTTGTTAAAAAGTTGTGTTTGTGGAGGTCTTGAAAGACCTCGTGTAGTAGTGGTTTTTTTGGTTAATGTTTAATTTATATGCCTTCAGTATTTAGCACTGCTTAATGGTAAAGAAGGAAATTACCAACCTCATTATTTCATTGGGCCTCGCTTCTGGTTGTAGGGCATGTGGCTCTCTTTTGATGTAGGTGATAGGGTTACACAATGAGTTTATGTGGTTTAATTAATATAGGCATTCACTATACTTAAATATCTGAAGGAAGAGGCCTATCCTTTTGAATTATGTTTTATATTATTAGATATTCACTCAGAACTTATAGGAAGATTAAGCACATCTCCCTTGCTTAAAGCATCACTGGTAACTAAGCAACTCCAAGATGAGCTAATATAAAATTCCTTTCTCTTAAAGTTTTGTTTACTTCACAAAGTCCCCAGACATCTATTTTTCGTATCTTCATTATTTCTTCTCTTGAAGTAATTTTCATGAGTCAGCATTGGAAAATTTTGATACAAAATAATGTTTTTCTTGTTGTTATGCAGGCCCAATGCTTACATATTGGGTTTTATGTATGGCAATAATTTCCATTCACATAGGCTATTGCCAATCCCAAGGCAATTTTGCAGTTATTTAATTGAATAAATCAATAATTTCTAAGAAATAAAGGTACCATATTTGATACCATATTGTAGGTATGTATAGTTTTTCCATACCTCTCTTCTCACAACCTTCTTTCAGATCATTAGTATGGGTTCTGTAAGGGATGTGCTACTGGTGATGTTTTTGTATATCTCTGACTCTTGGTCATCCTTCTTTCAGGATTTCAATAAAACCTTTGCTATTATGCTTGACATATCAAAAGATTTCGATAGAGTTTTGCACAAATCTTTAATTTCCAAACTGCTTCTCTCTGTGCCTTCCTTTCTAATTTCCCTTCTGGCTGATCTATAAGCTATAGTTGTAAATGCCCATTGTTCTTCTCCAAAACCTATTAACAGTGGTGTTCCTCAGGGTTCTCTCTTGTCACCCACTTTTTTTTCTTTTATTTATCAATGATCTAGTAACTTGCATTTCCTATTCTATCTACTCCTATGTTAACAATTTCACTCTTCACTTATCCACCCACTTCACAAAGCATCCTTTTCAACAATTACTCTCAACATGTTGTGGGGGTTGTGAAGTTTTCACAAAAAACCCACAGTTTTCTCTCTTCCCACAGAAGTCTAATTAACTGTGATTGACAGTATTATTTATGAAGTATTGACTGTAACTGCGCTGGACATTGTTTGATCCTAGAACTTGGAAGATATCAGAATTACTGTCAGAAAGCCTGTTAAGAGGTTATGAAACTAGATTAGAATACTGATACACTATTACTGTTTTAAAAGCCTAAGCTAAACATTTTCCTGTTGGAAGCTACCCCATCAATTTGGCTGTAAAGGTTACTATTAAATAAGAAGAGAGTATCAAAACACGCTAATTCAAAGAGATTTTTATGGGTTCCCCATTGGGTATTTTTTATAAGAGTACATTACAGGCTCTAAAATTTACCAGATTTTGGTAATATTCCTGATCTGTTAGGGTAGGTTAGGTTATATATTAAAACTATGTTTTTCCAATGGTTTTTGATGTTGTTTGAACAAAATTAACCTTCATTTTTACCACTGTAATGTACACTTGTAAAAATTTACCTTGTTTTTTCCAGCCTTCTGCAACTTTGCTGTTAATCAATGAAAGGTTGAAAAGTATTTTAAGTGCTTGGGCTATGCTATATTTTGTTTCCTTTACTATTTTAGGATAAATTTCATCAGGTCCCGGTGACTTATCTATGTTTAGCCTGTCAATTGCTCTCAAAAAATCCACTTCCTCAATATATATATGATGTATCTCTCTCTTGTGTTACTAATGTAAAATCTGGAATTTTATTTAGTTTCCTTTGTAAATACTGAGCAGAAATATCTATTTAGCTCCTCAACAATTTCAAAATCATCTTCAATAATTTTGTTGTCAGCATGAAGGGGTCCAATTTTTCTATTGGATTTATTTTTCAAATTGAAATGACTAAAGAACTTTTTGGGATTTCCTTTACAATTTTTGGCTAAGTTCCTCTCTAAATTGCATTTACTATCTCTAAGTTTCTTGCTTTCTTGTCTTTTATTTTTATAGATTTCAAGGTCCCTTTCATTTTGAGTTCTCTTAAATTGGCTGAAGGCCTTTCTCTTCTCTCTTATTCCTTTCTTAATAGACAGATTTATCCAGGGTTCTTCTCTGTTATTTCTGGTTCTTATTTTACGCTGAGGAATATATTTACTTTGAACATCTTTTATTTTATTTTTTAGCTTTTCTCATACATAATGTGTAGATTTACTTTGATTGAATATACAGTGCCCGCGAAAAGTATCCGATCACCCTGGAAATTTGTATTTTTTACATAAAAAACAATGTTTAAATGTATACTAACATTATAGTATTGCATTATCTGCCTTGGTTTGGATGACTTGTTCTAGACGTTTTGGCATGGATTTAATCAAGTTTTGACAAACTTCTACTGATATTTCCTTGCATCATACCTTTTTGATGGCTTCTTGTAATTTTTTGACTGAGCCAGTGTCGTGGCATTCAACCTTATTTTTTATTATTAGCCACATATTTTCTATCGGATTGAGATCTGGACTATTACCAGGCCAATCCAAAATATCAAATTTATTGTCAGTAATCCATTTTGTCACTATTTTGGCCCTGTGACATGGTGCACCATCATGCATGTATGTTTTTGTCCTTTGGATTGCCATTGCCATTGGAAGTTTATCCTGTAGCATTGCTAAATACCGTGCACCATTCATAGTTGTGTTCTTCGGAAGAAATATAGGTTTCCACGCCCATAGTAACCGAAACAACCCCAAACCATCACACTTGGAGGGTGTTTCATTGTCTTTAGGGTGTATTTAGGGTCCATCCTATTTGAGCCAATGGGCCGGCGAACCTTTTTTGGACAACTTCTGAATGTCAAAAATGTCGACTCATCACTAAATAAAACCTTCTTCCAGTCATCAACAGTCCAATGAATATATTTTTTACAAAATGCGACACGTTTTTTACGCATTTTTTTCATTAATGAACGGTTTCTTAGCAGCATGGCGAGATGGTAATCCGAGTTCTTTTTGGAGCCGCTCCTGGATAGTTCGTTCAGAAACACCAGATAACAAATTATTCATATTAAATTTTATTTCTTTCGCAGTTATTGTTGGGTTTTTCATACTAAACGTTTCATAAGTTTGTCTGTTCGTGAATTTGTTTTTCTCGGTCTGCCAGATCGTTTTTTAGGGACTGGCGTGGTTAGGCCGGCATTGTTCTTAGCCCGTGAAACCCATAAATTAACGGTACTTTGGGATATGTTTAATTCCTTAGCTATCTGTCTCTGTGATTTCCCACATGTATGCAAGCAACAATAGCACCTCGACAATCACTCTTAAGTTGTTTTTAGCATACATTATATATAAATTTTATTTACACCACTTTCTGTAAAAAATAACAAAATATCAATAAATTTACACAAACAGTGAAATCTGACAACTTTGAGACACAGCCACCCGCAACGAAGGCTACCAGAACACTAATTTGAGAATGCGTTGGATAGCTCTCATATCAGCGAGCAACCTCAAAGTTACCAGATGTCGCTAGAACAAATAGAAAGTGAATTATGTGTCTCTGAATATCAAGGGAAAATATTGTATTTTCTTGAGTGATCGGATACTTTTCGCGGGCACTGTATCTTTTGGTTGAAGCTTAAAAATCCCCACCCAATTTATACAGTTTAACTCATTAACTAGTTCTGTCGTATTTCCATTTTTAAAGTCAGGAATTTCAGCTGCATTTTTAGTATACTTTGAGTCAAATTTCATCTTGAATATTATTATAAAATGATCACTTGAACCCAGTGTTTCAAAGACTCGTATGTTATATAGAGAACCAGCAATATTTGTTAATAAATCTAAAATTGCATTCTTTCTGTTTGGTTCTTTAATTAACTGATTTAGACCATTTTCTACAGTACAATCAAGGAAGTTCTCGTTACTTTCAGGTGTTTGTAATGTTACCCAATTTATATATCTATATAGTTAAATCTCCAACAATTTAATTACATCATTTGAACCTACCTTATTTATTTCCTTAATAATTTCATTTTCTACATATCGATTCTCCTCTTATTTTGGGGATTCCTCTAATTGAACATCCTTCTGGTGGCCTATATATACCACCTATTTTAATTTTTTGCCATTTTATTTTTGATTTCTATCCATACTGACCAGGGCTGTGGAGTCAGGAGTCGGAGTCAGGAGTCGGAAAGTCAGTCAATTTTGAGTGGAGTCGGAGTTGGAAGTGCATAGTTGGATAGAGTTGGAGTCGGTGCAAATCCTTCAACTATAACCATAGCAGCCTAGGCCTAGGCTTAGCTCAATTTTATGAATAAAATAGATTTAACCTAATGTTTTAATATATAATATATAAATAATATATAATATATAATATAAATACGTAATATATAAATATAGTTACTTATAATTAATAAGGATTATATTAATTAATTAACATAATTAATAATAAGGAAATTTAAAAATTTTGTACTAGCAACCCTAAATCTTTTTCAGATTTTTAGATTTCAATTTGATAAGTAATGATAACAGCGTAATGTCACATCAAAAGTATAAATCTGCTGTTTTTTAATATTTTTCACTCACTGCTGATGGAAAATATTACGTATGTCAGTGCCAAAAGGGCACTAATGATCAGGAAAAAATATGTGATGAAAAAATATGTGATGCCAAAATTAGTGCCTTCTCAGGTGAAGGATCCAATACTCCAACAAGAGCAGGAAATCTAAACTGCCACCTTCAACGACATCATCCAAAGGATTACAAAATTGTGAATGAAAAGGATGATGAAAGAAAGAAGAAGGCTGATGACAATTCAAGCACAAGTTCTCATCAAACTACTGTCACAAAATATTTTATGAGTGAAAAAGTCACAGTGACCATGACAGCAGACAAATTTAAAGCATGCATAATTGAAATGGTTGTAAAGAATTCTCTCCCTCTAACATTTTTTCAACCCCGGTTTTGCTAATCTGAATGGGGAAATGGCAAATATCAGTCATAATTATACAAGTCAGATTCTGGAGTTGGAGTCGGCAAATTTTATCACTGACTCCACAGTCCTGATACTGACTCAACTATAGATTTCACTTTCTTTTATGGAATTTATCTCTATTGGAGACAACTTTGACTTTGCATAAATAAATATTCCACCACCTTCAAAATGTTTACGTTCATAAAAAGAGTTCATAGCCATTTAATTCATAGGTAATAATATTATCTCGCTCACTTAATTGATTATTTGGTACACTGCTAAATTTTGTCCACATCTCCATTATGATCATGCTATCTGGTTTTTCAATTTCAACATATGTTTTAAATTCATCTATCTTATCTCTGATGTTTCTTGCATTTACATAACATAATGAAAGAGAACCTGCAACATTTTCTTTAATTTTGGATCTATTATCAGCTGTCTTTGGTCTTTGCCATCTTTAATTTTGTTTCTTTAATTTTTACTCAATTTATTTGTTTCTGACAATTGTCATTATGATTTTGAGATATTTTATTCAGTGAAGTACCATTTGTTAGTCAATGGGACATACCCAGGTTTTTTACATTTTCATTTTGGATTTATATTAATAAAATTTTACAGAGTACATCCTTACCCTTGTAATTAAGATGAACCCCATCTTTATTATACACCCCGCAAGAGGGTTCTAAGCTCGTGCGCTTGAGTGTTCTTTGTGCTCGTTTGTACGTGCTTGTTCCTGGAGGTTTCACGTGTGCCCTCCCAGCCCTAGCACCCAAGGATGATGGGGCTCAACCTTGCAGTCCTTGGTCTTTATCCACTTCGACTGTCCCCTCCACCCTCTCTTTTTCCTCTCACTTTTTCTTTATTTCTCTGTCGAGATATGCCCTTTTAAATAGAGGCGAATCGGTTCTTCCCGAACTTTAAAAAAAAAAAAAAAAAAAATCTTTATTATACAATTCTCTTTTCCAATAAAATTTGTTCCATAGATCAATATATGTTACACCTACTTGTTCACAGAGTTTTTTTTGAGTCTATTATTTATGCTAAAAGCCCTAGAGAACCATTTATTACTTTCACTCATCCTTAGAATAATACCTATAATAAATGACTTATGCCTACCTTCTTTTAACTTTACCAAGATTTCATTATAGCTTTTTAAGATTTCATCTGATGGCTTAAGCATTACATTATTACCTCCAGCGTGAATAACTACATTTTTTGGAGAAACTAAATCACTACCCGAAGTTTTTTCAATGATTTTTTACTTTATCCGATCAATGGTTGCAACAGGATAGCAATAAACTATGCTTTCTTTTGGTAACATAGTTCCTAGGTCTCTGACTTGGGAATCTCCAATTACAGAAACTTTTCCTACATTGCTTGGGTTTAACTTGAAACTTTTACTACTATTGAATTGTTTCTCTATATTGATTATTTTCTTCATCATTTATAGAAAATTAATAAATCCATTTGTTAATTTTATTAAAACATTTTCACTTGGTTTTAAAATCCTGGGTTTCCAGTTTTCGTTGGCTTTTCCCACTCAATTGGACTATTTTATGTTGACCTTGACCCAACTAAAACATTAGGTTCAGGCTGTTTCTGAGTTTCAGCCTCATTTACAGTATTAGGCCCAGGCCTAGGCCAAACTTGAACTGCAATATCTCTATAAATTGGTCTTGCCTCTCCCTCACTAATAGACCTTCTGGGCTTAAAATTTTTTATTACAGTACTACACTTGTCACAAAACCACATCAAGTACCGGCAGCCTAATCTAGCATGATCAGACGTGTTGGTTGTGCTCTAGTGAATTGACTTTTACGCTTTTGTATTATCACGTTTGCCCTGTATATTTATTGCTGTTTAGCTTTCGGTTACTATCTAAAAGCACTTATTTACAAGTTTTAAAGGTTTGTGTGTTAAATTTTAGCCGTTGTTGCTATTTAAGGCCAGTAATTTAAGTTCTGATACAGACCTAACTTAGCTTTTCTAAGCTACTCTTACCTTCAGTGGCTCAACAGTTAGTTGATTCACTAGTATCTACGTATCTTCTACGTATTGTAAACAATACATAGAAGTGGAAAGTTATCCTTTGCTCTACTCCATTTTTTACAAATTACTAAAGGATTATAGTAATAATTACACTGGGCAACAAAAAAATTTTCTTTTCGTGTCCCAAGAATGAAAATACCTTATTCTTATAGTATTTTCTGTGCTGAATCCAAATAAGCTTGTAAAATTTCTCTATCAGGTCTGGTTTTTGTGACATGCAATTTAATTTTTAAAAACCCATATATTACATACTTATTAAAATATGATCGAAAAGACATACCTGTAGTTTAAAAAGTAGCTTGTTTTGATTTTCTGCTATGCTTTGCCTCAGGCATATCTCTCTTAAGAGTCCAGCAATAGTCAGCCAGCATACTGGGGCTCCATTTGCCTTGGTAACGGTTTTCCATGGCAGAAATATCCTGATGAAAACGCTCACCATGTTCGTCACTTACCGCACCCAGGTTTTCCAGAAAAAAGTCCAAGTGAGAGTCCAAGAAATGAACCTTTAATGACATATTGCACCCCATTGCTTGGTAAGACTTAAGAAGATCTCCTACTATTTCAGGATAGTTTTCGGCCTTGTGATTTCCCAAAAGATTTGTGCACACACTTTTGAAACTCTGCCACGCAGCTTTCTCAACTTCATTCAACTCTCCTTCAAATCTCTCATCTCTTAACAATTCTCTGATCTGAGGGCCTACAAAAATGCCTTCTTTAATCTTGGCATCACTGATCCGGGGAAACTTATTTCTCAAGTATGTGAATCCTGTTTGCGCTTTATCCATCGCTTTAACAAAGTTTTTCATAAGTCCAAGCTTGATATGCAAAGGAGGAAGGTACACTTTCTCAGGGTCAACAAGTGAACTATTCAACATTTTTCTTGCCTGGAACAAGTGAGGTGTGTTTTGGCCAATCCTTCTTAACGTAGTGGTTTTGCTTGTCCCTACTGTCCCACTCACATAAAAAACAACAGTACTTGGTGTAACCTAGCTGCAACCCTAGCAAAAGTGCAATGACCTTCAGATCTCCACAGATATTCCACTTATATTTCTGATACTGAAACTTTTCTAAAAGCAACTTCATGTTGTCGTATGACTCTTTCATGTTTGCAGCATGTGCAATAGGTACAGAAGGAAATTTATTTCTGTTGTGAAGAAGGACTGCTTTCAAGCTGACTTTTGAGGAGTCAATGAACAATCGCCACTCATCCACATTATATTCATGACCAAGAGCCCCCATGACTGAATTAACATCTTTACAAAACACAAGTCCATCTTCATGGGAGAACCATTCTTTGAATTCATCATGGCAGCTGCGGAAAAAACAAACTTTAGTGTCACGTTGCAGTAGATTCCAACCCTTTAATCTTGAACCTAAAAGTTCAGCCTGCTTCTTAGATAATTTCAAATCACGAACTAGGTCATTTAGATCTCCTTGTGACAGTAAATGTGGTTCATTGGAGGAACAGGTAGCCTGGAATGTTGGATCAGAAATGTCTTCATTTTTTTCCTTGTGATATGCTACAGCTACGTTTGATTCATCATCACTTAAACTTACATGTTCAGGAGGATTTGGTACTGGAAGTTGAGCACTGTGTGGAACTGGTCTCATTGCAGATGGTAGATTAGGGTATTTCATAAGGCTCTTTGTTTTTGAAGTGATCCCCTTTGTATTTACCAGACAGAAATAGCAGTCTGTTGTGTGATCTTTGGGTTCCCTCCAAATCATTGGAATAGCAAATGGCATGTGACATGAACCATTTAGCCATCCTGTAAGTAGTCTTACACATGTCACACAACAAATGTGAGGGGCCCAACTCTTGTCCTGATCGCCTACTTTACATCCGAAATAAAGTTCATAGCATTTTTTTACTAATGGTGTAAAGTTACGTTTCTGGGATTTTAAAGTTAGATCACCACATACATAACAAAAGGAATTAGGATGATTCAGACACAGTTCCGCGGCATTACAAAACATCTATATGAATACAACACTGGTGTAAAATTAACAAGAAGCAACAGACACTAGCTGTTAACACTGTGACATTTACAAGCAGACTGACTTGGAGCTGCTCTACACACAGAAACTAGGCTCATGTCTGAACAGGTACAAACATGTTTCAACCTGCACAGTCTGCTGCTCCGACCAAATTTATCCTGCCAGCATTATCAGAACTTTCTCCCCAAAGGAATAAATTGTACTAATTTTACAGAAAAATTAATACAACATATATATTAATAATATAATATATTATATTTATTATTTTTATAATGTTTTATATTATAATATTGTTATATACTTAATTATATATGTTATTATTTTTTTATCCGGTGATCATGCTAAATGAGGAAAAAATTAACATAGCGTCACAAGTAAACTAAGCCTGATAGAAAAAATCTGATTTCATATTTAGATTCAGCATGAAAAAGTACACTTATAACACCCATCAAAACCCTTGTGACAAAATTGTTGTTGACCAGTGTTATCAAGTGTGAGAGGTAGGCCCACATCGAGTCAGCAACCCTGAGGTAGGACCTAATAGGATCTGCAAGTCCATAAGTTTTTAGTGAAACATAACCAAACTTCACCAAAGTGTGATCAGTGGTTTCCTAAAGTGCTAGTGATATCCCATTTTTAGAAAATGGTGCATGACAGTGATTGTAGGATTTGTAAAGTAGAAGTGACAAACAAGGATAGAGCAGTAGGTAGCTTGTGATAAATGTGATGACTGGTACCATACCAGTTGTATTAAGTTGCCCAATGATATCTATAAAGGCCTGGATACTGTAGTTACACAAAATATAAAATTAATGTGGTTTTGCAATAGCTGTAACATAGAAGTTGAGAATTTCATTGCTAATCTTAGGCCCTTGCCTAAGTTGAGCCTAAATCTAGTGAAGTAGCAGTTCAAGTAAACTTAAATGTCCCTATACCTCATAGTGAGCCCAGGCCTAGATATCCTCAGACAATTTCTGAAAATGATGAGTGGACTAAACCTAGGAAAACTTGGAAAGCTAGAATTCAAGAGCCAAGGAAAAGTGTCCTTATAGAACTAACCAATCAGTTTCATGCTTTCTCGCTGGTCCAGGATCAAGATGAGAAAGCTGAAGAAAGTAGGCCTATAAAACAAAATTTTAGCAATAATAATCCAGACTCATATAAACCTGACACTCTAAAGCTATAGGTGTGTTTGAACCAGCATCCATTATAGGTGACTCTCAAGTGAGGGGCCTAGGATCTAAATTACCTAGAGGTAGCATAGCTTACTGTTATCCAGGTGCAGGGATAAATAGAATTAGTAATAAAATTATAGAAAAAGGATCTGGTATTGACCTAACTGTACCAAAGAATATGGTTATACATGTAGGTGGAAATGATATAGAGGGTAAGCACTCCGAAGAAATCATGGAGTCATATAAACAGCTATTAACGAAGTTAAAGGAACGGAAACCTAACCTTAAAACATCTATCACAGGTATAATTCCCAGGATACATGAGAATAATAAGTGGTACTCACAAGCACTATATATAAATAGTAGGCTTAAGACACTATGTCAGAGCATGGAAACTATATATATTGAACTGTGGAATAAATTTTACAAAAAAAGAGAGTTCTATAACAGAGATGGAATTCACCTTAATAGTAAAAGGACTGATTTACTATCAAAGATTGTATCATATAATTGACTAAATACCAAAGGAATAGGCCAAATTAGTACAAATACCAATACTCTTGATAACAATAAACTAATAAAAAATATAATTAAAACTCAAAAGAAAAAGGTCAACAAAGAAAGTAAATGAAATAATATACCATCACAGAACAAGAACCAGACTAAATTACAAGCAAAATATTCCAAGGGTTCTTTGTCATTTTGCTATGTAAATGCAAGAAGTATCCAAGATAAAATAAATGAATTCAAGGCATAGGTATTGAAAATCCTGATGTTATGATTGCTACTGAAACTTGGACAAAATTCAGTACGATACCAAATAGTCCATTTAGCGAAAGAGATAATACCATTACTCATGAAATTGATGGCTATAAACTTTTTTATTAGGAACGTAAATATTCAGAGGGTGACGGAGTATTTATTTATGCCAAGACAAATCTGAATCCAGTTGAAGTTACCTCCGTTAAAGAAGAAATAGTTGAATCTGTATGGATAGATATTGGGCATAAAAATGCCAGGAAAATCAGGATAGGGGGTATCTATAGACCACCTGAGGGATGTTCAGTTGGAGGAATCCCTAAAGTAGAGAAGAAAATAAGTATGTAGAAAATAAACTTACTGATGAAATAAATAAAGCAATGACAAGCAATATTATTGTTGGAGATTTCAATTATAGGCATATAGACTGGGAAATACAGGGTGTACATAAAGTCAGGATCTATTTTTGTGAAGCACTTGGAAATTATATGGAATTCAATCATAAAATGATAAAGTGGTAACATTTATTAAATAATTAAGAGTAGGATTCGACGTGACGCCCATCAGTATCCCTGCACAGCTCAAATCGTTCCGCAGCATTTCTAAACACATTCTGGAGCATTTGCGGGGTTATGTTATCTGCAGCAGTTCGTATACGTGTACATAAGTTTTCAAGACTCGTAATCTTCGTCTGATAGACGTGCAATCTGATAAAGCCCCATGCAAAGAAATTTAAAGGGGTTAAATCTGGTGATCTCGCTGGCCAAGGTCTGTTGCTTCCACGTCCGATCCAGCGATTTGGAAAAAGTCCATTTAGATAATCCTGAACAATTTTGGCATAGTGACAAGGAGCACCATCATGTTGATAGATGACGGTACTAACAATCCTATCCCCAATCAGCTGAGGTTCAAGGAATTGCTGCAACATGTCCAGATAAATAAGCCCCGTAACTGTAGCTTCAGCAAAGAAAAAAGGACCATAAACCTTAGATTTTGTTAAACCCATCCAGACATTAACTTTAGGCGAGTCTCTTTCCCAATTTTGGACGAAATCATTCGGTCTTTCATCTGACCAAATTTGACAGTTATGGCGATTTACTTTTCCACACGTATGGAAAGTGGCTTCATCACTAAAGAGAATGTTGTCCATTAAATTATCACTCCAGATTTGTTCTAAGAGATCAGCACACACAGCACTTCATCGAGGGAAATCCTCCTCATGTAAATCATGTAAAACCTGCAAATGATAGTTTTTCTTCTGCAAATTAACTTTCAGAATTTTGTGCACCGATGATGTCGGGAGGCCGAGTCTGTGTGATGCAGCATGAATGGACGTACGTGGCTCCTCAGTGATAATTCCGCGTACTGCATTCACGGTAAGATCTGACATACATGGTCGTCCTAATCTTGCTTCATCATTTACAGATCCCGTTCGTTTAAATTTGTTCACCAATTTTCATATTGTCTTGTCTATTGGCCCCGGCTTAAGAAATCTCCTTCTAAACTTCTCTCTGATGTCATTGTATTTCTTTCCCTCGATTCGCCAAATTACTATTGCCACACGCTCTTCTGTATTCATTCTAAGGGCTTCTGAAAAGAAAAATAGAAAAAAATAATTATTTCACAAAAATAGATCCTGACTTTATGTACACCCTGTATTACAAACACCAGAAAGTAATGAGATTCTTAGACTATATAATTGAGAATGGTTTAACCCAGTTAGTAAAGGAGCCAACCAGGGAATGATGCCATTCTAGATTTAATTCTTACAAATAATCCAGATACCTTCCAGGATATCTGTTTCAGAAACACTAGGTTCAGGTGATCATTGTATCCTTCGGTTTAATATTGTTTGTAATTCAAGACCTAGTGAAAACAAAGTAGAAATCCCAGATTTTAAAAGAGGAAATATAAATGAACTGTAAATGATCTGTGTCTAATAAATTGGACAGATATTCTACAGCCTGTACAGACAGTAACTAGTATGTGGGAAAAATTTAAAAGTATAATAATGAACATACAAAGGAAGCATATCCTACAGTGTAAAATCAGAAATGGAAAAAATAAAAAAACCTTGGATAAACTGCAATGTAAAAAGAGCACTCAGAGAAAAAACAAAAGCATTTCATAAATTCAGAGGAACTAAAAATGGCACAGACTCCGAAATATATAAAAGTAAAAGAAGCATTTGCAAGAAGGCAATCAGAGATAGCAAACAAGACCTGGAAAAAAGCCTAGCCAAGAATTCAAAAAACAATCCTAAGAAGTTTTTCAGTCACTTCAATTTGAAAAGTAGTGAAAAAGAAAATTGGCCCCCCTCCATATAGATGATGATCTTGAAATAACTGAAGAACTAAACAAATACTTCTCATCGGTATTCACAAATGAAAATTTAAATAATATTCCTGATCTTATACTACCAGGACAAGATAGAGAAATAAATGAATTAAGGGTAACAAAACTAGATATCCTAAAAGCAATAGATAAATTAAAAATGAAAAAATCTCCAGGGCCAGATGAAATGCATCCAATAGTCATAAAAGCTGCCAAAAATAATATAACACAGGCACTAGAAATTATTTTTAATAAATCATTGATATGACTGAAATTCCAGAGGATTGGAAGAAAGCAAATGCGGCTCCAATCTTTAAAAAAGGAAATAGAAAATTGGCAAAAAACTACAGACCCATCATCCTCACCTCCATTATTTGCAAATTACTCGAAAGCATCATTAGAGGTAAAGTTACTGAGTTCCTTGAAGAGTGCAACCTTATAAATGATAGCCAGCATGGCTTTCGAAATGGAAGGTCCTGTCTAACCAATTTGATTGAATTTTATGATGGAGTCCTATTGCATTTGGACAATAAAGAGCAAGTAGATATAGTATACTTAGATTTTGCAAAGGCATTTGATACTGTTCCTCATGCAAGATTGTTCATAAAAGTTAGAGCCCATGGTATAAGAGGTCATATAGCTGACTGGATAGAAGAATGGCTGAGAAACAGAAAACAGAGTTCATCTAAATGGAAATAAGTCTACTTGGAGACCCATATTGAGTGGAGTCCCACAGGGGTCTGTGCTGGGACCACTGCTTTTTGTTGTCTATATAAATGATCTAGAGAAGGGCCTATCATGCAAAACCTCAAAATTATTTGATGATACAAAATTAGGCCATAATGTTAAGTCAGTAGCAGGAGCAATGACAATACAAAAAGACTTACAGAGTAACAGCCTGGGCAGATAAGTGGGAGATGAGATTTAATGTTGATAAGTGCAAAGTTATGCATATTGGGCCAAAAAATCCAGAATTTGAATACAATATGAATGGAATTTGGATTAAAAATGATGATAATGAGAAAGACTTGGGTGTCACTGTGACTAATGAACTTAAACCCTCAAATCACTGTATGGAAATCAGAAATAAAGCAAGTGCTAGACTCAATCTCATGCAGACACACATTGAATACAAATCACCCAATATTATAAAACAACTATACATTTCATATGTGAGACCCCTCCTTGAATACTGTATTCAATTTAATAGTCCCTATTTGATACAAGATATTGAAAAACTGGAAAAAGTACAGAAATGAGCAACAAGAATGATCCCATCTCTAAGACAATTGACATATAAGGAAAGACTGGTATATCTAAACATGTTCTCATTAAAAATGAGGAGGTTAAGGGGTGATATGATAGAGGTGTATAAAATGATAAAAGGGTTGGATAAGATAGATTTTGATTCTCTTTTCATTAAAGATCATAATAACCAGACTAGAGTCATAGTATGAAATTATTTAAGCCAAGATGTTGAACAAATTTAAAACAACAACAGTTTTACAAACAGAGTAATTAAGTTTTGGAACAGTCTGACAGAAGAAGTGGTGACTTCAGATACACTTGATTCTTTCAAAAGAAGGTTGGATAGTTTGATATCTGCAAGGGACATCTGTGATAGTGTTTAAGCCCATTTTTATTGCATAAATGGTACTAGTTTATTTCATATACATTATGTGCATTTAGGTGATAGATCCCACAGCTCAACACAAGTGTTGTGGGATATAGGGAGGCAGCATCTTGGGTTAGGGGATACTCTCTATCCTTACACACCCCATTTAAAGAGATTCCTCTGCCAAGCTGTGCCCCCAATAGTACTGTGAGGTATTGAAAAACTCATGATCTTCACTTGCCCCACAAACACCTTTAAATGGGAGACCCAAAATGAAATGGGTGCACACACATTTCTACATTACTGTACAGTCTTTACAGCCACACCTACACTTTTCCTCCTAAGTATATATATTGTAATGTATATGGTTATAAATTGTGACTTGGTCCGCAATTGATATGGACTGTGACTTATTTTTTGGTTGGCAAGGTACTGGTATTGATGGGTACCATAATGAAATTGACTAGATTCTTTGGATCTGATATATTTGCATGTCAGTTATAAATAGATATAGAGTGTAACATATTTGTAGATAGTAGCCTATTATGACTTTGATCCTCTGGATCCAGAGATTCTATCTTTAGTTTTAAATCGATAATTAATTAGTTTTAAATTGATAATTAATTAGTTTTGTAAAAATTGGTTGTTGCCAATGTACAGGCAGTTTTTGCATAGTGGAGCCACCTCGATGGGCCAAAGTGGCCCCTAGTGTGCCCACTATAAAAATTTCTTATGTTCTTAAGTTGACATTAAGCTTAGAAGCAGCATTTATACCTTTATATATATCATTTGTAAGGCCTTTGCAGCTTATGTGATACCAGTCATCACATCTATCACATGCAATATCTCCATCTTTACTCTTAACTTCCTTTTTACAAACTCTACAGTCACTGTCAAAACCCATTTTCGTAAGGTAGGCTATGTTGCTAAGTTAGGTCATAGGCTTAAAGATTTTGTTGACTCACCAACTTTGATACTATCAAGTTATAGCAAAATAGTTACTCAGGTTAGGTCAAGTGGGATTCTTATCTTGTGGTTAGGTTAGGCTATCAGAATAAGCTAAGCTAGGCCTGTACAAACATGTACAGTAACACCGGAGTGATCTTATACCAGTCAAAAAATAATTAAAGAAAAAAATAGCCAGAACAAAAAACAAACTATTAAGTCGCCAAATCAGGAAAAATAGTTTATCCTCACAGAAGATTATCTGGAAGAGGCTTAATCAGCATGTCTCCAGTTCTGAATCAACACTACTCAATGCTAGTGCCCACACCAGGACAAACACTGAATGGGAGCTCTGTAGCAGTATTTCTGATCCTGATTTCTCCATACTGGTCTAGGAAAATTCAGTCTGGAAAATTCAGTCTGGAAAATTCAGTCTTGGAAAATTCAGTCTTGGAAAATTCAGTCTTGGAAAATTCAGTCTTGGAAAATTCAGTCTTGGAAAATTCAGTCTTGGAAAATTCAGTCTTGGAAAATTCAGTCTTGGAAAATTCAGTCTTGGAAAATTCAGTCTTGGAAAATTCAGTTTCGGAAAATTGAAGTAAATCTCTGAGCTCAGATAGCAAAAAACATTTAAATCACATTTGCCAGGTATAATGAAAACATTAACAAGAATTTGAAAAGATTTATTAAAGGAATTATTTTGTTGTTTAAAACTTAAAACTAAAAAAGATACCCTAAGTAATGGGTAAAACAAATGATTGTCTCAGAAAATTCAGTCTTGGAAGATTGGGTCTTGAGACTCGAAAAGAAAAGTCAAAATGAAATTAAGCTATGAGCAACAGATTTTAAGAAGGCAATTTTATCACTTTCAACATACTTTTCCGCAAGTATTTCAATGCGTGAGTCGTTTCATATTTTTCTTTTTACTTGGCTTGTCTCCTTGTTCCAAATGTGAAATTTTAGTCTGCTTGTAACTGATGATTTCAATGCAGAATGAAATACCTCAAGGGCATTATTAGTTCAGGGCAATTTTTTTGACCTAACCAAAATTTCCAAGACCAAATTTTCCGATGCTGAAATTTCCAAGACCAAATTTTCCGAGGCTGAAATTTCCAAGACCAAATTTTCCGAGGCCGAAATTTCCGAGGCCGAAATTTCCGAGGCCGAAATTTCCGAGGCCGAAATTTCCGAGGCCGAAATTTCCAAGACCAAAATTTCCTGAGGCCAAATTTTCTGGACACCCTCTATACTCTATCCAAATTCCTTTCAAACTCCTTAACTGACATAGATTCTATCACCTGTGATAGCAAGGCATTCCAATTATTCACTATCCAGATATAGAATGCATGTTTCCTTATATTCAACCTAGTTCTTTCTTTAAATATTTTTTTCTCATGCCCTCTCATTGAAGATTCCTCAATTAATGAAGAAATCCCCTGGCACACCTCACCATCATAAGCATCACACAGAATTTTGAAAGTTTCTATCATATCCCCCAAGTCCGTAAGTTTTTAGTCTAGCAACATTTTACTGAAAAGGTCAATAAAGCCAACAGTATAATGGGGCTCATTAGAAGAACTTAATGCTTTGGATGTGTTATTTTTTATTTTATTAGGTTCAGAATCCCAGCTGAGCCATGAATGGCCAAGCTCTGAAGGGCCAGTTTAACCTACAGCCCAAGTTAAGCTAGAGTCTAGCTTAACTTGGGCTGTAGGTTAAACTGGCCCTTCAGAGCTTGGCCATTCATGGCTCAGCTGGGATTCTGAACCCAATAAAATAAAAACTAACATCCAAAGTACTAAAGGTTCTTCTAATGAGCCCCATTATACTGTTGGCTTTATTGACCTTTTCAGTAAAATGTTGTGAAAAGCTTAATCTATTATCTATTACGACACCAATATCCTTCTCAGAAAGCACCTCATCCATTACCTCATACATAACATAATCAGGCTTCTCTATATTCACTTGACCAATCCTCATATATTTACATTTTTGTGTGTGAAACTTTAATAACCATTTTTCTGACCATTTCCTCATTTCACTCAAATCTTCCTGAAACTCTACACAGTCTTGGTTCTCTCTCACTCTTCTAAATACCTTAGTATCATCTGCATACAGGTATATGTCACTGCCATTTTTTCAAACTTCTGGCAAGACATGTATATAACAAACAAGAGTGGCCCCAATACCAACCCTTGAAGCACACCACTATAGAACATCTTCCATTCTGATGTCAACCCATTCACAATTACTCTAAACTTTCTTTCACCTAGAAATGATGTTATCCATGAAACACATTTATCCTCGATGTTATAACTTTTTATTTTCTCCAGCAATCTTGAATGAGGCACCCTGTCAAAAGCCTTCATAAAATCACAATATGCAACATCTACAGCACTACCTTCATCCAACATACCTGTCCATTTATCTAATACCCAAATGAGCTAAAGCACTGTCAACCTCCCTGTCAAAAAACCAAACTGCTTCTTACTAAACAAACTGTCTTTTTATATGAACACTCATTTCCTCTCGAACAAATGTCTCCATTAACTTGCACACTATATTTAGAGACTTACAGGTCTATAATTTCCTGGGTCACAACGATCACGCTTTTTAAAAATTGCTGTAACATTGGCTATTCTTCAATCTACCGGTATATGCCCACTATTGAGTGACTGCTCAAAAAAATCTGCAGAGGTAACACCAGTTGCTCAACCCCTTCCTTAAGTATCCTTGGGTGTATCTCATCTGGTCCTGGAGGCTTTCCCTTTTTAAGTTTCCTTATCATCCGCCTTATTCCATCTGAAGTCACTGTGACAGGTCTCATAACAGGCACTTGTTTTGTTTCAGCCCTGGGAGGTTCCCCTTCTGGTTCTCTGACAAAAACATCCCCAAAGTGATCTGACAGGACATTCACTTTTTCTTGTTCACCACCATTTTTTTCTCTGTCTTACTTTCATTCCTGTATAAATCTGGAATAGTTGGTGTGACTCTTGTCCTTGATTGGAGATATTTTCAAAACATTTTTGGATTTTCTTTCACATTTTGTGAAATTCTCTTTTCTGTCAATTTAATTTCCTTTCTAGTCTCTCTCCTGATTTGATTATTTAGTCTTCTATATTCAACCATTACTTTTCTATTTTCCTGATCCTCTGTGCCTACTCTCCCTCTTCTATTCTTTAATCTTTCCCATAACCTTTGTTTTCATTTTATTTTAGACCACAATATTTTATTCATAGGTAAACTCTCATTTGTCCTATTCCTCCATTGGTTCATCTCCACAGATCTCCTGGGAACACAATCATCTACAACCTTCTGTAATGGTGAGTGTAACCTACACTTGAACCTATCTCAATTAACCTTGATATTCTCAGAGTTTAAAAACTCTTTCCAATCAATATCTAGTCTCCATCTTAATTCATCATAATCTGCTCTCTCATACAAATACACCACCTTTCTAGAATTTGATTTTTCCAGTGTTAAATTACAATTAAAATACAGGCGTGGTCACTTTTTCCTATTGGATCTCTTATCATTAAGTCTTCCACAACACTCTCATCACTGCTAAATAATAAATCCAATGTATTTCCAATACTTACACCCCTAGATCTAGTTATAGATCTTATATGCTGAACTAAAAAGCAATCTTTAGTTTTTTCAATAAATTTATACTCAATATCACCAATATTAGCAGAAGTTGTGCTATTGTTCCACTCAATATTAGGCATATTAAAATCCCTGAATATTAGTTTATATCTTGCCTTCATATCAGCTATCTCCTGAAATAAATCCAACAGTTTTGCATCATTTCCTCTGTCACTATTAGGATTTCGATAGATTGATACAAGTACCAGTGATTCTTTAATACCCTTCACCTTTAGGCAAATATACTTATGGAAAAACTATACATGTTTACGATATGGTATTGTATGTGATGCCTTTATTTCATAATTAAATATAAATTATTAATTTATTGAATTAAATAACTTCAAAATTGCCTCAAGATTGGCGACATAGCCTATTGGGAATGAAAATAATTGCCATACATACATAGAACCCATATCTAGGCATTGGCCCTGCTTGACAACAAGAAAACCAAATTTATTATTTCGTGTTCAACATTTTCCATTGTTGAGAGAAGAGTCAATGAACTTTGCAAAATCAGTAATAATAAAAATATGAAGACATATATTATATTATACTGGCAGCACTCTGAGCTGCTTATGTTACAGCGATGCTTTAAGCAAGGAAGATGTACTTTATCTTCCTATTAAGTTCTGAGTGAATTCCTCATAATATAAAACCTAATAACTATAAAAAGGATAGGCCTATTCCTTCAGGTATTTAAGTGTAGTGACTGCTTATATTAATTACATCAAAGCAACTCGTTGTATAACTCCATCGTACCGTGGCCCTACATCAAAAAACATCGTCGCGTCCTACGAACAGAAGCGAGGCTCAACGAAATAATAAGGTAAGGCAATTCCTTTCTTTACCATTAAGCAGCGCAAATACCAAAGGCAAATAAACATAAAGAGGTCCTTTGAAGACCTACACATACATAACTCTCTAATGAAACAAAAAATGTAGGGCTTTTGTCATTAGCTCTCCACTGTAATCTGCTGGAAATTTCCAATGGATGAGGTTAACAGGCATTCAACCCATAGCCCCTATAGTTTTTTCACATGGTGGCCCATGTGGGAAACCAATCTCTTTACCTTTACACTAACACAAACCTTACCTTTACACTAACCGTAAACAAAGCCTTGTTCATCTAATAAGCTTAACTCATTTTAGGTCCAATAAAAATAGACCAATTTCAATGTAAGCCTACTTAATAGGTTCACAACATAAGCCTATTTAGTAGGCCCACAACATATGCCTACTTATTAGAATCACTTTACATTAACTAATAGGCCTAATATACCCATACACTAAAGGCCTACTTCAAACTACAATTTGCAAATTAGATATACAAGAAGCCTACCACAAAGTAGGTCTTACTCTTTACACTCAAGGCCTATCCTAACTAAAAACACTAAATTTTTAATTCAACAATTTAACTTACTCAAAAGACTCATTAACATCGCAAAATTCAACTCGAACCTGTAACATCGCAAAATTCAACTCGAACCTGTAACATCGCAAAATTCAACTCGAACCTGTAACATCGCAAAATTCAACTCGAACCTGTAACATCGCAAAATTCAACTCGAACCTGTAACATCGCAAAATTCAACTCGAACCTGTAACATCGCAAAATTCAACTCGAACCTGTAACATCGCAAAATTCAACTCGAACCTGTAACATCGCAAAATTCAACTCGAACCTGTAACATCGCAAAATTCAACTCGAACCTGTAACATCGCAAAATTCAACTCGAACCTGTAACATCGCAAAATTCAACTCGAACCTGTAACATCGCAAAATTCAACTCGAACCTGTAACATCGCAAAATTCAACTCGAACCTGTAACATCGCAAAATTCAACTCGAACCTGTAACATCGCAAAATTCAACTCGAACCTGTAACATCGCAAAATTCAACTCGAACCTGTAACATCGCAAAATTCAACTCGAACCTGTAACATCGCAAAATTCAACTCGAACCTGTAACATCGCAAAATTCAACTCGAACCTGTAACATCGCAAAATTCAACTCAAACATGTAACATCGCAAAATTCAACTCAAACATGTAACATCGCAAAATTCAAC
The DNA here is from genome assembly GCA_023014485.1 of Bathynomus jamesi. Lineage (NCBI taxonomy): Eukaryota > Metazoa > Arthropoda > Malacostraca > Isopoda > Cirolanidae > Bathynomus > Bathynomus jamesi. Next base: position 566,458 of record JAJOZX010001692.1, read on the forward strand.
TCAAACATGTAACATCGCAAAATTCAACTCAAACATGTAACATCGCAAAATTCAACTCAAACATGTAACATCGCAAAATTCAACTCAAACATGTAACATCGCAAAATTCAACTCAAACATGTAACATCGCAAAATTCAACTCAAACATGTAACATCGCAAAATTCAACTCAAACATGTAACATCGCAAAATTCAACTCAAACATGTAACATCGCAAAATTCAACTCAAACATGTAACATCGCAAAATTCAACTCAAACATGTAACATCGCAAAATTCAACTCAAACATGTAACATCGCAAAATTCAACTCAAACATGTAACAGCGCAAAATTCAACTCAAACATGTAACATCGCAAAATTCAACTCAAACATGTAACATCGCAAAATTCAACTCAAACATGTAACATCGCAAAATTCAACTCAAACATGTAACATCGCAAAATTCAACTCAAACATGTAACATCGCAAAATTCAACTCAAACATGTAACATCGCAAAATTCAACTCAAACATGTAACATCGCAAAATTCAACTCAAACATGTAACATCGCAAAATTCAACTCAAACATGTAACATCGCAAAATTCAACTCAAACATGTAACATCGCAAAATTCAACTCAGAACTTTAACATTACACAGACCTAAAGCAATTGCACGAACTCAAACCTACACGCACCTAACACACACATATATTCTAAGTCCTATTTGACATATAGCCATAACACATTCTAAGTCCTATTTGACATATAGGCATAAAACAGACAAGGCTTAATATAAGGGTCTCAAATGCAACATCTGAGGCTCTTTACTCAGCCAAATTGACTAACCTAACACAAAACTCAAAAATAAAACCCTACAACAAAATATACATTTACACACATACATACAGTATATAAATATATACATACAACTCCAAGCATCCAATTCTTCTTTTAAAGAAGAATCACAACATATTTCATGAACAGACACATACATTCCTTGCAAACAGATTGGATTCCTTCAAAACCCCAAACCTTCCAGACCTACCTGTATGACACACAACATTTACTAAATCATAACTACGGGTATTGACTTCACTGGAGTGGTGAATCCAAGTTTTAAAGATCAACTGGATTCAGAGGAATGCAATATATATATATATATATATATTAGAGTGTCCCAATTTTTTTTGTTCCTGAAGTTTGTCATGCACACCCCCCTAATTTCTTCCACTCGTGAAAATATGCCAGCAAGATGAATTTTATTCGTGTTCTTTAATTTTAAGGGTCCCCTCAAACCATGTGTTACTATTGCTGAACGGCTACTCTCTACCTTATACTAATTGTAGCATATTTCTTTTCAGGTTATGGATACAAGAAAGCAGGAGACTGTGTGGTTGGTGGGGGTGTTGCGAAATGAACCCCTGGAAACGCTGTGTCAACTCCAGACAGTGGGAGATGTTCTTCGACGTCTGTTGTTCTTCACTCGGAAGAAAAAAACATCCACGGCGGAAGCTGCCAATGTGGTAGCTGATGAGGTTATGGCGGTGTGGGCTCGGGCATCTATTCCGACCTCCCACAAGCCCAAGTGCGTCGAGAGGATCAAGGCCCTCTCCACGGACTACGAGAAGGTTGCCAGAAACCGAAACCGTGGGGTAGAGAAGCAACTGGAGCGGGAAAAGGGATTCCAAGCCAACCTGAATACACTGTTCAAAACAGCTCATGCCAACGCCATGAAACTCATCAAAGTCCCCGAAGATCGAGACTTTCTGAATGACCAGCGAACCGTGCGGAAGATGTACATCGGAGGAGAGGACCTGGAGTTTGCTTGCGGGGCAGCGGAGCGGGAGAAACGCCGAGCAGCTGAAGAGAAGAGGAAGAAGAAAAGCCGCGAAGAGATGGACTCACTGCAAGCAAAAGGAACGGTGAAAAGTGGGTCTTCTTCTTCTTCGGAGTCCATGGCCGAAGCATCCAATGATGATGTCCAATATTCCTCTCCTGGTCCTTCGGCTCCTCAATCCGCTCCCAAGGACAGCCAAGTGTCGGCAAGGAGGATCATCCAATATCCCAATTTTGCTGCAGCCCTGGATCGAACTGGAACCTCAGTACGCCAAGCGATGCACATTGTAGCTCCAGCACTCGCTGCCGCGGGAGTTGAGTTATCCTCGGTCACCTTGTCCAAATCAAGTCTTCACCATTCACGGCAGAAGTCCAGGAAGAACTTGGCAGCCGGAATCAAGACCGAGTTCAATCCTGATACGCTGCTTGTCGTCCACTTTGATGGCAAACTCCTCCCTGATTCGGATGGAGGGAAATCGGATCGCATACCAGTGCTGGTCAGCGGGAAGAATCTTGAGAAGTTGTTGGCGATCCCAAAAATCCCTGACAGCACGGGACAGCGGATGGCTGGAGCTGTTCTGAAGGTGCTGGACGATTGGCCGCAAGTTCAACCATGGATTGCCGGTCTCTGCTTCGACACAACAGCGGCGCTTGTACGATTATCCAGGACCAAATCGACCACCGTGTTCTTTTCCTGGCTTGCAGACACCACATGATGGAATTGGTAATCACCTCAGTCTTTGACCTGTTCTTCAGGTCTTCTGGCCCCGAAATTGCGCTGTTCGCTCGCTTCAAATCCCAATGGGAGTTCATCGACCAGAAGCAGGCTTCTCCGTTCAACGGCGATGGCCCAAGCGACATCCTTTCGGAATGGGTGGCGTTGAAAAAAGAGCAGATTGTCCACTTCATTGAAGACCAGCTTGAAGTTGGCCACCCAAGAGACGATTACCGGGAGTTCCTGATCCTCGCTCTGGTCTTCCTCGATGGTCATGGCAAACGAGATCTCCGGTACAATCGTCCTGGAGCATACTACCGGGCCAGGTGGATGGCCAAAGGCATTTACTGTCTTAAGATGTTAATCTTCCGAAGCCAATTCCACCTGACCGCTCACGAGGTCCGGTCACTACGCAGGATAAATGTCTTTGCCATCACCATCTACCTCCAGCGGTGGTTCGAGGCTCCATTGACGGCGGACGCACCCGTCAATGACCTGGAGCTGTTGGAGGACCTAGAGCGGTGCAAGGCGGTGGATCATGATGTAGGTACCGCCGCATTGACGAAATTCCGGGGCCACCTCTGGTACCTAAGCGAAGATTTAGCCGGACTCGCTATGTTCTCCTCCAAAACCACCGATGCAGAGAAGACGGCCATGCTCCAAAACCTGCACAAGAAGACCGAAAACCCAAAAGATCTGCGTCGGCTGGAGGGAAAGTGTCTTGACCGTGAGACGGTCGGATTTGAGCACCTTGGTCGCTGATTCTACATTCCTGAAAGCGATATAATTTCGTATTAGCACATAAGCACAATTTTGAGTACATGACTGAGTACGTATTAATTTTGGTTCATTACAATTACGATTACAATTACCAATTAATTCACATTCACTTGTTGTTTAATTACAGTTTCATTGAAGTACATTACATTATACTAATTACAGTTAATTACAATTAAACAGTTACTATAACTTTGTCTTGTTTTGACAGTGTTTCATATTAATTGACAATTAAGATGTTAGAAATATAATACAAAGTGCATGGCACTTACGAGATAATTTATTTACGAAATAATATGTTATAATGTTATAAATTTGAAATCAAAGTGAACGGAGGTATTTTTATCTTTGAGGCGCTCGAAGATGTCGTTGTGGTGGGATTCGGATTAACCTAACGGCACCACGAATAAGAATTTTTCTTTTGTTTAAGACCCCCACGAAACCAGGCTGCTTACCTTGAAGGGTTGTTGGATCCAGGCTCGCTGCCCAGACCCCCGATTCCACGACTGCTGGCTCCTGCCACCAACAGTCTCTTACTTGCCAGAATAGCTTCCTTCTATTAGTGGTTCCCTATCTCCGGCATCCCCTTCCTAACAGAACTTAAAGTTCCCTTGGTCCAATAACGGTCTTCAGCCTCAGACAAATCCAGCCTGACTTTAGTTTCCTCTGTTATGTTCTTTATTTTCTCTTGTCAAATTACCCTCTTAAACTATATTTTTTATTATTTATATTTCGACACATGCGCCAATTGGTTCCGCCCACTTCTCAAAACTCGAGTTTTGACACACACGCCGACACTTTTAAACCTCAGAAGCGTCTCTTTTACTAAATTTGTTTATTCTTCTTTTCATTTGTTTTTGTTTGTTTGTTTGTTAATACTTAACAACTCAGTACTTTATTATTCATTTACTAACAGGGTTTTACAAGCGACTGTCCAACTCTCACTCTTTTTCCCATACTAATTTAATAAAACTGTTTTATTCCTCATTCCTTGTTTACAAGTTTAACATTTCTTTATATAACTTATTGTTTAGTCTTTTCATTCATTAAAATATTAACATTAACATATCTTATAACTATTTTTTTATTTATTTGTTTGCTAATATTAATACTTTAGTACTTAATGTTTATTATTTATTATCTTAATACTTAATAGTTTACTACTATCTTTCTAATTTCTTATAACAGTTATTATTCTTATTCATTATTTGTTTGCTGGAAAGAGAGAGAGAACCATTAAAATCCTTTCTATAACAAATATTTCATTCAAAAATCAAAGAAATTTAATATATAAATAATAATAATCAAGGCCAGAAGGAAAGGGCTGATAACTAAAAGGGGAAAGGGTTCACCCTCCACATCTTCCCCCCCCCCAAGCTCCTTTCCACCTGTCTTGCCATATAGCCTACACACCTACTATATTACCCTAATATGGTTCTCTCTTCTTTTCCTTACAATTTTTATAAAATAATATTTATTAACAAATTATTTACATAGATACCCTCTTTTTTTTTTCCGAAAAATAATTTTTTCAATTTTCAAATATATACAGGGTGGGCGGAAAGTAGCTCCCTATTTTGGATTGGTAAAAAAATACGTATATTATCCATTTATTTCAGAAGAAATAATATGAAAAGGTAGGCATACATGGTAGGTTTTCTCTGAAATTCAATGTGGGCTCCAACTCTTTCCACCAGCTTCTGGAGCCGCCCAGGAATGGCGTCCACTGACTTTAGCAGGAACTCCGGCGGGATGGAGGACATGACTTCCCGAATTCGGTCCTCCAGTTCTTCCAATGTCCTCGGTTTGGTGCGGTAGACTTCTTCCTTTACCCACCCCCAAAGAAAGAAGTCGCACGGTGTCAAGTCGGGGCTTCTGGCTGGCCATTGATGTGGACCACGACGACCCATTCAATGCCCAGGGAAGTGGGCATCCAGCCACTCACGGACAACAAGAGCGAAGTGCGGAGGGGCGCCATCTTACATAAATATCAGATCGTCGATGTTCTCCCATGTGCTGACAACCGGCCAGACCTCGTTTCGCAACATAGCAAGGTACCGCTCAGCATTCATGGTGTTGCGCAGAAGGAACGGGCCCACAACCTGATCTGAGGTCATACCACACCACACCGTTACACTGAACCGATTCTGCCGTTTTTCAGCGGTAACCGTGCGACTTCTTTCTTTGGGGGTGGGTAAAGGAAGAAGTCTACCGCACCAAACCGAGGACATTGGAAGAACTGGAGGACCGAATTCGGGAAGTCATGTCCTCCATCCTGCCGGAGTTCCTGCTAAAGTCAGTGGACGCCATTCCTGGGCGGCTCCAGAAGCTGGTGGAAAGAGTTGGAGCCCACATTGAATTTTAGAGAAAACCTACCATGTATGCCTACCTTTTCATATTATTTCTTCTGAAATAAATGGATAATATACGTATTTTTTTACCAATCCAAAATAGGGAGCTACTTTCCGCCCACCCTGTATATATATATATATATATTTTTTTTTTTTTTTTTTTACAAAAAATAATTTTCATTTTTTTTTTTTTTTTTTTTCAAAAATAATTGTTTTCAATTTTAAATCTTTTAAATCATTAATTACATACATGGCTATCATAAGAATAACATATTTACAAATTTACTTTATAAATCATTTATTTATTTAAATTCTAATTCAGTTATTTAATAATCTTTATATTTAACAAATACAGTAAACATTCAAACATTCAATATTTAGGACTAACAGCTGGCTAACAATTACTTTCTCTTTAATAATTTACGTTATACTAAAAAAATATACCTACAATTTAATTTTTTAATAGTTATTTACAATAGTTATTTACAATAGTTATTTACAATACCAGGAATGAGGTTGAAACCTGCAAAGCAGCAAATCACCAGAGGCAGGTATCAGCAGGTCTGGGAACTCACCCAGGCACCTTCTTCCTTCAAGCACAGCCCAGCTTCTGGCCTCAAAATGTAGGCTGCCACCTGGTTGAATTTCCAACCACTCACTCTTTCACACATCATACAATACTTTTTTTTTTTTTTTCCTACAGAACACTACACCAATACTTTATACTACATTACCATCACCACTCCCTAAACACTGTTGCACTTTCTCTATCATTCTAACCCATCTACTTTTAATATCTTCTCTAATACTACTTGTTAATTCTACATCTAAGCTTTTATTCAACACATTTTCTTCTATCTCAAGCAATAACATTCTCACTTCCTCACAAAAATCAATCACATTCATTCTCTCCCTCATTCTTTCATTTATACTTCCTTCACCTCTATCTACTCCCCATTCATCCCTCACACTTTCCATTAAGGTCACAATACTTTGCTCAGTTACACTCCTTTCTCTCTCACATACATTTTCCCTTTCACTCTCAAGAATTGTAAATCCCACACTCTTAATGCCCCCTCCCTGACACAATCTTTCCACTTCTGAGTGAAGATGATTTCCCTTCTTCTCCCCTTCTCCTCCACCCTCGGAAAATCCCAGAAAAGAAAGGCCCTCAAGGTCTGAGACCCCAAAACCCTCAAATGAGAATTCCCCGGATGGACCAGGCTGGCACCATGAACCACCAAAGTCCCGAACATCCCATTCTAACTCTGCCTCACCCGCGGCTGTTCCAGAGTCCAACTGGGAATCCTTCAGCTCATATACTTCACCTATCTGCCTGGCTTTCTCACCTTTCATTCCCTTTCTTCTCACCTTTTTCTTCCTTTTTGCCCGCTTTGACACAATCAAGAACTCCAGATCTGCATCCATCCATTCATCCTGGATTCCCATCATGTTCTGGTTTCTAGCGCTTTCTTTTGTTCCATCCTCTCACACATATCATACATTGGGTGACATACGATGTACTCCGGAGGTATTCGCCATTTGCGCAACTGCCGATGATGTGCTCTTACTTCTTCACACTGTCCATTCTCTTGCTCCCTCTCAATCACATACGTTACCCCATTCTCCCATACCTTTTTCACCACAAATGGACCCTCAAACTTTTGCGCCAACTTATGCTCATTCCTTCTTCCAGCCTCATGCACCTCTTTCAAAACAAGCTCACCAACACCAAATGACCGAAAATGCACACCAGCCTCTCTCCATCTATCACATGTATTCTCATTTAATCGTATATCCTTTTGCACAAACCTTCCAAATGTAGACACATACCTTCTTGGGGAAGTTTGAATGGCTGAGTGGTATGTCGAATTGTAGCACCAGGCAACTCTTGCCAACTCAGCATCCCACTCAGCCCCTTCCCCAATACATACATGCAGCATTTCACTTATCGTTTTCACCGTTCTCTCAGCCAAACCATTCAAAGCAGACATATACGGAGTTATTCTAACATGCTCTATCCCATTCTCACTCAACATTCTCTCAAAACTAGCACCCCTAAACTCAGGCCCATTATCTGTTAAACACTTACGCGGCCTTCCAAGCATCATTGGTAACATACTCTCTTAAAATAAACCAAGTCCCATCACGCTTCTTCACAGTTTCATACACTTTCGTGGAATGAAGAAAATCAAGTTGATGAATAAATTTAGAAAAGAATGTAGCCTTCAAAAATTTTAGTTACGCATCGGAAGCCATGATAAGTAAAAACAAAATGTAACAAGTTGTATTTGAAATTTAACTGCTTCGTAAGCTTCAAGTAAAACTTGTGAAACTGCACTTAAAATTTAAGTGATTCGTGAACTAATTGTAAATGTTAAACTCTAGCTCGCTTCAAATTTTCTTAAAATAATTTTCATTACATTTTATTGCTTGACTATTGTGTCAAAAGAAGATTTAGGAATAATCTAGAAACTTAATCCAGACGAAGAATCTTAGAGATTGAACATGACAAGAAAAAAGAAGTCATCACTTGAAAGAATTATAGTAAATATGTATTGTTCGAAGGGTTCATAGCAGCTGACGAGGAAGCTTCTAAACAGTGGCTGCATCCTCCAGCGCAGGACACGTCAACGCGAAGAAGCGACGTCAAACCAAAACATCAACGCGCTGGTGGCCAAACTTCCTCAAATCTCCGTGCAGCGGGCTGTCTACGGTTGGCTAGACTGGCAGTCGACGGCCTGTTGCGTGGCACGGTCAGAGTGCCGATCGGCTCCCGGGGCCGGACTATTCTCAGCGTGCTATTTTTTTCAATTACAGGGAACAATTGCGTGCTCCCCGAACTACTCTTACTCTCTGGCGACATTAAGACTAATCCAGGCCCCACTACAACTTACACATGTCACCATACACAAAGACATAGACACAATAGCACATGAGACACATACAGAAGTATAATATTAACATATTACAGTACAACGTAGATGGCCTCACAAACAAAATCATGCAGCTTAGGGAATTCGTACACAAACAAAACATTCACATAGCACTTATACAAGAAACAAAACTAAAACGCACACACAAAACACCCACCATCCCTGACTTCACGGCGATCCGTCAAGATCGTACTGGGGGTAACGGGGGTGGACTCATCACTTACATACGTAAAAGCATTAGCTACACTGATGCTACCCAAAACATTACAAACACAATCCAAGCAGATAACACGATAGAAATACAGGCAGTTAACATTAAAACACGCGCAAAACACAACACCACACTAATCAACATTTACATCCCACCAGATAGTTCACCTCAGGTGCCAGCCAATTACAATCCACAGTTACACAATCTTGCCTCTCTCACTAATGTCATCTTAGGAGGAGACTTCAACGCCAAAGAGACTAGTTGGTACCTGCACAACCAAAACAACACCAGAGGCGCCAACATAGCCACACAACTAAACAGCCTCTTCATTCTTAACAATACAGAAGAACATACACACATACCACATCAAGCAGGATACTCAAACTCCTCCCCAGACATAACGTTCTGTTCCCCCTCACTAGCAACACATACACAATGGAGAACAGAAAAACAACTGTCATCAGACCACCTGCCCATCATCATTACAACACATTCTACACTCTGCCCCAACAGCCTTAGGCACACTTACAAAAATTACAAGAAAGCTGATTGGGAACAGTTCAAAATACAGACTGAGGAACAATTCACCACATTAAACAGCACACCCATCATTAACATCGATACAACACTCAAGACATTTAATCAGATTATCAATAATGCAAACAAATACATACCCAAGGGCAACATTAGGAAATACAACCCAAATTACACTAGAGAAATAGCCCACCTCATAAGGCAACGTAACAACCTCAAATATAACACACAAACACCACACACAGAAGCCATAAAACAGCAGATACAACAGCTCAACACAGAAATAAACAACAAACTCAAAGAAAAACAAACAGAAACATTCAGGGAATTCATAACAACACTAAACCACTCCACAGATACATACAGGCTATACAAGACTATAAACAGCATTACCCACTCTAACAGCGGCATTCACACCTCACACGCGGCTATCTGTCGCAGCCAAAATAATATCCCAACATACACACAACAAGCTAACATTCTAGTTAATCACTACGCAAAGATAAGTCACTTAAACAGAGACAACAACCAGAAACATGCAGACAGACAAACAGCCAGACACAAGAAAAATACAGACTCGACATGACCATTACACCCTTCAATACAGACCAGACTACCAAGATCATCAAAAACATTAAGAATTCGAAGGCTACTGGACCAGACAACATATCTAACATACACCTTAAACACTTGGGCCCACAAGGAATATTAGCTCTCACAAATATCAGCACATATTCATACCAACACTGTATTATTCCTGACATATGGAAACAAGGTAAAATTATTACACTACTCAAACCAAACAAAAATCCAACAGAAACAGCTTCCTATAGACCCATTACTTTACTATGCACACCTTCCAAAGTAACAGAAAGACTAATCTTACAAATCACCAACCCACACATACCACTATCGCCTACTCAACATGGATTCAGACCTCACCACTCAACCACGACATTACTCACTAACCTCACGCAGCACATCATGGATGGCATCAACTCCAGAAGACCAGCTCAACGTACACTATTAGCAACAATAGACATTAGTAAAGCATTTGATGCTATCCCACGCTTCCCTCTCATAAACAAAATACTCAACACAAACATGCACAATAACACCAAAAGGTGGCTGAGCAACTATCTCTCAGGAAGATACTCACATGTCACATTTAATGGCAAGTCATCCAAAAACAAGCTTTTTCCGAACGGGGTCCCTCAAGGCTCTGTTCTCTCACCAACACTCTTCAACTTATACATGCATGACATTCCAACACCCATAGATAACAAGCTTACCTTATCATCATATGCAGATGATATCACTCTAACATCCACCCACAACAACATCGACACCGCTACAAATAACCTACAAACATACATAAACAGTATACAAGACTGGCTCACACACAATAGACTCAAAGTAGCGCCCACAAAATCAACCATCACCTTGCTTACAAGCAACACAAAAGAACACCAGGTAATTCCACAGCTTACACTAAACAACATCAACATTCCACACACTCACAGAACCAAAATACTTGGTGTCACATACAACACATCATTATCTTTTGCAAACCACATTCAGGACATTAAAACCAAATGTACGTCAAGACTTAACACGCTTAGGGTACTAACAGGCACAAACTTTGGACACCAGCAGGAAACAACATCACTCATATACAAACAATATATTCGCTCAGTTATGGACTATGCTAGCCCATGCTGGGCACCCATTATCTCAAACACACACATAAACACCTTACAAACAATACAAAACAACGCACTTCGTATCATTACAGGATGCACTCAAACAACACCAATAGAACACCTGCACACAGAAACAAAAATACTAAAAGTTAGGGAACATTTAGACATGAGGGGAACACAATTCATGGCAGCAGCGACAACTAACCCACAACACCCTTGCCACTACATGTACAATCATGCACCAACACCTCGCACCATTAAGGTAACACCAGAGAGATATTATAACGAAATACTCCATTCCATACCACGCCCCACAGACATCACACAGTACAGAAAACACATACACACACATCTAACCCACAAAGCACTGACACGACTCGGTCCGAATGCGGTCCTAGGTGCGAAGCCGCCACCCATTAACAGGTCAGAGATCAGCCTGAGCAGATCGGATCGAGTTAACTTAGCACGATTCCGATGTGGACATCACCCAAACTTACGGACATATAAACACAGACTAGACAACTCCATAGACGACACCTGCCACCTGTGCCAAGACACACCACAAACAATTGAACACATTATGACGGACTGTACCGCTCTAGCACAACAACGAACACAACACAACATCACTAGTGCGCTGAACCTCTGGTCCACTCCGGAGAGGGCGATCGGTTACCTGCGTGCCGCCGGCTTGCTCGATCAGGGTGGGCTGATCGGCTAAACAACAACAACAACAACTCTCTCTCATCACTCTCGCAACATGCTCACTTGTTTTATTCTCTAACGCAGCAACATACACAAACTTACTCTTGTGATCGACCCCTACTAATATTCCAACTTTCCCTCTACTCGTTCTCGGCATACTCACAATATCAACCACCACAAGCTCCCACGGTTCTTTCACTTCAATCTTTCGCACTGGGGGGCGGCTATGCTGGGACTGGTATTTTCACTTTTGGCAACTCTCACAAGTAGTTGCCACTTCTGCAACAACCAGTCCCAGCCTAGGGTGGAAAACCATTCCTTTCATCAATTCCCATAACTTGTTTTTTCCCACATGCCCATACATCCTATGTGTAATAATCACCAATCCTACCATACCTCAAATGTCATCACTGGCACACTCTCTGTCTCACCCACCTTATTTACCCTCATATAATATAGCACTCCCATCCATACAGCCAACTTTTTCGCATACCTTTTATACTCTTCCACCTCTTTCGACCACTCTCTCACATCTATACCATTATACACATATTCTCTCAACTTGCATATCACCTCATCTCCCTCTTGCATATCTAAAATATCTTCATCTCTCAACACTTCACACTGGTCTTCCACCTCTAACTCAATTGCTCCCACTAACACAGCATCTATACCTGTGCTCGGAAACATTCCCATACTGACCACATGTTCTCCTTCTCTCATTACTGAGCCCTGACCAACATCCACACTCAAGTTCATATTCTCAAGGAAATCAATTCCCAGTAGAAAATCCCAGGGCATTGATTCCCCTTTCAAGACTATGAACTTGTGCTCCCATACCTTTTACATGCACCTAATCCCACCCTCAACTGCACAGCTTCATGTGACGCGACTGTTCCCCCTCCGATACCACGTATTCTCACACCCACTCTTTCTCGGGATACAGGCACATTCGCTTCATCTAAATCACACAACACTCGCTCATTCACCAGACTGATTTGGGCACCTGTATCCACAAGACCCCTGTAGAGCTCAATAGGACCTTCTGGAACCCTTACAGGAACCACAGAAGGGCTGAGCTCTACCTCATCCACACAGTCACGTATCATCCATGGCCCCTCTAACATACCTACTTCCATACAACCTTCTCCCTCTGACTCTCTCTGTGCAGCTCTAACTTCATCCAAAACCCTTTCCAAATTTTCACCTGGCACTATGCTTTTATACCTCTTCCTTTCACTCACCCAATTGTAATGTACACCACTAATACACTGCAAATGCAAAATCAGGGCTCCTTTCTCCTCGATCCTTTCATCTTTATACACAATTGGACAATCACTACCATAATGCACATACACTTCAACACTAAACAATGAGCTGACCACCATGAGGACCTCTTGAAAAAGAAAAATACCCGGGCTCCCCATGGCCTTCAGCTCACGTACATAATTGCGGACCTTACAAACACCCATCCTTTCTGGTTTCTTAATCGCTTCATTCATAACCAAGGTCCGCAATTCATTCACACTCCCTGGTATTCTCATTTTAACCCATCCAATTTCAAATCTTTCAACCCATACCATACACTTTCAAACAAACTGTCGCCACCCCCCCTACTTTCATGCAACTTTACTATTCCCACTGGCAAATACTCAGGGTCAACCACCTCTTTCTCACACCTTTCATTCACCCCAGGTATTCTTGACATCAGGTCAGCCATACAATTCCTCTCCCCTGGCACATACTCAATCTTATAATCAAACTCACTCAACTCAAGCAAAGTTCTAGCAATTCTTCCATCCACAACTTTCATTCTCTCCATATATACCAAGGGCTGATGATCAGTCTTTAAAATAAATTTCATTCCATACAAAAATGACTTGAAAGCTTTCACACAAAACCTCATTGCCGCAAGTTCTCTCTCAATTGTACTGTACTTTCGCTCTGCCTTACTGAATGCTTTAGATACATACCCAATTACTCTCCAATTCACTCTTCCTCATTCATTCTCTTTACACAAACATCCAATTCCTTGCTTACTTATTAAATTAGGTGAACATCCTGTATCCACTAATGCCCTCCATACACTCCCTCCCCATTCAACAGGAATAACCATACACTCTGCCTTTTTCTCACTCGCTCTCACTTCCTTATTCACTTGACACCATCCTGCTAATGCCTCAAATACACATTCATCATTCAGAGAAGCAGGGACCCCAACCCCAATGAGAGGCCCCTGCCCTATGCGTTTCCCGTACTGGGACCAGCCTCACCATTTCCAGTGACAGCACCCCCTTGAGGGCCCTGCCTCTGAGGTTGAGGAGCTGGCATGGCTGACACTGGCCGATTTCCTGCATGAGAGACAGGACTCCCTCCCGCCGGTGCCGGAGCACCCTGCTGTTGGGCTTGACAGAACCGGGCAATATGCCCAAAGTTCCCACATGCCCTACATTCATACCCAGGGGGTTCTGCATTCATACGCCATGTGTCCCATCTGCCCACATGCAAAACACGCACCCACTCTTCTTCTACAGGTCTCTATACTATGTCCCCCTCTACCGCAATATGCACACCCTCTCACATTCCCCATATTCCCTCCATTCACTGGCCCTCTTTGCTCATTCATTGTTGACTGGCCTTGAAGCCCTTGCCTTCTATACGTTTGCCCCAGCATCGGACCATTCATTCTGGGACCCGATGTGGGAGGAGGCCCTGGTTGTTGCATGGCCGACCCTCCATACACCCTTGTGAATTCGTTCACAAAGTTAGCCAGCATTTCCATTGGGTTTTGGGCCGTGGATGCTTGGCTAGCTGGAGGGTGACCTGGCCTAGTATTTCTTAATGCGTCCGCATAACTAGGAAACACAGGTACTTGTTCCTCCCTCATCGCTGTCCCCATTCGCACATCTGCTTCCCTATTACGCCCAATCACACTCTCATACACTCGGTCCTCTAACAATTCCAAGATTTCATGCCACTTCAAACGTGTCCCTCTCACTCTTACACACTCTTTCCTCTTAACATTCAAAAACTCTCTCACACTCTCAGGTACTGTCTCAATCAACTTTCTTACCAACCTCTTATTCTCATCTATCCCATCATCTCCAAATTTCTTTCTCGCCAAAGTTTCAAGTCTATATGCATACAAATCAATACTCTCCCCCTTCTGCATCCTTGCTCTCTCAAAATCATCCTTCTTTCGATATTTCACACCCCCTCTTATTCTTAACACTTGCTCCACCAATCTCTCCCTTAACACCTCATACTTCACAGGCACTCCTGAATTTACAACAACATTGTAAAACTCTAGCAACCTACCTTCCAAACAGTCACCCATCTCTTTCACCCAATACTCAGGAGCGTCTGGATACTTGCTCTTACAATAACGTTCATACTCTTTCAAAAACTCTTGTACATCTCTCCCACTATAAACATTAAATTTTGCAACCTTCGGAATCTCCCTAATTAAGATTCCCTTATGCACTCTTACACCCTCACTCGTATCACTCTCAGTTTCAGTCTCACTCTCACTCTCATACATACTGTCCTCAATGCTGGAATAGAGGGAGTCATCTGCACTAACGCAGCGTTGAACCTTCCGAGAAGCCCTCTTACCAGATGCCCTCCGAGCCCCCTTCATTCCCGCCTTGCCCCTCTTAGCCTGCCCTTCCATCCTCTTACCTTTCTCCCTCTGATCCTCACCCTCAAGCTTCTTCTTACCCTCCTTAGGGGTGGAATGCACCATCACCTTGTAAGGTCTTTCTTCTTTCCCCTCACTCACGCTTTCACTCCCTTCTCCTTCCAGGCCCCCTACTGCTACATCCTTTAGATGTGCCCCTTTCTTACTACCAACACCCTTACTATTTTCCCCTTCAAAACCCCCCTTCCCTTCCTTTTTCACTTTCCCATCAAGCTTGCCCTCCAACTCACTCATTCTCTTAACCATTGCCTTTAACCCATCATCCATCTCTTTCTTACTCTCAATCATTCTTTCTTCCATCTCTTGACGACAAACTACTAATTCTTTACTCTGTTCCTCTAATCTACTCTGCAATTTCCCCAAAACATTCTCTAATTCTGCCTTCTGTAACTCTAACTGATGGTTCCTAGCCTTTTCTACCTCTAATGCCTCCTCTATCTCCCTCAACCTCCTTTCTAACTCCTCCTTGGTAGGCATCTCTAAAGATGCTACCCTACTTCACTTCTACTCTATTACTACTACACCCAACCTACAACTACTCTTTCACTCTTCTTCTATACAACCCAACCAGGAAACAACCCACTTTTCTGAGTGGAAGTCCCTGTTCGGGCGCCACTTATTTTATGTGGTGGGATTCGGATTAACCTAACGGCACCACGAATAAGAATCTTTCTTTTGTTTAAGACCCCCACGAAACCAGGCTGCTTACCTTGAAGGGTTGTTGGATCCAGGCTCGCTGCCCAGACCCCCGATTCCACGACTGCTGGCTCCTGCCACCAACAGTCTCTTACTTGCCAGAATAGCTTCCTTCTATTAGTGGTTCCCTATCTCCGGCATCCCCTTCCTAACAGAACTTAAAGTTCCCTTGGTCCAATAACGGTCTTCAGCCTCAGACAAATCCAGCCTGACTTTAGTTTCCTCTGTTATGTTCTTTATTTTCTCTTGTCAAATTACCCTCTTAAACTATATTTTTATTATTTATATTTCCACACATGCGCCAATTGGTTCCGCCCACTTCTCAAAACTAGAGTTTTGACACACACGCCGACACTTTTAAACCTCAGAAGCGTCTCTTTTACTAAATTTGTTTATTCTTCTTTTCATTTGTTTGTTTGTTTGTTAATACTTAACAACTCAGTACTTTATTATTTACTAACAGGGTTTTACAAGCGACTGTCCAACTCTCACTCTTTTTCCATACTAATTTAATAAAACTGTTTTATTCCTCATTCCTTGTTTACAAGTTTAACATTTCTTTATATAACTTATTGTTTAGTCTTTTCATTCATTAAAATATTAATATTAACATATCTTATAACTATTTCTTTATTTATTTGTTTGCTAATATTAATACTTTAGTACTTAATGTTTATTATTTATTATCTTAATACTTAATAGTTTACTACTATCTTTCTAATTTCTTATAACAGTTATTATTCTTATTCATTATTTGTTTGCTGGAAAGAGAGAGAGAACCATTAAAATCCTTTCTATAACAAATATTTCATTCAAAAATCAAAGAAATTTAATATATAAATAATAATAATCAAGGCCAGGGGGAAAGGGCTGAGAACTAAAAGGGGAAAGGGTTCACCCTCCACATCATCGTGAGCGGAATTTTTGATAATAACTTACGCAGGATAAATGTCTTTGCTGTCACCATCTACCTCCAGCGGTGGTTCGAGGCTCCATTGACGGCGGACGCGCCCGTCAATGACCTGGAGCTGTTGGAGGACCTAGAGCGGTACAAGGCGGTGGATCATGATGTAGGTACCGCCGCATTGACGAAATTCCGGGGCCACCTCTGGTACCTAAGCGAAGATTTAGCCGGACTCGCTATGTTCTCCAAAACCACCGATGCAGAGAAGACGGCCATGCTCCAAAACCTGCACAAGAAGACCGAAAACTCAAAAGATCTGCGTCGGCTGGAGGGAAAGTGTGTCTTGACCGTGAGACGGTCGGATTTGAGCACCTTGGTCACGAAAAGGACTCAAAACCTTTTTCATTGCCTGAAGCTGCCGGTTCCAAAAACCCCCAAAGATCTCGAAGGATGTGCACCATCATTGAAGTCTGTGAACGACGCGGCAGAACGGGCGGTGAAACTGGCGGAAGATTTCAACGAGGGCCTGACAAAAAACAAGGAGGAACGGCAGCTCGTGTACCAAGTCGTCGAATACCACCGCCAGCAGTTCCCCTCAGCAGACAAAAAGATATTTTGTCCCCCGAAATGAAATGTGCCATCAGGAAGAATTTCCATTTCCTTTAATTTAGTCATTATAAAGAATTTACATTTCATTCTTCCATTCTAGAATGATTAATGCTGAGCATTTACGTTTGTTCATATAGGGTCGAATAAACAAGGTCAATGAGGGGACCCTTCGCCTCCTAATAGGCCAATGAAATTTCGCCCATTTTTTCCTTTCTTCAAGTGTAACTAATTAAAGGGGTGTGTGATTTGACTCTTGCAAATTTTTATTTTCACATGTGAGGCTGGGACACCCTAATATATATATATATATATATATATATATATATATATATTATATATATATATATATATTAGGGTGGTCCAAAATGTTAAAGCATCGACTAAGTTCTCTCCACAAGGTTGGTTTTATGTCTCTTGGTGTGGACAGTATTTGTGCAAAGTTTCACGTTATTCGGTTAATATTTAGGGGTCGCCCCACTTGCCCCCTTTTTGAAAATTTAGGAAAATATATAGACAACTGAATAACTAAATTTTTTTTTGGTTCTCAAAGAATATGAAAGAAAACAGTAAGACAATAGGACATGATAATGGGTGTATCTTCATTATTTCGTCTGCATCAGAGTCGCCTTGGATGGTATTGGTATCTGTTTTCGGTGGGCGGCTACGAGTTGTAGGAGGTACTGCTTCTGGTCCTCGTTTCGTTTCAAAGTGTCATTGTAGCGTTGTGCGAGAGCAATACCTCGCTCGGCAGCATCATTGATGACTTTCATCTTTAAGGTGCCATCTCTAAGTTCCCTGTAGTTCTTGTCATTTGGCCATTCCTGTGGATCTTTTTGAAGTAACTGGCGCGCTTCCTCCTTACCTCCAACTTTCAAGGCATCAAAGAGGGTCAATGTCCTTTTCGTGATGAAGGATGCCACATCATTTTCAACACCAGCTTCCGCCATGTCGATTCATCGGGGGCAGCCATTCTTTTGGGGATGTTGGAGGTGTTAAACCATTCTCCTTTTGGTATCAGGATCGATCCTATTATCGAAGAAGGCCAGTCCAATCAGATGCTCCGACAAGTACCACAGGTGGCGTCTTAGAGCTGTCTTCACCGCTTGTGCAGCTCCTCCGTGTGGATATTTTTCCAGAAGATGCAGCATTTTGAGATCATTGAGAGGAGCTTGTGTCCCCATTGGCGCTTCATGCCAGTACTTGACGTAAATCAGACTGACATATAAAGCCAGCTGAGTCATGTTTCGTTCTTCGCGTGCTGTGAGCTTGAATTGATAGTGAAAGAGGTAGATTTTGAGCGCATAAATCGCCTTCACCATCCATCTCGCGTGGTGCATGGGACCCGGAGCTCGGATAAAGAGTTGACCACCAGTCTTCCCCCCAGGAAGAGCAAAGATAGTTCAAGGAACTCCTTGTAGTCGTCACGAGGTTGGCTTGCCTGAAGAGCATTAGGTAAGTAAGTGAGCATCTCTTTTCTCATCTCTTGGAGTTGAGGGTTCTCGAACAAGCTGTCCGATGCTGAGACAAATGCTTCGTGGGAGAGAGATGGCCATTCCTTTTGAAATCGCTTAAAAAGGCCTGTTTCAGGACTTCCTGTTGAGCCAAATATTGAGGCAAAGACATCAGCAAGTATGACTTCAAGTATATGATGTCGACAACCGATCCAAACTAGCTCGTGACCCAATGCTTCTTCAATCCTGACACAGGCTCCACGATGTAAACCCGTGTTTGACGCAGTGGTATCGAAGACGAGACCTCTCACATGCTGTTCCACGTTCCATAATTTCATAGTTTGAAGGCATGCCTGGGCCTGTGCTTCTCCAGTTCCTTGTTTCATCTTTGGGACACCAAGCAGCTTCTCCTGTCCATTGAATGTTATAAGGATTGCTATCCGATGCACATTCGTCTTCTTCCCTTCAATGCCGGGGAGAAGCTTTCCATCCCAATGGAGAAGGACAGGGTCTTCTAGAGAGAATGATTCTAGGTCTTCTCAAGCTGCCTGTTCTCGCCCACTTTCTCTGTAGCGATGAATAGAGCTCCGAGAGCACGTCATCCCAGACAGATCATGCCCCGCGGCCTGTAATACAGCTCAGTTACGAAAACAGCATTCCGGTCAGAAAGATTGGTGCGATCCATTGCTCCAATGACTTCTGGAGATTGGAAAATGTTCGTAACCTTGTTCTTGGGATGCTTTGGTGCCGGAGCTTCAGACGAAGAAGGAATCGGAACCGATGGTCTATAGTCGTCGTCGTCTTGCGAAAAAAGGGAAGAAGAAGAAGAGGAAAGATCAATTGATGACACTCCTGCTTCTTCCAAATCTTTCTGTGTTGCTTCATGCCTTGCCTTCCTCTTGGCTTCCTTCTCCATTCTGGATCGCTTTCTGTCCTCTTGTGTAGTCGTTTCCTTATCAATGCCAGCCATGCTGCAAGAATTGACGTCCTTGCGCTGCATGGACAGGAAATTTCGGTCCTCAACGTTGACGATTGTGCTCATGGCATCACTGGTTGCGATGTCAAACAGTTCCTGGATGTCCGCTTTGAAGATGTCTTCATTCATTCTATCGCTGGCACGTTGCCTGGTCCTGTGCTTCTTGAGTGTTTTGTAGCGGTCTAAAAGCTTTGAAAGCTTACGGACACAGGAGTCGATCCGTTGAGTTGGGATCCGCGCTCGGGTCCAGACTTCAATCACCCTCTGGCATGCCTGGTTCAGACTGTCGGAGGTGGTTTGCTTTTGATTGATGTGGTGGTATTGCCCCAAGAGGAGGGCGTCAAGGCATGTAGGGAGCCTTGACGTGGATAAAGTTCCAGTTGCCATCCCTAGAAGCCAAACTTTTGGAATTGATCGAGTTTGAGCCATCGGACCTACGGAAGAAAAAGTACATTATATAATATATATATTCAGAGTGGGGCGACCTCTAAATATTCACCAATCACGCTGCAATTTTGCACAGACCATGTGGACACTAAATGGACAAAAACCACACTTGTGGAGACTATCTAAGACAATTTTGAAATTTCCCCCTATGGATTTGGACCACCCTAATAATATATATATTAGGGTGGTCCACTCTTATAGGGCTGGAATTTTTTTTTATTTGTTTTTATGCTGGGTTGTAACTTATGAGGATGGATGAGAAAAGACTTCTGGGAAAGTTCTGAAAATCACAGCAAAGTTAATCTTGGTGACAGTACATGACTATTAGGGTAACTAACAATTCCGAAATGAATTGACTAACAATTCCCTCTGCACCTCATTTGATCTTTGTTTTCTCGCCCAGTTGCCAGGCTGACTTCAGTGGTTGAGGAAACTGCTTCCTGTAGTTAGCAACAACTTGCAGGAGATACTGCAGTTGTTCCTCATTCCTGGTGTGGCAGCCGTTGTATTCATTAATGAGAGCAACCCCCCTCTCGCATGATTGTTCACGACAGAGAGGTTTGCCACTAATTTCTTCACTATTGGTAATCAGGATCACTGTCCCAATCCCGCACCTCCTTCCTCAGGTATCCCACACCTGACCACAGAGACAACAGCAGTCTTTTTGAGTTTGCTGTTGTTAGTGACTCGATTGAAGCCCCTCAGCAACACCTTTCCTTCTCTTCTGGCAATCAGGCTTTCCTTCAACTTCCTCCATCGCCTTCACCATTGCTGTTTTAGCTCTTCAGACACCTCAGGATCGAAAATCGTGAGGCCCACCATCTCCTCCGAAAGATACCAAAGATGACCGCGAGTTTTTTTTAATGCCACTTCCAAATTTTGGGGTCATGGTATTCCCGAAGACTCTGCAGAAGACTGAGGTGCTGCGAGGCGCAGCAGCAGCTATTGGCGCTGTCATCCATGCCTGCAGGTAGATGGAAACAGCGAAGACACTGACATCCTTAAGACACTTTTGCTCTCGTGGAGTGAGGGCTGGGATTTGTCCCCTGAACAGCCACATCTTCAATGAATAGATCACCTTAGATAACCATCTGGCTTGGTGCATGGGGCCAGGTCGCTTGAAGGTGTAGTTGTCAATGCTCCCTCCAAGAAAATGATGGACAGATCGAGGAATTCCTGATAGTCATCTCGAAAGGATTTTGAGGAGTGTTTTTCCTCAGCAAAGCGGAGAATCCAATCTCTAATGGGGGCCAAGAGTCGATGCACCTCTTCAATGCACCTCTTCATCATCCCATCCGGTGCCGTATGTTCCTGTGTCGATGAAGGTCCATTTGCTCTGAAACCTGCTGAACAATGGAACATCAGGTCCACTCGTTGGGCCATAGCAAGCAGTGAAAACTCCACCGATCATCACTTCCATGATGTGATGACGGCAGGCAAAATGGAGAAGGTCTTTCTTCAACTTCTGCTCCAACAACACACATGCTCCATTCAAACGACCAGCATTGGAGGCAGTGGTGTCGAAACACATCCCCACGACAGATTATTCGAGGCCCCAATCAGTCAATAATTCAAAAACTGCGCTGGCTTGGTGTTCTCCTGATCCAGTTGGTATTTTGGGGACTCCAAGGAGCTGAGATTGACCCGAAAAGGAGGAAATGAGCACAGGCAGCCGATCCACATGCGCATGGTCTCTGGTGTTGAGGTCTGGAATAAGTTTTCCATCCCAGTGGATGATTGCAGGACCGGACTGAAAGGAAGCTTTTAGGCTACTGCAGATCATGATCCGATGTTGTTCTCTCTGCTGTTTGATGGAGGTCCGGGTGATGTTAAAATTCATTGGGCTGTGGCCAAGGCTCAATGCAGTCTCTGCTATTATGTAGGTTGCCATCCTGTCCGTAGTGTGTGTCCGATCTAGGGCAGCAGCTGATTTGATGTTATCACATTCTTGACTCTTTTCACCTGTTTTGGAGGTCGCTTTCCACCTTTTGCCCATTCATCTTCGGTGGAGGATGACTCGTCAGTGACTGAGGATTCTGTTGAGGACACCAATACTGCTGTACCCGACGTTGATGCACCTTCATTGACTGCCTGCAATACAATTGAAGAAAATGGACAATTAGTGTTAACAAACAACCTAATCATTGCAATCAAATGAAAGTAGAATTTGAAGAACAATCTCACCTTTCTCTTTCGCATCTCCTCCTCCATCTTCCTGTGGGCAGCTTGTTTTCTTTTTCTGCTGTTTTTCTGTCTACTCCCACCATGCATCCCCGTCTTCCAGGCTCTCGCTGGGCCAGCAAGAAGGCCTTGTCTTCTGGGTTTTTGATTAGAGACAAGGCATCAGCATGTGCCATATCAAATAGGTTCGAAGTGTCTCCTTGAATCCCTCTTCGTTGTACACCTAAATATAAATAATAAATATATATAATATATATATGATAAATGTATTGACTATTGTACAGTATAATATGTCATACTCTCGAGAAACTATTTTATTTATCATTGATCATCCAACTCACCTGCTTCTGGCTCCTCCTCATTCGTCCTTTTTTTTATTTTGATCCAATCTTGGTGAAGGTCCAAGATCTTTTGGATTCCTTTGTATTTTTCCCTTGTCGGGATTCAAGCTTTGTTCCAAAATATTTCAAGTTGACCCCACACTACTTGAGCACTTTCCTTCAACTCCTTCTTGAGATTAGTGTGGTGATGAAGGAAGCATGACAATACTTCTCCACGTGATGGTAATTTGCTTCCAAGAAGCTTGTCCTTCACTTTATCTCCTTCAAGGAGATAAAAGCAAGAGCTTCTAACTTGAGTCATCATATATCCAACCACTAAACACAACCAATGAACACTACACCAATAATCTGTCAAGGAAAAGATGTATTACTGGAACTGGAACATAATATACAAGTAAATCTACTAGGTAGTGCAAAAGTGCAAAAATGAAGTACTGTGTGCTACCCCTAAAAAGTGATTGATTTGGGAAAAAATTGGCCAGAGGTGTTTTCTCATTCATCCTCACAAGTTACCACCCGGCAATAACAAAAAATCAAAACTTCAATTTTATGGACCACCCTATATATATATATATATATATATATATATATATATATATATATATATATAATATATATGTGTCCCAAAAGTCCAGCATCATAGGAGAAATTCATATTTTTCTTTCTACAAACCATAATTCATATTTTTCTCTTTCTACAAACCATAATTCATATTTTCTCTTTCTACAAACCATAATTCATATTTTTCTCTTTCTACAAACCATAATTCATATTTTTTCTCTTTCTACAAACCATAATTCATTTTTTCTCTTTCTACAAACCATAATTCATATTTTTTCTCTTTCTACAAACCATAATTCATATTTTTTCTCTTTCTACAAACCATAATTCATATTTTTTCTCTTTCTACAAACCATAATTCATATTTTTTCTCTTTCTACAAACCATAATTCATATTTTTTCTCTTTCTACAAACCATAATTCATATTTTTTCTCTTTCTACAAACCATAATTCATATTTTTTCTCTTTCTACAAACCATAATTCATATTTTTTCTCTTTCTACAAACCATAATTCATATTTTTTCTCTTTCTACAAACCATAATTTATATTTTTCTCTTTCTACAAACCATAATTCATATTTTTCTCTTTCTACACGCCATAATGTCTGTGAGCAAGGAAGAATGAATCCAGATAATTCTACTCATAGGAAATCGGAGTCAAAGAGAGGCCACTGCTAAATTTAACAGACTGCATCCAGACACACAACTCTATGTTATTGGCTCGCAGTCTGGATGCAGTCTGTTAAATTCAGCAGCAGCCTCTCTTTGACTCTGATTTCCTATGAGTAGAATTATCTGGATTCGTTCTTCCTTGCTCACAGACATTATGGCCTGTAGAAAGAGAAAAATATGAATTATGGTTTGTAGAAATAGAAAAATATGAATTTCTCTTATGATGCGGGACTTATGGGACACCCTGTGTATATACATGGCCGTAACTACCTATGAGGTCACCGAGGTCTGGACCTCGGTAATTATTTCCTAAAAAAAAAAAAAAGACTGAACCGTTCTCCGTGTATGAAACGCATGTTACCGCTTTTCTTTTGAAAAGAGAGAGCGTCGAGCGTTTTGTGTTTTGTGTTTTGTGTTTAGTGTATAGCTTGGGTTGTGTTTGTAGATGTCATTTTGGTCTGAATTTTGCTCATCCTGCCGCGCTCGAAAAAAATCTGGACCTCACTAATTTCTAGACCCTAGTTACAACCCTGTATATATATATATATATATATATATAATATAATATATATAAGCAAACAACCACAAGGAAAAGGAAACACAAAGTCCGAGCGCTTTCGTGATATATTCACATTATCAAGGAATATATCTGTTCTTCTGTTCTTCCTTGATAATGTGAATATATCACGAAAGCGCTCGGACTTTGTGTTTCCTTTTCCTTGTGGTTGTTTGCTTATTAATAAGGTCACGTGTTATTTTGTGATTCTAGTGCATATATATATATATATATATACTCTTTACATGTCACAAACACAACAACCTGTCTGAACATAACCAAGGATCGGAGAGTAAAGGCTTTTATTGCTGCGCTCTGGTTCTATGCACATAATTTTGTGCTAAAAATTATATGGTTAGACAGTGGCACATACAAACAAACTACTCTAAAGGGCTTTATGGCCTACTTTGGCCATAGCCCAAACTACTCTAAAGGGTTTTATGGCTACTTTGGCCATAGCCCAAACTACTACCGTATTTAAAGGGGCTGATGGCCTACCCTGGCCATAGCCCAAATTATTCAACAAGGGGCTTATGGCCTACCTTAGCCATAGCCCAAACTATTCAACAAGGGGCTGATGGTCTCCCTTGGCCATAACCCAAACTATTCAACAAGGGGCTGATGGCCTACCTTAGCCATAGGGCAAACTATTACAAGTGTTTTATGGCCTCCCTTGGCCATAGGGCAAACTATTACAAGGGTCTTATGGCCTCCCTTGTCCATGGGCAAACAACAACAATGGTCCTATGGTCTCCTGTGGCCATGGGCCAAACAACAACGGTCTTATGGCCTCCTGTGGCCATGGGCCAAACAAAAGGGTCTTATGGCCTACCTTGGCCATGGGCCAAACAACAACGGTCTTATGGCCTACCTTGGCCATGGGCCAAACAACAATGGTCTTATGGCCTACCTTGGCCATGGGCCAAACAACGGTCTTATGGCCTTTCTGGCCATAGGGCAAACTCTTACAGGGGTCTTGTGGCCTCCCTTGGCCATGAGCCAAACAAAAAGGGTCTTATCGCCTCCTTTGGCCATGGGCCAAACAACGATCTTATGGCCTCCCTTGGCCAGAGACCAAACAACAACAAAACAGTGCAGGATTCAAAGCCCCAAGCCCTCCAGATCTACCTATGGAGAAGTAACATTTAGCCAGTGGTATAGTGCTGTGGGAACGGCGTTCCCTTACTTTTTTGGTAGACGGAACGTCGTTCCCTCACTATTTCAAATAAATCTGAACTTACAAATCTCTAACGTCATGAAATTTTAATTCCCACCCCTAGAAGAAATATGAGAAAGAATCATTAACTGTTTCATTTCTTTTAGCTTCGACTGAGGCAATGCTAGCCTATAAAGATCTGGTGAAACAGTCACCACGGCGTACCAGTTGTTTGTTGTTTGTTTGTTTTTTCTGTTTAAGGTGCTTTCAACCCTGCTGGATTATTGACACCATATACCAGTTGTTAACTTTTTTAGTTAATCATTCCAGTTGTTAGTTATTTTATTGATCGTACTGGATGTATATATCTAATGACACTGGAATTACAGCATCTTCAACCTTGGAATATATCCTAATATCCAGTGCATATGACCTCAAAATATCCATGAAATTGGTCATATTTCAAAAGATTTCCCGGGGGCTTACAGTGCCCCCGGACCCCCAGCTGTATGGGCTCGCCGCGCTCGCCATTGTGCCCCTGCATCTGAGTAACACTTTCAAAATGCGTTCCCTCACTTCTTTATTTAGCACTACACCACTGACATTTACTCTACTAAAACTATGAGTATTGACTAATCTGAAGTGGTAGGGGGTTTGAATAATGTACAAACTCTTTTAACCAAACAACACAACATGGAAGTACAGTACATTTCAATTAACTCACCAATGTAGAAGTCACTTCAAAACATAAATCGTTAACAAAACAAAACATAAAACTCCAAAACAACATTAGTAAACCAGCATTTAAAAACTGGTGACCTATATAAAACTTACCCAAATAATGAGCAAAGTTAAAATGCTTAATAACTTTACTTTAATTCCATAAATTTCCTATACCTAAGAGGAGTCAAACTGACTGACATAACTTTAACTGACATAACTTTAACTAAACTTGAGAAGTTAGCCTCTTGAACTTTATATTTAAATAGATCTTGAGTAACCTTTCTCTTCCTAAATTCCTACATTCTTTTTAATCCATTTCACATGGTTTAAAACACAGTTTGTCAAAAAATTTATTGTATAACATACAAATCCCCCCCCCCCCCGAAGTACATGGAAAACTATATGTTTACAATATGGTATCGTATGTGATACCTTTATTTCATAATTAAATACAAATTACTAATTTATTGAATTAAATAACTTCAAAATTGCCTCGGGATTGGCGACATAGCCTATTGGGAATGAAAATAATTGCCATACATACATAGAACCCATATGTAGGCATCGGGCCTGCTTGACAACAAGAAAACCAAATTTATTATTTCGTGTTCAACATTTTCCATTGCTGACTCGTGAAAATTACTTCGAGAGGAGAGTCAACGAACCTTGCAAAATCAGCAAATAATAAAAATATGAAGATATATATTATATTATACTGGCGGCACTCGGAGCTGCTTATGTTACAGCGATGCTTTAAGCAGGAAGATGTACTTTATCTTCCTATGAAGTTCTGAGTGAATTCCTCATAATATAAAACCTAATAATATAAAAGGGATAGGCCTATTCCTTCAGGTATTTAAGTGTAGTGACTGCTTATATTAATTACATCAAAGCAACTCGTTGTATAACTCTATCGTACCGCGGCCCTACATCGAAAAACATCGTCGCGTCCTACGAACAGAAGCGAGGCTCAACGAAATAATAAGGTAAGGCAATTCCTTTCTTTACCATTAGGCAGCGCAAATACCGAAGGCAAATAAACATAAAGAGGTCCTTTGAAGACCTACACATACATAAGTCTCTAACGAAAAAACGTAGGGCTTTGTCGTTAACTCTCCACTGTAATCTGCTGGAAATTTCCAACGGATGAGGTTAACAGGCATTCAACCCATAGCCCCTATAGTTTTATCACAATACTCACAAAAATTTGATTTCAACTCCTCAATACTGAATGCTAAACCTCCCCTCATATAAAATAGTAATCCCCTACCCTTACCTCCACTTCGTAAATTTTTATCAATTAATTCATAATTCGTAATCTTATATTCAGTTAATATCCTTTCATAGCGAAAATGCTTAGGTTTAACTTCCTGAATAGCTACCATATTCACATTTTTCTCAAATTGAGACAATTTTAATTCAAGTTCCATAACTTTTTCAGGTGTCAGCACATCCATGTTAGTACCCATAATTTTAATACACTTATTGACATTGGCAAAATTACTTTTCTTTATATAAGAATCTGTACAATTTAACTTGTCATTAGATGACCCCTTCCTAATTTCATCCTGCTGTTCATTCATTATATTATGTCTCCCTCCTCTCTCTTCTTCACTTTTACAATGTGTCTTTCCCATGGGTCGCCCCTCACCACATAGTAGTTCCCGAATCCTTTTCTAGTTCACTTTTACTTTTAGCTTGTTGCCTAAGTTCTGTATCATTTAAACTTTCCGCATTCATATCATGAGATTCCAATTGTTTTTATTACTTCAGATTTTGCTCCCTTCAATTTGTAGGCATTTATGAGGACTTCATCTTTCACCCTTCTCATTGTGGTTACAACTATTGGTCTAGGCTTAACAGATTCGCTATTATCTGAGTTTTTTTTTAAATCTTCCAATTCGTTTAATATTAACAATATAATCTTCAAGGCAGTCAACCTCTATTTCTGAAAACAACTCAATAAAAAACACTTTATTCTGCTTATTTTTTCCGATTTTATGTTAAGGTTTACATCATCTCTAATTTGCTTAGGAACGTGATACAAAACTAGATTGTTCTTTCTGTCGATCCTATCCTGAACTTGCGCAGTAGTATCTTCAATCAGTCTTTTACCATTAGTTATACCCTCCACAGGCCTAACTTTGGCAACTTTCATTACTTCATTTATAAGAACCTCTCTATGAGAATCGACTAAAGTGCCACTAATCTCCTCCTTCACATTAACTTTAATTTCTGTTATGTCATGATCTACCTTTTTTTCAAAATTAATTACCTATATCATTCTTCATCTCTTCAAATTTCCTCTCAGAATCCTTTTCCATTTCAGTGAGCTTAAATTCCATATCATCCTGCCTCTTTTCAAGCCTAGTCACACAACTTAAAATCTTTCCTGCAACAATATTGCACTTACCGAAGTACCAATGTATTGAATCATTATCATTATTCATAAAAAACTTGTATATCTCTCTAGTCACTTTTTCGCACTAAATATGATGCCACATATTACAAAAATTGCATTCAATAGCTTCATCATTCTCACACACTTTAACTTTACAAAAAAAGTGCATTATAGCCAAAACAGGAGATATATTTTATTACAAAAGTACATTTGAACACATTTGCACAAGATAAGATATATATTTTTTTAGTAAGTTTTTAATGGCAATTCAGTATATAGTACTTGTTCAACTGCTTGTGAGTGGGAGTAAAATCCAATATTAACCACAATTTGAACACACGATTGCACCAATAGGCGGCTAAAACGAAGTAAACACGTTCCTGAAAAACCTGTAATGTACTCTCGTAAAAAATACCATTGTTAGAAAATCTAGAAGAGGAAGAACCATTGTTGTCCCAAGGCGATATGATGACTAAGCTGATTGATGCAGCATTGCTTGTATATATTAAGTTAAGGTGTATATATATCCATCTCATAATTGTAAGGTTAGTGAAAAATTAACTTAATTTAGAGCTAGCATTTTTGGGCTCTTGTGGCATCATTGTTTGGCCACTCTGGTGGCATCATTTTGGGGCGCTGCGCGTCCTTTCTACTCGTTTGTGGAATGTCGTACGTACAGGGTGTGGTCTGATAGAGAGCTCTCTTGCAATTCAGTTTGGTTGTTTGGATACAAGATTGTTGCATCGTGCAATAGTCCAGGTTGCGTTGTTGTTGCAAGGTTGAGAAAAAGACCATAAATAGTACCCCTTTTGTTTTTATCTTAAATTCATACAACTGAGGCCTAAGGTAGGCCCACATCGAGTCAGCAACCCTGAGGTAGGACCTAATAGGATCTCAAGTCCGTAAGTTTTAATTTTAGCTTAACTTCGGCTGTAGGTAGAACTGGCCCTTTAGAACTTGGCCGTTCACTGCTCAGCTGGGATTTGAACCCAACAAATAAATAAAATAACAGTAAGGGAGGGCTATGCTGAAAGGGTGCAAGGTGAGCTGGTGAGCCAGGAGGCACATTATCTGCCACACCATGCAGTGGTACGGCGAGACAAAACCACCACCAAACTGAGGGTAGTTTATGATGGCTCAGCCAAGGACAAAGGTGGTGTGTCCTTGAATGACTGTTTGGATGCTGGGCCAAATTTAAATGCAGATTTATTTCCTTGTTACTGAGATTCAGGTTTGGTAGAGTAGCATTGACTGCAGATGTGAAGCAAGCTTTTTTGCGGATAAAGTTAAAACCAGAGGACAGAGATGCAGTAAGGTATCTGTGGGTGGATACGAAAGACTTGTTGGAAAATGAACCTAAGGTTCAAGCATATAGAATGAAGTCAGTGTTGTTTGGCCTCAGCTCTAGTCCATTTCTGTTGGCAGCTACTATGCAGTACCATTTTAAGAAATATTCTGAAGTCTATCCTAACACTATTGAACACACAAGGAAAAATTTTTATGTTGATGATTTGCTGTGTTCCGTGGATAATACAGAAATGGCTAAACAGATATTCATGGAGACTAGAGCTATAATGAGGGAGGCTGGCATGGAGCTTAGAAAATGGCAGACCAATCATTCGCAATTACAAGAGTTTATGAGTCAGTCCTGTGTAGTACCTGATGCAGCAGAAAGTATTGAAGAGTCTGGTATTAAGGAGTTGTGGGCAATAGACGCAAAAGTGCTAGGCATTGTCTGGCAGCAAGGAGATGATTTGTTTACCTTCAAAGGGAAATCTTTAGTAGAGCTGGCTGAGAATGAGACAAGGTGGACAAAACGTACAGCTCTTAGTTTGGCTTCAAAGGTCTTTGATCCTCTTGGATTCCTGGCTCCATTTGTGATAAAGTAAAAAATTTGGTTTCAGAGCCTCTGGGAAATTGGACTTGGTTGGGACCAAGAGTTACCTGATCATATGGTGGTATGGTGGAAATATTGGTTCAAAGAATTGGCACATCTTGGAGACATTGAAATCCTAAGATGGTACATTGGAGAGTTGAACAATAGTCCAGACAATTTGGAGCTGCACATCTTTTGTGATGCAAGTGAGGAAGCCTATGCAACTTGTATTTATATAAGAGGCGCATTTCAAGAGGAAGTAAGTTGCAGGTTGGTTGCTACAAAGAGCAGAGTAGCACCTTTGAAAAGGCTTTCTGTTCCAACGTTGGAATTGATGGGTGCCGTTATTGCTAGTCGGCTTGCAGTTACAGTGCAATAGTCTTTGGCCCTCTATGAAATTCCAAGCTATTATTGGACAGACTCCACTATAGTTTGGCAATGGTTAAGAAGTCAGGCAAGGAAATGGAAACCATTTGTTGCCAATAGGGTGGAGGAAATTCAAGCGCACACAGATCCCAAGCAATGGAAGCATTGTCCAGGCACCCAAAACCCCGCTGATTTACCAACACGAGGAATTTCAGTGAAAGATCTTGCACAGTCAAGTTTGTGGTGGAATGGGCCAGAGTGGCTAAAACTTGGAAGTGAAAACTGGCCTTCTAATCAGCCTATTGTAGGAGAATGCCAGGCTGAAGAAGCATGGGTGAGTGAGGTGAGAAAATGCGCTGTGAACAGTTGTCAAGTTATGCAGCAGGACCCCATATTGAGGCTTGAGGACATTAGCAGTCTGAAAAGATTAAGAGTGATAGCATGGGTATATAGATTTACCAATAATATTAAGTGAGAAACAAGAAGGGAAGGAATTCTGAACAGTAATGAGATTCAGCAAGCCAGGAAATACTGGGTGGTATATGTGCAGAAGGAAAAATTTGGTGAAGAGAGGGAATTGCTCACCAGCCATCCATTACAGGTTCTACCAACACATTCTGCTCTCAAGGGTTTGGATGTGTTTTTGGATCAGGATTTATTGAGAGTAGAGGTAGGCTACAGTTTTCTGGGCTTCCAGAGGAGAAAAGACATCCAATTTTGCTACCTTCTGGGGGGCACTTTGTGGACCTTTTGATCCTGGATACTCATCATAAGCTTGTAGTGCCTTGCAGTGGCGGATTTAAGGTGCGCGGGGCTCTAGGCCGGTTGGAGTGCGGGGCCCCAAACTACGCAAAGCTAGCTTAATTAACTGAAATGAAGATTTACACCCCCATCCCCCAGTGGTGACCTTACGGGGCCCTCAAATCAATGGGCGAGCGAAGCGTTAAAATAAATTTACTTTTTAAACAATATTCAATTTATTGATAATTAATTAGCCAAATGACCATTTCATAGTTGAACATTACACATTTGTTTTTTTGAAGCTTAACAATAAAAAATAACTATAATAATACACCATTAACAAAAAATAACTATAATAATACACCATTAACTAAAGAGAATACCACTTGACTGACATGCAAATGATGCAATGAGTGGGTTTTGTTTATTGCAGGCAATTTGTACGGTACACTTAACTATTTCTCAGTCAAAAAAGATTTTTTTCTAGCCTTCTTACTTGCAAACTGTTTGATGACATCAGTAAAATCAAGCACCCTTAATTTCTCATGCTCAATGCTCAACAGGGTGAGTGAAGACAAACGGTCCTGCCCCATGGTGTTTCTTAGATAATTCTTGACTAGTTTCATCTTGGAGAATGATCGCTCCCCAGTGCAGTTTGTGACAAACATGCAGAGATAGAGTCGTAATACAATTTCAACATTAGCAAATGTTTCTACCATGTCATGTCTGTGAATTATCTCATACATTTCTAGTTCAGGACTTTTTGCAGCCTTTGCACCACCTGATGAAGGAGCACTTTCAGGTGAATCTCTTGGAATGGATTTCATAAGGTGTGCAAACTGCAAAAGCTCCGACTCCAATCCAGCCTCCAAGTCCTTAGGATATGAAGACACAAGCTTTTCAGCAGATGCTTTAAGCTCAGTGTTCGTTTTGTTTGAGATTTCTGATAAAAACCCAAATTTCTCTCGAAGGTCGCTGTAAGCAGCAATGCGTTGTTGTAGGGCAGCACAGAGCTTGTCAATGATGGGCAAGAATGCAGTCACTCTAAACTTGTCTCTCCCTGTCAGCATAACATCCTCCGCGGAGTCTAGTTCATCGTGGTGACGCTTGCGCTTCCTAATACGCTGCGTGTCGGCGTAGTATGCATCATTACTCGTCACATCACAGGGATCACACTTAGCCATAGCTTTTGCTTCAAAGTCATCGAACTGGGATCTCAGGTCTTTAGCAAATTGTAAAAGAGACTCTAGCAGTGTGACAGCTGTGTTGAGGGAGAGCCCAGATTTTTGCAGCTGGATACTGCTACTCTGAAACCTTTCCAATACTGTATCCCAAACTTCAAGAAGAATCACTGTTTCAAGTTTTTTCAAACCTTTGAGAAGACCACTTGCTTCAGCTCTTGTTTCAGCTGGCTGATTCTGATCTGAGAATAACTCTTCCAGAACAATGATGTTTTCTTTGTGTGCTCTACTGAGAGCAGCTACAGCATCTGCTCGTGCTGACCAACGAGTGTCTGAAAGTATTTTATCAACTTTCAACTTCTTATCTTTATTAGTCTCTAGTACCTCACGGTGTCTCCTCCAACGATAAGTAGATGCAACAAGAAAGGAGTACATTTTGTACCAGAGCAAACAATGACACTGCAGCAGGACAGCTTTCTGCAGCACACTTAGCCACCAAGTTTAAGGAATGAGCCATACATGGTATGTACTCAGCTTCACTACACTCATTCTTGATTATCTGTTGGGTCCCCAGATATTACCAGACATGTTGCTGGCATTGTCATAGGACTGTCCTCGGCAGTCGATAACTGGAATGTTCTTCTCTTTAAGAAAATCAAGAACAGTTGTAGCAATATCTCTGCCAGTGTGGCTTAGCATGGGAATAAACTGCAAAACCTTTCAACTGGACCTGTAGTAGGCAGTACATAGCGGATTGTAAAAGTAAGTTGATCCATGTGTGAAATATCAGGTGTGGAGTCAACAGAAATTGAGAAGTACTTTGCTGTTTTTACTTCATCTGTTATTGAGGACATAACCTTTTCTGCCATTATTCCAATGACTTCCTCAGAAATGACATGGGACAAGTAGGAAGTATGACCACTACCTTTGTTTGCGTGTTTCTTGATATGTGCTGCCAAGAAACTGTCGTATGTGCTCAGCAGCTCTAGAATCCCAAGATAGTTTCCATTGTGTACTGATCCAATTACTTCATCTTACTCGAATGGCTAGCCCGCGTTCGCAAAGTAGCTTTAAAACATCTACACACCTCCTCAATACTGCTTGCCAGTACTCGCATTCACTTTCATATTGTTGTACTAGATTAGAGTCAATACGGGCACCCGCAGTCTTTCGATATATCATTTCGACCATACTTTTCCTGTGCTGATCTGACCTACTGTGAGATTCTATGACATACCTAGCGTTCTTCCAACCATTGAAGCCAGTTGTGAATGAGCTTTCCACCTTTGACATAAGCTTGCAAGCAAAACAATACACTTTACCAGTTGTTTTAGAGTAACAGAGCCATTTAAGATTAATTTCTTGGCCAGATAATGAATGAGTTCGAGTGAATAATGTCTTTGTACAATGACGGGTTCTGTTTAGCTCTTTCACAGCTGACTCTTTGAAGTCACCATCACAGTGTCGACATTCTGCGCTTCCCTTTTTCAACCAATAGTCACACACATTTTCAGTAATTATTTTAGGCCATAATCCAAGATCCGTTTCAAATCCTTGTTCAGTACCGGTATTCATAACTTTCACTTCCTCTTGTGTCTCCTCACTGTCACTGTGTTCAGGTTCAATTGCGCTAACTACACTAGGTTCAGTACTAGTTGTGGCTTCTCCAGTTGTTTCAGGCGTAATTGGTGTCTCTACTGATTCAGATTCAGTTTGACCGGATTCAGTTTGAGTTTGTGATTTTGCAGATTCAGATACTGTTGGATATGTCAACCATTGAGTTATTTTTGGTAGTTTTTTTACTCTTTGGTTTACGTCTGCCTTTTCTTGTCGTTTAACAGAGCCAGCTTTATACTTCCTCCCTTGATCACGATCACGACTTGTTGATTTCTCCATTGTGCCTCAGTGCAGCCTCACTGCCTTATCCTGAAACATAAAAACAAAAAAACAAACTATTTACACTTGACCCTCGGTTTAGTATTAATTAATACAGTTTAATTAATTAATTAAATACAGACACTAAACAGTTGTTCGGGTGAAAAAGTCGCTTTATGGGAAAAGTCGCCAGCCCCCACCAGTGGCGACTTTTTCCTTAAATATGTAAATGTATTTATTATGAAATCTAAGCTAAACTGACCTAACCTAGCCTAAGTACGTTTCATATAAAAAAAATTAATTACATTAATTTAACATTTTTCAACTTATTTATGTTATTATAAAGCTGACTAAAACTCCCCCATCCCCATTTATTGACTGGCGACTTTTTCGAGATACGACTTTTACCATTACTTACCACTAAACACACTCACATGTGCACTCCACAGCGGCCTGAATAGAACTAAACTCCCGCCAGCAAAGAGAGTGATACCATAATTATCACTAATCATTAATCAATTGTATTATTTATAGTGGAATCCAACATTATAATTATATGTAAGGGCGC
Source organism: Bathynomus jamesi (assembly GCA_023014485.1). Lineage (NCBI taxonomy): Eukaryota > Metazoa > Arthropoda > Malacostraca > Isopoda > Cirolanidae > Bathynomus > Bathynomus jamesi. The sequence continues at coordinate 602,189 of JAJOZX010001692.1, forward strand.
GGGGCCCTCACAGGCGCGGGGCCGTAGGCCATGGCCTACTCGGCCCCCCCACTAAATCCGCCACTGGTGCCTTGCACCACAAGATTATTTTTATTAGTGAAAATTGCCACAAGTTGGCACAAGTGAAATATTTTAAGTCTCAATAAATAAATACAAGTTAAACATGTCCAGTGATCAAATTTAATTCTTAAGCATTCAGTGTATAGTAATTTAGTTAAAAATTAAAGTGCAATCATTAAAGAAGTCCAAAGCAAATATAAAAATATATTTTGTGCTTTCTAAACAATGTAAATTTGGGGGCATGGTGTGACTAGACGTGAGTTTGCTTTTAAGGATTATTTTAGCTTGTTGGTAAAATTGTGAAGTAAAAACAAACTTATGTACAACGACAACACAAAGGACGCCGTTTACACATTTATCATTTAAAAACACGGGCCAGCAAGCAAAGGTTCTTCATGGTATGTTCCTATTTATAACGTTTATATTTTTTACTATTGCATATCTGTATGCAATACCGCATACTGCAGACATTAACAAGCCTTATACTTTTGTGATTAGTACTGAAACATTCATACTATAAATAATACTGTAAGATTCATACAAAAATTACCTTAGGCTAAGTTAGGTCTATTTAGGCAAAAGCCAAATTGTAAATTACTTTAGCCTAGCTGAGGCCTATCGTAGCCTTTGTTTTAAATAATTAACCTCAGCTCCACTATATTTGAAGAGGCAAAGGCCTGCCCATTAATTTTCTTAGTATATTTTACTTTATAGCCTATTATGTTTCATGTATTTTCTTAGCAGATGGCCTACTAGTCATTTGTGGCCTACATACTTCCTTAGTTTTCCTGTTCAACTTAACACAATCCCATAATGAGGTTTAACTGTAATTCACCATCCACAGGTTACTGGCCTATATAGCATATATATTTTAATTATCAATTTTTACCATTTTTATGTATAATTTTTTGTCTAGAATATTACTTACAGTATTCTTGTCTCTCTCTTTGCAGACAAGGTTGTCATTGTGGCTATTAGGTGTTTATTATTATTTATATATTAATATTATTTGTACAGTATATTTGCACAATATTATTTATATATTAATATTATTTGTATATTATTATTATTATTTACATATTTATTATTAGTATCAGTATTAGTTGCAGACTGTTATATATTAGCTAAACGGTGCCATTATTTAATTTAGCATTAATATGTGAATCAAAGTTGTTACGGGTAAAAATCCCCTTTGCATTTATAAATAATTGTTGCATATAGTTTATTAATTGTCAATAAAATACAAAATTCATGTTGATGATTTCATAATCAGTCCTTCCCTTCTTTTATTAAAATTAATTTTGCGCCGCAGTGCTGGATGCCAATCTAGTATTTGGGCGCTGGTGACCCTGGCATTTAGTTAATTATCTACGTAAACTTGTAAAGGTCTGTAATAATAAATAGGACCCTTACAATTGGTGACACTCCCGGAGTGACCAAACACCGTAATTTATGCAAAAAAATTCAAAATTTTTTTTTCAATTTTTGTCAATATATCAGTCTGCATCTATAATTTTATTAAATTCACTAGTACTAAGCACTCATCTGTACTGGAAGTGTATTCTCTGTTGCAAAATATATTCCTTTTATTTTGCCTTTTTATAAAATCAGCATTTTCTAAAGTTTTTTTTGTGCAAATTTACTTATATTCTGCAAACAGCCTATACGCAGACTATTTTTTCTGCTAATATTGGGCTACATCATAAAATTTTTTTTTTACTTTTTGTTATTTGCATTCATAATTCCAATTGAGTCTCATACTCGACCAAGCTTACCTGAAGCCATTATTTGCATTCAACAATATTTGCTGAAACATTGTCAATTTTTGACACATTTTAATTTTTTTTGGTACCTTGTAACAATATAATAGCCACAATGAACCACAACAACCCAGGATCATCCAACGGTGGTACTCCAAATTCACCACCTATAACAGACCTTCTAACAATGTACCAGCCTATCACTCCACAATTCATCGTTGAAGAGCCTGGAATCTTTGTGAATCAACTGGGATTATTTCACGATAAAAGGAATTACGGACCCACAAACCAAGTTCCTTATCACAAAGAACCTCCTCCCTGCACTAGTATACAAAGTAGTGCAGGATGTGGCTCTATTGCCTCCGTCTGACCAAGCTTCTGAGAGCCTCCTCAGCGAGTTAGTCAGGAGACTCGGCCAATCAGAAGAAGAGCGACTCAATGCTCTACTCAAGGACCAAGTTCTTGGGGATCAAACACCAACAGCCTTCCTGAGGCATCTGCAAGACCTGGCTGGACAGACAATGAAGATGATAAAAACTCACCCTTAATGCGACGCCGCTTCCTCAATGGTCTCCCACTGCCCTACGACCAATGCTCCGTTGTATGCCAGATGATACAGACCTTCTCACTATGGCCAAAACAGCTGATAAGATGATGATTGAAATCCACCTTGGCCAAGTAGATAGCCACACTCATCACCCCCAAATCTGTGCCACGCAGGACGACACTCAGAGTCTGGCCGCACAATGTCTTAAAGTATCCAAAAAATTCTAAACAATGAAAGATGAATTTAAAGCTCTCCGAATAGAGCTAGCTAACAACAGGGAACGAGAGAGAAGTTCTTCAAGACGAGGACGACCCTCTGGTCCAAATAGAGCCTCCAACTTGAAGCTAGACAACGCCTCATTCTACTACAACCACAGCCACCGCAAACAGGTCAGTTGGTTGCTCCTAATCCGAATCTATTAGCCTTACCTCATCCTCAATCCTCAATCCCCACTACTCAGCCTCATTCTCAACCTACTTCCTTACCCCAGTCCACTGCTCATACCCCTCCTTGCTGGTATCATGAAAAGTTTAAAGATCGTGCTACGCGCTGTGTCGTACCTTGCCCATGGACTCCTAACCCTCCTTTAAACTAACCAGGCTAGTGTCACAGGCATCTGACACTACAGCCTCTCAAGCCTCTCAACCTATCCTTACTTCAACTAACCCTACCACTACCTCATTTTAGTGCAGTAGCTTAGACCCTGATTTTTGAAGTAAGTGGACATTCTGGACAAAAGCACCAAACTTGGCTCAAATGTTGTTCAGGACCTTAGCTACCAATTTTTCCCCGCAACCAAGACGCACAACCCTATCTTGGCTGCCATTTTGGAAATCCAAGATGGCTGCCAGCTAGAAATCAACAAACTATTGTGAGGAGTAATTGTAAATAAATAGTCCCTATGGAAAACTGATGAGTGGGTAGTTGGGAGGTAACGAAAATGGTTCACTGAGTAGGTAGGTAGTTAATCTAACAATTATTAAATTCCTTTATGCCAATAACTGGGTGGATGAAACCAATTGGTTGCTCACCAGAGTTATTCTCCACACTAGTATTCATATTGTGTGACAAGAGCGTGCTCGGTAATAGATATACATTACCGATAAACCAACCGAGGAAAAAACCAACACGACGCTGGGGGAAAAGCCCCGCGAAAAGGAGAACAAAGGAGAACGAAAACGAGGAACTCGACAATTATACAGGAAGGAGAAAAGAGACTCTCTAATAACTAGCAGTAAGTGACTAATTGTGTTTTTAGCCCAGTTGGATCTTCTATCTTCTAACTTAGAAGACTCATTAAATTAAGCTGGGTCAGACAACTTAGGCCTACATTGTGGCCTAAGACCCAGCATCAACTCATAGCTTAACAAAGGTGAAGGTAGATTGCCCTAACCTAGTTTGGTGAGGAATCCTACTGTGGACCTCAATTTATCTGCCCGCTCTGGACCATTTCCGGAATCTCTAGGCTGACCCCTACAGGGCTAGACTTAATCTACTCTATAGTTAGACTGGAGATATAAGGGGTGGGTTAATTGTGGACCAATTCATACAGAGCATTTTTCACAGTCCCTAAACCTACATATTTCGATGCCAGGATTGCTATAAAATAATCAGAATTACCCTTAAATGTTTATTTAATGTAAAATATTTAATAATATAACTATATAATATGTGCTTTTCTGTTTTGCAGGTGATTTGTGAACATGGATTGGAGCAAATGCATGGTTTGTCAAGAGAGCAAAGGTGAGACTCTTAAATGTCCACTCAATGCTGTGAGTGGTAAAAAACTGAAGCATATGCGACATTTATGGAGAATGTCAACGCATTCAAGAATCTTGGAAGACTACCAGTTCCTCTTCTTTTCAATGAAGAGGTGACTGTTGAAGATCTGGTTCAGAATAAAGCTGTGTGGCACAAGTCATGCCATGTTAAATTTAGTAAAGAAAAGCTTGAAAGGGCTACAAAAAAGAGAGAAAGGGCGGATGAAGGTGAAACCAGTTCATCTACGGGGAAGCGGGTTCAGCGGCATCCTATGGACAAAGCAACTTGTGTGTTTTGTCAACAAACACATGGGCATCTTCACGAATTCAGTACATTTGGCGCTGACGTCAATTTACGAATGATGGCTACAGAACTCAGTGACACAGAACTATGTAATGTCTAGAATAGGAGGTGGTGATCTCATGGCCATTGAAGCCAAGTATCATCTGCAATGCTTGACATTTTATCGGAACCGTTACCGCTCACTTTTGAGACAAAAACAGAGCAAGGAAGAAGGCTATGAAGAAATCTTGATGAAAGCAAAGGCAATAGTTGAGGTCGTTAATCATGTAGAAAATTGCCTGGAAAAAGGAATCTTTCAAATGAAGTTTTCTGTGCTATTTGATCTGTATCAAAAAAGACTTCGGGACTTAGGTATTAATAAGGAAATGAACAGAGGACGATTCAGAGAGAAGATTCTGGAGTATTTCCCATATGCCCAGGAAGTGAGTGATGGCAAGAACAAAATCTTAGTTTTTCAGCAGGGAATTCAGGAAATGCTCAGAGAGACAAATAGACAGAATTTTGAAGGAGATACTATGATTCTTGCAAAAGCTGCTAGAATCATACGCAAGGAAATCGTCAACTTTACTGGATTCAAGTTTGCAGGTGCCTTTCCATCTGGTTGTCAACAGGAATCGGTACCTACAACCTTGAAAACCCTTATATCTATGATCACAAATGGTGCTGACGTGAAGGACCAAACACCAGAAGACCCCTGCAACTCTCACTGTCTCGCAACTTATCCTTTTTAATTTTAGGAACAAGCATACATCATCATCTAAGGTTCGCCATTCTTTGGAAAGAGAACCACCATTGCCTCTGTATCTTGGTCTGAAAATTCATACTGAAATTCGGTCAAAATAATTAATTACACAACTATATGAATTGGGTCTCAGTGTGAGTTATGACCGAATTCTTCAAGTCGAAAGCCAACTTGCAACAGCAGTGTGCCAGAACTTCAAGACCAAAGGAGTGGTTGTACCAGCTCAGTTTCGTCATGGACCATTTATTGTTGGGGCACTTGACAATCTGGATTACAACCCATCTAGTACAACTGCCGTTGGATCATTTCATGGTACAGGGATTAGTCTGTTTCAGTTCCCAACTGTCTCAAACTGTGGAACCAAACAAGGTGATCTTGTGCTACCTTCTCTAGGTTCAAAGGACTTGGAGTTACTCATGTCCTACTCAATTGTACCAGCTGTTGCAATGGACAAAACCAAGGTAGAAGTCCTGAAGTTGTCTAATGTGTCTGACCCTATTGAGGGACACTACCATGAAGCATGTTTCCAGGAAAAGGAGTGGATGAAAGAAGCGTTCAGGATCTTGGAGAAAGACACGATAGGGAAGGGTGATGTTATATTATGGTCAGCATACCACGCTACAAGGCAAGAACAAGATGAAGATCAAATGAAAACCCTTTCCTACCTCCTTCCCTTATTCCATGAAAAGGCCGCTACTCCAGCGATGATCAAGCATGGAATGAATGTTGTTCGGTCTGCTACTGAATTCCTTAACCCCGGGCAAATACCAGTTGTTGCATTCGATGCACCCCTATATGCCCTTGGTAAATTCATTCAGTGGAAGTGGCCAGACACCCACGGAGAAGACAAGGTCATCGTCATGTTTGGAGGTCTACATACAGAGATGGCCATGTGGAGAACGTATGGAGATTATCTAGAGGGATCTGGGTGGACAAATGCCTTGACACAAACAGGCATTGCTTCAGCAGGAACTGTTGACTCATTTCTTAAAGCCTCTCATCTTACAAGAACCAGACATGCTCACCAGGTAACAGCTTTGACATTGGCAAAGCTGCAGCATGAAGCCTTTATGGAAACTGTTGGTCCCTATGATGACAAGACAAAGGAAGAGTGGAAGAAGAAGATGGTTCAGGTCAGTCCAACATTCCAATACTGGGAGACAATTCTTCAGATGGAGATAGACGGCCTCATATTCATACGATCACATCGTGCAGGAGACTTTCCATTGTATGTAGAAAGCTTGAAGAAAGTAGTTCCCTGGTTCTTTGCTCTTGACCACCAGAATTACGCACGTTGGCTTCCACTCCACATCCGGGACATGAAGAATCTCCCTCAGCCAGTTATGAATGAGTTTTCACGAAATGGACACTGGGTAGTACACAAGACCAAGAAGAGATTCTCAGCCATGCCTTTAGTAGACCAAGCGCATGAACAAAACAATGAGAAAGTCAAAGGTTCAGGAGGCGCGGTGGGTCTGACTGAGAATCCAGTGGCATTCAAGAAGTGGATGGTAGCAGGGCCAGAACAAGCCAGATTGATTACTGAATATGAAGACGAAAACCTTCCAGAAACTGAAGACAACAACTTCCACCACGAAGAAGGACTATCTACACAGAGAAGATTCAAGGATCATGTTTCTAATCTCGTTGAAGTCTTCCGTGATATGGGAAATCCATTTTGTGATAATGGGAATGAGTTACTGGCCTTAGACACAAGGAATGTCATGGATGAATCTGTGGTCCATACAGTGAGAACTATAAAGGATTTGGGTAAGGAGCAATATAGCCGATACTACAAAGAAGTTGTCACAGATTGTACAAGGTCAATTCATACACCGATCAAGAAGAACTCGCTTGCCCTCTTCAGATGTCCTCGGCCGAAATCTCAGGTACGGAATGTTGGGGGAATCCAACTACTGAAGAACGATGTTGCTCTATTCTCTCATCTGTATATTGTTATGCAACATCGGCATAGTGACATGGATGCATTCTTCCAACACGAGAATCACCCCTTTCCTTCTTCCCTATCTGATGGTGGGAAATTGCGGTTTGGGAAAAAGTCTGACCTACTGAAAATCATTACATTTGAAAACAAGGACAACCCTCCAGATCCTTTTGATGTGAAACTTCTTGATGGAGCTGCCATCGTCCATTTGCTGTCTACTGCAGGTGTTACCAACTTTGAAGAGTATGCAGATAGTGTATTCGTCCCTTATCTCATCAAACAGTTAGAAACTTGCCAGCGAATTGACATCGTCTGGGATACCTACACTGCAAGCACCTTAAAAGAGACTACCAGAGAAAAACGGGGAAAAGGAATCAGAAGAAAGGTTGAAGGAAAAACCAAATTACCCTAAATTGGCATGACTTCCTTCGAGACTCTAGAAACAAGCAAGAACTGTTCGCTTTCCTATCAGACAAGGTTGCTGCAATGAAAGTTCCTAACAACAAAGAAGTTGTTATTACATCAGGACCTGAAGTCATCATCAATGGGGCCGACCGCACAATGCCAAGATGCGACCATGAGGAGGCAGACACTAGACTGTTCATTCATCTTCAAGATGCAATAAAGGAAGGGCACATTAACTGCATGATCAGAACTGTAGACACGGATGTTATTGTCATTCTAATAGGAAAATTCCATCACTTGACGTCCATAAGATCTGAAGTAAATATTTGGGTTGGTTTTGGCACTGGGAAAAACTTCACTTACCATCATATTAACACAATCTGTGCCTCTTTGGGTGAAGAGAGATGCACATCCCTACCACTGTTTCACTGCTTCACGGGATGTGATACAACATCATCCTTTTACGGAAGGGGCAAGAATACGGCATGGGCAGCATGGCACCATTACCCTGAGGTAACACAAGCATTCACATTCATGGCACGAAATCCATTTGCAGATGTTGACGCCGAAACTCCCCACTTCAAGCTTCTTGAACGGTACACAGTTGTCCTCTATGACAACACCAGTGACATTGAACGTGTAGATGAGGCAAGAAAGGTCATGTTCTGTCAGAAGGGAAAAGCTATGGAGACTATCCCACCAACTCAGGATGCTCTTCTCCAACACACCAGGAGGGTCACATACCAGGGAGGAATATGGTCGACCTGTGAGAGAAGTGAACAGAATCTTCCAACTCCTGAAGGATGGGGATGGACCTTTAGCGAAGAGTCCCAGTCATGGACACCAGTTTGGACCACAAGACCAGTAGCATCTAAAGCTTGCAGCGAATTGGTCAAATGCGGCTGCAAGAGCAAGAGTGGATGTGGCACCAGGTGTGCTTGCAAGAAGGCCAGGTGGAAGTGTACAGAACTGTGTAGCTGCAACTGTGCAGTTTAACATATAGCGTCGAGCGGGGTGAGTTGGGACAGTTCGGGACAGGGGGTGAGTTGGGACAGTAGGCATTGCAATGCTAAATGCCAAGATATTTCCATTTTATGGTGCCCATTTAATAGCCCTGCCCTTACTCTACAAATGTTGTTAATACAAGTTTTCTATAGAACCACGAATAATGCATGAAAATTGTGCAAATATGAAAGGGTAGCATTTTGACCTTTGTAGAATTTCATTTTTTAAAATGCACATATTTTGCCAATTTTCCTCTCCCACATTCAGTTATAGAGCTAAAGGTCTACTTTTTGGTGGGTGAAATCTTCAATTGTTATAGTTTCGTTGATTTTTCTTAAACATGGTTTTCTTGAACATGGTTTTTGTGTTAAAATATTCACGATTTTCACTGTATATGTTGTACGAAGTGTGATTTCTGCAGTAAACATACTTCTGATCAGCTTAAAAGTTGTTTTATTGATCTGATCATGCCAAAAAACATATAGTTTGATGCCAAACATGCCAAGGGAATTCTCTATTGAAACTTATATCAGAAATTCCATTTTGTCTATGGCGGCCATCTTGAAATCCAATATGGCGGCCAAGTAATGGTCTCTGAAGGTGGTTCCGGGGATATTTTTAATTGTTGGTCCAAAATATACAAGTAGGGAAAGTTTGGTGCTTTTGTCCGGATTGTCCACTTCAACTTGTTTAGCTGCCCTACTATCTAATCCTACCTCAATTTTAACTAAGTATTACTCTACCACAAATAATGTTCAACCTATTACTACACACTCAACTACCTCATTTAACACTGTCAAACCAACACCTACGTATGCAAGTAAAGTTAAAGAATCGCAACCTACTTATTCAACCACAGCTAATTTAATACCCCCAACTAATTCTCCAAATACAACACAAACTCCTTCCCACAGCAATACTAACCTTCCTCCACAAAGATTTAATGATTCACAAACTACTGCACCACCTGGTCCAACGTTCACCTTGCATGATCCACTTTCAGGCTATGCATTCCTTATTGACACTGGAGCTCAATACAGTGTTATTCCTGCAACAGCCGCAGACCGTGCAAACGGACCTTCTCCTTTCATTTTACGTGCAGCTAATTCTTCATCTATTCACACTTATGGACGTCGTTCTATTTCAGTTTCTCTTGGACTTAGACGTGTTTTCCGCTGGATATTTCTTGTCGCAGATGTATATACCCCAATGTTAGGCTCTGATTTCCTTTCTGCAAATGATTTATTAGTTGATGTTCGTAGAGCACAATTAATTGATAATGCCACACATCTTTCAGTAATTGGTTCTCCTACCGCACATCCCTCATCATTATTGGCAAGTTCTCTGCCACAGTGCTCACCTGCTATAGAGCAGCTACTAAATGAATTTTCTTCCCTTACTCAACCCTGTTCTAAGGATACCCCTATTAAACGCTTTGTTGTCCACCGTATTGATACGGTAGGCTCACCTGTTTTCACCCGCCCACGTCGCTTAGCTCCAGATCGTCTTGCAATTGTGAGACGAGAGTTTGAACACATGCTCGAACTCGGTATTATACGGCCTTCAAGCAGCCCGTATGCCTCTGCTTTACACATGGTCCCAAAACCTACACCTGGAGACTGGCGTCCATGTGGAGATTATCGTGCTTTGAATGACAACACGATTCCAGATCGCTATCCCCTTCCTCACTTACACGATTTTACTTCTGCTCTCCATGGCACCACAGTATTTTCACGCCTTGACTTGGTGCGAGCCTTTCATCAAATTCCTGTACACCCTGAACACATACATAAGACTGCTATAACAACCCCTTTTGGGTTATTTGAAATGACAAAAATGCCATATGGACTGCGTAATGCGGCCCAAACTTTTCAACGCTTCATTGATGAAGTGTTGAGAGGTCTCCTTCACTTTCACATATGTCGATGACATTCTCATCGCAAGTTCTTCTCCCTCAGAACATATTCAACATTTACGCTTAGTTTTTTCTCGGTTGGCAGAATATGGTGTACTGCTAAACCCTGAAAAATGTGTCTTTGCTGTAGATGAGCTCACCTTCTTAGGACACAAGGTTACTTCGAAGGGCATCTCTCCTCTCGAAAATAAAGTATCTGTGATAAGGTCTTTCCCACAACCGCAAACCCAAAAGCAACTTCGTCGCTTCTTAGGGATGGTAAACTTCTACCATCGCTTCATTCCTCAGTGTGCAAACATTCTTGCACCCATAACCTCTCTTCTTCGCCAATCAAAAAGGGGCAGATCCACTGCAGTTCTGTGGAACCCCGAAGCTACCAATGCTTTTTCACAAGCAAAAGAGGCTATAGCACAAGCTACATGCCTTGTTCACCCTCAACCAGACGCTCCTCTGAACTTAGCCACTGATGCCTCTGACGTTGCAGTGTCGCGAGTGCTCCAGCAGCTTGTTTCAGGCGTTTGGGAACCTCTCGCATTCTTTTCACGCAAGCTCTCACCTTCACAAATGAGGTACAGCACTTTCGGTCGAGAGTTGCTGGCGATATACCTCTCCATCCGTCATTTCAGGCCATTCCTGGAAGGACGTGACTTCAGCATTTTTACGGATCATCGTCCGTTAATATTTGCTCTCCATTCTCAATCAGACTCTCATGCTCCTATTGAGAGAAGACACCTTGATTTTATCTCCAATTTACTTCAGACATTCGACACATTTCAGGTTCTTTGAATGTTGTGCCGGATGCTCTATCTCGCATCTCAGCAATTTCTGATCCTGGACTCTCTCACATCAACCTTTCAGAGATGGCTGAGGCTCAGTCCACGGATACAGACCTCCAAGCTCTTATTAATTCACCCACTTCATTGCAAGTCCGCTCTTTACCAGTTGAACCCAAGTCAGACTTACTAATTTTGTGTGACGTCTCGACTGAGCATATTCGACCGTTGGTCCCACAAGGGCTGCGAAGAGCTGTTTTTGCTAAACTTCATTCTCTTTCTCACCGGGAATTAAAGCCACCCAAAAATTAATTGCAGCTAGATTTGTATGGCCAAGTATGAACAAAGATATCCGCAATTGGACTCGATCTTGCCTTCAATGTCAGCGTGCCAAAGTTCACAGACACACAAAGTCAGAATTCGGTACCTTTCCTTTGCCGAAGGCTCGTTTTGAGGCCATACATCTAGACCTAGTCGGCCCCCTCTATTCTTCTCGAGGTTATACCTATCTTCTCACTGTCATTGATAGGTTCAAGATGGCCAGAAGCTGTTCATTTGACTTCTTGTACCGCTTCTGCAGTAGCTCATGCCTTTGTTTCATGTTGGGTTTCCCGTTTTGGAACACCTGCAACCATTTGCACAGACAGAGGTGCTCAATTTGAATCGGCCTTATGGAAGGAACTCATGCTCCTTCTTGGGACTGAGCGCATCAGAACAACAAGCTATCACCCGCAATCCAATGGGGTGGTAGAATGCTTCCATCGTCAACTTAAAAGTTCCTTGAGAGCCACTGGTCCATGTACTATATGGGTGGACCGGCTACCCCTAATCCTACTCGGAATTCGTACTGCTCTGAAGACTGATCTTGCATGCTCTGCAGCAGAATTAGTTTACGGTACACACTCCGGTTACCTGGAGAATTTTTCACACCTACACCCATTAATCCCACATGTGATCCTGCTTCGTATGTCAAGACATTACGCTCTGTTATGAAGCAAATTCGTCCCACAGCACCTAGAACTTCCACTTCACAAACTACCTTTGTTTCCCCTGATTTACAAACTTGCACACATGTTTTCTTGAGACATGATGCTCACCGCTACCCTCTTCACTGTCCTATGATGGTCCCTTCCTTGTGCTAGACCGTAAACCCAAAACTTTCATCATTGACAAGGTGGGCAAGCGTGAAACCGTTTCTGTGGACCGCTTGAAACCAGCATACCTTGATTTTTCTCCAACAAAAGATCCTATTCCTCCTCAATCTTCTGTACCTCCACCTCAAATACAGGTACAGCACCCTATCCCTCCTCAATCTTCTGTACCTCCACCTCAAATACAGGTACAGCAACCTATCCCTCCTTAATCTTCTGTACCTCCACCTCAAATACAGGTACAGCAACCTATCCCTCCTCAATCTTCTGTACCTCCACCTCAAATACAGGTACAGCAACCTATCCCTCCTCAACCTTCTGTACCTTCATCTCATATACAGGTACAGCAATCTACCCTTCCTAAATCCTATGTACCACCACCTGATCCAAGGGTACAACAACCTATCATCCCTCTTCCAATTATCCTTCATTATCGCACCCAACTGTCTTTGAACCAGCCAGTGGCCCCATTGCACAGGCACCAAGAATCCCCTTTCCCCAATGTCCCTACTGCACCTGTAGCACCATCCATGCCTTCAGAACCAGTGCTGCAGGATATTGCCGTCCAAAAGCAAACAATGACTCGTTCTGGAAGAGTCATTCGTAAGCCAGTGCGCTTTGACATTTAAGAGTTTTTTTTTACCCCTGACAACCATGTTTTTGGGGGGCAGTACTTGTAGTGCCTTGCACCACAAGATTATTTTTATTAGTGAAAATTGCCACAAGTTGGCACAAGTGAAATATTTTAAGTCTAAATAAATAAATACAAGTTAAACATGTCCAGTGATCAAATTTAATTCTTAAGCATTCAGTGTATAGTAATTTAGTTAAAAATTAAAGTGCAATCATTAAAGAAGTTCAAAGCAAATATAAAAATATATTTTGTGCTTTCTAAACAACGTAAATTTTGGGGGCATGGTGTGACTAGACGTAAGTTTACTTTTAAGGATTATTTTAGCTTGTTGGTAAAATTGTGAAGTAAAAACAAACTTATGTACAACGACAACACAAAGGACGCCGTTTACACATTTATCATTTAAAAACACGGCGCCAGCAAGCAAAGGTTCTTCATGGTATGTTCCTATTTATAACGTTATATTTTTTACTATTGCATATCTGTATGCAATACCGCATACTGCAGACATTAACAAGCCTTATACTGTTTGTGATTAGTACTGAAACATTCATACTATAAATAATACTGTAAGATTCATACAAAAATTACCTTAGGCTAAGTTAGGTCTATTTAGGCAAAAGCCAAATTGTAAATTACTCTAGCCTAGCTGAGGCCTACCGTAGCCTTTGTTTTAAATAATTAACCTCAGCTCCACTATATTTGAAGAGGCAAAGGCCTGCCCATTAATTTTCTTAGTATATTTTACTTTATAAGCCTATTATGTTTCATGTATTTTCTTAGCAGATGGCCTACTAGTCATTTGTGGCCTACATACTTCCTTAGTTTTCCTGTTCAACTTAAGACAATCCCATAATGAGGTTTAACTGTAATTCACCATCCACAGGTTACTGGGCCTATATAGCATATATATTTTAATTATCAATTTTTACCATTTTTATGTATCATTTTTTGTCTAGAATATTACTTACAGTATTCTTGTCTCTCTTTGCAGACAAGGTTGTCATTGTGGCTATTAGTTGTTTATTATTATTTATACATGAATATTATTTGTATATTTGCACAATATTATTTATATATTAATATTATTTGTATATTATTATTATTATTTACATATTTATTATTAGTATCAGTATTAGTTGCAGACTGTTATATATTAGCTAAACGGTGCCATTATTTAATTTAGCATTTATATGTGAATCAAAGTTGTTACGGGTAAAAATCCCCTTTGCATTTATAAATAATTGTTGCATATAGTTTATTAATTGTCAATAAAATACAAAATTCATGTTGATGATTTCATAATCAGTCCTTCCCTTCTTTTATTAAAATTAATTTTGCGCCGCAGTGCTGGATGCCAATCTAGTATTTGGGCGCTGGTGACCCTGCATTTAGTTAATTATCTACGTAAACTTGTAAAGGTCTGTAATAATAAATAGGATCCTTACAAGCTGTTACATGCTGGAGTTAGAGAAGTGATAATAGAGATCAGACAACAGTTTTGGATTCCAAAATTAGACAAGTAGTAAAAAAGGTCGTGCATAAATGTGTGGTTTGCAAGCGTTGGAGTGCAAAGCCTTATTATGAAAAGGTGGCTCCACTTCCAAGAGAACGGTGTGTCTATACTGCCCCATTTGATGTAGTGGGAGTAGACTTTGCAGGGCCAGTCTATGTGTATGAGCGAGGGGAGTCTAACAAAGGTTATATATGTCTTTTCACCTGTGCTACCACCAGAGCAATCCATTTGGAGTTGGTAAGCAACTTAAGTAGTGATGTATTTCTTTTGGCCTTTAAAAGGTTTGTGAACAGAAGGGGTTTCCCAAATAAAATCATATCGGATAATGCAAAAACCTTCAAAAAGGCTGCAAAGGAACTCCAAGAAATTTGGTCCTTGCTAAAAGAGGAAGGATTCCAACCCTACTTTTCACACCAAGGGGTACAGTGGGAGTTTATTGTTGAGAGAGCACCATGGTGGGGAGGATTTTGGGAAAGGCTAGTGAGAAGTGTAAAGTGTCCATTAAAGAAACTTTTAGCTAATGCTCATTTGAGCAACGAAGAATTCTGCACTGTTTTATGTGAAGTAGGAGCAATGGTGAACAGTAGGCCTATCACTTTTGTTATAACAGTATGCAGGATGCGGAGCCATTGACACCAAATCATTTTCTTTGTGGTAAACGATTAACATCAAGCCCCAGTGTGCCAGAAGACTTGCAGCCTATCCAGAGCACTCAAGGAGAGTTAACCAGACGGTTCAGGTACCTTGAAGAGCTACAAGATCAGTTATGGAAGAGGTGGCAGATGGAATACTTGCCAGAACTCAATTATTACCCATCAGGCAAGGTAAAGGGCTCCAATGCAAATTGTATCAAGGTGGGAGAAGTGGTAATGATTGGGGATGAAAGACCAAGGCAATGCTGGAAGCTTGGCATAATTGAAGAGTTGTTTGTTGGCAAAGACAATTTAGTTAGGTCTGCACTGGTAAAGACTTCAGGAGGAAAGTTAAAGAGACCTATACAAAAACTCTATGCTTTAGAAATCAGCAAAACCACAGATAGTCAAGATGAAACATTTGAGTTACAGCCTCATGGAGAAGGCTTGGCTAACCTTGCAGAAGGTAATGACAACAATGCCTCTTCGGTGGGGAGTGTTAGAAAATCTAGAAGAGGAAGAACCATTGTTGTCCCAAGGCGATATGATGACTAAGCTGATTGATGCAGCATTGCTTGTATATTAAGTTAAGGTGTATATATATCCATCTCATAATTGTAAGGTTAGTGAAAAATTAACTTAATTTAGAGCTAGCATTTTTGGGCTCTTGTGGCATCATTGTTTGGCCACTCTGGTGGTGGCATTTTGGGGCGCTGCGCGTCCTTTCTACTCGTTTGTGGAATGTCGTACGTACAGGGTGTGGTCTGATAGACAGCTCTCTTGCAATTCAGTTTGGTTGTTTAGATACAAGATTGTTGCATCGTGCAATAGTCCAGGTTGCGTTGTTGTTGTTGCAAGGTTGAGAAAGAAGACCATAAATAGTACCCCTTTTGTTTTTATCTTAAATTCATACAACTGAGGCCTAAGGTAGGCCCACATCGAGTCAGCAACCCTGAGGTAGGACCTAATAGGATCTCAAGTCCGTAAGTTTTAATTTTAGCTTAACTTGGGCTGTAGATAGAACTGGCCCTTTAGAACTTGGCCGTTCACGGCTCAGCTGGGATTTTGAACCCAACAAATAAATAAAATAACAACCATATTCTCTTACTGTAGTTTACTGCTAAAATGTTACAGGTAATGCTCAGCCTCTAAGTCAGATCAGACAGAATCAGAATCAGAATGAATATATGAAAAATTATTTAACTTTTTCTATCCAAATTTTGGTGATATCATTATTTTTTTATGCAGGAAGGAGGGGCCAAGGGCAAATGCCCGCAAAAGCGCCCCTCCCATAGAAGAAGAAGAGAGCCAAATCAAGGTCCTGGGTTTTCGAGATGCCTAAACACCTTGCGTTTGAAAAATGGGAGGTCATAGACAGGAGGAAAGATGGATTGAGGAAGATTGTTTCAGAGTTCACCGGTTGAGTAGATGAAAGACTGAAAATACCGATTAACTCTTGCATTAGATAGTTGGACAGAAAAAGAATGAGAAAGTGTAGAAAGTCTGGTACTGCGTGCTCTCCTTAAAGGAGGACGCATGCAGTTAGAGAGTTGATAAGAGCAATGTCCGTTACGATAGCGATAGTAAAGAGAGTGAGGCAACATTGCGGCGAAGAGAGAGATTGAAGACAATCAATAAGAGGCGGGTAATTGATGAGACGAAAAGCCTTTGATTCCACCCGGTCAAGTACGGCTGTGTGGGTTGAACCACCCCGCACATGAGAAGCATACTCCATTCAGGGGCGAACAAGACCTCTGTACAGAGACAGCAACTGAGTGAGGGTGAAAAAACCGCGGAGGCGGTACAGCACACCTAACCTCTTAGAAGCTGTTTTAGAAAGAGAGTATATGTGATCTTTCCAGGAAAGATCACGAGAAAAGGAAATGCCAAGAACGTTAAGAGAAGAGGAAGGATTGATTTGTGTGTTTTGAAAGTAAGGGGATAGTCGTGTGGAAGATTGTGACGAGTAGACAGATGGAGGAACTGAGTTTTTGAGGCATTGAAAGTCACAAGGTTTTCTCTGCCCCAATCAGATATAGCAGAAAGATTAGAGGTCAAGTGCCCCATAGCCGCCTCACGCGAATCATGAAGCGACTGCTGCGACGGACGCTTTGGGAAGTGGGTGGAGAAGTGAAGAGTGGAATTGTCGGCATAGGATTGAATAGGACAGGAAGTGAGGATTAAAAGATCATTAATAAAAAAATGAAAGGAGTGGGTGACAGGACAGAACCCTGAGGAACACTACTGTTAATAGTTTTAGAAGAAAAACAGTGGCCATCTACAACTGCAGCTATAGATCGGCCAGAAAGGAAATTAGAGATGAAGGCAAAGATAGAAGGATAGAAACCGAAGGAGGGCAGGGCAGTTTGGAAATTAAAGTTTTGTGCCAGACTCTAAAAGCTTTCGATATGTCTAGTGCAACAGCAAAAGTTTCACCGAAATCCCGAAGAGTCGGAAAGATATGCAAGAAGATCGCCAGTAGAGCGTCCCTTGCGGAATCCATACTGACGATCTGAAAGATGATTGTGAGAAGAAAGGTGTTAAGAATCTTCCTATTAAGGATAGATTCAAAAACTTCGGAAAGGCAAGAAATCAAAGCAATTGGACGATAGTTGGAGGGTTGAGAGCGGTCACCCTTCTTGGAACAGGCTGAATGAAAGCGAACTTCCAGCAGGAAGGAAAAGTACCAGATGAAAGACAAAGATGAAAGAGTTTGCCTAAGCAGGGTGTCAGCACAGAAGAACAGTTCTTAAGAACACAGGAGGAACACCATCAAGACCATACACTTTCCTAGAGTTGAGCCCAGATAGGGCAGGAAAAACATCTTTAGAAGAGATTCTAATTTCAGACATAATAAAGTCAGAGGGGAGAGGAGATGGAGGAACATCACCTGAATCATCCAGGGTTGAATTGGAGGCGAAAGTTTGAGAGAAGAGTTCAGCTTTGGCAGGAGAAGAGACGGCAGCTGTGCCGTCGGAATGGGAAACAAGAGGAAGTAAAGTTGTTGAAGAGGTTCTTAGTTAGATACCAGAAAGAACGAGAAGAATTAGAATTGGGTAGATTTTCACATTTTTGTCGGATGAAGGAAGTTTTGGTGAGTCGAAGGACAGATTTTGCACGATTCCGGGCAGAAATATAAGCGGAGTGAAAGTCAGAAGTTAGATGGCGAAGGTACCTTCTGAAAGCCTCCTCTCTGTTGCGGATAGCATTAGAACAAGTAAAGTTAAACCAAGGTATTTTTGTATTAGTAGTAAAAATAAAATAAGGAATGTACGCCTCCATGCCCAAGAAAATCACCTCCGTGATGCGCTTCGCACACTCAGAAGTGCCCCGGTCATGGAAGCAGTAATCATTCCATGGGAAATCAAAGAAGTACTGCTTAAAGGCCTCCCAATCAGCAGCGCCAAAGTGCCAAAGGCGCCTCCTCATCAATTATTCAGCAAAAAAAATAGAAAAAAAGTCAAACATTTATTCGAACTTGCGTTTTATATACAGTTAGCGTTACGCGAGTTTGGACTTTATATGCAAAAAATAATATAAGAAAAAAATGAATATAAGAATATAAGAACACATGACTATAAGAATTCTTCAAAGATGTGCTGAAGTATACGAAAAAATTTGGAATCTTCATTTACTTTTTTCTCTGCCAGGCCTCCACACTGTACATAAAATATGTTTGTGTGTGTGTGTGTGTGTGTGTGTGTGTGTGAGGAAATCAGAATGAGCAGGGGATGTATCACTAAAGTAATGATATAAAAAAGAAATGAAATAACTTTTAACTGTTTGCGGCACACACGACACACGCAAAATATTTTATTATGTCATTATTTTATTTTTTTTCTTCATGTGATAATCTTGTTAAATTTGATGGTATATGTGGTGGTTTTAGGATGAGGTTAGGACTGAAAAGGAGGTTTTATTCTTAAACCACCATCCGTGAAAGGGTTAACGAGGTTTCCGTTTGCCAAAATGCCCGCATTCGCATCTTTTTTAATAAATAAAACGCCTCTCTCTCCTCTCTCTCTGCACAGTTAAAGTTCAAAATATAATAGTGAAATAGCGTAATAGAACTTTACGTTGCAGTACCCTTAGCATGAATACAATACAGTATGTTGCAATACATTAGCTTTCATTTATTTCAACAAGTTAGAATAGGAAGTCATACCGATGTTACTTCAAAGCACGTGTTTTGAAGTAATTTCCACAAATGCAGGTGTAGTAAATTGTTTGAAATAGTTGCACTGTTAATGTTATGGAGGGGCCAAGGGCGAATGATCGCAAAAGAGCCCCGCCCCCCCGCCATAGAAGAAGAGAGCCAAAATCAAGGTCCGGGGTTTTCAAGATGCCTGGACACTCTGCGTTTCAAAGATTGGAGGTCATAGACAGGGGCAGGGCTGCCGAGAGGGTGGGGAAGCCGGGTTATGTCCCCGGGGCTCGGACCTCTAGGGGGCCCTGAAAGAGGGGGGGATAAAATCTAAAAATATTTATAAAGCAATTGATTAAATAACAGAGAGGAAATATAATTAATGAACATACATTTTATAGAGATTATCATACTGTATGTTTTGAATAGTGACTTGGACATATAATCAGTTTGCTTGTTATGTACTCAAAAAACATTCATAATAAAATACTGAGTAAACAGGGGAGCCCATATACCAATCGTTCCCCGGGGCCCGTGGCAGCTCTCGCCGGCCCTGTACAGAGACAGCAAATGAGCCGGGGTGAAGAAACTGCGGGGGAAGTACAGCACACACACACACACACACACACACACACACACACATACACACACACACATACACACATATATATATATATATATATATATAGGTACTTTCCTGTTATCCCGGACCCCAGGCTTTTTCGCCAGATTCGTACGCCACTTGACAGATTGCCAAATTTCATTGCCAAATTTTTTGTTTAAATGTTAAGGAATTAACCAAATCTAACCTAACCTAACCAGGGGTTGGGTTAGGTTAGTTACTTAACATTTAAAAAAAAATTTGGCAATGAAATTTGGCAATCTGGCAAGTGGTGTCCGAATCTGACAAAAAGTCTGGGGTCCGGGATAAGAAAAAAAATATATATAACGGGTGTGCCATAAAAAAAGGGTACATTTTAAAAAGGCTATAAAATCAACATTTGTCATTTAATTTTAATAAAACTTCTACACAATAAAACATATGTATTTATCTATATGCAAACAAGTTTTCAGACTAAATATCAAATAATTCAAATGCTATCAACATTTAACGAAAGGGTATGATTTTTCTACTTAACATGCAAAAATTATTAAACCTTTTTAATATTTTTGTATAAAAATATTTTTTAACGTAAAATTTACCTGAAATTATTAAAACAATTGTTCGAAATGCTTTCCTTCCATTTCAATAACTTTTTTATTCTTGGCCGGAATTCGTCTATAGCTCGATTTACTTGCGACATCTTTTATCCTAGTCCTGTAGACTCACTCTGCTAAGTTCTCCCATATTCCGGCCAAAAATAAAAAGTTATTGAAATGGAAGGAAAGCATTTTGAACAATTTTTTTAATAATTTCAGATAAATTTTACGTTAAAAATTATTTTTATAAAAAAACATTAAAAAGGTTTAATGATTTTTGCATGTTAAGTAGAAAAATCATACTCTTTCGTTAAATGTTGATAGAATTTGAATTATTTGATATTTAGTCTGAAAACTTGTTTGCATATAGATAAATACATATGTTTCATTGTGTAGAAGTTTTATTAAAATTGGTAATTATGTATATAGACACGTTCAGTCATTTTACACACCAAAATATATTTTTCTAGTAGTATTTGATGTGATTTGTTCAAATCTGACCTCGATTTCCCTCGGAAATGAGATCCAACAAAGTTGTAGTACTTTGAAGTTTGGCTCATTTTCAAGGGAACTGGAGGTCAAAATCTAAGCAAAACACATCAAATATTACTAGAAAAATGTATTTGGTATTAACCAGAAAAGTTTGCTCTCGTCATTTTCGTTTAAACTAACGAAAATATCACGACTGAACCTACCAATCATCAAGGGCGTACAGTTGACCTAACCGGGCATTCAATTAACCTAACCAGGCATTCAGTTGACCTAAACAGGCATTCAGTTGACCTAACCAGGCATTCAATTAGCCTAACAAGGCATTCAGTTGACCTAACCGGGCATTAATTTCATACATAATTATCGTAAATATTTCTATTGCTCGGGAGTCATTAGAATGCACTTCGTATATTAAATCCTCAAAATAATATTCGCACCCTTCACATGTCATCGCGACTAACATCTATGAAAAACTAACATAAGTGGAAGAAGTAATGTTATAATGTTATAATGTTTCAGACCAACAAAGACCCTAGGATCCACTCATGGCTGGTCTACCTAACTGTGTTCGTAATTGTGTATTGTGTATGTCCTCCGTGGTGGCGGAGGGGACCTACAATTTTACGTGGGTTCCGAACCACAAAAACATAAGAAATTTATGTAAAAACTGCCTGTACATTGGCAACGACTAATTTTTACGAAACTAAATAATTATCAATTTAAAACTAATTAATTACACCGGTCTGCATGAAAATCGATTTCTTTATTTTGAGTTGTGATTCTGAAGCAGTTCGCTGCGCTGAATTAAAAAATGCTACCAGTTTTTTCTATCACCCACAGTTTTAAAGTTATTAGCAAAACAATTTTGGGGCGTTTTGTAATTTTTTACCTTTTTTATCTTTAATTAATTTCGTTTTTTCATATTTTTCAGATAGATAATTCTAACATTACGTCTTTAAAATTTTAATAATGGCTTTTAGAGGATGTACCCATAGTCCAGACATATTTTGTTATATTTGTGGTCGGTATGTTGTTGTAAAACAAAGGACAAATGTAACGACCTTCATTAAGAGAGCTTATCATGCTTATTTTGGAATTAAATTAGGAGATCAAGACAAAAGTTGGGCTCCACACAAGGTTTGTCTTACGTGTGTTGCGGCACTAAGGAATTGGAGCAAAGGTAAAAAGAAAAGTTTGCCATTTGGGATCCTATGGTATGGCGCGAAAATGATGATGTTTATGAACAGCCAACAGCTGACCTAGATCCTAAACCATTAACCCAAGCCGAACTAAATGACTTAGTCGGGGATTTGAATCTGCCTAAGGACTCTGCAGAACTTTTGGGGTCTAGATTGCAGGAGAACAATTTATTGGCATCCGACACATACTTCGCTTGGTACAGAAATCGTGAGAAAGACTTCGTGCCTTTTTTCGAAGAAGGTGGTCCCCTTGGTATTTTGCAAGGACATCACAGGATTAGTGTGCAAGCTAGGCATCGAATACCAAACCAGTGACTGGAGGTTGTTTATAGATTCCTCTAAAAGGAGTGCTACTGCACAACGGTAACAAATATGCATCAATCCCCGTGGCCCATTCTACTAATTTAAAAGAGACCTATGATAACATGAAACTGCTTCTGGAAAAAATTCAGTATCAAAATCACAGATGGATATTGTGGGGATCTCAAAGTCGTTTGCATGTTACTTGGGCAGCAATCAGGATACACTAAGATGTCATGTTTCATCTGCGAGTGGGATAGTCGAGCACGTGACCAGCACTGGAAGAGGAAAACTTGGCCTCCTAGAGAGAATCTTACCCCAGGATCAAAGAACATTTTACATGAACATCTAGTTGAACCAAATAAAATCCTCCTACCACCCTTGCACATTAAGTTAGGCTTGATGAAGCAGTATGTCAAAGTATTGAATAGAGAAGGTGAGTGTTTCAAGTACATTTGTTCAAAATATCCAAAGATTAGCTACGAGAAAATAAAGGAAGGTGTTTTTATAAGTCCTCAGGTTAGAAAGTTATTGACAGACGATCATTTCCTGAACACAATGACCAATAAAGAAAAATAAGCATGGCTTGGTTTCAAAGATGTTGTTGAAAACTTCTTGGGAAACTACAAAAGCCAAAATTATGAAAGACTGGTGGAAAATATGCTTAAAAAGTTCTGCGCCTTAGGCTGCAACATAAGCCTGAAAGTTCACTTCTTATTTTCGCATCTTGACCGTTTTCCAGAAAATCTCGGAGATGTCAGTGAGGAGCAAGAGGAACGATTTCACCAGGACATCAAAACCATGGAAAGAAGATATCAAGGAAGATGGCATACAAATATGATGGCGGATTACTGCTGGTGTCTGCAACGAGATCAGCCTAACGCACAGCATAAGAAAACATCAAAGAAGCACCGGTTTAGTCGTCATTAATCAGATCTACCTTCGTCGTCTTAAGTCTTTGGAATAAGTCCTGAAATGTTTGCAAGTAAAGAAGGTAAATATATTTTGTTTCAGTTATCTTTTTATTCTTTCATAAACAAGCAATATGCTTGTCCAATAGCTAGGAGCTATTTAATTCTGCTTTAATTAGGTTTTACTCTATCACCTAAAGATTTCGTGCTACAAGGGGTGTTGTAATACCTCATCTGCCCCCGAATGTTAACCACCCATTGATTGGAGGGGATAGAGTTTTGCTGGGAACGGGACTGGTTGTTATATATATATTTACCTTACATTATTATGTAAGCGTTACTGTAGTCTATAACAACAAAATTTATGGTTTAGCATGTGCAATCCAATGTTGGTCTCGATAAGATGGTTCACATTTGGGGATAAATAGGGGATTTATGACACCCTGTAGTAAGAAAACCATACGTGATAGGGAAAAACTAACTATATTTTTGAGCTCAGCTACTCAAATTATATAGAATCACCAACTAGTTTGTAGAAATCGATCGACAAGTTTTCAAATGTGTGCTGGTGTTATCGATTTAAAACTAAAGATAGAATCTCTGGATCCAGAGAATCAAGTCAGTAGACTACTATCCACAAATATGTTACACTCTATATCTATTTATAACCGACATGCAAATATATCAGATCCAAAGGATCCAGTCAATTTCATTACGGTATCCATCCAACCAAAAATAAGTCACGATCCATATCGATTGCAGACCAAATCAAAATTTACCACCATATACATTACAATATATATACTTAGGAGGAAAAGTGTAGGTGTGGCTGTAAAGACTGTACAGTAATGTAGAAATGTGTGTGCACCCATTTTGGGTCTCCCATTTAAAGTTGTTTGTGCGGCAAATGAAGATCATGAGTTTTCAATACCTCACAGTACTATGGGGGCACCGCTCGGCAGAGGAATCTCTTTAAATGGGGTGTGTAAGGACAGAGAGTATCCCCTAACCCAAGATGCTGCCTCCTTATATCCCACAACACTTGTGTTGAGCTGTGGGATCTATCCCCACAAAGCCTTAATTTTACTACCTTAAACTATACCCAATCTATCAACATATGCGCCTAATCGATTTTTAAACATGTTTATAGACGTGCTACTAATTACTTCTACCGGCAAACTATTCCAGCTATTCACTATTCTGTGCGTAAAAAAGTTTTTGGCAACTGTTGTCTCGAACCTTCTACTTGTCAACTTTACACCAGTTATTTCTAGTCCTATTATATTGAGATATTTTGAAAAAGCTATCTCTATCTACGTTATCGAACCATTCATAATTTTGAAAACCTGGATTAGATTACCCCTTACCCTCCTGGTCTCGAGTGTAGTCAATTTTAACTCCGTAAGCCTATCCTCGTACGACTTTGACCTAAGCGACGGAATCATCTTAGTTGCTCGTCTTTGAACTCTTTCGATTTTGTCTATATCTTTGCGCATATGCGGATTCCAAAATTGGATCGCGTACTCCAAATGGGGTCTAACTAATGATTTATAAAGAGGAACTATAATATCGCGCGACGATTTGTACTCAAAATTCCGAGCTATAAAACTTAACACTTTGTTCGCCTTATTGACCGCTGCTGTACTTTGTTTCGCTACTTTTAAATCACCAGTGACTATAACTCCTAAATCTTTTTCCTGCTCTACGCTTGTTAACTCTTTCCCTGACATACTATACGCAAAATTACCATTACGCGAACCTATATGCAAAATTTTGCACTTATCGACGTTAAATCTCATTTACCATGTGACTGACCAATCAACGATTTTATTCAGATCTTCATGGATTTTACCTCTATCTTCGTCATTAATCGCCCTACCACCCAGCTTCGTGTCATCCGCAAACTTTGAAACTGTATTGACTAGGCCGACATCTAAATCGTTAATATATATAAGAAAAAGCAAGGGCTCCAATACAGAACCCTGAGGAACGCCACTCGCTACATTAGCCCAACACGACTCCGCTCCATCAACGACCACCCTCTGTTTCCTACCTCGCAACCACTCTTCTAGCCAATTTATTACTACACCCCTGATTCCATGAGCCTTAGTTTTTTTCAATGAGTCTTTTGTGCGGCACGGTGTCAAACGCTTTTTTAAAATCTAAATACACTACATCAACCGCCCGATGTTTATCGTAAACGTCACTCACGCTTTGGAAAAATTCTAAAAGATTAGTTAAGCAAGATTTGTTTCGCCTAAAACCGTGCTGCGTATTTCTAACTAGTTTATGCACTTCTAAGTGTTCGACTATACGATCCCTAATTACTGATTCCAGTAGCTTACCTACAACAGACGTTAAACTGATTGGCCTATAATTTCCCGCCGCTCCTTTATCGCCTTTCTTAAAGATAGGTGTTACGTTTGCTAACTTGAAATTATCTGGTACGCACCCCTCAGAAATAGACGCATTAAAAATCTTTGTTAGCGGCACAACAATGCAACCTTTTAATTCTTTTAGTTGTATGGGATATATGGAATCCGGTCCCGGTGATTTACGCGTTTTCATTTTATCAATATAGCGCATTACCTCCCCTTCACTAACCACTGTATTATCCAAAATATTACCATTATCAAAAGGTATTATGTCTATGACCGTAGGGATATTCGTTACATCTTCTATAGTAAAAACTGACGTAAAAAATTCGTTTAGCAAGGTAGCCATTTTCTTGTTTTCAGAAACTAGATCTCCGTTTACATTTTTCAAAGGCCCCAAAACACTTTTTACTGGATTTCTATTATTGACGTATTGAAAGAATCGCTTGGTTTTTTTTTTTACCGTCACGAGCTATGGAGATTTCAAATTCGCGCTTGGACTTTTTTATTACACTTTTCGCTTCACGCCTTTGAGATATGTAGTTGTTTCGTAACCACAAATTGTCTTTATCGCACTTATGTAGCCTATAAGCCCTATCTCTACTCTTTATAATGTCTCCTACTCTAGAAGTAAACCACAAGGGCTTGTTGTTTACTTTCGCACGCTTAATTTTGTACGGTACACATTCCTTATTTATAGTCCTAAATACTGTTTCGAACGATTCCCACATTAGTTTTGCGTTGGAGTTCCCCATTACGTTTTCCCAATTGACGTGTGACAATTTATTTCGAAATTTACTAAAGTCTGCGTGCTGGAAGTTAGGAATTTTAGTCGAGTTAGCTGGTTTCGAGTGACTTACTGAGAGGACAAACTCTACCATATTGTGATCGCTATTGCTTAACAGTTCTATTACTTGAAGATCAGTAATTAGCCTATCATCCGTAGTTATTACTAAATCTAAAATACTGTCCAACCTCGTAGGTTCCCCAACCTTTTGAATAAGAAAGCTATCCTCGAGAAAATTAACTAAACGATTACCTTCCGCGTCTCCCTGCATTGTATCATAATTTACGTTAGCGCAATTAAAGTCACCCATAACTAAAGCCTGCTCACTACCGATTATTCTCTTTAGTTCACAATATAACGCTTCGTCCGTATCAGCTGTTTGATTAGGGGGCCTATATATAACCGCAACAACAAATTTGAAATCGTTCAATTTAATTTCTGCTATAGTCGAATCTATCGGTTCTGGAATTGTGTGCTCTACTTCTATAACGTTCGCTATATTATCTTTGATATACAACATAACACCGCCTCCTCGCCTACCTATTCTGCTTTTAACAAAAAGTCTATAACCTTTAATTTGATACTCCCCTACAAAGTCACGAGTTTCAGTGCTAAGCCACAATTCATTTATCGCAATTATATCTCAGTCTTTACAAGCAATTAAAAAAAAAATTCGTTTCTTTTATTTCGTAGGCTACGAGCATTTAAGGATAGAACCTTCAAATTGTTTGTAATTGCGACACCTTCGCGAGCGCAGTGGAAATTTATGGAATTTACGCTGGGACCGTTCGAGTTACGGCAGCCTGAAAAGAAGAGACAGTATTATGAAATAGTCTTCCTAAACGCGCAGCTCCAACGTCATTAAGATGAAGTCAATCTCCGATGAACAAGGCCCTCCTGCCGTAGAAACTGTTCCAAAAATTCGCAAAATGCATTCCTTCCTGTTGGCAAAGAGACTTTAGGTTATTGTTAATATAGGTCGGCTTGCTGTAGAAATTGTTACGATGGATAACACTGGTCAACACTCATTTTATTGCCAATCATATTAGTGATTTTGGGGTAACTTTGTGGTGCTGATTCCGAATATGACATCGGTTTTGCTAGATTGGCTCTAATTTATGAGATAATTGGTACCCCATTGAAACACGTAAAAATGCAAAAAATTTAATGTTCAGGCGGAGCCTACTTACTGGTTGGGTGGCCGATGACTTATATACGGAGGGGGAATATTCTAGAATGATCGCGGAGTAAACACTAAGAATATTCGCGTGTCTCACCATCTAGAATGTTCCGGTAGTTTCCCATATGCACGCGTTATGGTTACGTTCCTATTAATTGAGGGTATTCATTATCTCAAGAATAGAACCAAATCGGAAAAACTACTTTCATTTTGGAATTCAGCAATCTCAAAATACCCTAAATTCGTACGAATTTCTTGGCAACGAAACAAAAAATTTTTTTTTGTTCAGCTGTGTAATTTGAGGAAGCATACCTGTTAAAACAATCTTATTTGTTTTTTCCTTTAATCGCTCTAGTAAGTCCCTGTACCTAGCCAGCAGTTCTTCCGATCTAGAATTTAAAACGTTATTAGTACCGACATGAATAACATACGTTGTGTCCTCGGAGGTACCGTTTGTAAATTGGTCAACACTATTAGTTATCTCCTCCACCCTTGCACCAGGGTAACAGTAACGGCGCCTACGACGAGGGTTTCTCCCACAGAATTTCTCGAGCTGCCCTCGAACAATGGAATCGCCAACGAGTCGTATTTCCGGTTCATCAGCATTATCGAAACCTAAAACAGAAAACTTAGTTTGTTATTACTGGTAGACATGTCTTAGGTTTTCTCAATGGGGCTCCATTACGCACGCGAACGAAGGGTTGGGAACTAGGAGAAGAGAGAGGGCTATTAATACTATTTATATTATTAGTAGAAACTGAGGCAGGAGGGGTCGTAACTGGAGTCTCAAGGGATTCTAATTTTGCCGTCAGGAGCATCACCCTTTCTTCAAGCCTTCTCTGGCCTCCTTCTCACGTTCTAACTCGTTCCTCAGCACTTCCAAGTTTGAGCACCACCTGCAAACTAACTGTTCATTATTATTAGCCATTGTAAACGCGTAAGCGGCAAATTTCCCTTCACAGCGACTGCAAGTACTTGACGGGGGTGCCATGCTTTTAATTAGTTAAACAACAAAAAAAAAAAAAAAAAACGAGCGTTTGGAAATTAATAAATTACAACGTAGGTCTACCGCGTTTTTGAAACGCAGAAACAGGTTCTTGTAACACAAATTTATACTAAATGAATATAGAATTAAGCTACCGACAAAAGATCTGTAAAAGAAGAGTATTTATAACACTTATCTGTCCGCGATTCGCCCCGACTTTTTTCCTTTTCTTCACACGGTGTGTGACCACACTCTACCTGACCTCTCGAAAGAAGGAAAAATGAACCTTATGTCTCCACGTTTTCTGATAGATTTGAAAAACAAACAAGGCAAGCCACGTGCAGTAGCGTTGGTTTGATCAAATAATATAGTATTGAATAACGTCAATAAATTAAATATATTCGTTAATGAATGATTAGTAGCACGAAGTAATTTAGTTATGAATGCACCGAACACTATTTTTTTTTAAAACACTTCAACGAAAACCACTTACTCAATTGATAACACTGGACAGTGACACTGGACAGTCACAAGGAAAGACTGATCACATAAAAACCCTAGCTCATATGTCATGTTTTCATGACGTCACCAGGCAAATTTTGGAAGGGCGGGAAAAATGTCGCAAAAAGGTCATAATATTCAAATCTACATAATTTGGTAAGGACGCATCTGCGAACATAGTGACTTATATCAAAATTATGAGAAAATTACGCTTTAATATTTTATAATTATATTTGCTTTTGATATTCTGAACGTGACGATACTCATATTATCCTTAAAATTAAATGACAAATGTTGATTTTATTGCCTTTTTAAAATGTACCCTTTTTTATGGCACATCCATTATATATATATATATATATATATATATATATATATATATATATATATATAAATAAATATATATATATATATATATATATATATATATATATATATATATATATATATATATATTGGTAAAAGTGGAAAAGAGAGTTTTTGCAAGTTTTACGACCTGTTTATAGAAGGGTGATTATCAAAATATTATGTTAAGGAATTTCATAAAGTTGCAATTTTTTTCCTCTTTGGTTAAGCTTCTTCTCTACACCATTTTCGTCTGTCTTCAGACTTCATTGTAATTTGGTATCACTCGCGTGTGGGTTAATAATCCCATGAGGCCTATTGTTAGATCAGTATGCTCCGTGACCTAAAGGCTATCTAAATGGTTAGTTGGCTCTATTTCCAAGTCACATTGTAAATAGCGTGGATTGACAAACTGAAGTTTCCTAATTACCTAAATTTCAAACTGGTAAGTTTTGATGTATGCTCGTTATTCACAAAAGTCCCTGTTGACTTAATTTTTTAAAAGATAAGATCTCTCAATATTCTTTCCCTGTTCAACACAACACTCTTCTTCAGTTAATTAAGCTTTGCGTCAAAGATTATAAATTTCAGTTTGAAAATAAGTTTTATGCTATGTCGTTTGGATTAGCGATGGGAAATCCCCTCTCACTGTCAGGGCCGCCGAGAGGGCGGGGAAGCCGGTATAAATCGCCGGGGCCCAGACCTCTAGGGGGTCCGGAAAGAGGGGGAATAAAATCTAAAAATATTAATAAAGCAATTGATTAAATAACGGAGAGGAAATATAATTAATGAATATACGTTTTATAGAGATTATCATAGTCAAACTGAAACAGATAAAATATTATCTGCGGTCCACCAATGTCCAAGACTGACTGACAGATCTGGGAACCAGTGTAATTGAAAGCCAGTTAGACCGTACTTTAAATTTCATCAGAATCATTTACCACTTTGCCAGAGAGAAGGCAAAGAAAGTACACTTCTAATTATGAAAATCTTGCAGTAAACAAATGTCTTGCCTGCATGGACTGGTACTGCATTTGTAAATTGTATGGTGATAGAATTAATATAATTGATTCGAAAAATAAAATGGTCATTTTTCTTTTGAGTTGTTTATTTATACTGTATGTTTTGAATAGTGACTTGGACATATAATCAGTTTGCTTGTTATGTACACAAAAAACATTCATAATAAAATACTGAGTAAACAGGGGGGCCCATTTACCAATCCTTCCCCGGGGCCCGGGGCAGCTCTCGGCGGCCCTGCTCACGCATAAAATAGTAAATAGCTGGAATAGTTTGCCGGTAGAAGTAATTAGTAGCACGTCTATAAACATGTTTAAAAATCGATTAGACGCATATGTTGATAGATTGGGTATAGTTTAAGATAGTAAAATTAAGACTTTGTGGTTCGGAACCCACGTAAAATTCTAAGTCCTCTCCGCCACCACGGAGGACATGCACAATACACAATTACGAACACAGTTAGGTAGACCAGCCATGAGTGGATCCTAGGGTCTTTGTTGGTCTGAAACATTATAACATTATAACAACATAAGTTATATATGGAATGTTTTGAGAGTAGAATGTTGCCAACTATTGTTCATTTTGTAAAATTGTCGTTTAGCACCCAACAAGTGACCCCCACTTCTGTTTTTTGTTTCTAGTGTAGTTTTAGCTCCTCTTTCCAAATATGCAATCGAAATTTGTCGCAAATGAATATTAAAAAGGTTACAGCTATTTAAATTTTACCCGATATTTTCGTTAAAACTAACAAAAATATCATGACAACCTAACCAATCGTCAATGGCGTACAGTTGACCTAACCTACCATTCATTTGACCTAACCGGGCATTCATTTGACCTAACCGGGCATTCAGTTGCCCTAACCTGGCATTCAATTAACCGGAGGCAACTCACAAGTAGATAGATCACAGCACTGCATTATCACATACTCACACTACAACAATAATATTCAAACTAAACTAGGTCTAAGCAGGCAACAAATAAACAGGTAAAATTGTCGTTTAGCACCCAACTAGTGACCCCCACTTCTGTTTTTTTGTTTCTAGTGTAGTTTTAGCTACTCTTTCCCAGTGGTGGGCACCGTTAACCAAAAAGTTAACTTCGATAACGATAATCCGTTAACCCCAATTTTTAACTCCGATAACGATAATCCGATAATTTTACTACAAAGTTAACGGAAGTTAACGATAATTCGTTAACGATAACTATTTCTTTACTAACATTTAAAAAAATCAAGGAAAAAAGCTTTAAAACCCATAGAAAATGTTTATTTATGCAAAATCCAACAATAAATAGGTATTTAACTGTATTTTTATCAAGTTTTGCAACTTTTTTGCTTAATAACTTTTTTTTTTATTTTTAATGTGCTGATTACATGTTTTGAAACCCTTGTAACCACTAACCATTAACTAAATTTTAATTTACCAGAGAATTATTATGGCGGGAACTGAAAGGTAAAATTAAATTTTAGGCACATTTATTAAAGACTATGACACAATGTGCTGGTTGCCCTTCAGAAAGACCAACTTCTCAAAGTTAGGCCCAACTGCCAGTCTTGACCTCTTGGGCCTCAGGATGTCCTTGCCGAGAGAGAAGAGCCGTTCCACTGCGGCAGAGGACGGAATTGGCGTATTGTACTTCAGGAAGAGGTTGATGAAGATCTGCTCCCCCATGAAGTCAGAGTCGGCCATGTCTACCTTCCCATCAGTGCCCAGCCAAGTGTCGACAAGTCTCTTGGCCTTCTGCTTGACACTGGCACTTGAGCCACCGGCCGAATTCATTGCGGAGCGGTGATCTTCCGTGAATGACTCCTCGCAGTTAACATGTTAACGGACTTTAACAGACTAAATATCGAGTTATCGGAAGTTAACTGGTCCGATAACGATAAATGGAAATTAACTTCCGTTAATAGTCCGTTAAAAAAGTTAACTTCGTTAATTAACTGTTGTCGGATTAACGCTTTAGTGCCCAACACTGCTCTTTCCAAATGTGTGTGTGCAATCTCACAACCTTCACACGACATGATTCACAATACATTGGAACTAAAAACTACCCACGCAATGCTGCCAGACGCAAAATGGTACTGAAAACTTTAAGTAGCTGTAACTTTTTTAATATTCAAATGCGACAAATTTCGATTGCACATTTGGAAAGTAGTTAAAACTGCACTAGAGAAAAAAGTGGTGGGTCACTAGTTGGGTGTTAAAACACAATTTAACCAAATAACTCTTATGTGCATTTTTATTCTGACCATCATCCCTCGATTAAATCTTTTATTTTCTCTGCTATGTTTCTTAGAGCATTGAGAGTTGTCAGTCCTGAATTTTTAGATTCCGAGTTAAGCAATATCATGAATATTGGTACTAAATTATGTTATCCTATTTCATTTCTAGAGAACTGCATTAGGAAAGCCAAGAATAAGCATTATAATAGTGTAACTATAAAGGAATTTGAGCGTAAAAATATCCTTAGCCTACCTACCATGTTAATTTTCAATATCTTCCGACTTTACTTAAAGCAATTGGTATCAATGTAGTCATTAAGTATAATAATACTGTTAAATCACGCCTAATAACTTTTTAAGAATAGCTCGGATAATGCGGTTGATTGTGTGTATTCGACCGGATGTACACAACGTAACTCAGTATACTGTATATAGGCCAAACGGGTGGTAAAACGTTAGACACTAAGGCAAAACAGCATAAATATGTGTGTAGAACAATAAATAATTCTAGTGCATTATTTAACCATATGTACAAATGTAATCATAGTATCAAGTGGGGTAGTTCTAAAGCGCTTGTTAAAAATAGATATAATTGAAAGGAATATTCTAGAATGTGCATTTATCCATTTTAAAAATAATTTCAACAAAAGTGCGGAAAATTAATTAGGGATGAAAGTAATATGGGCTATTTTGAATACCGGGATTAGGGCCTTTTTTACCCAATAACGGTTTTAATTACAAATAGACACATAAGATTAAGAGATACACATAAGATTAAAGACTTAAGGAGTAAAAATGACAGATTTTCTAATTTTTTATTTGTGAAAAGAAACAAAAATACGATAAGTATTTTATATAAATTATTTTATAAAAAATGTTTTTTTTATATAAAAATTTTATTTCTTATGATGATTTTGGAAGTAACTTTTAAAGAAACAGAGAGCATTTAAGAATTCTTCAGCTAGATTGGATCTCATATTTGTAAGAAATAAGCCAGCAGCAGAAAATGCTCTTTCAGATTCAACAGTTCGATGTAAAAATAATATTGCATCATACTCATGCTCCCACAAGATCTTGTGAGTGAACTGGATGCCTATAAGCTGATCGCGGGTGCGGGTCCATGCAAGACTGTCTGCAGGAGATCTACCGTGGATATCTCCTACGATTCCACACTTAGGACGTGGGCACCCATGCCACCAGCAACTGTTAAAGGAGTACACAGTCTTCTCACCAGTGGCACGGTCTTCGCTTAGACCATCAACCCAAAAACACGACCATTAACTTTAATGGGTACTTCTCCCGTGTTGCGGGCGTGTTTTATGTATACTCCGGTCTGCTGCTGTATGTGAATGAGCCAGTAAATAGCCTTGTGCCCATAACTGCGAGGGTTGTTTCTGTGAATGACGGCTAAGGTGTCTTTTGGCATAAAATTGTTCTTGAACACAGTAAAGCACAATGAAGCGATTGTGGTTGCGACTCGCAGCGGATCGCAGTTGAAATGGTTTATGTACATCATTCTAAAGGCCTGGAAACATACTCTAAGCACGCACACATCATTCACGCAATAACGCCCACATTCATCAGCTATATTGTATGGATTAGTTCCATTAAAATTGTTGTAGTAGCGGTCAAAATCTTCACGCTCACTATCATTCATGTTGGTGTAGTTAAAGTATTGTTTGGGGGGGAGGTAGTCCTACGTAATTTGAAATGTTGCTAGTGAGGAAAGTGTAAGGGAAATACCTTTTGAAACTTCGGCGGCTACACCCATCACCTTGGGTAGCTTGGCTAGTTTACAAGGTGTGAATAATAAAGTATCTTTAAACTGAACATTACCTCTTATCTGCATTTGTATAAACTTGTTTCCTCTTTTCAGGGGATCACCCGTAAATATCTCTGATGACTCGTGTTCAAGCAGTTCCTTATTAAGGAACTGTGTGTCAAATTTTGCCCCGTTATGGGCAAGAATATACACAGTCATTTTTTTTAACTTGTTCACTAACTTGACAATATAGGACACAAAGAGTTTCACAGGGCTGTCGTGTGCGATCGTTTTAAAAACGTTTGTCCGTTTACCACATTCGTGACACTCATCACACTCAATCTCTATGCACTCTTCGCAGATAGTCTGGCTTACAAGTAGATGTGGGATAACCGCTTTGGTTTCAGGGTTTGTGTAAGTTTCTATATCGTAGTACACAGTTGTACAAGGTCTATTTTTAGGCTTAGCGTCTTTCATATAACATACATGCTTCACTCCATCCGCCTTATATTTCTCATGGCATGTAGGACAGTGAATTTCATCACATTTATGCTTGAATTTCCCCCAATTGTCCATCATATGAAATATACCACATTCACAGATTCTCATTTTCCTGAAGGTGTCAATTGACTTATGGAACTCAAAGCATTTATTATTGAAAAATGTATGTCTGCACACATTACATTCCTTCTTCTCAGCTTCGACTACACGACTTTCACATTTGGAGCTTTTACACTGCTCACATACCATGCGGCATTCCTTACAATGTTTCACTATATCATCCGCAAACTCGAGACATCCCTTACACAAATCATGATGCCTTCCATATTTTCGACTTTTATCATAACTAGCGTAAAGATCCCTTATATTGCGGATAGGGAGATACGTTGTTCCGGACAATTCTAAAATAAGTAGGGGTCTTGTACGATCTCTCACACTGCTTTTAAAAACATACACAGTCCTACGACGATCATCCATTGTAGTGCCTTGCACCACAGGATTATCTGTTATTAATGAAAAATGCCACAAATTGGCACGAATGAAATATTTTAAATCTAAATAAATAAATACAAATTAAATGTCCAGTTGAACATGTCCAGTGATTAATTTTAATTCTTAAGCATTCAATGAATAAAAATTTAATTAAAAATTAAAGTGCAATTATTAAAGAAGTTCAAAGCAAATATAAAAATATATTTTGTGCCTTTTAAACAATGTAAATTTTGGGGCATGGTGTGACTAGACTTGAGTTTGCTTTTAGGGATTCTTTTGGCTTGTTGGTAAAATTGTGGAGTAAAAACAAATGTATTTGCAACGACAACACAAGGGACGCCAAGTTTCCACATTTTATATACAATTTAAAAGCACGGCGCCAGCAAGCAAAATTTTCTTCGTGGTATGTTTCTTGTTCATAATGTTTATTTTTTTTACTATTGCATATCTGTATGCAATACCGCATACTGTGGACATTAACAAGCCTTATACTGTTTGTGATTAGTACTGAAAGATTCATACTATAAATTATCTTAGACTAAGTTAGGCCTAGCTATGCAAAAGCCAAATTGTAAATCACTCTAGCCTAGCTGAGGCCTACCGTAGCCTTTGTTTTAGATAATTAACCTCAGTCTACTATACTGAAAAGGCATAGGCCTGCCCATTAATTTTCTTAGTATACTTTACTTTATAAGCCTATTATGTTTCATGTTATTTTCTTAGCAGATGGCCTACTAATCATTTGTGGCCTACATACTTTTTAGATAGTTTTCCTGTTCAACTTAGCACAATCCCATAATGAGGATTAACTATAATTTATCATCCACAGGTTACTGGGCCTATATAGCATATATATTTTTATTATGTATCATTTTTTCTCTGGAATATCACTTACAGTATTCTTGTCTGTCTCTTTGCAGACAAGGTTGTCATTGTGGCTATTAGTATGTTACGTATTAGTATCTGTTACCTATTAGTATCTGTTGCCTATTAGTATTATTAGTTACAGCTATTAGTATCAGTATTAGTTGCAGATTATGTATTAGCTAAACGGTGCCATTATTTAATTTCGCATTTATATATCAATCAAAGTTGTTACGGGTAAAAATCCTCTTTGCATTTACAAATAATTGTTGCACAGTTTATTAATTGTTGTCAATAAAATACAAAATTCATGTTGATAATTTTTATAATCCAGCCTTCCTTTTTTATTAAAATTATTTTTGCGCCGCAGTGCTGGATGCCAATCTAGTATTTGGGCGCTGGTGACCTTGGCATTTAATTAATTATCTACATAAAGGTCTATAATAAATTAGACCCTTACACCATTCCAAATACAACTATACGAACATTCATTTCCTGCTCTACCCTTCTCAGCTCTTCAGGACCCATACTACACTCAAACTCAAGCTTACAATCTGAAGCCAGTTTACGAGCACGCTGCACAACCGTAGGCAACCAAATATTTTTGACCCAGGTATTTAGTACAGTAAACATATGGGCTAAGACTACTGCTATAAAGCTGCAACCACGCTCGGCGTTTATATGCTTTCTGTAAATATCCTGCGAATTGGAATTAAGAGTATAAGGTGTGGCACTATGACCAGCAACACTGAATACTCTGTCAATATCTACCGTGAAGTTGTCCATATTGAAAGTTGTACTACTTTGAGAGGCCTGCATTATATGGCCCAAGATATATTCTATGTCTACAGCTGCCAAGCGTCTGAATGGTATTACTACCCAAAAATCATCTACATCCCCGTCATCTGTCCCGAACCCGAAGGACAACACTCGTCGCAGTTCTGAAGGGCAAACTCCACAATACG
The DNA here is from genome assembly GCA_023014485.1 of Bathynomus jamesi. NCBI lineage: Eukaryota > Metazoa > Arthropoda > Malacostraca > Isopoda > Cirolanidae > Bathynomus > Bathynomus jamesi. The sequence continues at coordinate 639,588 of JAJOZX010001692.1, forward strand.
TTCAACTACGCGCCGCAGTCCGTGTTCAACACCGTTGCTATACAGGGTTCCAGGGTCAACCCCGACTACGTACCGATTTCTAGTCAGGGCCGGGGTGGGGTTAGCGTGCGTACCAGTTTGAATGTTATATGTTCCTCTACAGCACGAGAAGCTGCTGGTGTGGAGGATGTACCCGGAATTGAACAGAAATAAGGGGGTACAAATTTAATTGAGCAGGGAGCTAGTGTGGAGGATGTGTCGTAAGACGTAGAGGGCTGGGGGTCTAGCAACTGGTGCACCCCTGGCACGTTTTATACCTGACGTGGAAGGTTCTTCATCATCGTGCCTCCGCTTTGAACTGCCACGTGGTGGAGGTGTCGATGGTGAGGGTTCGTCAGCAGGAGCGGAGTCTGTAACCACAACTACACTGTCATCGGGGTCGTGTGTAATATTGACGATGGGGGCTGTACCTCATTGTCATTCACGATTCTGTTGAAGAAGAAAAACAAAATTGTAGAATATAAGGATCAACACTTAAATTTTGTTATATTTTGTAAATGTTCCACTGAGGGGTGTGACGTGTTAGAGATGGAATCTGTAGAAAAATTCAGGTTCACAAGCCCATCCACATGTATTATATATGGCCTACAGGATGTGATAAAACTGTGTTTATGCTTAAAATCGTTAAAGATGAGAGGGAGATGTTCTCAAAATTTGTGCATAAAGTAATATGGTGCTAATCGACGTACCACTCAGTGTTCAACGAGTACCAAGATGATTTTTGTTCCACAAAGGCGTATATGACGTTAATTCGTTAAAGAGAAATCAGCATACAGTCATTGTAATTGACGTTCTCATGTTGGAAATGGATAAAACGTTTGCCGAGACATTTACAGTGTTCTCCCACCATCTTAACATAAGCGTATTCTTCATCAATCAGAATCTATTTTTCAAAAATAGATACATGCGCGATGTGTCGTTAAATACACAATATTTAGTCTTATTCGCACAACGTAGAGATGTGTCACAAATTGGGGTATTAGCCAATCAAATGTTCCCGAATCAGCGTAAGGAGTTTTTGGAAGTTTATAAAGAAGCCGCAAGTCAGCGTTACGGATATTTGTTTTGTGACCTTCACCCGCGAAACACGTTTAGGGTGCTTCTAAGAACCAATACATTACCAAACGAGCCTGAAACGGTGTATATTCCAGAATAACAAAGAGGCTAAAGAAATACCGTGAATTAATAAAAATCTATCATCGATTGACCCCGGCATTGCAGCAGATGTTTGTTAAAAATATCGACTCGGACTTTTTAAAGTGCATCTGTGAAATCTGCCTTAATGTTATAAAATGTAATGTACCAATGAAATCCCCTCACAAGGCTCGCCTACGTCGTTACAAGAACATAATACGTACGCTCGCTCGTAAAAGTCAAAATGTGGGGAAGAAAAAGCGAATTATTGTACAAAGAGGGGGATCATTCCTCCCCATCTTATTTTCAGGTTTGGGACCTATACTGACTAGATTAATATAATAAAGAAAGTGGTAGTGAATCCGCACGATGTGTATGCTTCACTGCAAAGTTCAAAGAGTCCAGACACGGTTCTAGAACCCCGTAAAAGCAGACTTAAAAGAATGGAAAGCGAATTGATAGACCTATTAAACTGAAAAGTCACCTGATGAGAAAAGGATCTTATACCAAGAGGCTCTGCAGAAATTTCTTCAAGAGTACGAAGATTATAAGAATCCGACAGAGATCCCCGTGGTTATTAGGCACAGCGCGAGCAACGATGAACATGGCGACATAGGACCTGGGGCCGACGTTAGAGATGACCAACCAAAGAATAACGGAACGCAACACATCGAGCATGTATTAAAAGGCAGTCTCCCACATACATTGAGGAACAGTGGCGGCTCGTGACTAAAAATTCTAGGGGTGCTGTCTCTAAGAATGGGTTGAAATAATTACTGAAATAAAAGGATGAGCATTGAGCAATGAATAAAAGTTTCAAAAGTTATTGAAAAAGTTATTCAGTGAGCTCATCCTTATATTCTTGATTATTTCAATTGTAAATAAAAAATTTAGGGGTACTGCAGTTCCGCAGTGCCTACCGACGAGCCGCCACTGTTGAGGAATAAAGGTTTAAGTCTTTATAATCTATTGAGTGAGGACCCCATCATACAGTGGATCAATACAGGCGAGGCCATTCTTGAAGGAACAAGGGTACAGGGCTCGAATATCGTCGACATTGCCCATGATCTGGTGAGAAAGTGGGACAGTCCCTCACCATCAGGATGGAAGCATATTAAAGCAAGACTACAACAAATAAATGTCCCCAAAACATTGATAGGAAATCTGAATAGGTTAAAAGACTTGGAGCAAATCTCGCATGTGCCACAACTGAGTACGCCATCACCCCCAACGGTAGCATCTCTGAAGAGGAGAAAGAAGAGGCCAAACAACAACGGCCAAACCTATCCACGTGTCTCTAAAATACGCAAATGGCTAACATATTAAGAAAACGCTATTATGACATTTCTAACCCAGCCTCCTATGGCGGTGTTGATAGTAGGGGAAAAAGATGATGAGAGGTTTTTGCGGGAGCAGGATGCTTATACACTTCATAAGCCGGTGAAGAAAAGGTTTAAAACAACCAGGACAACAGCGGCTTCGATTGACTCTATTTGGCAAGCGGATTTAACAGACATGCAAAGATATTCAGTATATAATGATGGATATCGCTACATCCTATTCATAATAAATGTATTCTCTAGATATCTGTGGCTAATTCCTCTGAAAAATAAATCGCCTGAAACAGTTGCTAAAGCTACCAAAACGCTGATGTTGAAAGTAAACAGGGTTCAAGGCTATTTTTGTACGGATATGGGGAAAGAATTTATAGGCCGAGCTTTTCAGAACATGTTGGCAGAGTTTAATATAAGTTACTACACTACCAATTCTATACATAAGGCCTCTTTAGCTGAAAGAGTTCAACGTACCATAAAGGAGCGCATGCATCGCTATTTTACACATAAAAACACATACAGATGTATAAACATTCTGGGATCATTGGCCTCGTCATACAATCGTTCACACCATCGCGCGATTGGGGCAACACCTAACGAGGTTTTAGAAAGAGGTACGCACACAGAGTGTGAGGTGAGAAGAGATATTCGTAGAGCACCGCCACATTCTACACGTTTCAAAATCAGTGATTATGTAAGGCTATCGCGTTCGGGAAATAAATTCGCGAAGGGATTTGAGCAAGGATGGACACGTGAAATTTTTAAAGTTAGGGTTATGAGACTTAAAGGCGAGATAATGTTGTATGACGTTGAAGATTTGACTGAGGAAGAAATCGCAGGAGGCTTTTACCCCGAGGAGTTGCAGAAAGTGACATTTAATTTAGGAAAAAATGTGTTTAAAATTGAAAAAAATTTAGGCAGCAGAGGTTCAGGAAAGAGAAAAATGTACCTGGTGAAATGGCTAGGGTATCCAGAAAGCTTCAACACCTATATAAAAGCTGATACAATAATGAAGCTTAAATAGTATACAACATGGCGCCAAACCACTTCTATGTCACACTCCCATCCTCTTCTTCTCTGTCTGTACATCCTAACAACCAAAGCTGGGCACTTGCGGTTTTTTTGCGGTACTGCGGTACCACCGCACTACCAAACCGGTACCGCATAACGCAGTACCGCAAAGGATCGCTGAAAGTACAGGCTGTACTTTCAGCGATCCTTTGCGGTACTGCGTTATGCGGTACCGGTTTGGTAGTGCGGTGGTACCGCAGTACCGCAGTACCGCAAAAAAAACGCAAGTGCCCAGCTTTGCTAACAACACACTAGCCAACTTTGTAACAGAACTCCATGGGCCCATTGAATCGGAACGTGATTCGTATCAGGTGGGGTTATGCGAAATTCAGCTATCCACCAGCTTCTTAAGTATTGATTATAAAGAACCCGTTTTTGCGGTTCTTAGAGATCGTGATGAGTGTGAAAAGGCAGGGGTAATTAGGGATGAAACCATGCGTACCTCATGGAGTGGGGAGGCCCTGTATTACACTACAGTAGTAACACTAGGCCCGGGTCGTTATGGTGCGGCCGAGGATGTTGTGAGAGACTTAAGCGGAAGTTTAAAAAGCTCAAATCGTACGGCTCAAATCGTAAACAAAGAAAACCCTGCTCATACTCTGACTCTAAAATCACAGGATAATAGAAATATTAAAGACAAAGGATTGTTCCAAATTATAAACGAGGGCCGATATGGAACAGCGTTCCAAAGAGATACCTTTCACGAGACACAACATGACTTGTCCAGCTTAATGTATCAGTTGAAATTGGAGAAATTGGATGTTGGCTATCCATCTCCAGACATGTGCTATATTTAAAGCAATATCGTGGAGCATCAATTTGTTGGGGATATCCAGGCGCGTCTGCTGCGCATTGCACACATTCCCAACCATAGAGGGAAGAGCTTGAGCATTACATATGACAAGCCCCATTATGTGAATGTTGCGACTAATCTATTAACCAATATCTCAATATATATAAGAACGATTGAGGGAAAAAATTTCCCATTCGGTGATGACAGATTAACAGTGAAGCTACACTTTCGTCGCATTCAGTTATAATGACCCAAAGGCCTTTCACAGTCTATCGAGGGGAAGATATCAGCGTGGGAGTGGGCTTGGATTAATTTTTTCAACCATACTACGCACAGCTGTCCCATTGTTGGGGAGTGGGGGTCAGATACCTAGGGAGGAAAGCGTTACAATTAGGTTTTAACACGATAGAAGACATAATGGGTGGAGTTAAACGTAAAGAAGCTCTAAAAAAACATTTAAAACGTACACTGGACGAAATCATCAAAGATGCAAAGAGAAAAATGCGTGGTGGCGGGAAGAAGATGAGGGCTGTCCGGAAGAAGGGGTTGCTAACACGTGGTTAAACGTAAAAGGACATAAAAAGAAGTGTTCTAAGCGAATGAAACCTATGGTTGATCATTTTTTTTAACTGATATAAGCTGAGGACATTGCTTTCACGAATCATAGGCTGATTACTACTTGTCGAGAGAGGTGGACACTATTTCTGACTCGTCATGGCACGCTTCATCCATCCGTGCAGCTCACAATGTTGTAAATCGGAGCTGTCCCTCTTTGATATGCCCCCATCACAAGTTTCTATTGAGCACAGTGACCTTATTACAATTAACCCATTGAACACAATTAGTTCCCCGAGTGCCCTTATAGGGATACCCAGCTCAGGCCCTTACTTTTTTGATCCAAGCTGCATGCACATTTACGCTAAACTACGTATAGCCCATTCTGATGGAACGGACTGTGATGATAATTATTTTGCATACCCTGAAACCAACTTTCTGAACTCCATATTCAGTCAGTGTGAGGTGTATTTAAACCAGGTCAACATTTCGGCTGGAACGGGTTATTACGAGCCTACCTACGAGCCTATCTGGAAAATGTCCTCAACTTTTCAAAAGAAGCGAAGGATACCTTTTTAACTGTCTAGGGCTATTATCAGCCTAAAGACGAAAGTAGTATAAAGGACAAATTTACAAGTTCTAAAAAGAAGATATATGAGTGTTTTGGATGTCTGCATACAGACTTCACATTCCGGGAGAAACTGCTTATGAATGGGGTGAATATGAAATTAAAGCTCACCCGCACGAATCCTGAGATCTGCATAAATCCGGGGCCTGATCAAGAAGAGGGCGCAAAACCCGTTGTGATTCACATTATGGAAACATATATCCGCGTGCGTCGAGTGAAATTAAGCTTTGTTAAACAATTAGAAATTGAAAAAAATTTAATACACACGACAGTAAAATACCCAATTAACAGAATACAGATCAAACTATACACGGTGCCCGCAGGGTTGGCCTCGAAGCAGCTAGAAAACGTGACCCTGGGAGTTCTACCTAAAAGGTTATTAATTGGAATGCAGGATCACGCTTCGACGAATGAAAAATATAAAAAGATCGCCTTTAAATTCGAGAATTTCGGCCTTAAAAATATAACTCTATACGTCAATGGCGTTGCGTTGGGGGGGAACTATGGATACGGACTACTCATCAGACGCTGTGTTCCCGCTTTGCGCGAGAGCTTATAGTAATCTGGCCCATATTGCAGGTGATTGTGATGAGCTCAGGATTGGGATAACGCAGAAAGAATTCATCGATCAATTTAACCTTTACCCGTTTGATATCACACCCGACTTATCTGCTAGTGTAAATACACACTTAAGTCCACAACAAAGTGGGAGCATCTCAGTCAGATTGGAATTCGCCAACCCGATAGACGCTCCTATTAGTGTACTAGTATACCTCGAGTCACAAGTATTAATTGAGGTCGATCACTTCAGGAACGTAGTCACTGACTTTTAAAATGGATGCGAATACACTTCAGAGAGTAATGAATAGTGACCGAATCACACGCACCAAATTTATCGGTGTGTTTGCGAAAAATGAAACATTGAAATTACCAACTACAAGAAAATGCGGGGGAATTATTTTAAACACGGACATTGATGGGGGCGAGGGGATTCATTGGTTTGCAATATACTTTAAAAATAGGGAAAGAATGTATTATTTTAATTCAATGGGGACTCATCCCTGGAGTGACCCTGTTATTGTAAAATTTCTCCAACAGTTGCATATCTCCGAAATTACTTGGAATCCCCACCGATTACAAGGATATTTTAGTAATACTTGCGGGATGTGTTGTCTTTCATTTCTCCTGCACGTGTCACGTGGAAAGGGATTTATAAATTTTTTAAAATTATTCGATTTGTGCGACACTGAGCTGAATGATGAATTGGTATGCGTGCAGATAAAGAAAAAGGTTCCCATTTGTGCGTACTCGATGTATTGCGTAAAGTTTTACGCGTGTATATATAATTGCAACAATATTATGTAAAATATAAGATGTCCCCAATAATGTTAGTCTTGTGCTCTGTAGCTTATTTATTGGATGCTAAATGTGTAAGCTGAATTGTACTAACTTACAAAACATGATTTCTATCATTTAATAAATTGATGAAAATACACTGTCTTGTTCTTAGCCAAACGAAAAAGCTTACATTAATTCCCCGACGACCTGGCAATCGTTGGACCGGATGTGACCAATACTTCGAGCTCCGTATTCAGGTCACTGAGTTGGCTGCGCTGTAAAACCTCTAAAGCACCGTCGGTTATTCGCGTTTCTTCAAAACTGTCACGAAAAGTAGCAATAACACGATCGAGTTCCGCATCGGGCCTATAAGGAGAAAGGATACGGTTGTAGACAGAAAATTATTTTGACAGCTCATACATTTTTCTAATAATAATCATATTGGATGACTAAGCACCGTCACAGGGTATCAACCACCTGTCAGATATTAAACGATTCGTCCACATTGAATATTTTTTAATTAAAATCCATTTGTTCCATATATATATATAATTTAGGGTGATGCACAAATCATGACCATCGTGGATTTTTAGGGATACCCCCTCATTTGTTCCAATTTGTCACAAAAACACCCTGTGAGAAATTCCAGGTCAGACAAATAACATCCAGAGGTCGCGCCCGCCAATTGAAAATTTGAAAATTACAAAAAATTAGAGTAAAATCAAATTTTTTGAATTTGTTCTTATTTTTGTTGCAGGTTTGTTGCAGGTTTGTTGCAGGTTGCAGGTTTTGTGCAGGTTTGCTGCAGGCAGAGTGGTAGGTGATGTGTATATGAGCAAACAGCAAACAGCGTTCAAGGAAATCGGTATCGCAGTGTGCTTGTGGCAGTGTCCGGGAGAGGTGCTATATCAGTGAGTCTCTCCGCCTCAATTTCTCTTCTATTTCCTGTATCTTAATTGTGATGAAAATGAGATCAAGAAGCTCAACAGATATCTGGCTGATCGGTCAACAAATAGATAAATTGAATCAAAGTAAGCTCCCATCAAAGAAAGAAGTAATTTCCTTATTCATGAATTATAAACATGTCAAGAATGAAACCGTCAGAGAAGCATTAACTTCAACCGTTAATGATGTATTGGAAGTGTGGCAGAGAGCAGGAATACCAACAACCCAGAAATGTAATGTTGTGAAGAAATTAAATAAACTGTATGATGAGTGGCAAGGGCTGAAGAAGAGCAAAGGAAAAAAATTGAAGTTTTCAATAGAGAAAGAGAATACATGGAAAGAAAAATTGGATGGACTCTTTGATATTGCGCATGCAAATGCTAACGAGTTAATAACTATCGAAGAAGATAGAGAGTTTCTACGGCTAAAAAGGGAAGGTCGAAAGGGTAAAATGATGGCAGTTGATAAGGATGAAGAAAAACGTCGAAAGGAAGCTGCGAAGAGACATGAAAAAATGGATAAGAAAAGGTTACGTGAATCAAGTGCATTTGATGAAACAGTTGTTCTTGCAAGCAGCAGTTCCATCGTTCCCTGCATCGATTCACCTGCATCGATTCACCTGCATCGATTCACCTGCATCGATTCACCTGCATCGATTCACCTGCATCGATTCACCTGCATCGATTCATCTGCATCTACGGAAGAAGAAGTAGATCTGGAATAGCCCTCAACATCCAAAAGAGGCCTTCCAAGAAAAAAATTCAAGATTATGAATGAAAATCTGCTTTCCTCATTGGATGTTGTTAAGATCAGCGACCGATCAGCCTCTTTAATAATTATTCCAACAATCGCAAATGTTGGAAAAGATCCAGAGAATTACAATGTTAGCTACTCATCGATTCGCAGGGCAAGACAGAAATCAAGAAAGAAGTTCAGTGAAAACTTGAAAGAAGAATTTCAAGCTGACAAACCCTTGATTGTTCATTGGGATGGCAAACTCCTCGAAGACATTACTGGGAATGAGGTTGTTGATCGGTTGCCAGTCCTAATCTCTGGCAGTGGAGGATCAACTGCTTGGAGTGCCAAAAATAGATCATGGCACAGGAAAGGATACTGCAAATGCAGTACATCAGGCGATCATTGATTGGAATCTAATAGATAAGGTAAAAGGCATGTGTTTCGATACAACTGCATCGAACACAGGTCGTAAAAACGGAGCTTGTGTCCTAATTGAACAGAAAATGGAGAAAGATTTGTTGTGGTGTCCTTGTCGACACCATATCCTTGAAATCATGTTGGAAGCAGTGGAATCCCCTACATTACAGGCTTCATCAGGCCCTGACATTCAGTTATTCAAAAGATTCAAAACAAACTGGAATAAGATTAATCTAACTTCATACGATAAATTAGAAAATTATCCACAAAAGGAAAAAGAGGAAATCATCAACTTTGCAGCAAGAAAAATCAATGAAGATCAACCTCGCGACGATTACAGAGAGTTATTGGAACTGACAATCATCTTGCTTGGCGGTACTCCAACGACTGGAATAAAATTCAGGAAGCCTGGGGCTTATCATAGAGCCCGTTGGATGGCGAAAGTCATTTATTCGATGAAAATCTTTATGTTCAAAAGTCAGTTCAAAATAACAGCAATAGAAGAAAGAAATCTAAAAGAAATTTGTTGGTTTTCTGTTTCAATTTATATTAAGCAGAGCTGGGCATTTGCGGCATATTTTGCGGTACTGCGGTACTTGCGGTACCACCGCACTACCACCCGGGCCCCCATAACGCAGTACCGCAAAGGATCGCTGAAAGTACCGCAGTACCGCTACCGCATTCAAATTTCCGCGTACCGGTTTGGTACCGGTTTGGTAGTGCAGCAGTACCGCAGTACCGCAATATGCCGCAAGTGCCCAGCTCTGATATTAAGCATTGGTTTTCAGCACCCTGCGCAGCAAGTGCTCCACAAAATGATCTGAGTCTTCTCAAGAATCTTCACAGCTACAAAAGCACAAATGAACAACTAGCAAATGCTGCTTTAGAAAAATTCAAGAATCATTTGTGGTATATCTCAGAAGAGTTGATCGCATTGGCTTTCTTTGATGATAAAATCAGCTTTGACACCAAAAGAAAAATGAAGGAGGCTCTTACAAAATCTTCGGAGCCAGATCCTCCAAAGAAGACACAAATAGACATCAAAACTATTGACAATAAGCAGCTTGAAGATTTTGTAACTGCTAACACAAAGTCCTTCTTCAGTATACTCGGATTGTCTTCAACGTTCTTGAGCAAACCAGTAGAAGATTGGCTTCTCGATGAGAATTATTGGGTTGCAAAGAACGTAGTGAATCACATGAAAGTTGTTAATGATATTGCTGAAAGAGGAGTGAAATTGATTGAAGATTATAATAAATTAATTACCAATGATGAACAACAGAAGCAATATCTACTGCAAGTTGTATCAAATTATCGGAAGAAGCTTCCGGACAAAACTAAGAAAAAACTCGTATCTTTGACGCAACAGTAAAATTTACGAGTATATCCATTCTATGTATCTATTGTAAATATCTATTGTATTGTATCTGTTTTATGAACAAATGGAAAAGAGGAAGGTGGTATGATAGGCCTCCTGGGGAACTTCCACTCAAAAAAAAAAGTAACGTGACGCTTGCTGTACCTCCTGGGTGTCATGGAAATCAGCAAATTTTCAAATGGCAGGCGCGACCTCCAAATATTCGAAGTTTGACACGAAATTTCCCCAGGATCATTTTTCCACCAAATCAAACCAAATGAGAGGGTATCTCAAAAATTTGAAACAAAAAATTTTACTCCCCCACTTTTGCATCACCCTAATATATATATATATATATATATATATATATATATATATATATATTATTATATATATAATATTACAGTATGTCCCACAAAAAAGTACACCCAACTTTAGATTGTACTAACTCCTCCAAAAATTGAGATATTTTGGATCTGTTTGTTTGATTTAATATAGCAAATTATTCTTTGTTAACGTTCAAATTTATTCATGTTTAAACGAATTAGTGTTTAAGCATCTGCTTTTAACTGAAGGGTACAAAAAAATGGATTGCGCAAAATTGGTCAATGAAAAAATAATGTGTGTGCTATCGATGTAATGAAAAGACAAATACATAATAGATACTTTAACATAATTTTAATAAGATACAAAGCAGATTTTTCTTTATTCCTTATTACAAAAGTTATGCTTAGTTTCGTTTTCTTTCAACATGACCGCCATTCCTATCGATACAAATCTGGAGTCGAGCTCTCATCTTCCCCATCACTCTTTTGATAAGATCTGGATTGTCTTTTAACAAGTTGATTTCAGCTGTGATGCGAGTCCTCAAATCATCTAAATTGATAGGTTGTGATGCAAATACTCTATTTTTAAAATGACCCCATAAAAAGTAATCACACGGGATCAAGTCAGGGCTTCTGGGAGGCCATTCAATGTCATGGCCTGTAGCAATTACTCTTTGGTGGAAGACTTCCTGCAAGCGTTCCTTCACAATAACTCTCCTGTGAGCAGGAGCTCCGTCTTGCACCCACCAAATACGATTAAATCGGTTTCCATAAGCCTTATGGAAACCGATTTAATCGTATTTGGTGGGTGCAAGACGGAGCTCCTGCTCACAGGAGAGTTATTGTGAAGGAACGCTTGCAGGAAGTCTTCCACCAAAGAGTAATTGCTACAGGCCATGACATTGAATGGCCTCCCAGAAGCCCTGACTTGATCCCGTGTGATTACTTTTTATGGGGTCATTTTAAAAATAGAGTATTTGCATCACAACCTATCAATTTAGATGATTTGAGGACTCGCATCACAGCTGAAATCAACTTGTTAAAAGACAATCCAGATCTTATCAAAAGAGTGATGGGGAAGATGAGAGCTCGACTCCAGATTTGTATCGATAGGAATGGCGGTCATGTTGAAAGAAAACGAAACTAAGCATAACTTTTGTAATAAGGAATAAAGAAAAATCTGCTTTGTATCTTATTAAAATTATGTTAAAGTATCTATTATTATGTATTTGTCTTTTCATTACATCGATAGCACACATTATTTTTTCATTGACCAATTTTGCGCAATCCATTTTTTTGTACCCTTCAGTTAAAAGCAGATGCTTAAACACTAATTCGTTTAAACATGAATAAATTTGAACGTTAACAAAGAATAATTTACTATATTAAATCAAACAAACAGATCCAAAATATCTCAATTTTTGGAGGAGTTAGTACAATCTAAAGTTGGGTGTACTTTTTTGTGGGACATACTGTATATATATATATACACACACACATATATATATATATATACATACATATATATATATCAGTGGCGATTTCTTAATGAATGCAACGCATGCAATGCATGCGCGTTAAATATGTTCTCTTTTCAGATGTAAGTAAGGATTATAATTGACAAAAATAATTTTCAGAAACTAAAAATAGGCTAAGGCTTCAATCACGCATGTACTGGCTATTGGGCGGTGTAAACAAAATTATGTCTTATTTCATTAGACAATTAAGAACATTTTTCTGTACACAGATCGAAATACTTGTAGCTAAAGCATTCACTAATTCAGTCTGGGTACAGAAAAATGTTCTTAATTGTCTAGTGAAATAAGACATGATTTTGTTTACACCGCCTTGCCTTGGGCAATTTTTTAAGGAGACTTCTCACTATCCATAAGATATTTTTTTTGAGCCTCATAGCTAAATTCAAAAGGCAATATGTTTTAAAATATGCTTAGAAAATTTACTTAATATTTTTACTAAAAATAATTAAAAAGCTTTGTTCCGATTTTTTTTTAATTAATGAAAATAATACGGCATGCATTCAGTTTTATAGGTGCATTCAAATTCTGTTAGTCGTGGATACGACGATTTAAACAATTTACATACTGCAATTTCTCGCCATGAAAAATCTCTTGCTCACATAAATGCATTTGTTGATCTTAAAACATTTGGAAAGTCAGAAAGAATTGATTTAATACTCGACAAGCAGAAATCAGTTGCCATTTCCAGACATAACGAAGAAGTTAATAAGAATCGAGAAATTTTGAAACGTTTGATTAGGATAACATGTTTTTTAGGTATGCAAGAATTAGCATTTCGCGGTCACAATGAAGAAGACGCTGACAATAGGGTTAACTATATTGAATTGGTATTTTGTATGGGAGAATTCGATGAAAAGCTTCAAAACCATTTAAAAACTGCGACTGTTTTTAAGGGAACATCATCTGCTATTCAGAATGACATAATTCAATCTATTAGTGCAGTTATGTTAGAACAAATAAAACGTGAGCTTATCGACTGCATGTATGTGGCGATTTTATTAGATGAAACATCTGATGTCAGCTGTTTTTCTCAACTCTCTACTGTTGTTCGTTATGTTAATAAACATGGAGAGATTTGTGAACGATTTATAAAATTCAATGACGTCAGCAATGATAGAAGTGCAGGAGCGATTTCTGATTTATCTATAAGGCAACTAGGTGAACTGGGCTGTTTGAAAAAATTAGTTGCTCAAACCTACGACGGTGCTGCTGTTATGGGGAGCGATCTTAATGGAGTACAAACAAAGATTAGAGAAACTGTACCAGAGGCTATTTTTCTTCACTGCTACGCCCATAAACTTAACCTTGTTTTATCCCAAGCTGTCGCTGAAATTTCCGAATGTAATAATTTTTTTTCAGTATTAGGAAGTTTGTCATCATTTTTCAGCAGTTCAACTAAGCGAACTTCAATGCTTGACAAAGTTGTTGGAAAGCGTTTCCCTAAACTGGCTCCAACGCGGTGGAACTATTCATCTCGTCTAGTTGAAAGAGTTAAGGAAAATAAAGAAGATATAATAGATCTTTTAAAAAGCATTCTTGAAAACCCAAAGAAATTTGATGAAAAAACAAAAAATAGTGCACGCGGATTGCTTGCTGGTATCGATACTTTCGATTTAAATTTTTTATTAGAAGTATTTTCTTCAATTTTTCCTTTTACTGAATATCTATTTAATGTGCTGCAAACAAAATCTATGGATATTGTGTATAGCTCAATCACCGTTGAAAGCACTATGAAAAAAATCAAACAAATAAGGGATACAAAATTTGCAGATATGTGGGACTTGATAACAGAAAGATGTGGTGAACCTGTATGTAAAAGGAAACAGAGTCTTTCTCCACAAGAGAAGTATAGTCAACTATTTCATGAAATATTCGATAATATACTTCTTCAAATGAAAGAGCGTTTCAGTTCAATGGAAAAATTGGAATTCATTGAGCTTTTAGATTGCAAAAAATTTGAGTTCTATGATGTTACTTTCCCAGAGAGAGCTTTTGAATCTTTGAAAAGAAGCTACAATTCATTTTTTGAGTTTCCTCGTCTCCGTTCTGAATTGTGTGTTTTATATTCGCACAAATCTTTTGCCAAAAAGAATGTTGCTGAGCTCCTAAAATATCTACTGGAAAGCGAAATGCACAAAGGTCTTAAGGAAATATAGAAATTGACGAATTTTATTCTAACTATACCAATATCGACAGCAAGTGTTGAGCGATCATTTTCTGCGCTTAAAAGAATTAAAAGTTATTTACGGAGTTCCCAAAGTGAAGAAAGGCTATCTAATCTTGCCTTAATTTCAATTGAAAAAAATTTCCTCAAGAAGCTTATGGAGAATCGAGAGTACTTTTACAATTTGGTCATCGAAGAATTTTGCAGGAAAACTAGGAGAGCAGAATTTCAATTCAAATAATGCTTCACAATTATTTAAGGTAAATTTTAAATTTGTATCTTTTTCTTTAGATCAATTCGGTAACTACTATATATAAATATGTCTAATTTTTTGTTCGCATATTTAAGCCTAACATTAAATGAACTTTCCTTCAAAGAGGTCCCCAAAAGTTTGTAAAACACCTTTAATTTGCTAAGTTCTATGTAAACAATATGCAAAGTTTGGGCAAGAGGGTTAGGCGGATGTTTTTCTTCCATTCCATAACATTGCATGCCTGAACAAAAATGTCACGAGTCGCCACTGATATATATATATATATATATAAATTGAGGATACATGCTATTTTAATGAAACCTTTCACAAACTAATTTTAATTAAATGTTAACACAATTATTTCATAAACAAACTTCACTCTCTAAATACTTAATAGAATACCGGATCAAATAATAAACACAAAGCAACTAGCCTAACTGGGCTCAAAAGGAAGATTAGCTGGATGTGCTACGCATCATCTGCCAGCACCGGGTCACGAACCCGGGACCGCAGCAACTCCCTACCTTTAAAGTTTTAGTAATTCTAAAAACCAACCTGTAGAACTTACTATAAAATTTTAAGTTAACACTTATAGGGAAACAAGCGCGTAATAAAATTTCACTTTCAAAGGATACCTTCATCGCATAATAAAATTCAGTCTAAATGACATTTTCAGGAAGGAAGATTAGCGGGGCTACTAAGCCCCGTCGCAGAGTCTCGAACCCCTGGGCAGATATCCTCTCACTTCGTTTATTATGGCTTTTTATAAATTAACTAACACTTGAAAGGGTTAAGCACTGAATGATACGATGTATATAGCCCGAGAATGAATCACAAACTAAATTATTACGTAATTACTCACATCTCGAGAGTAGAGTCTTCTGCTGGTTCAAACGGAGGATCATTGCAGATATCATTAACGTTTTGTGTGGAGAGAAGATCATTTCGATCGGTCGCTGCATAAAGATGGAGCGTAGCCCCTGCAGAGAGGTCGTTGACTTCAAACACCTGTGGGGAGCAGTAAAGCTGATGTGTCTGACTGGGTGTATCCATGATGAGAGAATGTGTAGTTACTCGTTGATAAATCACTGTTGTGGGATCCAGCTGAAAATGTTCCCTCTTATATACGTGACCCCGATTGGCCCCACCCCAATATTTGATTCGCGAGTTTCCTGTGTGAGAGCGAGACTTTCCGGCAACCAGAGATCCTGGATTCGTTCTCATGCCCTGCCCATTGGGTTGTAATTGGACGAGCCGCGAATTCTGGGGTGCGTGTCTTTACCAAACATAATTTATTCATTCCATAGGTTATTTTGTTTTAAAAATTATATTAACGTTTTTATGTTATAGTTTAAGGATACAATTGTGTTTTAAAGATAAATTTGTATTGAAGCAAAATAGTTGCGTAAAAGAGGAAAAATGAATAAGTTACCCCGAAATAGAATATTTTTATTATAAAGTTATATTATATTAATATTTTCTTGTAATAAGGTTTAAAGATATATTTGTGTCTTAAAGATAAATTTATATTGAAACAAAATAATTGGATAAAAGAGGAAATATTAATAAGTTAACCCGAAAGAGGATTTATTTGGGCGAGACGAGAAATGAAATAGTTATCCCGAAATACAATCTATTTTTAATATAAAGTTATATTAATATTTTTTTTTGTTATAGATTACGGATAAAAATGTATATTAAAGATAAATTTGTATTGAAACAAAATAATTGACCAAAAGAGGAAAAATGAAATAGTTACTCATAATAAATGCAAAAACTTCACTTTTCTACGTGAGGTCAAATTATGATAATAAAAACCCACTCTAATAGACAGAGTTTATTTCCACAAGAGGATGCCAGTGGGCATCGAAACTGTTGTGGAAATAAACTCTGTCTATTCGAGTGGGTTTTTATTATCATAGTTACCCATAATTTAATTTCTATTTTGTTTTAAAAGTCATATTAATGCTTTTTAGATTGTAGTTTAAGGGTAAAATTGTATATTATGGTGGAAATTTGTTTTGGCATTAAACTTAGTTTATCTTATTCAATTTTTTGTATAAAAGACCGTTACCAAACGTCAAATTGTCCTCGTGGTGTTCCACCATGAGAAGCTTAATAGAAAAACTATTAGTGTCGCCATTTTTTTGTCGTATTTAGAGACCTTTGTCGGTCTACCCCTTGACCCCATAAACGTATTTGTTTATGCTTAATAGGTTTGTCTATTAGTTGGGTCGTATTTAGAGACCTTGTCGGTCTACCAGGAGCTGGTAAGTAAAAGCCGTGGGTAAGGTGGGTTTGGTTAGGTGATGGTAAGCTATACTTAGACGATTGGTGGTTGTGTTTTTTTTTGGTGTGGTGGTTATGCTCGTATATATTTTGCTATTGGGGCTTTACATGCATCTGTTTATATATGTTGTGTGTGTGTAATAATAGTAGATCTATCTATGAGAGTGTATGTGCGTTTGTGTGTGCTTTTAATTCGTTCGAAGGTTATTAATATATACAGGCCATTTATGTCTTCTAAGCCAACTGTCAACTGGCTGATTAAGCCAACTGGCGGATTTCGAGTTCTAAGCCAAGTAATGCTACCTGAGCTCTCATTAAGCTTCTGCATCTCACAGACGCTGGGTGATCTCTTCCTCTCTCTCTCCTCCTCTCTCTCTTAGGTTAGGTATACCCCTTTTCGGGGTGAGGCTGTCCCATCTTCTCCCCCAAAGAGGTTAGGTGGACTCCCCCAGCTTGCTGGGGGGCACCCTAGGGGTTGGCACAGGGGGAGGGGGGTTGGCACCTTGCAACAAGGGGAGAAGGGGGTTGGCACTGGCACTCATTTGATCAACATTGCAACTGCTCTGTACTCGTCTTGTTTTCGGCCATACTACTTGTTCCTTTTCTACTTTCCACCGTTGTTTGGGGAGTTTCAAGGTTCAGCGTAAGATTAGGGACTAGTTTCTCTATTATTTTCCAAGTGTAAATAACACTAGGGAACAACATTTTTGTTTCTTGAAAACTATTTGGTGTTTCTTATTGAACTTTTGATGCTGATTCCAAATATGGTTTCAGAATTTTTCTATCACCCATAGTTTTCGAGAAAATAATATTTCCATTTACTCAGTTTTTTCCCAAAATATTAGTTAAAATTAAGTGTACTAATTTAATATTACTTTCTTTTTTTTCCAGGTTAACTATATTTAATAGTATTTTTTGCATTAAAAAAATATAGCTATTTAAACAAAGATTTTTAATAAAAAGAAAGAATTTTTTTTCAAGTTTTGCTCAAATTTTAAAATTTTTCATAGTAGAAAAAATTGATTTTTCATTCCAAAAAGTTTTCCGTGATTTCAATAATTTTCCGCCAGCATGAATCGAAACTGTATTAATCCCAGAGATACATTTTGCTACGTATGTGGAGAACTGACCATAATGGCACAGAGGAAGACGATGACCCCACTCGTGAAGAAGGCTTACGAACTTTATTTTGGATGTAAGGTAGGCGACCAAGACAAATCCTGGGCACCTCATATCTCATGCATTTCCTGTGCCGTCACTCTTAGGGGTTGGATTAAAGGTACCCGCAAATCTATGCCATTTGCCATACCAATGATTTGGAGAGAGCCCAAGGATCACCTAACGGATTGCTATTTTTGTATGACTAACGTTTCAGGATTCTCTGCCAAAAATAAACATAAAATTCAATACCCAAATCTTGCATCTGCCATGAGACCAGTACTACATGACGATGATAACCCAATTCCAACTCCCCCAAAGTCATGGACACTGGATGAAGAGTCTGAAGTTGAACCAATGGAAATTGATGACACTAAAGATACAGACTTTCAGCAACCTGAATCAAATAAACCACGTATGATAATGCAGGTTATGCTGAATGATCTCGTGAGAGATTTGGACCTTCCGAAAAAGAAAGCGGAATTATTGGGCTCCAGGTTACGTGAATGGAATTTGCTGGCAAAAAATACAAACATATCGGCGTTCCGACCTCGCCAAAAAGATCTGATGCAGTATTTCTCGTCGTCAGGTGGTTTATGCTACTGTAATAATGTAAATGGACTGCTGTTAGCTCTCGGTCATGAGCACAAATCTGAAGATTGGCGTTTATTTATTGACTCTTCGAAGCTAAGCCTCAAGGTTGTACTACTTCACAATGGAAATAAATATCCTTCCATTCCTGTAGGGCACGCTGTCCACATGAAGGAATCTTACGAAAATATGAAACTCATCCTTCAGCAGATTAATTATGACCAGTTTCGTTGGTATATATGTGGGGATTTAAAAGTCGTCGCGCTTCTTCTGGGAATGCAGCTCGGTTATACGAAGTTCTGCTGCTTCCTTTGTGAATGGGACAGCAGAGCCAGAGATTCGCATTATTTTGTAAAGGATTGGCCACTTCGTCAAAAATGTATCCCAGGACTGAAGAATGTGTCTCATAAACCCTTAGTTGACCCTAAGAAAATATACTTACCGCCACTTCATATCAAACTTGGCATCATGAAAAAATTTTGTCAAAGCAATGAACAAGGAAGATGAGGCATTTAAATATTTGAAGAAAAAGTTTTCACGACTTAGCGATGTAAAAATAAAAGAAGGGATCTTTGTTGGTCCCCAAATCAGAGAGCTCATGAAAGATCAAAAGTTTGATGATGCCTTGAGAGGAAAATAAAAAGTGGCATGGGAGGCCATGAAGAATGTTGTCACAAATTTTCTAAGGAACATCAAAGCCTCTAACTATGAAAAAATAGTGCAGGACATGATTGAAGCATATAGGTTATTGGGATGTAATATGTCACTAAAAATCCATTTCTTGCACTCCCATTTAGATTTCTTCCCTGAAAACCTCGGCGACGTAAGCGATGAGCATGGAGAAAGGTTCCACCAAGATATAGCTACTATGGAGAAACGCTACCAAGGGAGGTGGGATCCGGCAATGTTAGCTGATTACTGCTGGACATTGATGCGAGAAGCTCCTAATGAAAACTACAAGAGAAAATCAGTGACAAAGAAGTTTTAAGAAGAGTATTTTAAATGCCAATCTGCCACTAATATAATTTTTATGAAGTATTTTTACTAACTTCTATACACTTTTTGAATAAATATTAAAATACAAATTTCTCAGTAACCTTGGATGATAGAGAAATTCTACGGCTATATTCGGAATCAGCGGGAAAAATCCTATAAGAAGTTAGCAAATGTAACACCTATGTTTAAAAAGGGTGATAGGGAAAATCCTTGTAATTATCGCCCGATCAGTTTAACATCAGTTGTCGGCAAACTGTTGGAATCCATCATTACAAAACGTATTGTGTATCACCTTGAATCTAACAATCTAATTTTTTATTCTCAACATGGATTTAGGCGACATAGATCCTGTCTGACAAACCTGTTAGAATTTTTCCATAATATGCATACACTGTACGATGCAAGTAGGGCAATAGATATAGTGTATCTCGACTTTCAAAAAGCCTTTGACAAAGTCCCTCACGCTAGATTGATAGCTAAAGTCAAAGGACTAGGAATCACTGGGCTCGTTTCCAACTGGATTGAGGATTGGTTAAAAGATAGAAAGCAGAGAGTGGTAATAAATGGAGTGGCTTCGGAGTGGGCGCCCGTCACCAGTGGTGTCCCACAGGGTTTCGTGCTGGGTCCTTTACTTTTTATCATCTATATTAATGATATAGACGTCGGGCTTTTAAGTGCAATCTCCAAATTTGCAGATGATACGAAATTAGGAAGTAGTGTAGGTACTGAGGGGGGTGTAAGAACGCTTCAGAACGATCTTGACAGGTTGGGCGAATGGTCTGCTACGTGGCAGATGCCATTCAACTTGGACAAATGTAAGGTAATGCACATAGGTTATAAAAACCCGAAGACCGATTACTCTCTCTTGGGAAGGAACTTGACTGAGACCGATCTAGAGAAAGACTTAGGAGTCTATATCAGCAACGATCTGAAACCGTCGAAGCACTGTGCAGAAGTCGAAAAGAGGGCCTTAAAATTATTAGGTTATATTAAAAGACAGTTCCAGTTTCGGAACAAGGAGACTGTAATGTCTCTTTATAATTCTCTAGTCAGACCTCAGCTGGAATACTGTGCGCAGTTTTGGTCTCCATCCCTCAGGAAGGACATAGAAAGGTTAGAAAGAGTACAAGCAAGGGCTACAAAATTGATCCCTTCACTGAGAATGCAAAGCTACCAACGGAGATTGGAGCGCCTAAATCTGTTTAGCTTAGAGACGAGGAGGTTGCGAGGTCAGCTTATTCAAGTCTTTAAGATGCTCAAAGGAATAGACAGGGTAGATTACAGAAACTTATTCTCACTTAATGCCAATCCGACAAGAAATAATGGGTTTAAACTGGAACTAAAGACATTTAGGACCTCTGTCTGCGGAAATTTCTTTTCCTATAAAATAGTTAATATCTGGAACCAACTTCCCTCAGAGGTTGTTTCCAGTCAAAGTGTAAATGTGTTTAAAAATAGGCGAGACAAAGTACTGAATACTCTCATAGTTTAAGATTAGAACATAAGAAAACTCTGCGGGAGTTCGCTTGCACGGTGTCTCTGTGAGCAAGCTAAATATAGAGCTATTTATATATTCTCCACTTTCCTGTAAAATTTCCTTGGCTACTTTTCCAGGTCAAGGTATTTTCTTCAACCTTTTTCCGTACCCGCCTCTGGCAGGGAGGGAGCGGAGGGTGGGGAGAAAGCCTTCTACTTTTCTATCCAGTTTTCTACTACTACTAGGATAGTTGAAAGAAATATAAACTTGTTTTATAACAGGAACCTCCCAGAGTGGACCGAAAGGTCTTTGAGGCTTCCTCTTGTCCTTGTAACTCCTTGTAACCTGTTCACGTCCAAGAAACAAAAAAAAAAGTTAAAATTTGTTCCCCAGTGTAATGGTGTATCTCTCTCTTCTCCTTTCCAGTGAATATAGGTTTAATTTGCGTAACCTTTCCCAGTAATTTAGTTCTTTGTACCCATTGATTTTGGCTGTGAAACTTCTCTGACTCCCTTCTAGCTGTCTAATATTTTCTTTTTTATATGGGGATGTTAGGACCGAGCAGTATTCCAATTTGAGTATGATCAGTGTTTTCAGTAGAGGAATCATTATATTCCTATCCCTTCGTTTAATGGTTCTCAGTATCTGCCCAGTTATTCTTTTTGCTCTGTTTACTGCTATCTTATTTTGTGTTTCAAATTTCGCATCATCAGTCATTACAACTCCTAAATCTTTTACTTTAGAATTTCTCTGAATTTCCTGTCCATTTTGGGTATAATATTCCATGGGTTTTAGGTCCTCCCTTTTTCCGTACCGTAATAGCTAAAATTTCTGTTTTAAACTTCATATTGTTGTCTTCCGTCCACTTGTAGATTCTGTTCATGTCGGTTTGTAGAGATCCTATATCTTCTGGGTTTCTTATTTTTTTACTGATCTTTGTGTCATCGGCAAAGGATGTTACTGTATATATATGTATATATATTGTATATAAGCAAGGAACCACAGGGAAACGGAAAAATAAAACACGAAGTTCAGGCGCTTGGACTTCGTGTTTTATTTTTCCGTTTCTCTGTGGTTCCTTGCTTATTAAAAAGATCACGTGCTGTTTGTGATTTGTTTGCATAACTTGCATAATGTCGAAAATCTTGACCTTATACAAGGTTCGGATTCCACGTTAAACTGTAGGTCTAAGGTGGAGTAACAAGCTTTGTTCATATATATATATATATATATATATATACACAAAGGTGGGCAGGACCGAGTTCCAAAAGGACCGAACTCCAGGAACTCGGTCATTTTTAAGGACCGTGAGCCGGAAAGTCGGTCATTTTCTCAGTGAGGACGGAAATGAGGAGCGACGGTCCATTTTTAAGCAATTCCGGACGGTCCAGTCCGGACGGTCTTTTTTAGTGATTTTAGTGTGTTTAGTGATTATTTGAAGTTCTAAAGAAGATGGATCGTTTCCTCCAGAAGACTCAGAAGACTCAGTGCCGCCGTGGAGAGGCTCTTCTCTTTGGGGAAGGACGTCCTCAAGCCGAAAAGGTCAGGGCTCAGTGACAGCCATTTTGAAATGCTAGTCTTCTTGAAGGGAAACTCAAGCATTTAACTTAATAACTTTTTTTCATCATTTATGTATTGTATTAATTATAATTTACGTTAATAAAACTAAAGATTTCCGATGCCTTTAATTTCATTTTTCATTTTAATCAAATTTTTCACTTATATTATATATAAGGACCGAGGAAGGACCGAGTCGTTCCTAGGTCCTATCTTCAGAAAGAACCGGGACCGGGACCGTCGGTCCAGTTTGAGGCAAGGACCGGGACCGTCGGTCCTTTTTGAGGCCCGGGTGCCCACCTTTGTATATATATATATATATATATATATATATATACACACATTCAACTGCAAAGAACACGCAGTATAAATAACGTAAAGAACGAAGCTTGTATAGGAGATATCCCGCGCAAGACGAGAGAGAGAGAACGAAACAAATTAAAAAATGAGGTAACCACCCGGGAATCGAACCCGGGATCTTCCGATTGCCGGTCAGATGCGATACCATTACACCATGGGCCTCACTCTTCCAAATGCCGTAATTCTTCTACATACTCGCAGAAACCAATGCCCCAAGGGGGCACCTCCCGCATGCCGTAACATTATATACATTCAACTGCAAAGAACACGCAGTATAAATAACGTAAAGAACGACGCTTGTATAGGAGATATTCCGCGCAAGACGAGAGAGAGAGAACGAAACAAATGAAAAAATGAGGTAACCACCCAGGAATCGAACCAGGGATCTTCCGATTGCCGGTCAGATGCGATACCATTACACCATGGGCCTCACTCTTCCAAATGCCGTAATTCTTCTACATACTCGCAGAAACCAATGCCCCAAGGGGGCACCTCCCGCATGCCGTAACATTATATACATTCAACTGCAAAGAACACGCAGTATAAATAACGTAAAGAACGACGCTTGTATAGGAGATATTCCGCGCAAGACGAGAGAGAGAGAACGAAACAAATGAAAAAATGAGGTAACCACCCGGGAATCGAACCAGGGATCTTCCGATTGCCGGTCAGATGCGATACCATTACACCATGGGCCTCACTCTTCCAAATGCCGTAATTCTTCTACATACTCGCAGAAACCAATGCCCCAAGGGGGCACCTCCCGCATGCCGTAACATTATATACATTCAACTGCAAAGAACACGCAGTATAAATAACGTAAAGAACGACGCTTGTATAGGAGATATTCCGCGCAAGACGAGAGAGAGAGAACGAAACAAATGAAAAAATGAGGTAACCACCCGGGAATCGAACCAGGGATCTTCCGATTGCCGGTCAGATGCGATACCATTACACCATGGGCCTCACTCTTCCAAATGCCGTAATTCTTCTACATACTCGCAGAAACCAATACCCCAAGGGGGCACCTCCCGCATGCCGTAACATTATATACATTCAACTGCAAAGAACACGCAGTATAAATAACGTAAAGAACGACGCTTGTATAGGAGATATTCCGCGCAAGACGAGAGAGAGAGAACGAAACAAATGAAAAAATGAGGTAACCACCCGGGAATCGAACCCGGGATCTTCCGATTGCCGGTCAGATGCGATACCATTACACCATGGGCCTCACTCTTCCAAATGCCGTAATTCTTCTACATACTCGCAGAAACCAATGCCCCAAGGCATGCGGGAGGTGCCCCCTTGGGGCATTGGTTTCTGCGAGTATGTAGAAGAATTACGGCATTTGGAAGAGTGAGGCCCATGGTGTAATGGTATCGCATCTGACCAGCAATCGGAAGATCCCGGGTTCGATTCCCGGGTGGTTACCTCATTTTTTCATTTGTTTCGTTCTCTCTCTCTCGTCTTGCGCGGAATATCTCCTATACAAGCGTCGTTCTTTACGTTATATATATATATATATATATATATATATATATTAGGGTAGGTTGATTTTGGAACTGTGATCTTGGACTAGTCTAGATTGAAAGGTATTAATGTATAAAAATCGTTGCACCAACTCATATTTATGAAAATGATTATTTTTTGAGGATTGTTAATTATTTTTAAGTTGTAAAATTGCCAAATTTTAAGTGTAAAATCGCGCGCGTGGCATTCGCGCAATGTAAACAAACAAAATATCGGACCTTATTTCATTAAAATAATCAATTAAAATTCGGCTTTTTTAAGAAAACGATGCTTAAAACTTATTGTAAATGCATTATATATGTTTATTATTGTATTATTTTGTATTTTTTAATGATATTTACCGATAAAATGTGTACTAAATTAAGTTATTTTATGATGCGTTCATTTAATTGTGTTTATTTTCAGATATTTCATAAAAATGGGTAAAAAACGGAAGTCTGCAGTGTTAACTCGAAGTGATAGTGCCAAAAAATTCAGTGGCCAGCCTTCCCCTTTGGATAAAACAGAGCCTCCTACCCTCCGCCAAGTTATTCATTACAGTTATTTCCTCCAAAACAGCCACCCGGACTTGAAAGACTATGATATTGCTAAAATGATAGCAAAGGATGTGATTGAGATCTGGCAGGCAGTGAACCCGCGGCTGCCCCTGTATGAGGAATATTATGTAGTGAAATTGGTGGATAAAGTGTGCTTCAAGAAAGCAAAAGAGATAAACAGGAAATCTCTTTCTACAGTCCAGGAACAGAATCTGGGGGAAAAGCTGGATAAACTTTTTAACATTTCTGCTTGCACCTGTAAGCTACCTGTTCGTCCCTGTGATGACAATGCTGTGAAGTGCAAGAAAGAAAATTGTCAAACACAGCACATAATCTGCACTTGTCCTCCCAGTAAGAAGGTAATGCTATTATTTTTTTAACTTTTAACTGGCCTAACTTAGTGCGATTAGGTGCCTTTTAAATGGAAGGAAGTTCAATGCTTGTAATTGAAAAATATCTGCATTTTCCTCCTGTAATCTTTCTTCCCGCCCCCCTGGTAATAGAAATTAATAATCAATTTTTTTTCAGGATTTTATCTCTTATTTTAGATCCGCTATTTAATATACTTTAGTATTTCAGGTTCCAGTAGAGGAGAGGGAATACTTGAGAGATCAGAGGGCCAAAAAAGGACCCAAGGGCTCTTTCCAGCTGGGATCTGTGGATAAAGCTGCTGTGAAGAGAGACCAGAGGGCTGCAGCTAAAGCAGAAAGATTACAGAGCCAGATTCAACAGCAGCAGGAAGTGAATTTGACCACTTTTGCTTCCACACCTTCACAAGATATTTCTTTTCAATCCAGCTTCGGAGAATCAGGAGAGGTAATATATTTTTTTTCTTATATCTTATCCCATTTTTACCCAAATTTATCCCTACTTTTTGTCCCTATTTCCCCCTTTTTCCCCCATTTTCGCTTTAGTAATTTATTCTTTTTTTCGCCCATTTTCGCCGACTTTTTACCTGAATTTTTACCCATTTCCCCCCCCTATTTTCCCACATTTTCGTTTAAGTAATTTATTCTTATTTCCGCCCATTTTCGTCGATTTTTACCCATATTTTTCCCTACTTTTCCCCTATTTTCCCCCCATTTTCACTTTAGTAATTTATTTTTTATTTTCATTTCAGCCATCTGGTGGTGAAGCTGAAGAGTTCAAGCCAAGGAGGCACCCAAGTGTAGGTTACAGCTTTTTGAAAACCCCCAGATATGCCATGGAACTGATCAGGGGTGATGTTTCTTCCAATCTTGGGGCAAGTCTTGCTAATGCCTTCCTCCTGGACTTACAAGCTATGGACCTGCTTAAGCCTGGCCTTGATGTGAAACAGATAATAATTGATAAATCAAAAATGGACAGGGAAAAAGCTAGAATGAAAGTGAAAAGTGGGAAGTGGGAAGCCAGCCAAGAAGAGGCTGAAGAAGACCACAGCCATCAACATTGAAGCTACCCACTGGTCAGAACTAATCAACCTTTCTCAAAGTGGCATCTGTGAACCTGCTCTCACAGAAGACTTTTCTGACCAGGAGCTTCAAGAAGCATTGCTGAATGGCACCAAGCTCGAGCTGCCTGATCTGCCTTCACATTCTCAGTGTTGAAAGGGCCGTGAAGCTGACATCTGAAGCTTCCCATACTGTTTATGGACTCGAATCAAGGCACAAACACATTCTGGCCAAAGCTCTAAGCCGCCAGATAAGGCCTTCCTTTGCGAAAATTGCGAAAATGCGGTATTTTTCTGTACGATTTTTTGACGATTTTTGAAACGGGTTTCCTCAAAAAACGGTTAAAGCTAGGGATCTGCAATTTTTTGTCAGTTATCATCATATTAAGCCCTGACTATCTCGACTAGTCCAAAGTCAATATCTAAAATAAAAATGCGGAAAATCAACCTACCTTACCTATATATATTATATATATATATATATATATATATATATATATATATATATATATATATATATATATATATATGCCCGGATTTAGCTATAGGCGAACTAGGCGATCGCCTAGGGCCTCGCGCCAAAGGGGGCCTCGCTCAAGCCGTTTTGCACATTCTGTTCAAGTGATATTAATGATTTAGAACTCTATGAAGAACTTAAAGTACTTTGCAGGTTTATACCTGAGAAAACAGATCTCGGAAATGCCCTTGTTTATACAGTGCAAAAACAACTAAGTGAGATTTATCCTAATGTTTATGTTGCACTTCGAATAGTATTAACCATCCCAGTTACTGTTGCTTCGGCTGAAAGAAGTTTCTCGCGTCTCAAACTTATTAAAACATATTTGCGTTCCACCATGTCTCAAGCGAGATTGCAATCATTAGCTATGTTATCAATAGAAAACGATATAACAAATTCATTAGATTATTCTCAATTAATTGAAGAGTTTAGCTCGAAGAAAAGTAGAAAAGCATTGCTGTAATATTCAAGGAGCATCTGAACCAAATATTAAAACATTAATATTTAGCCTGATAAGTCGATCGCTCACTATTATAAAAAATGAAATGTCAACATCTCTTATACATCACGTATGAAAAACGTTTGTATACTATGGAAAGTCATTAGCTATAATATTATATAAATCTTAGAAATCATTGTCTTATATTTTCGATACAAATCTTGATTCATATTATAATTTATACTTATTTGTATGGTTTATTTATATTTCTTATGCAATTTCCATGCGTGATTATTTTGGTTTGGTTTAATTTTTAAGTGCTGGCATAGTTCTGTCTATGCGGGATTCTAATATTGCTGGTATAGTACCGATAATTAAGTCCATATTTTCATATATATATA